>OZ024741.1:46492190-46507190 GCA_964016885.1 Eledone cirrhosa
CGATTCAAACGATTCAAGAGCAACGTTTAAAACACAGTTGTAGAATTAAAAACTAACTGAAAAGAAATATTACTCAAGCTGTGAATAACTTTAAATTTGATTCTGACAGAACTTTGTCGTAACTTTTAAAGAAGATCATCGACTATTTTGAAAAATAAATACGAAATATTAGTGAATAGACGAACTCATCATGGCAAAAAGTACAAGTCTCCTTCGACCAAATCGCAATTACAACCGTTGTACACAGTGGAGCTACGAGCTTAACAAAGTATTGTATGAAGCATACAAACAATCTGAACCCCAAAAGTTCGGTTTTATGCAAAGGCTAAAAACTTTATGGAACTCCAAACACCCAGAATTAGACTTTTCTCCAAAGCATTTAAACGAACAGGCAAAACGTATCATTAGATGTAAATAGATACATCTAACGGAATCGAGTGATACTACAAATACAGCCCTTGTAGACAACCACCCCACCTCCACTGACAGACAAAGAGAATGGCCAGCTAAATCTAACAGTGAACAGCTCACCAACAATTTTGCTGAAATCCATCCCACTTCCACTGAAGAACAGCGAGAAAGGTCAGCTGACTCTAGTAGTAATTGTGACCACATCAACAACGAGACTGAAATTCATGAGTCTACTGAACAAACAGAGCACCGAAAAACTTGTGGGCACGCTACATGTGATATGGAACGATATGTTTCAAAAGATACACAGCCTTAATGTGAGTGACAGACCATACAACACTAGAGTCAGTAAAGAACCCACTAAATTGGAATTGGAAGCGGTGAACGAAATAGCTGGCAATTATCTGAAGGCTATACGATCTAAAGGTGTAGAAACGACATTTGAAACGCTTAATGTATTGTTATATGTTTCAGCTGTCACATTGCTATCATATAACACACATCTAAAACCACGCAATCAAGATACAAACAGAAAGCCTGAACCAGCGTGGATGCGAAATTTAAAAACCAAAATTTTGTCCCTGAGACGAAGTATCTCACACATCGCAGTCGTTATGAAATGCAACATAGAGAGCAACTTCACACAACACCAGGAAGACCTAAAGAAAAAGTTAGAGAGAAGATTTGGAGATACAAAATTTAAAACTTTGAACTCCAAATTACACCAGTTGAAACAACAACTCACAGCTACAACAGAAAGACTAAAATATAAGTCAACAGCACATAAATGACAAGTGCTAAATAGATTGTTTGCCAGAGATCCTAAATCAGTTTATCGCAGCTTCGGTGGCAAAAGCTCAATCTCTGTAAATGACACCCCTTCAAAAGAACAGGTTGAGAGCTACTGGAGATCTGTATGGGAAACGGATGACGGATTCAACAGACAAGCTAATTGGCTAAAAGAACTGGAACAGGACTACTGCCAACATGTCCAGACAAAACAATATGACATAGATGGGTCAATACTGGAAACAGCTCTACAGAAAATGTCGAATAGGAAATCGCCAGGCCCAGACCTCATTACAGGATACTGGTTGAAGAATTTCACTTTCTATCGGCAAGATCTCATACGGCTGTTTACAGAAACCATTAAGGGCACACAAGAACTGCCCAGGTGGTTATCAACTGCCTCTACTCTCCTCATTCCCAAAAATAGCCAAACCACCCTTGCTAAAAATTACCGCCCAATTGCCTGCCAAAACATCATGTATAAATTATATACTGGGTGCCTTAACCTGTTCTTACAGGATCACTGTGCTACCAACAACATCATAACACCTGAGCAAGCTGGTGGAAAGAGGGAGGTGTGGGGTTGCATAGATCACCTACTAACTAACAAAATGATTCAGGAAAAAACAACAAAGAATCGCAGAAACATGACTGTCGTGTGGCTGGACTATCAAAAAGCATTTGATAGTGTACCTCATGGGTGGATTGTTAAGGCTTTACAGTTAGCTAAAGTCGCACAACCATTGGTAGCTGCTGTTGAACGCCTGACCAAGGACTGGTACACCAGTTTGATCCTTAGAGGTGAGAAGGAGCAGGTTAAGACTGATAAGATACATTACCAGAAGGGCATCTTTCAGGGTGATAGCTTGTCAGTGCTACTCTTCGTTCTCTCACTGAATCCACTATCTTACCTACTCAGGAAACAAGGTCGACAAAGAAGTGGGACCAGAAGTATCTCCCATCTTTTCTTTGTTGATGACCTGAAGTTGTATGGGCCAAATATCAATGACATCAAGAAACAATTGGACCTCATTACACAATTTTCAACCGACATCAAAATGAAATTTGGTGAGTCCAAGTGTGCATATTTGGCAGTAAAACGTGGAAGAGCTGTGCCCTCCTCTAGAAATCTAGAGATGAACGGCCTGACAATACAACCTCTGCAGTCAGGTGACAACTACAGATATCTTGGACAGGATGAGAATGTCAGATATGATGGACCCATAAATAAGGAGAGAACCAGAACTGAATACCTCAGAAGAGTAAAGAAAATATGGTCATCAGAACTGTCAGCATACAACAAATACATTGCCCACAATACTTATGCTGTGCCAATTCTAACGCCAACATTTGGCCTACTGAATTGGTCATTGCAAGAACTAAGTGAGATGGATGTTAGAACTCGAAAACTTCTCAGTGTTACTGGGAACTTTAACATCAATGGTGATGTGGATAGGCTATACTTCTCACGCAAGGAAGGTGGCCGGGGTCTAAAATCAATATTAACAACATATGAGACCCGGATAGTGACACTGAAGCAACACCTTCAACAGAGGAAAAAGGTTGGCAACCATCTTGCCCAGGTTTATGACCATGAAAAAAGAAATATCATTAGAATAGCGACTGATCTGGAGGAGAGATATGGAATAAAGCCTGATATAAATCTCTCACCCAGAGAAATCGGAAGATCCTATTCAATGTTCAAACAAGATAAAAAAATTGACCAACTTTCAGAAAAAGTTGTGCATGGATACTTGAGGCGTAAAACACAGACCATAGAGGGGATAAACCACTCAAAAAGCCTGGCATGGAGTTCCGACAAGTTTATGACATCACACCTTGAGGGATATCTCTATGCAATACAGGAACAAGAACTCCCTACCAAATATCTGCTGCACAAAAGAGGAGGGCCAGCAGCTGACAATAAATGTAGGCTATGTAAAACAAAGATCGAGGATGTAAGCCACATTGTTGCCAGCTGCGAAAGAATGTCATCTCGCTACTACCTCCCCATGAGACACGATGGGATAGCTAGAACCATCTGGAACGCACTTCGGAAAACAAAATTAACAACAAACGAGGAAGAATATATTGAGACAGATGGCACTAAGGAATACTGGTGGAACCTGAAAATAAAAACTGCCACCAAATTAAAGCACAACCGGCCTGATATTGTAGTTTGGGACCACACATTGAAAACGTGTTCTGTTGTGGAGATCAGCTGCCCAAATGATGTAAACGTTGTCAGAAAAATACAGGAGAAGGAGGACATCTACGGACCATTGATGAGGAGTTTACAAATCCAGTATCCAAGATACACCTTTAGCTTCATACCCATCATTATTGGTGCTACGGGTTATATACCAACCCGCTTGGACCAAAGTATGACTGAACTTGGATTTGTGGACAAAAAGCGCAGCTCCCTAATTCATAGTCTACAAATGGCTGCGATAGCTGGCACCTTCAAAATTTGCAAAACATTCTTGCGATTCAAGGGATGACAATTTCTTTTCTTTTACAACCTTGCCACCAGGAAGGTGGCCGGTCAAAAAAATATACTTGAAATTAAGAGAAAGAGAAAACAACATACATACATACATACATGGTGGCTGCCAACTCATTTTCGAGTACGGCCACTACTTTATATCCATGTAGGAGAACCCCTACCGATGCGCTATACAAGTGTGACTTTTTAGTCCAACCAGCGACTTGAAAACTCTGGTACAAACACTACACTTGTGACAATTATTGACACATAGTGCTGGGCCCATGGTACCATGTCACGACAAGTGCAGAAAGATCTCCAGATACAAAGCAATACCTGTGCCGTGAAGCTTTTATAGTTAGCAAAGGCACTGCAAAAGCCAGTCCCACTCTCTTAACCAAGATGATATTTACCAAAAAGAAGAACAAGTCAACATCATTGGATACCATCGGGGTTGCAGGTGTTATATCAGAGTTTTCCTTCTCCTAGAATTCTGCCTTGACAAAGGCTAAGGGGTCATCTTTCCCGGTGATTTTGGATGGCCATTGACAAATAAGAGCTCCTTTGCCCTTTGACAGGTTTTGTTTTTAGTACTGCAGGATGTCCAAAGTCACCCTGCTCACCAAGAAACCTTGGTGGGGTTGCCAGTTTAGTCGCCAACGACCCGACCATGAGACAGGTTGTACTGGGATACATGTTACCTACATACATACATACATACATACATACATACATACATACATACATACATACATACATACATACATACATACATACATACATAAATACATACATGGTGGCGGCCAACTCGTTATCGAGTACGGCCACTATTTTATATCCATGTAGGAGAACCCCTACCGATGCGCTGAACAAGTGTGACTTTTTAGTCCATCCAGCGACTTGAAAACTCTGGTACAAACACTATACTTGTGACAATTATTGACACATAGTGCTGGGCCCATGGTACCATGTCACGACAAGTGCAGAAAGATCTCCAGATACAAAGCAATACCTGTGCCGTGAAGCTTTTATAGTTAGCAAAGGCACTGCACAAAGCCAGTCCCACTCTCTTAACCAAGATGATATTTACCAAAAAGAAGAACAAGTCAACATCATTGGATACGATCAGGGTTTCAGGTGTTATATCAGAGTTTTCCTTCTCCTAGAATTCTGCCTTGACAAAGGCTAAGGAGTCATCTCTCCCGGTGATTTTGGATGGCCATTGACTCTTAAGAGCTCCTTTGCCCTTTGACAGGTTTTGTTTTTAGTCCTGCAGGATGTCCAAAGTCACCCTCCTCACCAAGAAACCTTGGTGGGGTTGCCAGTTTAGTCGCCAACGACCCGACCATGGGACAGGTTGTACTGGGATACATGTTACATACATACATGCATACATACATACATACATACATACATACATACATACATACATACATACATACATACATACATGGTGGCTGCCAACTCGTTTTCGAGTACGGCCACTATTTTATATCCATGTAGGAGAACCCCTACCGATGCGCTGAACGAATGTGACTTTATAGTCCAGCCAGCGACTTGAAAACTCTGGTACAAACACTATACTTGTGACAATTATTACATACATACATACATACATACATACATACATACATACATACATACATACATACATACATACATACATACATACATACATGATGATGGCTGCAACCCGATTTCGAGTAATGCTATTGATTGATAATAAAGGATGAGCATCACGGGCCTGGCTTTTTAGTCCTGCTAGGAACTTACCTGTGACCAGCAATATCACGCATCGCAGTATATGTCACATATCAAGCGACGCCTTTTACTTGAAGTTTTTCTAAGTGAAGAAAGGCTTTAAATGGGGCCAATCCCACTCTCTGAACATCGAATGCATTTGCCGAAAACGAAAAACTTATCTATGTCATCGAAGCAAACGAAGTGTCTTAATGAAGACTAGGAGCCTCTCGATCACACAAAAAAAATTTATTGGATGGCCGCTGACTTTGCTGAGTTCCTCCGCCCTTTAATGGGTTTTACTTTTCATCCCACAGAGTGTCCAAAACTACCCCGCTCACCAAGCAAGCTTGGTGGGGTTGCCGGTTTAGTCGCCAACGACCCATCCGTGCACAGTTTGGACTGGGTTACATGTTACCAGTAGCGCTGAAGAGCGAGATGACATATACACACACACATACATACATGCATACATGCATACATACATACATACATACATACATACATACATACATACATACATACATACATACATACATTCTTGTGACGCTAAACTCCGCCAGTTGCAGAATACGCATTGACATGTGATATCTCTCACCAGCAGCAGAGTTCAAAGAACAAAGATCAAGTCCAGTCCATGACATTGTCAAGCCATCGCTTTGGCTGCCAGCCTCTGCTTCTCTTACCAGCCAACCTTCCTTCCAGGCATAACCTACTCACACCACGAGTTGATCTTTTTATATGTCCGTATAGTTTGAGGACTCTTGACTTGACAATTGATCTAATTGGTCTAAGTTTGGTAATGTTGAGCAGCTCACTGATACAGATACTGTCGCTGAGCCGCTTGCCAGTCATAAGTCTCATGATGTGGTTCTGGAATGTAGAGAGCTTTTTGAAGTGACCTTGTCGTCCAATTAACACAGTCAAGACCATATAACACAACTGGTAGGATGTAAGTATCAACGATCTTAGCCTTCAAATGGTAGAAAACTTGTTTTAATGTTAGTAGTTCCTTGTTCTTTTTGAAATCTGCCCAACCTAGAGTGATTCGATATTGCGCAGCAACCATTCCATTGTTGTTTGCTGATAGTTTGTAACCGAGATATTCCGTAACTTGAGCAATTTGTTGATTGTAGATTGTGAGTTGGAGATTGGCATTATTTTTATCAGTTGTCATACATTTTGTTTTGGAGATGCTGATGTGTAAGCCAGTACATTCAGAAAGTCTTGCAGATCAGTTATAGAGTAACTCATGATGACCAGATCGTCTGCATAGCTAAGATTTGATAGGAATTTGCCTCCTATTTGATAGCCAGAGGAGCATTCTTCTTCAGTTTGGTAGATAAGTGCAGCTATAACTATACAGAAAAGAAGTGCTGATAGTACATCCCCCTGCTTAACTCTCTTCAAGATGTCTATACAGCATGTAGCTCCCAAGTCTTTTTTGATATATGCTGTTGAGTTGGTGTAAGTTTATTTCAATAGGTTGATGTATTTTTTGTTAATTGAGGTCTTTAACTGTATTAATACTACAGGAAAAAGCCCAGACATGTTCAAGAAAGCATTGATAGTTTTGAACTCTACAAAAAAGGTAGGAGACTTGATTGTGAGAACTATCGTCCTATCAGCTTACTGAGTCATGTTACAAGCTTTTCGTGAGTATCATTGCAGCACGAGTGAAGTCAGTCCTTTACGCCTCATTTCCTGAAACACAAGTCATGTATCAACTTGGAAGAGGCACCATTGAGCAGATCCTAGCTATTGAACAAATCATTGAGAAATCAATAGAATTCAACAACCCTGCGCACATCACCTTCATTGATTTCACAAAAGCTTTTGACAACGTGAAACTACCCAGCTTGTGGCAACTCTTAAACAAGATGTCAATTAACAAAATACATACATACATATATGCATACAAGTATATACTGGCATCCGAACTTTAGTTCTTTCTTCCATAGATTGACAGCCAAGAATTCTACTATGCCTATCAACTGTTACCATGACTCTAACAGATATTTCATCAGTCTTCTCATCCAGAATTGCATTCATGTACGTAGAACTTTTTTAATACCATCTAATTTTTGTGTTAATAATTTCCTCAAGATCTCATCACCACATAATTTATTAATCAATCTACTATTCCTTTCTTAATTCCTTATTTTTCACTCATTATTTCTTTATTCTTTTCTTTATTCAAATTCTTCACATTTTTGCTCTGTTTTCTTTTATTTTTGTTGTTTGTTTGTTTGTCTTTTGTCGTCGTTGTTGTTGTTATTGTTGCTGCTGTTGTTTTTTCGCCTGCTATATTTGTTTTCCCACTTAACTTAAAATAGTGGCTATAATCATTCTGCAGTGTAGTATAACTATCAAGATCAAACAAGTAATTCTTCATTTTATTTGCTTTGACGTCATTTAAAATTTCTGCGCTGTAAAATTAATTTTCATAAAATTACATTTCAAAACATAAAAGTTGAAATGCATAAATTAAATAAAACTGATGACTCCTTGAAATAGCAATATCTATTTTTTTTAAATCATTTCAAAATTATTTTTCTCCTTATTTCATTTTTTTTTTTATTTGTTTCTCTTCTTTTAAAGCTTCTTTCGTTATCCTCTTCTGTTTCCCACTACTATATGTAACTAAAACCTCATGCAAATGTATGAACAGAAACTACCGTCCATGATTTCAAAACTTTCAGAATAAAAATACATTGATGAATGACTTTAGGTTGGTTAATGGTGGAGAGTTAAAGAATTGCTGTCTTTCTGTTACAGTAATATTTCCCTTCATTTATTACTAACATCATACTGCATATTTATGTGTTATTTTTTATATTCGATTCTCTCTCTCTCTCTCTCTCTCTCTCTCTATATATATATATATATATATATATATATATATATATATATATATATATATATATATATATATATGTATATATATATATATATGTATATATATATGTATATATATATATATATATATATATATATATATATATGTCATCTATATGTCTATCTATATACCTATCTATATACCTATCTCACGCCTCTCTCTCTCTATATATATATATAAAAATATATATATATTTCTCTCTCTCTCTCTCTCTCTCTCTCTCTCTCTCTCTCTCTCTCTCTCTCTCTCTCTCCCTCTCTCTCTCTGATTTTTATTCTGACGTCTTTAAATAAATATTGTAAGTAAAAGAAAAAGACAAGAAATACTTCTATTTTCAAACATAAAACCGATGTAACGTGAACAAGAAGAAGAAGCCTTTAAAGAAAACATCTTTATTTTGTTTGAACATATGTAGAAAAATATGATTAATATTCTCTAGGTTTAACCAAGTACTCTAGCAACGCTATCATCACATTAAACTATACCCCCCCCCCCACACACACACACACAATTCTACTGTTGCTGTTCGTTACGGTATATGAAGGAGAACCCAGCTTTCTCTGTTCTCAATTATTTTAATTTCATAAAATTCATAAATTCCTTCAAATTACTAATTTTAATTGGCAGTAATCGATGGAGCGTCGAAATACATGCTTTATGGCATAGAGTTACGACCCTTTACGATTTAGTTCAAATCCTACCGATGTTAGCTTTGCCGATCCCGATAAAATAGACGCCCCAGGCTATTTTGCCGGTAAGAGTCTCGGACAACATGCCTTGCAGCATAGAGTTGCAGACCTTTACGGATGCCTTGCAGCATAGAGTTGCAGACCTTTACGGTCTGAGTTCTAACCCTACCGATGTTAGCTTTGCATTTCATCCTTATGGAGTCGACAAAATAAATTGTTGGTCTTGTTCCTAAATCAGAAACCAATATTTTGTTAAGTATCGGTACAACGTAGGACAACAGGCTTTATGGCATTGAGTTACAGCCCTTTACAATCCTGCCGATGTCTGGTAATGCACTGGGGTCGATTTTATCGACATTTCCCCCTTCCCACAAAATTATTGACCTTTTGCCTAAATCAGAAACCATTATTTGTTTGTTTAAGCAGCAGGCTGTTGCGTTAATGCAGTGATTCTCAACCAGTGTGCCGCGAGATCTTCCTATGTTGCCGCGAAATTTTGAACGGCACACTAAGAAAATGCGATTACGTTCAATGGAAGAATAAATGAGGGTGTGTCTGTCTCATATTCGACCAAACTTTGAACGGCACAAATTTCTCACTAAAGAAGCCAGCTATTTGACTGATGATATTCGAAACACTGAAACAAAATAAGTTCATAGCTGTGTTTTTCTTTATTTAGTTTGAGTCATTCTATGTGTCTATGACTAGTCTGTGCCTACGGTTGTATGCCGTCTATGACTAGTCTGTGTCTACGGTTGTATGCCGTCTATGACTAGTCTGTGCCTACGGTTGTATGCCGTCTATGACTAGTCTGTGCCTACGGTTGTATGCCGTCTATGACTAGTCTGTGTCTACGGTTGTATGCCGTCTATGACTAGTCTGTGTCTACGGTTGTATGCCGTCTATGACTAGTCTGTGTCTACGGTTGTATGCCGTCTATGACTAGTCTGTGTCTACGGTTGTATGCCGTCTATGACTAGTCTGTGCCTACGGTTGTATGCCGTCTATGACTAGTCTGTGCCTACGGTTGTATGCCGTCTATGACTAGTCTGTGTCTACGGTTGTATGCCGTCTATGACTAGTCTGTGCCTACGGTTGTATGCCGTCTATGACTAGTCTGTGCCTACGGTTGTATGCCGTCTATGACTAGTCTGTGTCTACGGTTGTATGCCGTCTATGACTAGTCTGTGCCTACGGTTGTATGCCGTCTATGACTAGTCTGTGTCTACGGTTGTATGCCGTCTATGACTAGTCTGTGTCTACGGTTGTATGCCGTCTATGACTAGTCTGTGCCTACGGTTGTATGCCGTCTATGACTAGTCTGTGCCTACGGTTGTATGCCGTCTATGACTAGTCTGTGTCTACGGTTGTATGCCGTCTATGACTAGTCTGTGTCTACGGTTGTATGCCGTCTATGACTAGTCTGTGCCTACGGTTGTATGCCGTCTATGACTAGTCTGTGCCTACGGTTGTATGCCGTCTATGACTAGTCTGTGTCTACGGTTGTATGCCGTCTATGACTAGTCTGTGCCTACGGTTGTATGCCGTCTATGACTAGTCTGTGCCTACGGTTGTATGCCGTCTATGACTAGTCTGTGCCTACGGTTGTATGCCGTCTATGACTAGTCTGTGTCTACGGTTGTATGCCGTCTATGACTAGTCTGTGTCTACGGTTGTATGCCGTCTATGACTAGTCTGTGCCTACAGTTGTATGCCGTCTATGACTAGTCTGTGCCTACGGTTGTATGCCGTCTATGACTAGTCTGTGCCTACGGTTGTATGCCGTCTATGACTAGTCTGTGCCTACGGTTGTATGCCGTCTATGACTAGTCTGTGTCTACGGTTGTATGCCGTATATGACTAGTCTGTGTCTACGGTTGTATGCCGTCTATGACTAGTCTGTGTCTACGGTTGTATGCCGTCTATGACTAGTCTGTTCCTACGGTTGTATGCCGTCTATGACTAGTCTGTGCCTACGGTTGTATGCCGTCTATGACTAGTCTGTGCCTACGGTTGTATGCCGTCTATGACTAGTCTGTGTCTACGGTTGTATGCCGTCTATGACTAGTCTGTGCCTACAGTTGTATGCCGTCTATGACTAGTCTGTGCCTACGGTTGTATGCTGTCTATGACTAGTCTGTGTCTACGGTTGTATGCCGTCTATGACTAGTCTGAGTCTACGGTTGTATGCCGTCTATGACTAGTCTGTGTCTACGGTTGTATGCCGTCTATGACTAGTCTGTGCCTACGGTTGTATGCCGTCTATGACTAGTCTGTGCCTACGGTTGTATGCCGTCTATGACTAGTCTGTGTCTACGGTTGTATGCCGTCTATAACTAGTCTGTGCCTACGGTTGTATGCCGCCTATGACTAGTCTGTGTCTACGGTTGTATGCCGTCTATGACTAGTCTGTGTCTACGGTTGTATGCCGTCTATGACTAGTCTGTGTCTACGGTTGTATGCCGTCTATGACTAGTCTGTGTCTACGGTTGTATGCCGCCTATGACTAGTCTGTGTCTACGGTTGTATGCCGTCTATGACTAGTCTGTGCCTACGGTTGTATGCCGTCTATGACTAGTCTGTGCCTACGGTTGTATGCCGTCTATGACTAGTCTGTGCCTACGGTTGTATGCCGTCTATGACTAGTCTGTGCCTACGGTTGTATGCCGTCTATGACTAGTCTGTGCCTACGGTTGTATGCCGTCTATGACTAGTCTGTGTCTACGGTTGTATGCCGTCTATGACTAGTCTGTGTCTACGGTTGTATGCCGTCTATGACTAGTCTGTGCCTACGGTTGTATGCCGTCTATGACTAGTCTGTGCCTACGGTTGTATGCCGTCTATGACTAGTCTGTGCCTACGGTTGTATGCCGTCTATGACTAGTCTGTGCCTACGGTTTTATGCCGTCTATGACTAGTCTGTGCCTACGGTTGTATGCCGTCTATGACTAGTCTGTGTCTACGGTTGTATGCCGTCTATGACTAGTCTGTGCCTACGGTTGTATGCCGTCTATGACTAGTCTGTGCCTACGGTTGTATGCCGTCTATGACTAGTCTGTGCCTACGGTTGTATGCCGTCTATGACTAGTCTGTGCCTACGGTTGTATGCCGTCTATGACTAGTCTGTGTCTACGGTTGTATGCCGTCTATGACTAGTCTGTGTCTACGGTTGTATGCCGTCTATGACTAGTCTGTGCCTACGGTTGTATGCCGTCTATGACTAGTCTGTGCCTACGGTTGTATGCCGTCTATGACTAGTCTGTGCCTACGGTTGTATGCCGTCTATGACTAGTCTGTGCCTACGGTTGTATGCCGTCTATGACTAGTCTGTGCCTACGGTTGTATGCCGTCTATGACTAGTCTGTGTCTACGGTTGTATGCCGTCTATGACTAGTCTGTGTCTACGGTTGTATGCCGTCTATGACTAGTCTGTGCCTACGGTTGTATGCCGTCTATGACTAGTCTGTGTCTACGGTTGTATGCCGTCTATGACTAGTCTGTGTCTACGGTTGTATGCCGTCTATGACTAGTCTGTGTCTACGGTTGTATGCCGTCTATGACTAGTCTTTGTCTACGGTTGTATGCCGTCTATGACTAGTCTGTGTCTACGGTTGTATGCCGTCTATGACTAGTCTGTGCCTACGGTTGTATGCCGTCTATGACTAGTCTGTGCCTACGGTTGTATGCCGTCTATGACTAGTCTGTGCCTACGGTTGTATGCCGTCTATAACTAGTTTGTGCCTACGGTTGTATGCCGTCTATGACTAGTCTGTGTCTACGGTTGTATGCCGTCTATGACTAGTCTGTGTCTACGGTTGTATGCCGTCTATGACTAGTCTGTGTCTACGGTTGTATGCCGTCTATGACTATTCTGTGCCTACGGTTGTATGCCGTCTATGACTAGTCTGTGCCTACGGATGTATGCCGTCTATGACTAGTCTGTGTATACGGTTGTATGCCGTCTATGACTAGTCTGTGCCTACGGTTGTATGCCGTCTATGACTAGTCTGTGCCTACGGTTGTATGCCGTCTATGACTAGTCTGTGCCTACGGTTGTATGCCGTCTATGACTAGTCTGTGCCTACGGCTGTATGCCGTCTATGACTAGTCTGTGTCTACGGTTGTATGCCGTCTAAGACTAGTCTGTGTCTACGGTTGTATGCCGTCTATGACTAGTCTGTGTCTACGGTTGTATGCCGTCTATGACTAGTCTGTGCCTACGGTTGTATGCCGTCTATGACTAGTCTGTGTCTACGGTTGTATGTCGTCTATGACTAGTCTGTGCCTACGGTTGTATGCCGTCTATGACTAGTCTGTGCCTACGGTTGTATGCCGTCTATGACTAGTCTGTGTCTACGGATGTATGCCGTCTATGACTAGTCTGTGTCTACGGTTGTATGCCGTCTATGACTAGTCTGTGCCTACGGTTGTATGCCGTCTATAACTAGTCTGTGTCTACGGTTGTATGCCGTCTATGACTAGTCTGTGTCTACGGTTGTATGCCGTCTATGACTAGGCTGTGCCTACGGTTGTATGCCGTCTATGACTAGTCTGTGCCAAAGGTTGTATGCCGTCTATGACTAGTCTGTGCCTACGGTTGTATGCCGTCTATGACTAGTCTGTGTCTACGGTTGTATGCCGTCTATGACTAGTCTGTGCCTACGGTTGTATGCCGTCTATGACTAGTCTGTGCCTTCGGTTGTATGCCGTCTATGACTAGTCTGTGTCTACGGTTGTATGCCGTCTATGACTAGTCTGTGTCTACGGTTGTATGCCGTCTATGATTAGTCTGTGTCTACGGTTGTATGCCGTCTATGACTAGTCTGTGCCTACGGTTGTATGCCGTCTATGACTAGTCTGTGCCTACGGTTGTATGCCGATATGACTAGTCTGTGTCTACGGTTGTATGCCGTCTATGACTAGTCTGTGCCTACGGTTGTATGCCGTCTATGACTAGTCTGTGTCTACGGTTGTATGCCGTCTATGACTAGTCTGTGTCTACGGTTGTATGCCGTCTATGACTAGTCTGTGTCTACGGTTGTATGCCGTCTATGACTAGTCTGTGCCTACGGTTGTATGCCGTCTATGACTAGTCTGTGCCTTCGGTTGTATGCCGTCTATGACTAGTCTGTGTCTACGGTTGTATGCCGTCTATGACTAGTCTGTGTCTACGGTTGTATGCCGTCTATGATTAGTCTGTGTCTACGGTTGTATGCCGTCTATGACTAGTCTGTGTCTACGGTTGTATGCCGTCTATGACTAGTCTGTGTCTACGGTTGTATGCCGTCTATGACTAGTCTGTGTCTACGGTTGTATGCCGTCTATGACTAGTCTGTGCCTACGGTTGTATGCCGTCTATGACTAGTCTGTGTCTACGGTTGTATGCCGTCTATGACTAGTCTGTGTCTACGGTTGTATGCCGTCTATGACTAGTCTGTGCCTACGGTTGTATGCCGTCTATGACTAGTCTGTGTCTACGGTTGTATGCCGTCTATGACTAGTCTGTGTCTACGGTTGTATGCCGTCTATGACTAGTCTGTGTCTACGGTTGTATGCCGTCTATGACTTGTCTGTGTCTACGGTTGTACGCCGTCTATGACTAGTCTGTGTCTACGGTTGTATGCCGTCTATGACTAGTCTGTGTCTACGGTTGTATGCCGTCTATGACTAGTCTGTGCCTACGGTTGTATGCCGTCTATGACTAGTCTGTGCCTACGGTTGTATGCCGTCTATGACTAGTCTGTGCCTACGGTTGTATGCCGTCTATGACTAGTCTGTGCCTACGGTTGTATGCCGTCTATGACTAGTCTGTGCCTACGGTTGTATGCCGTCTATGACTAGTCTGTGCCTACGGTTGTATGCCGTCTATGACTAGTCTGTGCCTACGGTTGTATGCCGTCTATGACTAGTCTGTGTCTACGGTTGTATGCCGTCTATGACTAGTCTGTGCCTACGGTTGTATGCCGTCTATGACTAGTCTGTGCCTA
>OZ024741.1:46522190-46532190 GCA_964016885.1 Eledone cirrhosa
GCAGTTCGTGAAAAAAATAGCCCCGATAATAAACACATTAAAAGCTACAGCAATTTGGAAGACATACATATACATAATATGAAAGAGTACTGGTGGAATGTTCCAGTAAAAACCCCAATAAAATGTAGGCATAACAGACCAGATATTATGATATGGGACAGGGAAAAGAAGGCATGCACCGTAGTGGAAATTGGCTGTCCAGCAGATGCCAATATAATATCAAAGATTAGTGAAAAGGAGAATATTTATGCAGAACTGATGAGAAATCTGCAGATACTCCACCCTGATTACACCTGTTATTATTGAGGCACTGGGGTATGTTAGTAACTGCCTCAATACAAATCTTGAGTAGCTAGGCTTCACAGGAACAGAAAGAACACAACTAGTTAGGAAATTACAAGTACAATCCATTAATGGAACAGTCAAAATATGTAAAACATTCCAAAACATTTGCATCTAATAACTGCATATACACATGTACAGATACAAAGCACATGCACATATACAACTCAAAACATACACATCCACACATACAATAACATCCATATCTACACATGCAGACATGCATACATATCTACCTAGTTGATGTTGTGTAAATTCCAATGAGAGAGTCCTGTAACTATGTTAGAAACCGGCTCTCTCTCTATTGGCAAAAATTTGTGAAATTATAAAACCAGAAGAACATACATACATACATACATACATACATACATACATACATACATACATACATACATACATACATACATACATACATACATACATAGACCTTGCATGATAATCAAAAACTCACACCCAGGGAAATTGGCCAGCAATACCGCAGCGAGTCCATGGATGAAAGAAACACTGCATGCTTATCAGCAAAAAATCATGCATGGATATGTTGCCAGGAAACTCCAGAGTGAGAGTAATATAGATGAGGAAAATAGTCTATCTTGGACCAATAACCGCTATATTGGCTCCCACTTTAAAAGGATACGCTTTTGCAATCCAAGAACAGGAAATCAACACAAAATACCTGATTCACAAAAGAGATAGGGATGCAGGCAAAACACCAAGATGTGACAAGTGCAGATTCTGCAGAATTAACATGGAAGATGTCACCCATGTCATAAGTAGCTGTCCAAAAATGTCTTCACTGTACTATTTAACTGTGAGGCATGATGTGGTGGCCCAAACACTATTACAATGAATTCCGTAGAAAAGATAGCCCCGATAATAAACACATTAAAAGTTACAGCAATGTGGAAGACATCCATGTACATAATATGAAAGAGTACTGGTGGAATGTTCCAGTAAAAACCCCAATAGAATGTAGGCATAACAGACCAGATATGATATGGGACAGGGAAAAGAAGGCATGTACACTAGTGGGAATTAGCTGCCCAGCCGATGCCAATATAATATCAAAGATTAGTGAAAAGGAGAATATTTATGCGGAACTAATGCGAGATCTGCAGATACTCCACCCTTATTACACCTTCAGATTTATGCCTGTGATTATTGGGGCACCGGGGTATGTTAGTAACTGCCTCAATACAAATCTTGAGAAGCTAGGCTTCACAGAAACAGAAAGGACACAACTAGTTAGGAAATTACAAGTACAATCCATTAATGGAACAGTAAAAATATGTAAAACATTCCAAAAATGTCTGCATCTAATAACTTCATATACTCATGTACAGATACAAAGCATATACACATGCACACATACAACTCAAAACATCCACATCCACAAATACAATAACATCCATATCTACACATGCATGCATACAGACATGCATACATATCTACCTGGTTGATGTGTAAATTCCACTGAGAGAGTATTGTGTTTATGTTAGAAACCGACTCCCACTCTATTGATAAAAATTTGTGAAATTATAAAACCAGAAAGAGAAGCATACATACAGTCAACGCGATCAGTCGCATATTTTGGCGTGGGAGACTATTAATTAAATTTAAGATGAATACTATCTCCTACAGTAATGCCACAGCTACAGCCAGGTTGAATAACTGGTTATTCTTCTAACTATATCTTCTGAAGACACTTTTTATTCGAATTCGTTGAGATATCGGACTAAATACGTAATTCGTTTTACAAGGATGTGCTACAAACAGCATGGCTGAACACAACATCAACAACAAAATTAAGGAAGTATCGAAGACGAATAACAAGGAAGGTAAACAAACTTTATTCAGATGTAGATACAGAAGAAACCGAAATTATAAATCGCATTTCTCTTGGAGTTGCGAACTTAATAATGATTTATTTAATTGTTATAAAATGGCAAAAAAACAATCCCTCCATTGGCTACATGAACAGAATGAAGCTACACTGGGACGAAATACACCCAGAGCGAAATTATTTCACAGCGAAACAATTACGCCAACAAGCGACGTTTGTTGAACGTAAAAATAAGATAAATATTATTAATTGTAAGTCCCCCACAACAAACATGGGATCAACAACACGTGCTACAGGTCGCCATGCTACTAGACTTCCTAGCAGCCAGGTCGAACAGCGCCTTGAAACAACTATGCCTGTAAGAAACTTGAAACCACTTGTACCATCTAAGTCTACCTCGAATGCTGGGGAAAACACTATCGATAATAATAATAATCGAAGAAATAATAATAATAATCGAAGAAATTTGACACTACGTGTACCTTCCGCGTCTACCTCGACTATTGTGGAAAATACTATCGATAATGATAATAATCAAAAGTATAAACAATTGAAAATTTCCCTCAACGAAATCTTCCAGAGAGAAATTAATTCATGTATAAATATCTCTCTTGCTGAAGGTATTAAAACGACAATGTTTAATAAAACAAAAAAAATCAAAAAAATTAAAATAATGAAATATTACGTGTTATTGACGAAATAGAGGATGAATATTTACGACGGATAAAAACCCCAACATTTTGGCAAATCAACGCCTGTTTATATGCCTTATCAACGACAGTGAAGCATTATCTTGGTGATAGCAGAGATATTAACAAGAACAAAACACCACCAAAAATACCATCATATATGACTAAAATAGAAAAAAAGATTGCTGACCTACGAAAAACGATAGGATATGTGACAATGCTCCTTACATGCAAACAAACACAAAAAACCTCACTCCTCACCAACAAAGAGTGAAAAATAAAATAGAGGCGATGTTTGGTAACAGTAGAACCAGAACTCTTCAATATTAGCTGATCACCCTCAAACAAGAATTGAGAGCTGTTAGCGAAAAACGCCGATACCTGAAGAAGGTAGATGAGAGAAAAGTGCTTAATAAAAGATTCAGAAGAAACCAAACATCAGTCTATAGAGATATGAAGAACAAAATAATAAGTGTCTCTGAGGCCCCATCCCAGAAAGACATAGATTCCTTTTGGAGCAAAATATGGGGTGAAAAGAAGAATTTCAACCAAGATGCAGTGTGGCTAAAAGAAATCCGAAAGAACTATTGCTTCTACACTACAACAAAAACATACGAAATAAGTGAGGGTACCCTTGAGACTGTGATAGGAAAACTCAAGATAAGAAAACACCAGGAAGAGACATGATTGTCGGCTACTGGTACAAAAAAACTGATATTCTATCGGAGGTATCTTACTGACCTCTACCAACAAGTTCTTAAGGGAGATACACTTATACCAGAATGGTTGACATTAGCACAAACATTACTGGTCCCCAAGAACAAAGACACCCACTTGGCAAAAAAACTACCGACCCATTGCATGCCAGAACCTGATGTATAAGATGTATACAGCCTGCCTGAACCTATTCCTCCAAGATCACTGTGAAAATAATAACATCATCACAGATGAACAAGCTGCTGGAAAGAAAGGGGTTTGGGGATGTGCTGAACAACTCTTAATCAACAAAACTGCGATGTCGGAGGTCAGTCAACTTAGGAGTAATATGGCTACAGTCTGGCTGGACTACAGGAAAGCTTCCGATTCTGTTCTCCACTCTTGGATGATAGAGGCCCTCCAACTTGCTAAAGTCCCAAACATTATTGTCAGAGCCATAGAGAAGCTGTCTTCTTCTTGTGCTACTATCCTAAGGTTAAAGACAGAGAGGGAGGACTCTATTTTCACTGATAAAATAAAATATCACAGGGGTACATTTCAGGGAGACAGTCACTCTGTGATATTATTCATCTTGTCATTAAACCCCTTGTCCTTTCTGCTCAAGAAATGTGAGGGATACATCATTGTTTCACAGGAGGACAGAAATACGAAGCTAACCCATAATTTCTTTGTGGATGATCTGAAACTCTATGCCAAAAACATGGATGGGATGAAGAAAAATCTTGAGCTGGTTACAACGTTCTCAAAGGATATAGGAATGGAGTTTGGCCAAGATAAATGCTCATACATGATTGTAAAGCGGGGGAAAACAACAACCCAATCTAGCAACATTGTCTTCAATGGCCTAACTGTTTCACCGATATTTGATGAAGACTGCTACAGATACCTGGGGATAGAAGAGAACATATCCTATAATGGTCTCTGTAATAAGGAACGCGTACCCAGGGAATACTACACCCGATTAAGAAAGATTTGGTCATCGGAACTCTCTGCGCAAAACAAAACAGTGGCTCACAATGTGTTTGCTGTGCCTTTCACAACACCAACGTTTGGAATACTCAATTGGACGATAGACGAAATCCGAGAAGTTGAAAAATACTAAACAACACCGGAAACTTCCATATCACACAGCGACATAGACCGCCTTTACTTGAAACGTAAGCAGGTGGGCAGAGTCCAGACAACATTTAAATGTCACATCATATCCCTCCGATAACATCTACAAACCTCGAAGCGCGTCTCTCGAGCAAGTCTATCTGCATGAAACGGATAAGATCATGAGAGTTGGGAAGGATCTCCTTGAGAGATATTCCCTGTGTGATAATCAAAAACTCACACCGAGGCAAGTCGCTCAGCAGTATCGCAGTGAATCCATGGATGAAAAACTGCATGCTTATCAGCAAAAAATCATGCATCAATATGTTGCCAAGAACCTCCAGAGTGAGAGTAATATAGATAAAGAAAGTAGTCTAGCTTGGACCAACAACCGCTATATGGGATCCCATTTTGAAGGATACGCTTTTGCAATCCAAGAACAGGAGATTAACACAAAATACCTGATTCACAAAAGAGTTAGGGATGCAGGCAAAACACCTAGATGTGATAACAAGTGCAGACTCTGCAGAACTAACACCGAGGATATCACCCATGTCATCAGCAGCTGACCAAAAATGTCATCGCGGTACTATCTACCTATGAGGCATGATGTAGTGGCCAAAACACTGTACAATGCAGTCCGTAAAAAAGATAGCCCCGATAATAAACACATTAAAAGCTACAGCAATGTGGAGGACATCCACGTACATAATATGAAAGAGTACTGGTGGAATGTTCCAGTAAAAACCCCAATAAAATGCAGGCATAACAGACCAGATATTATGATATGGGACAGGGAAAAGAAGGCATGCACCGTAGTGGAAATTGGCAGCCCAGCAGATGCCAATATAATATCAAAGATTAGTGAAAAAGAGAATATTTATGCAGAACTGATGAGAAATCTGCAGATACTCCACCTTGATTACACCTGTTATTATTGAGGCACTGGGATATGTTAGTAACTGCCTCAATACAAATCTTGAGAAGCTAGGCTTCACAGGAACAGAAAGAACACAACTAGTTAGGTACAATCCAGTAAAATCAAGTACAATCCAGTAAAAATATGTAAAACATTCCAAATATTTTGCATCTAATAACTGCATATACACATGTACAGATACAAAGCATATATACACATGCACACATACAACTCAAAACATACACATCCACACATACAATAACATCCATATCTACAAATGCATGCATACATACATATCTACCTAGTTGATGTTGTGTAAATTCCAATGAGAGAGTATTGTGTCTATGTCAGAAACCGACTCTCTCTCTCTATTGGGAAAAACATTGTGAAATTATAAAACCAAAAGAACATACATACGGCAGGCTTCTATCCAGTTTCTTCCTTCAACCAACTTCCACGCACGAAGCAATGAGTAACTCGTGGCTATAGCAGAAGACACCTGTAACAGAACTGAACTTGAAACCACGTAGTCACGAAGCCAACGCCTTAACCATACAGCTAGGCCTTCTCCGACGCCTTTGGTATTCTTTACCGTTTTCATGTTGGCGCTAAATACCTTACATTCCATGTCGCTAAATAAAGATGTCTTCGTGTTATATATATATATATATATATATATATATATATATATATATATATATATATATATATATATATATATATATATATACATATGTATATATATATATACATATATATGTATATGTATATACATATATATATGTGTATATATATATATGTATATATATATATATGTATATATATATATATATATATATATATATATATATATATATATATATATATATATATATATATATATATATATATATATATATATATATGTATATATATATATATATCAATGAGGTGGGTGACCGGACTTGCCTTCAGTCAGACCTACTGGCTGTTATCCAATGGGCAGAGATAAATAATTGTTTCTACTTTAGGCACAAGGCCAGCAATTATCCAGTGCATTACTGGTACTTTATTTTATCGACCCCGTAAGGATGAAAGGCAAAGTTAACCTCGGCGGGATTTGAACTCAGATCGTAAAGGGACGTAACTATGCTGGAAAGCATGGCGTCCGACCCTCTACCGATGCTGTTGAATGAGGATAAATTTGAACTAATCCACTTTGGAAAAAAGGATGCCCTGAAACTACCACACTCTCTTCCTTCGGGTGAAACTCTGGTGGCTTCCAATAACATTAGAGACCTGGGAGTAATTGTGGACAACAATATAAGCTGGGCCACTCATATAAACAGCAAAGTTGATATGGCCCGCAGAATGTGTTCCTGGATTCTGAGAACTTTCCAGTCGAGAGATATCCACACTGTTATCCTTCTCTTCTCGACTTTTGCCCGACCCCACCTTGAATACTGTTGTCCACTGTGGTCACCCCACACGAAACAAAGTATCATGAAAGTTGAAGCACCCCAAAGGTCAATTACAAAAAAGATAGTTGGCATGACAGGCCTTGACTATTGGAGTCGATTAGAAAAGCTCAAACTTTATTCTCTTCAACGTCGCCGTGAGCGCTACATTATCTGTATTATGTGGAAAATATTCCATCAGCTTAGCCCAAATGATGTTGGCATCACCTTTAGTGTACACGCAAGTCTTGGGCCCCGTGCTATCCGCCCAGGACAAAAATCCCACTCTCATCACATAACAACAATACGGCACAATTATTTCACCTCAATTGGCCTTGCACTCTTTCAAAACACATCAAAGCAGAGACAGACCCCATCAAGTTCAAGAAGTCTTTGGATAATTATATATATATATATACACACACACACACATATATATATATATATATATATGTGTGTGTGTATGTGTGTGTGTGTGTGTGTGTGTATATATATGTGTGTGTGTGTATATATATATATATTATATATATATATATATATATATATTGAAGAATTTTTGCTGGAGCCACTTTTTTAACATAAAAACAGGTAGAATTCCCAAAACTAATCAGATCAGAGCAAACAGCACGGACACTCTATCTCAAAATTATTTTTGAAAAGCATTTAGAAATGCGCAACCGGTAAAAACTTAAAAACTTAAAACCACAACTGAATACTAACCCATACAATCACTAATACTCTTTTATTCCTAATTAAACCATTTTTCAACTGTGAACAATTTGTCAGCATTTTCTATTCCGTTTACCAATATATATATATATATATATATATATATATATATATATATATATAAATATATATATATATATATATATATATATATATATATATATAGCCTTGCCCGCGCTGATGAACCACCGGCTATTCCATTTCAGTCAACAACTTCCTGGCAAAACAGATCTTTTGGATTTGTACTCGTGTGTTATATAATTATAGAGGTGCGTATATACATTTTAATTTATATTTTTTATTATTGTGTGTCTACCCTACCTTCCATAGATTATAGATTCCATACACTGGTGGTTTTTCCCTGTTTTATTGATGACGCACTACCTCTCTCTAGTGTGTTACCTTTTCAACATATTGTATTTTAAAGAGCTCAGGATTCCTTTTCCTTTGAGCACATTATTGACAGGGAATAACGAGAGTCTATGGCTCCGTTAATTTATCGTGATATATATATCGTAGCATAGGTGAAAGGATAGACCAACACTGGGAGGAACTAAAAGGAAGAAAAAACGGTTCAGTACTATACGAACACGCCAGACAACATGACGGTAACATAAACAACATAGGAATTAAAATAATATCTAAACATAGAAATGACCCAGCAGATAGGCAAATCAGGGAAGCCAGTGAAATAGAACTTAGAAGGCCAAAGCTAAACAGAAAAAACGAATGGAATAACAATAACACCCAAACAAACAATACTGACCTAAGAGAAATATAAATAAATAAATATATACAAACACATATAAGCACACACTAGTAAACTAAGATAGAATACAATAACCAAAACACAGTCACCCAAACGCGAACACTATACACACCAAACACTATACACACACGCAAACGCATGCGCAGAGAAGACAAAAATAAATAAATAAATAAATAACCAGATTAAATAAAGATGGCGTAGACATACAATACAACAGGAGGAACATATTAGCACCACTGACGATGTTGCAGATGTGCAACGAAAGAACTTTGTTAGACTATATATATGTGTTTGTGTCTATATTATATCTGTATTTTTTACCGTTGGTCAGTCAATGGTAAACATTGAGGACCGAATAAATTAATTGATATAAAAGATACAGAAGCGAAAACCAACCAAACAGTGAGTGTGTTCTGTTATTAATTCTGGCATTTGGCAGTATCGGTAGAGGGTCGGACGTCATGCTTTCCAGCATAGTTACGTCCCTTTACGATCTGAGTTCAAATCCCGCCGAGGTTGACTTTGCCTTTCATCCTTACGGGGTCGATAAAATAAAGTACCAGTAATGCACTGGGTAATTGCTGGCCTTGTGCCTAAAGTAGAAACAATTATTATTACAACAATATGACCCTCCCCAAGTATAACAATATATATATATATATATATATATATATATATATATATATATATATATATATATATATATATAAACCAAAATGTCTGTCTGTGTGTATGCAGGCGATGCATTTCCACAGTTTCCATACGATTTTGTTCAAATTTGATATATAGGTTATTTAGCTCCCGGAGCATTTCAACATTTACTTTAAATTTTGCTCTCCCCTAAAATGGGAGAGTTCTGCGGCTATAAAAGACAGCCATGTTGAGAAGAGAGGGGATCTTTATTTATAGTGGTGAAAGGTGTACGAGGCAACAACGGGCTCTTTTGCTAGTATAATATAATTTTGCTAGTATAATATAATATAATTGGCAGAGTCGTTAGAACGTCGAATTTAATGCTTTGGTGTATCCGTTCCAGCTCTGCTCTCTGAGTTCAAATCCCGCCGAAGTTAACTTGGCCTTTCATACTTTCGTGATTGAAAATAAAAGTACCAGTACAGTACTGGAGTCGACTATATCTCTTTATAACTTCCTTCTCTCTCTCTCTCTCTCTCTCAATCTCAATCTCTCTCTTCCTCTCTCTCTTTCTTTCGCTCGCTCTCTCTCTCTCTCCCTCTCTCTCTCCTTCTCTGGAAGAAATTGGTTTTATTCAGATCTGGAGTGGGAATGGGCTCTACCATGTCTAAAATACCTAAAAATGTCATGACCACACCCTTACAACTTCATAATTACGCGTTCATATATACATACAATATGTATACTATATTTTCAGCATAGAGTTATGGCCTTTTACGTTCTGAGTTCAAATCCCACCAAAGTTAGCTTTGCTTTTCATCCTTATGG
>OZ024741.1:46539690-46547190 GCA_964016885.1 Eledone cirrhosa
GTCTCTAGCTGTGTCATTCTCGATAAAAGCACTGGATATGTAGTCCTGAAGATTTCTAATAAGAATGAAACGCGTAGATTACTTCCCTTGCTTTTATCGAGAATCTAATTGTAATACGTGACGTATTCTATTCTATAGCGATTAGGTCTTCAAAATGTTTATTATAAACATACAGAATATTTTCGAATATTCTATGTCTATATTCACATATATATCGCTATTTCAGAGCATTTATTCCAATTTCTAATTTCTGCCGGACCGGCAACCGCTCTTTCAAACCAGTTCCTGTACACAGCTAAGTATTCTATAAGTCTCTAGCTGTGTCATTCTCGATAAAAGCACTGGATATGTAGTCCTGAAGATTTCTAATAAGAATGAAACGCGTAGATTACTTCCCTTGCTTTTATCGAGAATCTAATTGTAATACGTGACGTATTCTATTCTATAGCGATTAGGTCTTCAAAATGTTTATTATAAACATACAGAATATTTTCGAATATTCTATGTCTATATTCACATATATATCGCTATTTCAGAGCATTTATTCCAATTTCTATATATATATATATATAGTAGAGATTCGTGGCCCAACGGTTGAGTTCCTGTTCTTTCGTCTGAAAATTCTAGACGGTCTTATGAGTTTAAACAGGTATAATCCTAATATATATTTATATCTAAGAGCAGTTCATAGGAGACAAGATCAGAAAATTGCATTGGCTTTGATGCCTCTGCCATTAAACCGATCTAAATTCCCACTATATGTAATTACATACAATTACATTAATTTCATCGCCTGCTCGCGAAATCAACGGGCAAGAGACTGAGTATTCCACAGACATGTGTATCCTTAACGTAATTCTCAGAGAGATTCATCGGGACACAGAATGTGACAATGCTGTCCTTTCGAGTTACATTTTTACAAGCAGACCGAACCGGAGCAATGTGAAATAAGGTATCTTACTCAAGGACACGACGCGTATATATATATATATATATATATATATACACACATATTCATTTTATTAAGGCTGAATAGTAAGTCTTGTTACTCTGGAGTCTCGTCTGTTTATCAGAGGGTCATTCGACAATGCATTTATTAGGAAGAGTTGGAATTTATGCATGCTAGATTTCGCAGCTCTGGCATCACTTCTTTATAGTCAGCTTTTGAGTTTTTCTGCTGACCCTCGTATATTGTGTATAATCCGTCATCTTTATATGGGAAACCTAATCTATCGCTAGTTCTAACATTACGTGGCCTTTGGATCCCTTTAACGGAGTTTGTTCTGATTCAAACGTTTGAAACTAATGCATTTTGATATTTTGATGCGCTGTTGCCTACTGCCCTTTTCACATATTTTGTTAAAGAGTACATTTAGATGGGGTTCTTCAGCAATAACCAGTTTCTGTTAACCTCCAACTCGGCTACCTTCATGAATCGAGGTAAGGGTTAGCAGCAGCCCTCGAGGTTTTGATTTTTTCCCTTTTTCTCCCACCAATCGGCTCCTCTGTGTTCGAACCTGGTGTACAGGTGTGTGTGTATTTTTACACTATCTGTATTTTAAGCATTTTATGTCCTGTCCCATTCACTACCACAACCATCAACACACCCTTCTTACTTTGTCTAGTTCGAGAAATCATTTGTGCACTATTCACCACTACCCTATCTTCCATCGTACACATGTGCGTGCGCGCGCGTATGTGTGTGTGTGTGTGTGTGTGTGTGTGTGTGTGTGTGTGTGTGTGTGTGTGTGTGTGTGTGTGTGTGTGTGCGTACGCGTTAGTCAGTGAACGTGAGATAAACGAACATAATAGATGCTTTTAGTAATACCTTGAATGCTAACCGAAACATTAATTTTACATTTCAAAAATGAGCGATGACTTGTTTATAGAGGAATCATTAATAGTTTGTAACTGACAATATTTCATTATTCTATTTAAATTCTACTAATGTTTATTATATTTGTCTGGGAACAGTTCCAATGTTAGCAGCCTAGCGTCTATCGGTATTGATTTAAACAGAAACTTATGTAGTCAAAAGAAAGAACTGGGTTGATTAAATCCGCCCTAAGGTATTCTCATTTTCTCATCCAGGACATTAATATGTCATCTGGAACATTAAGATAACACTAAAGACCAAATCTCCTTGTTAGAGATTAAAGGTAACAATCCACTAAAGTGTTTTACTGTTACCTTCTTCAAGTATATAGATAACGTGTATTTTACACTTCTAAACTTCGGTTTAAGACTTAATCCGTCGCCCGTTTTAACACTACCATCTGATCCTTCGGTGCCTACAGCGAAGTTCAAATTGTAAGAAGCATCTGAGTCAGTTCTCCAGTTTAATGATATATTTCATCTTCCTTCACATCACTTTCGCCGGCCCTGACGAAATGAAAGGAGATACATAGACACTGCCTATTACACCTTGGCTCAAACAATTAAAAAATGGATTACTCATTAGTTGTACAGTGAATATGCAGAAGTGAATTGCTTCCACCCACTTTATTGCGAGCTTCAAAAACTATATAGATTGGATCATGTACAGTCAAATGGCGGTAAATTGGTCATTATTTGAGCATCGGATAGAATTGTGTGTGGTATTTGATCCGGCTCTCTGCGGAGTTCCTTCAAATGGGTGTTGAAATGTAAAACCAGTTCAGTACTGGTTTCCATTCTTCTCTCTCTCTATCTATCTCTATCTCTCGCTCTCGCTCTCTCTCTCTCTCTCTCTCTCTCTCTCTCTCTCTCTCTCTCTCTCAAACTTGGAGAGAGGTGGGTGCCACCAGTTTTTTTAAATACCCATTATTTACTTTATGTCACAGCGCCAACCCTACGACTCTATCAGAAATTATAGGGTCAGGGATAAGTAGTTTAGCGACTAAAATACATTAACTCAATGAATGATACCATATTTAATCATTCCAGCAAGTAGGGAAAACAATTTGGTATATGTTTTGGACTCATTAGAACTCCTCAACGAAGCATAGACTTATCCGTGTTATTTCATGTATAATTCTGATATATTAATTTCTTGGTTCAATATCGCAGCGTGATCACCTTTGCCTTTCATAGCTCTGATAATCGATAAAATATGTATCAGACATGTGCAGAGTCAGTTTAATCGATGATTTACATTTCTAAACATTTTCATTGTTGCACCAATGTAAGAAAGACATATTTACAATCATTAGGGAGCTGTTTACCGCAATATCGATATTCGTATTGGCGGAATTGTTAAAGAGCCGGAATGTATTGTGTGTTTATCTGATCCAGCTCCTTCTACCAGGAGTTGTGACCCTTAGATAGTATCAGTAATGGAAATATTAATGAAAACATAGTTTCTTTGGTCTGATCTGATGATCGGCTCCTTTCTTTCCTTTTTTCTTCTTTCAATGGTTCTTCCTGTTCGATTATCAAGAACAATTAATTGATTTATCAATGTCAATGCTACCCCTTCAAAGCGTATGCAATTAGCGGCAATATTAGGCACAAAAACACTAATAGAAACTTGCAATTTTTCTCAGACAATTTGAATTTTAATTTGAATTGGATAACTTACTTCTGCTTGATTCAATGATTCTTTATGAAAGAAACATAATCAATGGAAAAATATTCAAATTTAAATCATTGTCTGTAATGGAATGATAATTTTAAACAGTGCCCCAGCAATAGTCACAAACACACTCAAACATAAATAGAAAATAAGCAAATAAAATAACTAATACACACAAAAAAAGGAAAAAATGTACATTATTTCGCTGATGCATCGAAAAAGCAATATATAGGTGAAATAATTGAAAATTTCAGGCGGTTTTCGTAATATGTTCAATTTATAAATCTGAATTGTCTACAAGGATATTATTGGAAAAAATATTTCTCATGATTTAAATTGATTTTTAAAGCTGACTCGTTGAAAATAACTTCTATTGTTTTCTATTTATTTCCTTGTCTTTTTTTTGTCTTCATTCCAGACTATTTACCGTATATAAAAGAGATTAAAATTCAACTCTGTATCCTAACCTTTATTATATGTAGAAAATGAATATTTTAATGAAAGCTATCCAATTGCAGCTAACCGTGTGGGACAAATGGCGTGACAGCAAGAAACAAAAATGGAAAAGAATTGAGAATATTAGAAGAATAGAATTTTAAAACTAACAAGAAAATAAATAAAAAACATTAATATTACAGAGAAACACTAACAGAATTGAATAAAAACAACAGTGTCCTACTGTAAATGTTTTCTTGCACGAATATGATAATCCATTAGTTTTGCTAACGAGTTGATTCAACGGATTGTATTTTTGTGGGAGCCATTTGAAAACAATTCATTTTAATGTATCCTGTTAAAGGAGAGACATTATAATCTTCAGAATATTAAGAAGAACGAAGTTAATGGTAGGCATAGCGGATACATTTTACTTTATTACTAGTTTTTTAATCACCAGTTCGAATTGGCTGTCCCACGACTCCGAGAGAAAGACAAGATTCCCCCTTTCTCGCAATCATACCTTTATAAATGATCACCTGGATCACACCTGCATTGATTTCAAAAACGAGTGATCAACAAAACATCTCCAATGTTTCGTCATCTCTTTCAGACTTTTGCCATTGACCAAACCTTCATAGATTTTTTCAAGTTTCATTAGTAAAAAGAATTGAGTGTGGAGATGGAAGTCCAGTCTTCAAACAAATTTGTTGAAAACTGGATGAGGGAAGTGACCATACTCCGAGAGAACGAGCCTACTCTGAGTACACACCTGTGGATTGGAGGACGTGTTTCCCCGAGAGGCCCAAGAACGATTAGAGTAGAATCAATAGCTTTAAGTAAAGAAATAGCAGTAGAAAAAATAGAGGAGGGTTAGGGTTAGTAGCTAAACTAGAAGAGGCGATTAGGAGTTGTATTGCAACCAATGTGCTAGCTACAGGAATGGCCCTAGACCATTTCTTCAATACGAAACACGAAGGTTGCATTGTCAAAGCTAAGGCACGTGTTCAAAGTAAAGAAGGAACAAATTTCCATTGTCTAGACTCTAGAGCAGGCATGTCAAACATGTGGCCCGCGGGCCGCATGCGGCCCTTTACAAGCACACCTGTAGCCCGCACAAAGGTTTTTACAGCGCGAGCATCTTTTATCTTCGTAAAATTAGTTGTAACGTGCGCAATTAGTTGTCGTATGTGGCCCTCAGACAACACATATATGACCCATGTGGCCCTCAGACAACACATATGTGACCCATGTGGCCCTCAAGGGACCCTCAGTTTGACATGCCTGCTCTAGAGCATCTTCACATGTCTATAATATTAGAGATCTTTAAATAATATATTGTGTACACTTTAGGCTAAATGTATATTTACATCTTGTCATGACTAGATAAATAATTGTTTCTACTTTAGGCACAAGGCCAGCAATTAACCAGTGCATTACTGGTACTTTATTACTAGATAAATAATGTGTTGCATTGTGAAAGTTAACGTCTTAAATATTCATCAATTATTTACACACACAGGCACACACACACATGTGTGTGTGTTTTGTGTGTGCATGTGTGTATATTTGTGCCTGCATGTCTGTATATTTATATATATATATATGTGTGTGTCTGTTGTGTGTGTGTGTGTGTGTGTGTGTGTGTGTGTGTGTGTGTGTGTGTGTGTGTGTGTGTGTGTGTGTGTGTGTGTGTGTGTGTGTGTTAGTTAGGTGTGTAACTACAGTTGCAGACAGCACGCCATTCGAAGCACTCAATGCTGTTACGAGGTCCGTCTCGTGTTGGGTTGTCTTCCAGAATAAAGAGTTTCGATGAGTCTTTTCACGTATAAACTCAAAGTTTATACAATAAAGTTTGTACATATGCTGCAACACTGACTTCGATTCTACTTATTCTCTCTATATATGTGTGCCCGCGCGTCTGTGTGTGTGCTCGCGTGTGTGTTAAGTACTCAAAGCTGTTTAATGGGCCCGAGTGGCAGAGTCGCATCGTGGCAATAAAGCCAGTTCGGCCTTTGACGAATCGAAATAGGCGCAAGCTGTTCGATTCCAAGAAGATGTTGCTGTTTTCCAGCGAAACGGTGCACAACAGTTCGGGTAATAGTGGGTATGGAGACAGTCTGCCACAGCTCTCGACGGAACATGAGTAGTTCTATGAAAAGCCGATAAAAACAGCTGAGATACAGGAAGTCCTAAACGGCTATACAAGGCACTAATCACCCGGTTTGGATGGTTTACCTTACGTGTTTTACGTAGACATGCCAGACTTATTCTCTGATGTCCTTGAAGCAGCCTAATACAACTGGCAGCAGAACGGAAGGAATCCCAGCTTTTTAAGTCGAGGTGTAGTAACGTTGATGAAGAAAAACGAGTACAACAGCAACAGTATTGATAATTTTAGGACTATAACTCTGCACAACAAAGATTGCGCAACACAGATTTTAAGATTGTGGCCAATGTGTCTACAACGATGTCAGCGTTTGTCGTCAAAAGTCTGGTAGAGGAAGCGCAAATGTGCACAATCCTGACAACCTCTATACACGACAACCTCCCCTATATCATATAGAGACTAGTTAATACACCTGGCTTCTCTTGGGCTCTGATCAATTTAGATCAATCGAAAAATTTCGATAGGGTTGACTATCGATACTTGGAGGCTGTTCCCTTGGCCACCGGTTTCAATCTTGTCGCCGGAGGCTGGATTTCTGCAATACACAGCAGTATCTGTTCAATGATTAGAGTAAATGGCCACCTATCGGGGTGTGTCAGCATATGCGGACGACGTCACCATGATGGTATAGAACACTTCGGAAATCGAAAGGCGGTTGGTAACTTCTCAGAGCGACGAAACCGGTTTTCATGAATTCATTCAGTGTCCCGGTATTGCTGACTTTTGGAGTTTTGTCGAACAGCTCTTGTCGCGTGTAGAACAGGTTCGGCTATCGTCCGACTCCATCGTGAAGATCGCTCCGCCGTCTTCTTTGGGCCGAGAAGCGCAGGCGATTTTTTTTCTCTGTATGGCGGCTGTAGCGAAAGACAGTACATTTGTTAAAAGGTGGATGAATGTAGCGAGGGTGGCCTGAGGGAATAGACATAGTCTGAGCATGCGCCTGTGGCAAGAGAGTCAGAGAAGATAGGGACACCTTCTTAGGGTGGTCTTGCTCATTAGCGTGCTTTCAGATCTGTGCGGTTCCTAAACTACTCCTGGGTGATGCTTTGCCCACCCTATTGGGAATTCTATTGTTATTTATTTATTGTTAATTGTTACCTGTTTTACAAATTTGTATGTAAGCCTCCATTGTCCCTGTTCTTTTCTATTGTCATTTATGGTTTGCTCTTGTGGCCAATAAATGGCCACTAAAGAAAGAAGTATTATTTCTAATTAACAAAACGAAACCAAAACCACTAACATGCATATTTATGAAACTCCTTTTCCAAATAGACGTAACTTTGTCAAACAAAACATTGGATCTGTAGAAATCGCCTTGTCTATCAAAAGCAGTTATTTTTCC
>OZ024741.1:46552190-46572190 GCA_964016885.1 Eledone cirrhosa
ATTGCACCATAGAGCATGTGTGTTTACGTGTGTCATTGTGTTTATATGTTGGTAGAGATGTGTGCTGATGTAGGTATGTATGTTGACGTGTGTATGTGTGGGTTCGTCTTAGGGAGAAGTGTTTAGACGGGGTCCGTGTTTGTTAATGAAGTAAGATTCCTTGCTGATGCGCTGGGTGTGGGTGGCATTATCTTTAAATTTGTAGAGGGGAAAGATTCTGAAGTTGGGATGATTTTGGGCGGCACAGGTATCAATGTGTTCACTCAGTGGTATTTTCCTGTATTCCCGTATTTTAATTTGGGATCTATGGACAGTCATGCGTTGGCGGAGGCTGTTTTTGGTCTGGCCTATGTATTGTTCTCGACAACCTGAACAAGTTAATACATATATTAGATTTTCCGATGCACATGTGAAATTGTGTTTTACTATAAAACGTTGTCCATCTTTGAAATAGAATTCCGAACCCTCTATTAGGTTGATGCAAATGCCACAGTTGGGTCTATCGCATTTTTTTACTGTGGGTTTCGTTGTTGTGGTTGGCAGTACTTTGGCATGTGTTAAGATGTTTTTCATTGACTTGGATTGTCTTTTGCTCTTTATGATATCGTGTGTTCGTAGAATTTGGTTCATTCTATGGTCCTTTTTCAATACAGGGATGTTCTGGGGGATGGTGTCAAAGGCCTCATTGTTGAGGGGGTTGTGTGTGGAGATGTATGGAAGCGCTTTTAGTTTTGGTTGATTTACTTTAGGGTGTCTAAGGTCCTGGGTACTGAGTTTTAGGGCACGTTGGATTCCATTGTCAATTAGTGATGCAGGGTAGTCCCTGCCTATGAGTGTGTCCTTTAGTTCTTGTAGCCGTAAGTAGCAGATGTTTTTATTGGAGACTATAGTACAGATTCTCTTGGCTAAGTTGTAGGGAATATTAATGTTAACGTGTCTAGGGTGGCAAGAGTTGAAGGGGAGATATTGCTTGGAGTCTGTGGGCTTGTAGTATATGTCTGTTTCTATTTTTTTGTTATGGATCTTAATGAGGATGTCGAGGAAGGGGAGTTGTTGATGGCTGTATTCCATCGTGAAGTTAATATTTGTGTTGAGCCCATTTATAAGGGTGTGAAATTCTTTAAGTTTTTCGATGTTTTCGTGCCAAAGGATGAAGCAGTCATCTAGATATCGCTTCCAGTTCCTTTCAATGTGTAAGTGGAGGGTGTTTCCAAATTTGTTTAGGACTTTAGTGTAGAGGGTGATTTCCAGGTATCCCATTACTAGGTTGGCATAAGTAGGGGCTGTTTTCGTTCCCATAGCGGTCCCAGATTTCTGCCTGTAGGGTTTATTATTGAAAACGAAGTAATTGTTCTCCAAGATAAATTTGAGTCCCTCTATCACGAATTCTTTTTTGATGCGTTGTGGGAGTTCATTGTGGAAATTATCCAGCCAGAATTGGATAGCTTCTATTCCTAGGTTGTGGGGGATGTTGGAGTATAGGTTGACTACATCGAACGTCACTAGTAGGGTTTGTTCAGAAAGTGGCATATTAGGGAGGTGATTGAGCATATCTAGGTCGTCCCTTATATAGCTTTTGATGTGCTTGAGGAAGGGTTTGAGAAGGGTATCAATGAAGTTGCTAAGACGGTGCGTTTCGCAAGCGGGGCCTGCTATTATAGGTCTTAATTTGAGATCATTGGGTGAGGGGACATTGATGACTATGTCTGTGGCTTCCTTGCATGCCTTACTTATTGATTCGCTTTTATGTACTTTAGGGATACCGTAGAAAAGGCTGGATTTACTTGTGAAGTCTGTGATGAAGCTGAATTCCTCGTTAGTGAGTCCTTCTTTGTATTGGTTGATTAGAGTTTTTAGGTTTCTCATAATTTTCTGTTGATTGTAGTGTTCAGCCTTTTCGTTATATGTTTCGTTTTCCAAAGTGGAGAGCGCTAAGTTGATAGAGAATTCTGTCTCCATTAGGACTACTGTACTCCCTTTATCAGCCTCTTTAATTGTAATGGTTCTGTCGGTTTTTAATCTATTTAATTCTTCCCATTCTTTCTTGTTGAGGTTTGGCTTGTGTTTTTGTCTGTGCAAGTGTTGGTAAGGGAAGTTTGTGATGTGTTCACACACACACACACACACACACACACACACACATATATATATACACAAACACATACACACGCGTACATCAACATACAAAGAGACTTATATACACACACACACGCACTTCTCCGTATAAGACAAAAGCTGAAAAATATCTTTTGACATGCTAAAATACCCCCCATTGCTTTCAGACACATTCTTACTGGCCATCCCTGCCACCACAAATTACTCTGCTATACACACACACACACACACACACACACACACACACACACACTTATCTTTTGACATGCTAAAATACCCCCCATTGCTTTCAGACACATTCTTACTGACTATCCCTATACACACACACACACACACACACACACACGCACACACACACACACACACACACACACACACACACACACACACACACACACACACACACACATATTTGTTGTGAAAGAGTCATTTCTCAATCTTGGCGCAAAACCAATTTTTTATTCACATGACCTCTACCGACCAATCAAAATTGTTTTGACCAAGAAATTTTGCTGGAGCCACTTTTTTAACATAAAAACAGTCTTGGCGCAAAATAAAGTTTTTACATTCACATGACCTCTACCGACCAATCAAAATTGTTTTGACCATAAGAATTTTTGCAACACAAAAATAACGCTGGAGCCACTTTTTTAACATAAAAACAGGTAGAATTCCCAAAACTAATCAGATCAGAGCAAACAGCACGGACACTCTATCTCAAAATTATTTTTGAAAAGCATTTAGAAATGCGCAACCGGTAAAAACTTAAAAACTTAAAACCACAACTGAATACTAACCCATACAATCACTAATACTCTTTTATTCCTAATTAAACCATTTTTCAACTGTGAACAATTTGTCAGAATTTTCTATTCCGTTTACCAATATATATATATATATGTGTGTGTGTGTGTGTATACATATATATATATATATATATATATATATATATATATATATATATATATATATATATATATATATATATACCGGAGGTTTATATAGAGATGACATGCTTTTACTTATTGAAAATAATAACTCTGAACTAAATAAGAAAAGAAAACAAATTATACAATTTTTTAATTACCTTAATCTAAAAATAGAAATTGAGAATAACCATAGAATAGTCAATTTCTTAGACGTAACATTAAATCTCAACACATGTCTTCACTATCCATTTCACAAGTTAAATGAAAACTTGAATTATGTCAATTTTAGCTCCAATCACCCCAGATCTGTCAAAAATACTATAGTGAACTCTGTTCAAAAACGTATCTCTAGAATCTCTTCCAATAAAAATATTTTTGACGAAAAAGCCCAGTATTATAATGAAGCGTTAGCTAGAGCAGGATATAGTGATAAAATTATGTACATCGATAATAGACAAACTAACCAAAATAACAACAATTTTAATTACAGTAACAACTTTAACAACTATAATAGAAAGCACTACAATAATTCCAAAAACCAGAAAAGAAATAGAACTAGAAATATAATATGGTTTGCCCCCCCCCCCTTTCTCACTAAACATTAAAACCCACATCGCTAAACTATTTTTTAATGCTCTTGACAAACGCTTCCCTAGAACACATAAATATCACTCAATTTTCAATAGACATACTATAAAATTAACGTACTCGTCCACCAAAAATTTAGCACAAAATATTAATAGAATAAATAATAGGAATCTAAAACCTAGCCAAAATACCGAAAATAGCCTAAACAATATTCAAGTAAAAAACTGTAACTGTAGAGATAGATCTAAATGTCCGCTAAATAACAATTGCTTAGTTAAAAATATAATATACAACTGTAATATTAAAACTGATTTAAATTCTTTTAATTATGTTGGTTCCACCTCGACAGAATTTAAACTTCGCTATAATAATCACAAAAATTCTTTCACGGATCCAAATAAAAAATCTTCAACATCGCTGTCAGGCTTACTCTGGCAACTTAAACATGATAAAGTTGGATATTCGATGGTTTGGAATATAGTCTCAAAAAGGATTCCTTTTAATTCCTCTTCTGAGACATGTGACCTCTGCGCGGAGGAGATATTCTTTATACTAAAATCTAAAAATTCCCTTAATTTACGAACCAATTTATTCAGCTGCTGCAGACATAGATTGAACTCAACTTTTAAATATAAATATAAATTTAAAATGTAGTATAAAATGTAGTATATTTACTTAAGATATTTAACTATTTATGAAAGTTGGCGATAAATCTTTCGATTCCTTCAATTTTTTTTAAAACCTTTCTGCATGAATATATAATTAATGAGATTAAATAAACTACCCTAAAATTGGCGATGTTCCCAATCTTTTGAATAAATTTTTAAGCTGGATAAACTTCTATAATAAATATAAGAGCATTTGTAGAATAAGTTTTGAATGATTTCTGCTAGATAAGGCTTGGTGAACAATTTTGGTTTTGTTTGCTTTTGATTCTGATTTTATGTGACTGATTTTATGCGTGGCATACTATGTTCTCTTGCGTCCCTAGATACTCTGACGAAGATATTATTGGCGTTTTTAATTTTTAATATTGATATCTGTTGTCTATTCTATGCTTGATCGATAATCATGCAAGTGAGGCAGGAATGTTACTTTAAATGTTAATGTATATCTTATATATTTTATGTCTATATATATGTATATATGTTATATTTGGGGAGGGTCATATTTGTGTAATATTGCCAGAATTAATAACAGAACACACTCACTGTTTGGTTGGTTTTCGCTTCTCGCTGTCTTTTATATCTGCGGTCTAACTTACTCGGTCCTCAATGTTGCCATTGACTGACCGACGGTCAAAAATAATACAGATACAATATAGACACATGTATATATGTATGTAAATATATGTAGGGTGGAACTTTTTGTAACGCAATGAAGTTTTTCATGAAATATAAGAATCTGTGGAGCATATCACGTAAGTTCACATGTGTGTCTATATTTATCAACTTGAATTTGAGATAACCTTCTCTTTTCTCTTTTTTCTTTTTTCATGAGAATGCATATACACTTATGTTTGAAGTTTTATCTCAGATTTTGCTTATAGACCTAAGAATTTTTAAACTAAGCATGGGGTCATTTTTTCACACATTATGGATATGTGTCTCATTCATGAATACTGATATTTACATTATAATACCTATTTCATAAAAATTGATAATTCAAATGGATGAGACATAATATATTTTTAATATATTTTAAATATATCATCTTTCTTTCTTTTTCTCCTCTACACTGGACGTGATTTATGTGTCGGCTGGTTTAACTGTATCCCTTCCCCCCTTAACCTCTCACATATACGATGATCATCTGTCCAAAAGCTGCCTACTATATTTTTTTCACTTCCTCAATGTATTTCTCTCTCCCATATCTCCTTCTCTCTCTATCTCGCTCTGTTGTTTTTCTTTACATACATCTCTTCATCTTCTTTTTTATTTACATACATCTCTTCATCTTCTTCTTTTCATCTTCGTTTTTCTTTCTATATAACTGTCATAACAGTTTCACTACCAAATCAACTTTTTAAATGGAAGTTGCATTATTATAAGGTATGTCAAAATTATTTATAAAACAGCTTATGTATTGTATTTTGTCTGAGGAAGGTATACCATATTTTTAATATGATATCCCAGAAATATATATAACGAAATAAATATGGTTTTATAAATATAGTTTCCATTTGTTTAATATCGTATATATATATATATATATATATATATATATATATATATATATATATATATAATCAAAAGTTTAACAAGGTTCATTGATTAATCAATGAATAAAGTTTTACAATAGATTAGAACCAACAGATAATTAGTGATAATGACAATATTAATATTAGCAATAATATTGATACTGAGAATAACAATAACATTAAGTTAAGCACTTACAATAGAACACCTACACATATTAGCAATGATAACGCGTACAGTTTAAATTATAGTAATAACAGAAAATCGAACTGTAACTGTAGAAATAGATCTGATTGCCCTTTGCAAAATAATTGCCTTGATAAGGACTTAGTATATAAATGTACCGTTAAAGCAAATGACATAACCTACAACTACATAGATGCAACTTCATCGAGCTTTAAACTGAGATTTTCCAATCATAAACATTATTTTTCTAATCCGGATAAGAAATTCTCTACTTCTTTATCACAACTAATATGGTCTTTAAAAGAGAAAAATTTAAAATACTCAATATTTTGGTCCAAGCTTCGCAATTGCCAAGTCTACCAAAATTCCTCTATTTATCCTAACTGCAATCTTTGCAATACCGAGACTCTATTAATAATTGCTAATTATGGTAACTTAATTAACAAAAAAAGTGAATTATTCTCAAACTGCCTGCACAAATCCACATCTACATTTCAAGCATTATATAAAATTAGGAAAAAACATTGACTAAACGTGAAATGATTTCGACTTTTATTAATAATTCCGAGGGTGAATTGATATTGACTCTGATTAATAATTCTTGTAATGCTTTTATTATTATTACTATTATTAATATTGGATATAAGGTTTCTACCTAACCTTAGAAATTGTTTACCTGCTCTCTTATAGAGTATGTTAATCTCTAGATTGTTTAAATACATTTAGTTTTGATTTTGTATTTTTTAAATCTTGTATCTTATAAATTTGATATATGTAATGTCTTCAGACTCGTAAACCGTTTAATTACTTTAAATGTTTGTTTACGTCTTACGAGGATATTGTTTACATTTATCGTATAAAAGTTTCGTTTTATCTAAATTGATTAATAATCTGTACTTAACTTGATGTATAATTTTGAATACAGTAAAATCTAGTTAAATCAAATTTATAACACTCTTAAGTGTAATTATAACTAATAATTAATATTATATATAATTGACAAATATCGATTTAATTCTTATAGTTTATATATGAACTATACAAATGCTCATATCTAAATAAATCTGGTTTAATAATATCATATTTACTACATTTATAAGCTTTATTGTTAGTTAATAACATTTTAAATTTTAATCTTTCTAACTAAATTATTGACTATATTTAATAATTTAAATATACTCTTGATTACCCTTTGAGTTATATTAAATTATCTTTTTCATTTTATATTTGTTTTAACTTTGATATAATACAATAATATAGGTTCTTTCAAATATTATAGTCTAAAAATTTCAAGTTATTTAATTAATTGATTATTTCTAATTGACTTAATATTTGAAAAAAACGGTCACGCATCATATACCTTGATTCTCCTTCTCCTTATGTAATTATATGTCTCCACACATATCTCCCTTTCTTTGTTTTTACTATCATCTCTCTTTCCTTTTCTCTCTCTCTCTCCTGTTAGCTCTCTCACTCTCTCATTTGCTCCCTCTATAATACGGAGGTATACATATTTTATTATTAAAATGTTTAACAGTTATGTAGTTTTATGTTTATATTCATTACTTGCCTTTATATATACTTATTATTTTTGTTATATTTATTATTATATATTTTTGTACGCATTTTCCTACATACCCTCTTTATTATATGTAGTTTTTCATGTTACAACTTATGGTATATAAATATTGAGTATTGTCATACCTAATCACTGCCAAGACTGGAATTGAACCATCAGCACAGTTGAGGTATGTCAGACATCAATCTATTTTATTTGATGAGGACGTACTGATGAAATAGCTCAGTACCTCTGAAATATGTATAATAAAATATATTTGATCAGATGAATGTCTATATTTATTAATATTTTGAAGTAATATATATATATATATATATATATATATATATATATATTACTTCAAAATATTAATAAATATAGACATTCATGTGATCAAATATATTATATATATATATGCGAGAAAAACCACAAACCCTCCATCTCAATTCTACTTTTGAAAAGCACAAGCACTGCGAAACCGGTAAAGGAACCAAATAAATATATATATATTTTTTAAAAAGACTCCAATTGCATTTTCGATTTCATATATTTTCATTATACTTTCACTCGTGTAGGACATCTCGGTTTCTTTCATTTTGTTAAAAAAAACCTCAGTTTCTTATATATATATAATTAATACAATAACAGAGATAGTTTAAAGCTAAACTCTGACTGGTAACCATCTCACTCAACAAACATTAGGTTATATTAAAATATAAACCCAATTTAAGTGTTTGGGGTGCTAACAATATGTATGATGTGGAAAAACCAGTTGTATTATTTTATGAGATATAATTAAAGTTAAAGTATATCTCTCTTTCCAAACAATTGTTTCATTATAAGTTTTCTACAAGTTTGGGAGAATGTTTCCAGTTTATGTAGAAGCCTAATATATATTCATGTAAGAATATATTTAGGTGGGCACTTATAAATCATCAGTGGAAGCCCATTAAACATTGATATAAGAAAACAATTTCTTACCGCTGTCAAAAATCATGTCCGTAAAGTAGCTCTCTCTCGCCTCGAATGACCGCCAAATTTGAAATTCCAGCAGTTTTTGACTGAGGAAGTACCATAGCGACACGAAGCGGGAAGGGGAGACAACTCACGAAATGAGGGAAAAAAAAATAATAATATATATATATATATATTTATAATAATAATATATATATATATATATTTATATATATATATATGTATATATATATATATATATATATATATATATATATATATATATATATATATATATATATATATATATATATATATATATATTATAGAAGGAGCTTCTACAGGACTAGTACTGTTTCATTCAGATGAAATCTTCAGGAAGCTGGGTGTCATATTAAGTTCTGGTATTTATATATTTAGGAAGTGGAAAGGGAGGGGTGGAGGCTGGGGGGAGGGGCGGTAGGATGGTATTTAGATACACAGGACCACAACATGGCACAGGCCGTTTCTACTTTGGGGAGTGGTCAATTAGCCAGAGTGCTTTTTTGAAATAAATAAATAAGTAAATAAATAAATAAATAAATGAATAAATAGATAAATGAATAAATAAATAAAAAAATAAATAAAAAAAATAATAAATAAATAAATAAAAACCCCAAGAATAGTAATTCAACAGATATATAGTAGGGAAATTTTTTAGGTGGGTTGGTAATAGAAGATAAACAAGACCGAATCATGGCACAGACTGAGGTGAGTGGTCAAGTTAACATACAAGCCACAGGTGGCCAGAGTGTTTTTGTAGAATGGAAAGAATAAAATATATTTACATACTCACAACCACATACATAAACACTTACACACACATATATATATGCATACCTATACACACACACACACATACATATATATATATATATATATATATATATATATATATATATATATATATATATATATATATATATATATATATATATATATATATATATATATATATATATATATTATATATATATATCATATATATATATACATACATATATATATATATACACACAACAAGAAAAAACACAAACACACAAATATACACACACACACGCATACACATACACACACATATATATATCTACACATACACACGTGCGTATACACATATATATATATATATACACACATACATGTATGTATGTCTCTCGGTATAAACTATACTATACATACATATACATACATATGCACACACATACATACATACACATACATACACACACACACAAACACATACATACACACATATATACATATATACATATACACACATACACACACATACATATATATACACATATATATATATACATATATATATATATATATATATTATACATATATATATATATACACATACACATATACAAGCACACACGCATACATACACATACATACATACAAATAAGTACACATAAACACATATGCACAAACACGCACTCGTTCGCACACATACATGTGTCTATAATGTAATGGGAAAAGGTAGTGGGACAAATTTTAAACTGGGCCTGATAGAGGATTAAAATAATTAATATCACTACTAAGTTATTAATATTATCATCAAGTAATTAGTTAGTATTTATTATTTACTATTTACCATTCACTATTCGTTACCTATCTTTTATCTTTTATCTACTCATTACATAATCATTCACTCATTAATTAATAAATAAATGAATGAGTTAACTAACAAACAAACTAACAAACAGATAAACAAATAAACAAGTAAATAAATAAATAAATAAATAAATAGATAAATAAATAAATAAATAAAGTAACTAAATAAATAAATAAATAAATATACAAATAAATAGATAAATAAATCTCGAACGTGTACGTGCAGCAGTTCATAACTGCACGTATTACCTTCTTTCCTCCTCTCCAGGTCTTATATATTGTGTTGTATGCCTCTGAATAAAGTTCCGTGGCCGCACACACAAATTCACGTATATACCTGCTCATGTTTGCATACGTGCAGTTATGAACAGCTGCACGCACACGTTCGAGATTTATTTATCTATTTATTTGTATATTTATTTATTTATTTATTTATTTATTTATCTAGTTACTTTATTTATTTATTTATTTATTCATTTATTTATTTATTTACTTGTTTATTTGTTTATCTGTTTGTTTGTTTGTTTGTTTGTTTGTTAGTTAACTCATTCATTTATTTATTAATTAATGAGTGAATGATTATGTAATGAGTAGATAAAAGATAAAAGATAGGTAACGAATAGTGAATGGTAAATAGTAAATAATAAATACTAACTAATTACTTGATGATAATATTAATAACTTAGTAGTGATATTAATTATTTTAATCCTCTATCAGGCCCAGTTTAAAATTTGTCCCACTACCTTTTCCCATTACATTATAGACACATGTATGTGTGCGAACGAGTGCGTGTTTGTGCATATGTGTTTATGTGTACTTATTTGTATGTATGTATGTGTATGTATGCGTGTGTGCTTGTATATGTATATGCGTATATATATATATATATGTATATATATATATATATATATGTATATATATATATATATGTATATATATATATATATATATGTATATATATATATATATGTATATATATATATATGTGTATATATATGTATGTGTGTGTATGTGTGTATATGTATATATGTATATATGTATGTATGTATGTGTTTGTGTGTGTGTGTATGTATGTGTATGTATGTATGTGTGTGCATATGTATGTATATGTATGTATAGTATAGTTTATACCGAGAGACATACATACATGTATGTGTGTATATATATATATATATGTATATATATATATATATATATATATGTGTATACGCACGTGTGTATGTGTAGATATATATATGTGTGTGTATGTGTATGCGTGTGTGTGTGTATATTTGTGTGTTTGTGTTTTTTCTTGTTGTGTATATATATATATATATATATATATATATATATATATATATATATATATATATATATATATATATATATACACATATATATATAGAGAGAGAGAGATTACAATAATCAAAGTTCAGTTTAAATCATTTATTTGCTTACAATTGTTTCCTCCAAACCGAGGTTTTGGATTCTTCAGAGCAACTATTTAGTGATCTATAACATACTTGACCTCCTTTTCAACACAAGAGACATATAAAAACACATGCACATATTGATCCACAGTGGGATGACATCCATCAAAATGATATAGCATGGTAATTTACATATAAAGGTTAAAGGATAAAGATAAAAATAAAAATATAAATAAAAATGAAGCATTGGCAGTCTATGAAGATAAAGCAAGAGGAAAGTTTAGAGTAGTCAGTGTATGAAACAATCTCACATGTAGCATGCACGCGTGTCTCATTTATACAGAATTAGAGTTCGTCAGAATGTTACTTGCAGGATCAGGCAGTTGAAGCAGGCAATCGATATTATTATGTGGGCTGAATTATTAAATTCATATATATATATATATATATATATATATATATATATATATATATATATATATATGCGATATTAAACAAATGGAAACTATATTTATAAAACCATATTTATTTCGTTATATATATTTCTGGGATATCATATTAAAAATATGGTATGCCTTCCTCAGACAAAATACAATACATAAGCTGTTTTATAAATAATTAGTGACATACCTTGTAATAATGCAACTTCCTTTTAAAAAGTTGATTTGGTAGTGAAATATATTGATATCTGAAATATATTGATATCTGTTGTCTACTCTATGCTTGATCGATGATCATGCAAGTGAGGCTGGAATGTTATTTTAGATGTTAATGTATATCTTATATGTTTTGTGTCTATATATATGTATATATGTATGTAAATGTATGTAGGGTGGAATCTTTTCTAACGCATTGAAGTTTTTCATGAAATATAAGAATCAGTGCAGCGTATCACGTAGGTTCACATGTGCGTCTATATTTATCAACTTGAATTTGAGATAACCTTCTCTTTTCTCTTTTTTCACGAGAATGCATATATACTTATGTTTGAAGTTTTATCTCAGATTTTGCTTATAGACCTAAGAATTTTTAAACTGAGCATGTGGTCATTTTTTCACACATTATGGATATGTGTCTCATTCATGAATACTGATATTTACATTATAATACCTAATTCATAAAAATTGATAATTCAAATGGATGAGACATAATATATTTTTAATATATTTTAAATATATCATCTTTCTTTTTCTCCTATACACTAATTTAACTGTATCCCTTCCCTTAACCTCTCACATATACGATGATCATCTGTCAAAAAGCAGCCTACTATGTTTTTCACCATCAATGTATTTCTCTCTCTCCTTGTCTCTCTATCTCGCTCCGTTGTTTTTCTTTACATACATCTCTTCATCTTCTTCTTTTTTTTTTTTTTATTTACATACATCTCTTCATCTTCTTCTTCTCCTCTTCGTTTTCTTTCTATAACTATCATAACAGTTTCACTACCAAATCAACTTTTTAAAAGGAAGTTGCATTATTACAAGGTATGTCACTAATTATTTATAAAACAGCTTATGTATTGTATTTTGTCTGAGGAAGGCATACCATATTTTTAATATGATATCCCAGAAATATATATAACGAAATAAATATGGTTTTATAAATATAGTTTCCATTTGTTTAATATCGTAAATCTACTCCAGAAACTGTTGAGTGCTTTTATATCAGTTATAAAATATTTACTCGTTGTAACCCAACAATCTTAAATAAAACTTTTGCATATATATATATATATATATATATATATATATATGTGTGTGTGTGTGTGTGTGTGTGTGTGTGTGTGTGTGTGTGTGTGTGTGTGTGTGTGTGTGTGTGTGTGTGTGTGTGTGTGTGTAGGTATGCATATATATATGTGTGTGTAAGTGTTTATGTATGTGGTTGTGAGTATGTAAATATATTTTATTCTTTCCATTCTACAAAAACACTCTGGCCACCTGTGGCTTGTATGTTAACTTGACCACTCACCTCAGTCTGTGCCATGATTCGGTCTTGTTTATCTTCTATTACCAACCCACCTAAAAACATTTCCCCCTACTATATATCTGTTGAATTACTATTCTTGGGGTTTTTATTTATTTATTTTTTTTTTTTATTTATTTATTTTTTTTTTTTAATTTATTCATTTATCTATTTATTCATTTATTTATTTATTTATTTATTTACTTATTTATTTATTTCAAAAAAGCACTCTGGCTAATTGACCACTCCCCAAAGAAAAAACGGCCTATGCTATGTTGTGGTCCTGTGTATCTAAATACCATCCTACCCCAAAAAATTACCCCCCTCCCCCCTGCCACCACCCCTCCCTTACCACTACCTAAATGTATAAATACCACAACTTAATATGACACCCAGTTTCCTAAAGATTTCATCTGAATGAAACAGTACTAGTCCTGTAGAAGCTCCTTCTATACAATAAAAAAATGTTTTACTCTGCCATGTATTGAGTACCTTACTTACTGTGGTTATCCCCGACTCAACCCGGGACCTACGTATATATATGTATATATAAATATATATATATATATATATATATATATATATATATATATATATATATATATATATATATATAGTTTTAATATAGAAGAGGTTCTACAGGACTAGAACTGTTTCATTCGTGAGAAATTATCAGGGAGCTGGATATCCAATATATATATATATATATATATATATATATATATATATATATATATATATGACTGAGCTTGTTCTCACCCTTAATGGATTTTCTTTTTCGAGTGAATTTTACCAGCAAGTCTCTGGGGTAGCGATGGGGACCAGAATGGGTCCAAACTATGCCAACTTGTTTGTTGGCTACGTCGAAGCTCTGATCTTCTCCCAGTACGCTGGACCGACTCCTGAGCTATACGGTCGTTATATCGACGACTGTATCGACGCCACCTCTCTATCACGAGAACAGCTCGACTGTTTTCTTTCTTTTGTCCAATCTTTCCATCCCGCTCTCACCTTCACCGCCTCCGTCTCCGATTCTTCTGTCTCTTTTCTCGATATCTCTCTATCTATTAATCTCTCTCGCCACACCCTCTCTACTTCCAACTACATTAAACCAACAGACTCCTAATCTTATCTCGACTTCACCTCCTCCCATCCAACCCACATCAAACACTCCATACCCTATTCCCAATTCCTCCGTCTTCGTCCACTCTGTAGCCAGGACGACGATTTCGAAACCCATTCCCTTCGCATGGCTTCCTGCTTCATCCAGCGTGGATATCCCCCCACCTTGATCCAAGCTGCACTCACCCGCGCCCGTGAAACAGACCGCACCACAGCCCTCTCACCTCACCCACGCCCTCCCAACACCTGTGTTCCTTTCCCTTTCGCCTACCACCCCATGACCCTACCATTCCGGCGACATATCCTCCGTTCCTTCCGTATCCTCTCTTCTGACCCCGTCACTTCTCGCTTTTTTCCAAACCCATTCATTACTGCTTTTAAGCGCGCCCGAAACCTCCGCGACCTCCTGGTTCGCAGTTCTTTTTCGTCCTCTCCCACGACTCCACCCGGCTCTCATCCTTGTTCCCGTTCCCGCTGCAACACTTGTCCCTTTATTTCCTCCCTCACTACTCTTACAAACCCTAACGAGTCTTTCCGTATCCGCCATTCCTTCACCTGCACATCCACCCACGTATTCTATGCTGTCCGGTGTTCCCTTTGCGGGTCTTTATATATCAGACAACCGGGACGCCGTATGGCGGACCGTTTTGTCGAACATTTGAGGGACATACGACTCGGTTTGGATACTCCTGTCGCCCGTCATTTCTGTTCTCCTCGTCATTCTTCCCAACATGTTTCAGTCCTGGGTGTCCTTTTACATCATGGATCACAGGCCTCGCGCACCAGGACTGAACAAAGTCTGATTCACCGTCTTGGATCCTATTCCCCTCTTGTACTCAACTCACTTCCCCAATTACTCTAATACCCCGTCCATTATCACACCCTTGATTCCTATCGCTTTCTCTTGATCATTAGCAGCTTCTCTTACTACGAATACATGCCGATAAACACCCTTATATTAACATACTTTTGCTCATAGCTTCGTACTTACATGCACACACACACTCTTTTACTCACATATACACACACATTTCTTATTAGCTTCGTACGGACCTATAAGACACACACACACACACTAACTCATGATTACGCACGTGCTCAAGTATAGCTCTTTTTTTTCCATTTCAGGTAGACGCATGACATTATCCACTTTTCTAAAAAATAAATCATACACAAAACGCCAGCACCACCAGTTTTGCAAGAGATGTCAACATGAATGGACCTGTTATTTTTATCTAAAGACATTTTTTCAATTCCATCCCGCCCGTCTCCTCAATCTATTTTATTTCTCATTCTTTCTTCTGATGAAGGACTAGCGTCCGAAACTTTAAGAACCCCTCTTCCTGCTATATCAAACGTTAACCTAATATATACTTTCCATATACTGTACCGATTGTGTTGTTATTTCTGTTTACCTTTTACATACATATATATATATATATATATATATGTGCGTGTGTATATATACATATATACATATACATATGTACATGTATATATATATATATATATATATATATATATATATATATATATATATATATATATATATATATATATATGTGTGTATATATATATATATATATATATATATATATGTATATATATGTTTATATATATATATATATATATATATATATATATATATATATATAGGGATTGTAACGTTCAGTTACTGTAGGTTCACCAAAGTGAGCTCTTGATGTGTAGCTTCCAGTAAGTATAGAGGTGTAGTACTAAGCAGGATGTAATACTAATAATAAAAATGACGTTTAGTTAGGTCTTTATTACGTTTATAGAATAGTGACGCGCGTTTCCCTATTATTCAGCTCAAGTTTCGATCCGTATCGATCTGGCCCGACTCTAGAATCAAAAGCTCGTCTTAATTCTGATATGGTTACATATATCGATATATATATATATATATATATATATATATATATATATATATATATATATATATATATATATATATATATATATATATATATTGATAGAGCGCCCGTGATGTTTGCTCTAATCTGATTAGAGCAAACATCACGGGCGCTCTATCTCAAAATAATTTTTGAAAAGCATTAGAAATGCGCAACCGGTAAAACTTAAAACCAAAACTGAATACTAACCAATACTATTACTAATTTTTACTTATTCCTAATTAAACTATTTTTCACTGGGAACAATTTGTCAGCATTTTCTTTTCCGTTTACCAATATATCATAACTCGTGTGTTACACCTCTATTTTCTTATATATATATATATATATATATATATATATATATATATATATATATATAAACGGAAAAAATGAAACGAAATTTCATTTCTCACTCTTAGTACGGCTGTTACTTAAATATAAGTATGTATACGTACATACATATATGTATACAGACGTACAGTAGTATGTATATATATATACATACATGCACACATCTATATATGTACGTATGGATTCACCGAACATTTATTATAATGCTCGGTGTGTTTGTAAACAAACATCCCGTATTAAGCCGTACAGTGTCTAGCAACCATCGTTGCTCGTTTGTTCAACACTGACAAAGGAACGCTGTACTAGTTTCAAGCTTATTAGCTATCGTCAGCAACGTATACCTTCCTGCCAGATGATTGAACGTCTGAAAGTATATACTTTCCTTATGCATATTAACGGCTGAGCAGCCTAATTTGCATATCGAGTGAGTTAATCGGCCGGGAGCACCGTTGCGCTGGGTGCATCGTTGCTGACGATAGCTAATAAGCTTGAAACTAGTACAGCGTTCCTTTGTCAGTGTTGAACAAATGAGCAACGATGGTTGCTACACACTTTACGGCTTAATTCGGGATGTTTGTTTACAAACACACCGGGCATTATAATAAATGTTCGGTGAATGCATACGTACATATATATATGTGTGCATGTATGTATATATATATACATACTACTGTACGTCTGTATACATATATGTATGTACGTGTACATACTTATATTTAAGTAACAGCCCTACTAAGAGTGAGAAATGAAATTTCGTTTCATTTTTTCCGTTTATCGTTTTCGGTACGCTCGGCCGATTAACTACTCGATATGCAAATTAGGCTACTCATATATCACTCCCAGTGGCTTAACCGCGCGATCTGGTGTCCAGCCAGAATATTTCTATGTCCCCGCGCATATACATACACATATACATATATATGTAAATGTCGACAGTCGATCGACTTTCGTCAAATCGGACCGAGGAAACAATGTTCCGTCGGTCTTTCCAGTTGCTAATACTATCTATCGGTCGCAACTCCAGGTAGAAGGAACAACGTGAAATAAAGTGTCTTGCTCAAGGACATAACGCATCGCCTGGTCCAGAAATTGAACTCACAACCTCAAGATTGTGAATTCAATTCTCTAACCACTCAGCCACACGCCTTCACATGTGTATATTTACACACTTTTGGATGGCCGTTATGAGTTCTTCCACCCTTTTGTCAGGTTTTGTTTTTTGTCCTGCGGGGGTGTCCAAAATCACCCTCCTCACCAAGTAAACTTGGTGGGGTTGCCGGTTTAGTCGCCGACGACCCGACAGGTTGTACTGGGTTACATGTTACCAGTAGCACTCAAGAGTGACCCGACACATACATACATACATGATGGTTACTGCAACTCAATTCCGAGTAATGCCATCGCTTGATACTTAAGCATGGGCGCCATAGACGTGGCTTTTTAGTCCTGCTAGGAATTTGCCTATGGCCAGCAATACCATGCATCGCAAAAAAATGTCAAATATCGACCGATGCCTGGGTTTGAAGTTCTCCTGTCTTCATGCGTACTTTTCTTGATAAATTAGGGTTAAGCAATCTCAGGTTTAACTTTTTAGTTTGACATCTAGCTTAGATATTTCAGGATAGTCTTCATTAAACCAATATTCTGACACCCAAAATATCATCAGAGCTGATAACTAAACCATTTTTTATTGAAATCTGCTCATGTACTGTCATGAAGTGAATTTACAAGAGCTTGGCGAAAAGTTGCCGCTATTCCCATGACACGGGGTTTAGCAACATTTGAACGTATTGGAGCTTTTTAGTTATTTGTGGTGAAGTTCTATCTAACAACCAGCTTCAGCTTTGCTTGTACAAAATAGTGACCCGTCGAACACGTAGCTTCAGGAAACACGTTAACACTACAAAGAACATAAATGTCACGTTTGCGCAGGATGACGAAAGTCAATGAAATCTTCTTGTTGATCTTGGATGCGTCCACTCGACCTTGTGCTTCAGTTTTTGAGAAAACACTGTGTTCCTTAACACTGGGCCCAATTTAGAGCACAACTATAACAGTCGAAGTCCATTATTGTTCCCTTTTCCAATAGGAAAGCATCCAAAGGTACACAACATGTTACAATCACAACTGACATTAAAGTCGCCAGCGAAAATGATTTTGTCATTAATCGGATTAGAGAGAAGAGAGTCACATGACGCCCGCAGTAATCGACGTTTGGTAACCCTGTCGCTCATCTTGACTGTAACACCTAGTTTATTAGTCATATATACACGTAGTTTCTATATTTCTCTGTAGCCACTACAGCCGCATTACGTAGTTGGTGTAGTACTGGCACATAACCAGTATAACTATTAGAAACTACCTTCGACCCATCCCCCTTACAAACCTGACCTGGCATAAAGATATACACCGACGCTAACCTCACGTTCAACCACGAGAAACTCCAACAAGCAACTATAGGAAAATACGGCTATAGGATACAACTGAATATAAACCGAAAATGGAAACCATAATAATAGCTTGAAGTAATTACAGCATGAAACAGTAAACCTGACTTGATTCTGCACATCAACTAACAAACAAACAAAGGCAAAAAATACGGAAATATCAGCTTAGCCAAGTCCTACATGTGCCTACTATCCAACGAAGAATCCTACATGCTATCAATTAAACGATACTAAGTTTACCACATGTGTCTCCACATGGATGTGGCCAAAGTTAAGGCAACTAAAAAAAACACTGTCAGCTTCCATCCCTAACATCAATGCATTTACCTTTACATCCCTACCCCTTAATTAGCATTCTAACCACAGTCCATCCCCCATGTTATGCCACGCTGAACAAGTAATACTCATAGCAGTAGTCACCTATGTCCTTTAGCAGAACTTTAACCCCCTAACTCCAATCCCGAACCCCAAGCTTAACCTTAACACCCATAAAACAACCCCTGACTTATAAATAAACCATGAAATATGCACAAATAAACCATGAAATATTCTGAACACTCACAACTGACAAAACTAAAGATAAATTTAAAAAAAAAGGA
>OZ024741.1:46577190-46584690 GCA_964016885.1 Eledone cirrhosa
AACTTGCAAAAGAGATTTTATATGAAAGAAAATACTGTGAACTAAATGCCAATACCAACGAATTGCAAACTTGAAAAACAAACCCGAAATTATTATAGCTTTATAATCCTTTAAATTGCTAATGAACCACGAGTTAATTAATTTCAGCATTTGAAACAGGATACAAGAACAACACGAATCGAAACAAACAAAAATAAGTAAAAGAAATAATAATAATAATAATAATAATAATAATAATAATAATAATAATAATAATAATAATAATAGTAATAATAATAATAATAATAATAATAATAATAATAATAATAATAATAATAATGTCATAGGCGCACTGGGGACTATCTCCAAAAGTTTCCAGGGATGGCTAAAGAAAATCGGCCCCTTCACGCTTTTTGGAACGCTTCAAAAGGCATGCTTGCTTGGAACAGCAAGAACCCTCCGATACGTCCTGAATATCTGAGGCTGCAGGTAGTGGCTTGATATTCATTCCAACGGACTTTCCAGTTAACCAACATCAATGACTGAGATTCAAGGAATAATAATAATAATAATAATAATAATAATAATAATAATAATAATAATAATAATAATAATAATAATAATAATGAGGAATTGAAGCAACGCATTGTAGCAAAGAGTGCCAAAATCAGGCGATACGAGAACAGAGTCAGTCAGTATAAACAGAACCGCATGTTCGACAACAACCAGAAGATGCTGTTTGGACAGCTTGAGGGGAAAGAAAGAGGCACCGACTTGATCCCTGGGGCGGAACAAGCTAAAACATTCTGGAGAGGAATATGGGAGCAGGATGTTAGACACAATGCCCAGGCAGGGTGGATTGAGACAGTACAGAGGGAGATCGGTGAGCAGGCACAGCAACAGACTGATTTGAGTATCACAGTTGAAACTCTTAAGGGGCAAGCCAAAAAACTAACCAACTGGAAATCACCAGGCCCAGATGGTGTGCAGGGGTATTGGATTAAACATTTAACATCCCTCCACCCGAAGCTGACGGCCATGTTCAATGACTGCTTGGTGTCGGGTGAGGTGCCAGAGTGGTTGACAAAAGGTACCACAGTTCTGATAATGAAAGACCGAATCAAGGGTAATGATGTTACCAACTATAGACCTATCACATGTCTGCCCGTAATGTGGAAACTGTTGACGAGCATTGTGTCTGAGGAAATCTACCATCACCTCCACACAAACAACTTGTTGCCGGACGAACAGAAAGGATGCCGAAAGAAGTCACGTGGTACAAAGGACCAGTTGCTTATTGATAAGATGGTAATGGGGAATTGCAGGAGGAGACACACTGATCTTGCCATGGGATGGATAGACTACAGAAAGGCATTTGACATGGTGCCTCATTCCTGGATCACCAAAAGCCTGGAGATCTTCAGGGTGGCAGATAACATCAGACAGTTGCTGGGCAGGAGTATGGGGTCCTGGGAGACAGAGTTGACATCAACTGGAGTATCCTTGGGAAGCGTGAAGATCAAGAGAGGTATCTTCCAGGGAGATAGCCTGTCCCCTCTGTTGTTTGTCCTTGCCCTGATGCCCTTGACCATTATGCTGCGAAAAGTGAGAGCAGGATACAAGTTGGGAAGGGGAGAGCTTACCATCAATCACCTCCTCTTCATGGACGATCTTAAGCTCTTCGGGAAAAGTGAGAAGGAGTTGGATGTGCTTGTTGACACTGTCCGTATTTTCAGCAGTGATATATGTATGCAGTTTGGTATTGGTAAATGTGGAGTCATTGTGATGAGGAGGGGTAGGTTGAGCAGAAGTAACGGGATCCAGATACCAACAGGTGAGATGATAAAGGAAATTGACTCTGAGGAAGGATACAAGTATTTGGGCGTTCTGGAGGCTGATGGCATAAAGAACAAAAAAATGAAGGAATTGTTAAGAACTGAATACATTCGGAGAGTAAGGAGCGTATTGAAGTCACATCTGAACAGCAGAAATGCCATAAGCGCAGTAAATTCCCGAGCTGTGTCTATTATTAGGTACAGTGCGGGAATTCTGAGATGGAATGTTGCTGAACAAAAAGAAATTGATAGGAAGACTAGGAAGCTATTGACTATCTACAACATGTTCCACAAGAGGAGTGATGTCGATAGACTCTACCTAAGGAGATCTGAGGGTGGAAGAGGTCTTATCAGCATAGAGGACTGTGTTCAGATGGAGAAAAACAACCTATACAAATACGTGACCTATAGTAAGGAGCCAATGCTCAGAGCTGTACTGAAGGAGGGGACAGTAGGCCAGGGGATACCCAAGGAGGAAATAACATCAAGGAGGAAGAGCAGCCTTAAGGGAAAATCCCTTCATAGTACCTTCTTTGAGAAAACTGAATTTAGAGATCCACAGACATGGAACTGGTTGAGAAGAGGAGACCTCAAAAAGGCTACAGAAGGAATGCTAATGGCTGCGCAGGAGCAGGCCCTCAAAACGAAGTGGTTGAAGCACCATATCTACAAGGAGGAGGCTAGCCCACTGTGCAGGATCTGTGGAGAGAGAGAGGAGACTGTGGCTCACATTGTGTCCGAGTGTAAACACCTAGCCCAGACCCACTATAAGGGCTGGAGACACGATGTGATGGGCAGGGTGATCCACTGGCACCTGTGCAAAGTAAACAATCTACCACATTCTGAGAAATGGTATGAGCATAGGCCAGAGGCGGTGATGGAGAACAGTCAGGTGAAGGTGCTGTGGGATTTTAGGATACAGACGGACAAAAAACTGGAACACAATAGACCTGACCTGGTGGTTGTGGACAAAGAAAAAAGATCGTGCCTGATTGTGGATGTGGCCTGCCCGTTCGACACGAGAGTGCAAGAGAAGGAGAGGGAGAAAATTAACCGATACCAGGACCTAAAGTGGGAGGTGAAAAGGATTTGGAACTGCCATGAAGTCAAAGTGATCCCGATTGTCATAGGCGCACTGGGGACTATCTCCAAAGGTTTCCAGGGATGGTTAAAGAAAATCGGCCCCTTCACGCTTTTTGGAACGCTTCAAAAGGCATGCTTGCTTGGAACGGCAAGAACCCTCCGATACGTCCTGAATATCTGAGGCTGCAGGTAGTGGCTTGATATTCAATCCAACGGACTTTCCAGTTAACCAACATCAATGACTGAGATTCAAGGAATAACAATAACAATAATAATAATAATAATAATAATAATAGAAGAAGACGCACGAGGTGGCGGAAGGTCATGAAATCGCTCCCGTAAGTTTTGAATTTTTAACATATTTAAATCATTTGTGAAATAACAACTCTTAGTACAAATGCTACGTAAAGCATCCGGCTTGAGCCCCAAAAAATTCGGACCCAAAATATATTGTTATAAGGCTCAAATATTCAAATATTCAACTTTGTATTGTACATTGTATATTCAAAAAAGAAAATGGCTATAAATGGAAGAAGAACCCCCCCCCCCCTCCTCCTCTGTCTACGCTATATAGAACAGCCAAACAACACCAATCTCACCAACACCAGAAACTAGATACACCACCTACCCCATCACCTCTCTGTGTACACTAAACACAACAGCCAGATAACGGCAATTTCACCACCACCAATCACTACTGCCATCATTACCACCACTATCCCATCACCGCCGCCACCACTCCTTCATTGCTACCACCGCTACAACACCATCACTACAGTAATACGATCACATCACCACCACCACTGCCTCGGTATCGACATCACCACCACCACTCTCTCAGTATCGATACCGCCGCTACTGTCTCCCACATCCCCCCGCTGGCTGCTGCCACCACATTATAGAATTACTATTATAGAATTACTATTATTATTGTCTCAAATTTTAAAAAGAAAAAATGTTTAATTCCAATTTTACGGGAATATGTCAACACAAAATATAATAAAAACATATATTAAACATACGAATACAAACTCATAGATACTACATATCAGTAACCACAACGCCACCGCTGCCACCACCCCACCCCATCCATCATTGCTACCACTATCCCATCGTCGCCGCCACCACTCCTTCAATGCTACCACCACTATTCCCCTGTTAATTTGAGAGAGAAAGGGGAAGGTGGCGGTATCACTAGACAAGGGAGAGGCTAGCAAAAGATATAAATAGATTGACTTAGTGACCTGGCCGCCGGCCAAACGTCAACATCAACAACTATGGGACTGCTGGCTCACCCCTTCCTCACCAACAATATAAAAAAGCCCCGGCACCACCACCGACATAGCCAACAACAATAACAGCCAACTACAACAAAAAGTATATTATATTATTGTAATGCACTGGGTGATTGCTGGCCTTGTGCCTGGAGTGGAAACAATTATTAATAATTTCATTCTTAAGCCACGCAATGCTCACATTAAGGAACCACTCATGATAATAACAATTTAAAAAAACAACAAAAAGAAAACCCCGTGACCAAGAAATACCGGGATGGCGGCCGGCGGGGAATAGCCGTGTCTCTAGGGGAGAACGACCCTCTAGTCTTGGTTGACACTCGTTCTAGAAGTGGTAACACGAAATGATTACCCCTTGGCGGATAAGGATAAAACGCGACAAAATAAAGTAAATGTCGAATGATAAAATCTCATACCGGATCGGCCGTCACCCGGGTAAAAAAGGGCCGCGTCCCTCAGAGAGGAACCAGACTGGGGTCGAAAAATCAGCTAATGGTTCAAACCTTCCCATCACTTCGGAGCTGGAGACCTCCCATAACCGGAATACTCCTACTGTTGGCCCTCCATGCTCACCACCAAGAAATCCAAAGAAAAAGAAAGAAAAATGGTCAAGGGAAGATAATAAAGAAGTCCTTGAGGCTTTCTACACTGCCATGTACTACCCATCAAATACATCGAATACAGAACAGACATATATCAACTGGAAAAAGAAACATCCCGAAAACAGAGGCTATATTGACAGTAACAAACTAGCCAATATACGAAGAAATATTGTAAGAAAAAAGTTACTAACTGATATAGAAATTGATCAGATCAAGCTATTAGCACAAAGTCAGCGAAGGGAAAATGAAACATGTGTCAGTGAAAACGAGGTAAACTGTAACACTTCGAATCCCAGGGTTGGGGCGGAATCACTGGCAACAGAACAAATTAAAGAAAGGATCGAAAAAGTGGAGGGAGTGCATGCTCAGGATGAAACTCCAAATGAAAATAATGAGATCGTAAATGATAAAGAAATGAATGAGAATGAACTTGCCAACTTGAAGGATGAAATTATGATCGAATGGATGAAAATGAAAGAATCTGACATGGGCAACGAGACACCCTCCCTAAGATCCAGAACTCCAAACAGAACCAAAAGATAATACACAAGACTAACATAATTCTCAAAAACATTATCATCACAAACAAACTAAACATTACTGATTTAAATCATCTCTATTATGCATCGGCTAAAGTCACCACTCACTTATGTGGAGTGAAGACGAAAAAACAAAGGAATTCCCACAAGAAATCTACTTGGCAAGAGAACATCAATCGCCAAATAAACCTTCTCCGATCTGACATAGAAATTTTAACAAACTATAAAGTAGGTGAACATGTTAAACAAACTAAACTTATAAAATTGAAAAAAAAGTACAGTATAAAATCAACATGTGACATAGACATGCTGATAGAAATAATCAAGCAAAAAGTGTCGGCCAAAGCTGCTCGTATAAGGCGCTTTGAAAAACGATCTAGATTCTATAAGGACAATAATATGTTCAAAAACAACCAAAGAAACTTCTACAGAAAAATTGGTAAGTCAACAATAACTGCTAAATCAATACCACCCAAGGAGGAAGTGCAATAATTGGGAAAAGATCTGGGCCGAAGAAAAAGTTCATAACATACATGCCCCATGGATAGACAGACAAATGAAAGATACAGCTCACCTTGAGGAACAAACATGGGAAAATATAACAGTTGAACAGTTGCGCTTGGCTCTAAGAAAAACCAGCAAATGGAAATCCCCAGGAAAAGACAAAATACAAAACTTTTGGATAAATGCCTTCACAGAGTCTCATGAGCTGTTAGCCCAACTTTACAATGAAATAGTTAAGGAGCCAGAAAAAATACCTTCATGGCTAGTTAACGGCATTACATTCCCGCTTCCGAAGAATGATGAGACAAACAATCCCAAAAATTACAGACCGATAACTTGCTTGACCACAATGTATAAAATTTTAACATCAGTCCTAACTGAATACACATATGACCACCTGATAACAAATGACCTATTTCCCATTGAGCAGAAAGGGTGTAAACGAGGCTCATATGGCTGTAAGGATCAGCTTCTGGTTAACAAAATGATACTGGAAGATTGTCATAATAGACACAAAAATCTATCGATTGCTTGGATAGATTATAAAAAAGCATTCGATAGTTTGCCACACAGTTGGATTGAAAAATGTTTAGAGATTTTCAGAATATCCCCCGTTGTCAGGAGATTTTTGTCATTCAGTATGAAGACATGGAAAACGACACTCCTTTTGAATAGTGAAAAAGAATCACTGGAAGCTGAAGAAGTTAATATTAATTGTGGAATTTTTCAGGGTGACTCTTTATCACCGCTTTTATTCTGCATCGCACTTATACCATTAAGTAAAATGCTCAATGAAACAAAACATGGATATAGAGTCTATGACAAAACCATTAATCACCTGTTCTACATGGATGACCTGAAACTATTTGCAAAAAAATGATGAACAATTGCAAAGGCTATTATCCACTGTGAAGCAGTTCAGTGATGACATTAAAATGGAGTTTGGACTAGATAAATGCGCCAAAGCAACGTTCACCAGAGGAAAGCTGCTGAAGAGTTCAGACATTAATCTTGATCGGGGGAACGTGATAAGAGAACTTGATCAAGAGGAAACTTACAAATATCTAGGTGTTTGTGAAGGAGACGGAATCAAGCACTCGACAATGAGGGAAAGGATAAGGAAGGAATGTTACCGCAGAGTAAGAGCAATCTTAAGAACGGAATTGAATGCAAGGAATAGGATCGATGCCATAAACACGCTTGCCATACCAGTAGTAACCTAGTTACAATGTCATCAACTGGTCAAGCACAGAGATCCGTAGGCTCGATACAAAAATTCGAAAATTCTTAACCATGCACAGAATGCATCACCCTAAGGCAGATATAGATAGAATATATCTCCCTAGGAAAGAAGGAGGACGTGGGTTAATCCAGTTAGATATTGCGTTGAAAACTGCAACAATTGGATTATCTACATATCTAAGGGAATCATATGATTGGATGATCAAACTCGTTTTGAAACACGAAAGCATCAAAAGATCATACTCCATTACAAAAGATGCACAAAGATACAGTAATGGACTACAAATTTCAGAAGTCCCATTTACTGCTGAAATGGAAAACACAGAAAAAGCAAAGCAGATTAAAGTAACTGCAAAGTAAGAACTGCTACAGAAACTGGCTAAGAAATGGCAAGAAAGGCCTCTGTATGGAAAATACCCAG
>OZ024741.1:46589690-46597190 GCA_964016885.1 Eledone cirrhosa
ACCCATCTGCCAGATAGTTGAACGTTCGAAAGTATATACTTTCCTTATGAAAATTAACGGCTGAGCAGCCTAATTTGCATATTGAGTGAGTTAAATCGGTCAGGCATACCGAAAACGATAAATTGAACCAAAATGAAAACGAAATTTCATTTCTCACTCTTAGTATGGCACTTACTTAAATGTAAGTATGCATGTATACGTACATACAAATATGTATACAGACGTACAGTAGCATGCACATATATATATATATATACATATATATATACATATGCATACAGGTACACATACATATATGCACGTATCAGTTTAGCGGCGCTAACGTCGTTTTGTTCGTTTGTAAACAAACTGAACAGCCTGAATTTATGCCATACGGTGTTAAGGCAACCACGTCACCTTTTTGTTCAACACTGACACAGGAACGATGTACTAGTTTCAAGCTTGTTAGCTATCATCAGCACCGTTTACCCATCTGCCAGATAGTTGAACGTTCGAAAGTATATACTTTCCTTATGAAAATTAACGGCTGAGCAGCCTAATTTGCATATTGAGTGAGTTAAATCGGTCAGGCATACCGAAAACGATAAATTGAACCAAAATGAAAACGAAATTTCATTTCTCACTCTTAGTATGGCACTTACTTAAATGTAAGTATGCATGTATACGTACATACAAATATGTATACAGACGTACAGTAGCATGCACATATATATATATATATACATATATATATACATATGCATACAGGTACACATACATATATGCACGTATCAGTTTAGCGGCGCTAACGTCGTTTTGTTCGTTTGTAAACAAACTGAACAGCCTGAATTTATGCCATACGGTGTTAAGGCAACCACGTCACCTTTTTGTTCAACACTGACACAGGAACGATGTACTAGTTTCAAGCTTGTTAGCTATCATCAGCACCGTTTACCCATCTGCCAGATAGTTGAACGTTCGAAAGTATATACTTTCCTTATGAAAATTAACGGCTGAGCAGCCTAATTTGCATATTGAGTGAGTTAAATCGGTCAGGCATACCGAAAACGATAAATTGAACCAAAATGAAAACGAAATTTCATTTCTCACTCTTAGTATGGCACTTACTTAAATGTAAGTATGCATGTATACGTACATACAAATATGTATACAGACGTACAGTAGCATGCACATATATATATATATATACATATATATATACATATGCATACAGGTACACATACATATATGCACGTATCAGTTTAGCGGCGCTAACGTCGTTTTGTTCGTTTGTAAACAAACTGAACAGCCTGAATTTATGCCATACGGTGTTAAGGCAACCACGTCACCTTTTTGTTCAACACTGACACAGGAACGATGTACTAGTTTCAAGCTTGTTAGCTATCATCAGCACCGTTTACCCATCTGCCAGATAGTTGAACGTTCGAAAGTATATACTTTCCTTATGAAAATTAACGGCTGAGCAGCCTAATTTGCATATTGAGTGAGTTAAATCGGTCAGGCATACCGAAAACGATAAATTGAACCAAAATGAAAACGAAATTTCATTTCTCACTCTTAGTATGGCACTTACTTAAATGTAAGTATGCATGTATACGTACATACAAATATGTATACAGACGTACAGTAGCATGCACATATATATATATATATACATATATATATACATATGCATACAGGTACACATACATATATGCACGTATCAGTTTAGCGGCGCTAACGTCGTTTTGTTCGTTTGTAAACAAACTGAACAGCCTGAATTTATGCCATACGGTGTTAAGGCAACCACGTCACCTTTTTGTTCAACACTGACACAGGAACGATGTACTAGTTTCAAGCTTGTTAGCTATCATCAGCACCGTTTACCCATCTGCCAGATAGTTGAACGTTCGAAAGTATATACTTTCCTTATGAAAATTAACGGCTGAGCAGCCTAATTTGCATATTGAGTGAGTTAAATCGGTCAGGCATACCGAAAACGATAAATTGAACCAAAATGAAAACGAAATTTCATTTCTCACTCTTAGTATGGCACTTACTTAAATGTAAGTATGCATGTATACGTACATACGTACATACAAATATGTATACATACAAATATGTATACTGACCGATTTAACTCACTCAATATGCAAATTAGGCTGCTCAGCCGTTAATTTTCATAAGGAAAGTATATACTTTCGAACGTTCAACTATCTGGCAGATGGGTAAACGGTGCTGATGATAGCTAACAAGCTTGAAACTAGTACATCGTTCCTGTGTCAGTGTTGAACAAAAAGGTGACGTGGTTGCCTTAACACCGTATGGCATAAATTCAGGCTGTTCAGTTTGTTTACAAACGAACAAAACGACGTTAGCGCCGCTAAACTGATACGTGCATATATGTATGTGTACCTGTATGCATATGTATATATATATGTATATATATATATATATGTGCATGCTACTGTACGTCTGTATACATATTTGTATGTACGTATACATGCATACTTACATTTAAGTAAGTGCCATACTAAGAGTGAGAAATGAAATTTCGTTTTCATTTTGGTTCAATTTATCGTTTTCGGTATGCCTGACCGATTTAACTCACTCAATATGCAAATTAGGCTGCTCAGCCGTTAATTTTCATAAGGAAAGTATATACTTTCGAACGTTCAACTATCTGGCAGATGGGTAAACGGTGCTGATGATAGCTAACAAGCTTGAAACTAGTACATCGTTCCTGTGTCAGTGTTGAACAAAAAGGTGACGTGGTTGCCTTAACACCGTATGGCATAAATTCAGGCTGTTCAGTTTGTTTACAAACGAACAAAACGACGTTAGCGCCGCTAAACTGATACGTGCATATATGTATGTGTACCTGTATGCATATGTATATATATATGTATATATATATATATATGTGCATGCTACTGTACGTCTGTATACATATTTGTATGTACGTATACATGCATACTTACATTTAAGTAAGTGCCATACTAAGAGTGAGAAATGAAATTTCGTTTTCATTTTGGTTCAATTTATATATATATATATATATATATATATATATATATATATATATATATATATATATATATATATATATATATATATATATATATATGGGTTGCTTCTGATAGCATTTACGTACTTAACACATTTTCATCAATGAGAACGATCGTGCAATTCCTTCTTTCTTTCCTTGGCCACATTGTGGTACTAATGGGATTGTTGTGGGCTTGATGTGAAACGCTCCTTTCTAAATCCTTGTCCATAGCCGATTTGAATGGGAGAGATTTGAGAGATGAGTGAAATCTACCCCAGTACTTAACTTGTACTTCACTTATTAAGCTGAGGGAATGAAAGTAAAAGTTAGCCCTGACATTTTAACTCAGTTAGCCGGAATGAATATCGCAAATCATTCTACTCGACACCTTAATGAATCTGCCAATTCTCCGCCTGATCTTACAATAAGATATTTGTCCTGTAGTCGGTTTGTTTGGTGAGTGATGAGAATAAAATAAAATATCATCCGCAGTATTTTTCGTGGAAAAATAAGTCTCTCTGCCAAGACAAGTTATTCTAACCGCAACAACCTTCATCCATCATGTTAACTACGCCTCTCCATAATTTGATTAAACGGGTAGAAATGGTGTACCGTCCCTCCCCGATTTTCTCACCTATATTTCGAGGCAATGGGCGATCAATTTAGCAGAATTGTAAGAGCGTTGCATATTCCTTCCGGGTCTCTGCATTCTGAGTTCAAATCCCACTGAGGTCCACTTTGAGTTTCATATTTTCGAGGTCAATAAAGAAAGTACCATACATTCATATAAGTATATATATATAAATATATATATATATATATATATTTTTTTTTTTTTTCAAGAGATATCAAAATGAACGAACCAGTTATTTTTATCTGAAGATATTTTCTACAGTTCCACCCCCGCCCGTCCCTTCAATCTATCTTATTTTTCATTCTTTCTTCTGATGAAGGACTAGCGTTCAAAACGTTAAGACCCTCTTCCTTCTATTTCAAGTGTTAACCTAATATATTCCTTCCATATACTGTACCGATTGTGTTGTTAACTCTGTTTACCTTTTACATACATACATATATATATATATATATATATATATATATATATATATATATATATATATATATATATATATATATATACATATACATATATATATATATATATATATATATATATATATATATATATATATATATATATATATATATATATACAAGTAAATATAAATTAATATATATGATGAAACACAAATACCAACATATCTGTGTTTATATTGTAAAAGAAATTAAACAGTCTTTTAAAATATTTAGAAGTGAAGCATATCAATTTGTTCAGGGTGTTTACTGATGTGAGCTGGACATGATATCATTACACTTATTAATCTCGAAACATATTTGGATTTTAAAGTTTAAACTTATCTACGGAACAGATTTGATTTTGAAATTTAAATTTGTCTAAACACCATGGCCATTTGCCAATACTGTTTGTTTTTATTGATTTATTATTTTGATTTTAAAGTTTAAACTTATCTACGGAACAGGTTTGATTTTGAAATTTAAATTTGTCTAAACACCATGGCCATTTGCCAATACTGTTTGTTTTTATTGATTTATTATTTTAAATCGAGATAGGCAAACTGTAATAATTAGTATATTTCATTCTAGCTAACTTAATTTCTTTTACAATATAAACACAGATATGTTGGTATTTGTGTTTCATCATATATATTAATTTATATTTACTTGTATTATACGGCTCAGAAATATTTTTTTTCTTTGAGCTATTTCATTGTAAAGGAATGCTTGAGTTTTGAACTCAATACACTTAATATAATTGCTCCTTACGTTGAGCTGATAGTAGCCCCATATATACGGCTGTTATTTCTAGCAGTACGAGTTTGAGGCTAGCTAGAAACTGGAAAACCATATGTTAAACCATGTGCGTTAAACAGTCTTTTAAAATATTTAGAAGTGAAGCATATCAATTTGTTCAGAGTGTTTACTGATGTGAGCTGGACATGATATCTTTACACTTATTAATCTCGAAACATATTTGGATTTTAAAGTTTAAACTTATCTACGGAACGGGTTTGATTTTGAAATTTAAATTTGTCTAAACACCATGGCCATTTGCCAATACTGTTTGTTTTTATTGATTTATTATTTTAAATCGAGATAGGCAAACTGTAATATTATAATTAGTATATTTCATTCTAGCTAACTTAATTTCTTTTACAATATAAACACAGATATGTTGGTATTTGTGTTTCATCATATATATTAATTTATATTTACTTGTATTATACGGCTCAGAAATATTTTTTTTCTTTGAGCTATTTCATTGTAAAGGAATGCTTGAGTTTTGAACTCAATACACTTAATATATATATATATATTAAGTGTATTGAGTTCAAAACTCAAGCATTCCTTTACAATGAAATAGCTCAAAGAAAAAAAATATATATATATAAAATCGGTTGGGTCTGTCGAGTAACGTTGCTCCAAAGATATTTCGGTAGAACTCCATTTCAGCCGCTTGTATTCGCTACCTGATTTGTTGAGGCGTCTGATGATATTATTTTTAAAACATGTTTTCAAACTGAAAAGGATTTCTAATAGAGGCGCAAGGCCTATTGGTTAGTCTGCTGTGTTCCTGGTTGTAAGGTCGTGGCTTTGAGTCCTGAACAAGATGACGCGTGGTGTCTAAGCAATATACTCGATTTCCTATTGCTCTTATGCACTCAGCTGAAAAATAAATGAACGTCAACAGCAGCTGGGAAATTAACCTTGCGACGGACTGGCACCTCGCCTAGGGTGAAGTTTTTTTTACTGTCGTTCACTTAACGTCAATGAAACAGGGGATGAGCTCTGGCCTATTGAGCCCCTGGGCTTGGGACAAACTTTGACTTCAACTTATAATTACATTAGAGTTGCGCAGACTACGCGGGGATGATAATTACAAAAGGCTTCACTATTCGAAGGTTTTGGCAGATTGAAGAAGTACATTTAAATAAACCATCATGACTGGATAATTTCATGAAGAGTTTATTGAATTATCATATATACTTTGCCTGCGGTAAATTATCAATAATTTCTGAATTTAAATATCCTGTATTCAATTCTCATAAGGTTGTCCTTTGGGTTTTATTAACGACCTTTTCTTCCTAGATAAACAAAGTAGATTCAAACAAGATAATATAGTTAGTAGGCTCAAACGAGATAATGTTCTTACCAATGCAAGAAATTGAATAATGGAATCCAATGTTCCGTTTCATGCTTAATCATGCAAACAAAATGTAGCCCAGTCAAAACCACGTACATACATAATCTGACATTTACATAGACGATCATATAAAAAAAAAATCATACAGTTTTTTTTATATAGAACATGAATTTAAACATTCACAAAGATATAAACTCATTTAAGTCAATTTGTATGTGTTAACTCGAAGTTCTGTATTTATTGACGTACAGATATTTCGATGAATGACAAGCAACCTTCTCTGTCTTTCTCTCTCTCTCTCTATATATATATATCACCTTTTCTCTCACTCTCTCTCTCTCTCTCTCTTTCGCTCTCTCTCACTATCTCACTCTCTCTCTCTATCTATCTATCTATCTATCTCTATCTATCTATCTCTATCTATCTCACCTTTTCTCTCTCTCTTTCTCGCACTTTCTCCCTGTCTCTCTCACTCTCTCTCTCTCCCTGCCTATCTATCTCACTCTATTTATCTCTCTATCTATCTTTCACTCTCTCTCTCTCACTCACTCTCTCTCACACTCTCTCTCTTGCACTCTCGCTCTCTCTCTCTCTCTCTCCCTGTCTATCTATCTCACTCTATCTATCTTTCTGCCTATCTATCACTCACTCTCTCACTCTCTCTCACTCTCCCTCTCTCCCTCTCTCTCTCTCTCTCTCTCTCTCTCTCTCTCTCTCTCTCTCTCTGTATCTACAGACTAGCTGATACTTCACACTTTCACAAAGACACACGTTTGTACAGATAAAACTTTACTGATATTCTACACAGATATCTATATTCGTAATTACACAATTCGATTCGTTCTTTCATATCTTAGGATGGGTGGTATATATGATTATTATTTTTTATTACGGTTACTGATTATGACTAAAAACTACATAGTAGAAAGCCGCTATTAGAGCTAAGTACAGACTATGTAATAGGAACACGGTATTTTCTTGTGGGTTTTTTTATTTTCAAAACATAAATGAATGTAATTAGCGTCGAATATTTCAGTAAAAAAAATAACGTTTTTTCTTAAAGATATTTTTTTAATTTACTCACTCCAAGCAAGGCAATAAAGCCATTAAGATACAAAGGATTACTGAGAAGGGAAAAGGACAAGGCAGAGAGAACATAATTCAAGAAGAGAGAAGATGACGATTGATGTTGCTTTTGAATTTTTGCAAACTGTGGTTAGTGGTCAGAAAAGCAAGAAGCCGGAAGACA
>OZ024741.1:46602190-46612190 GCA_964016885.1 Eledone cirrhosa
AACTCTAGTACTTGACTACTACTTTATTTTATCAATCTCTGGATGAATGAAAGACAAGGTTGATCTCAGTAGAATTTGAACTTAAGATGTAATGGATCAGAATTAAATACTGGAGGGTATTTTGTCTAACACTGTCACATTTCTGTCAATCTCCCATTACACATTATACAAAATAATTAGATGTCTCTTGTGTCTATTCTACTTGCTTCATTGGTTGTTTCAATGTCATGTCTGTTATCTCAAAAACTACTGAAGCTACAAAGTCCACACATGTTTATCAATAATTATTACGAATCATAAGAATGGAAATAAAACTTTTCGCTTTGTTTTCTGAAAATGTTGCTTTATTATTATTTTTTCTTGGCAATTTATGTGGTGTCCTATTTATATTGAGAGGAAAATGTAAGTAATTACAGGAGAAAAACAAGCGCTGTAGAAATACTTTTACTGATAAATACAGACATACTGTCGATTTTCCGGCGCTCTTGGTTTCAGATCCGTGCCGGGTTATCAATTTGGCTGGAGTAAATAATAATTTACGAGAAGAATATTATAAAGTCGTAAACACTCTTCTATCCTTAAACTAAAAGAATATGAAGGTGTACGAGGGTCAACTGAAATGTTCATAGACTGACTATGAAGGAGTAAGGCTAGAGCTGTGAAATCTTGCATGCATTAATTTCAAATCTTATTTATAACTGGATTATTTCTTTCCAGGGACTATGTTGAAAAATAAACCTCATTTGGTCATTCCATGAGAGTATATTGGTCAACCTATGAACTTTTCAGTCAACCCTCGTAAATGTTTAAAACTAAGTCTGACGTCACGCATTAATCGCCTAACGTGAATTAAAATAGTCTGGTTGATCACAAGAAATTCAAGTGCCCGTTCAAATGTCCGCTCATAATCGGGTCCGAATAAAAGAAGAGCCGGATCATCAGATGCCCTGAAATCGATGTTATAACTTTATATAGCGCCGCAACTTATTGCGTGTGTGTGTATGTATACATATACACTACAAAATTCGGCTGACAGGGCATTGGTCAACTTGCGACTAGATTAGAAGACACTTACTTGAACACAATGTAAGGAGTCGAAACAAATACAGCAAGGCATTGTGTCTAACAATCTTGTCCTGGACTAATACTTAATTTCATCGACCCCAAAAGGGTAAAGAAAAAGTTGACCCCCACGGGATATAAACTCAGAAAGCAGAGACCTAGAACAAATATATCAAGACATTTTATCTTCTGCTCAAATTATTCTACTAATTCGTCGTCCAGTGGGTCACTACATTGTTTAATATTTATATGGTTTGCGTGTAGTTTAATTTGTGCGTGCTGATGGTTCCTTCGTCGCATTTAGTCGGTTTGTTCAAGTCAACGTCCAATGAGTGAAGCTATGTGCATGTGGTTGAGTATTCCATGTAGACATAATGTAATTCTCAAGTAGAATCCGTGTGACATCTTTGAATTACAGGCACAGTTCGTCCGATGGGTTTCTACACAGATTCCTTCTACACAATTGCACTCACAAAGCTATAATAAAGTCACTTTCCCAGGATGCAATACAGTGGGTATTGAACCCGAGACCCCGCCTGTTGGGAATTAAACCATGCATTTCTCATATGCCAGATGAGCACAGGAACCATAACATTAAAACACATCTGGCCACCAAGTATCCAAATGTTTATACATCTAGCTTGATACTTAAAACTATCCATCCCACATTAGTTTATATTAAAACCAAAATAAATGTGAAATTGTTACCATACTGTGAGCATAGATTGATCCCAGCTCCTCTTTTACACACGACATTTGTTTGCTGTTTGTACGCTTTGTAAGGTGCTTAATAAGGCAGAATTGTGTCAGATAGAATACATTGTAATGTTTGTTGCAGCCCTTTCTACGCCTTTGTGTGTATTAGATTACACGTCACAGAACTGGATTACAAAAATAGTAATTTGTGAATATACTTAGTTTATTTTAATTTCATTGAATTTTTTTCTCATATGAATAAATTATTTTTGGTTGGTATTCCATATATAAGCTGTCATTTACAGTTGAAACTGTCAATACCTTATCGTAGCAGGATATCTATTTTCTGGAATATTTCTTATTACAACTATATAGAAAATAATCACCTATTCAGACCCCATACCACTACTGTTTTTATTGCTATTAATGCCTTCCACATGTTTGTCTTTCTCAAAGAATCACACAAACTTCACGTTTCTCTAATATATTATATATATATATATATATATATATATATATATATATATATATATATATATATATATATATACATTCATTTCATTTATTGTTTTATTGATAATTTATCTGAGTGTCCCGAATATATATAGGTAGATATATAGGTAGATATATATATAGGTAGATATATATATATATATATATATATATATATATATATATATATATATATATATTAATAAATAAATACAATATATTAATAATATATATATATATATATATATATATATATATATATATGTATATATATACAGAGAGAGAGAGAAATATATATATACCTATATATATATAAGCATAAAGGATGATGTGCTCATGCGCAGATATGATTTAAAATAGCTTATAAATAGGGTGAAGACCCTTAAAGGATGGGAAAAGAAGTTACCATCTCCTTATTTTATAAGTTATTTTATAGCATCTCTGCGCATGAGCACATCATCCTTTATACTTACATATCTATATTCTCACCTCTTAAAAGTTCGAGAAATCGACTACATGTATATATATATATATATATATATATATATATATATATATATATATATAGTGAAAAATTGAACGGGAACAAAACAGAGAGGCAGTACGAACAAAGGTTTAATATATATATTGGAAAATGTGTGAGATCCTTGGTACAGTTAGGTATATTTGGAAAAAAGGAAAAGAAGGACTGCACTTGAATAATTTGATTTAATTTTATGATATTACAATATTATGAGTTGGTAGATCTAGTAAGTTCTTTGTTAACTTCGGTGGGAAGAATTTTAAAGATTCCTGGACAAAGTTAACCAGGAATCTTTAAAATTCTTCCCACCGAAGTTAACAAAGAACTTACTAGATCTACCAACTCATAATATTGTAATATTATAAAATTAAATCAAATTATTTAACACTACAAGTGAAGTCATTCTTTTCCTTTTTTTCAAATATATATATATATATTGTTATATTTTGGGAGGGTCATGTTGCCAATAAGAAACACACGCACCAGTTGCTTTCACTCCAATTTATTATAAATTAAATTCATAAATTTAAGAATTTATAAATTTTCGATTGGTTGGTTGGATCCACAACCGGACGGTTGTTCATATATTGTCGAAGTTCTTTCGTCACACATTCTGTGACCTCTGAGATATATATATATATATATATATATATATATAGGCAGTCTGCTAATATTCAAATCAGGCCGATTAGTCACTGTATATTTTAGAAAATATATATTTTCCCTAGCTCTGACAGTTGACAGGTAAGCAGTATATGGTACTGATGAAGGGTAATCACCCAGAAACATTAGTGTTTTCCGTTCTGTTTATATGCCAACACAAGACCAAGAATGATGGAGTCATTCTACTGACATGGCTTTAAAGAGGCTGTTTGCATAATTGCAAACGAATCGAATATTATTATTAATATTCGAAAAACTCAGATTACTTTTATTGTATTCAGCCATGTAGAGCGATAAACTATTTCTTATATATATGTATATATATATATATATATATATATATATATATATATATATATATATATATATATATGTGTGTGTGTGTGTGTGTGTGTGTATATATGTGTGTGTGTGTGTGTGTGCGTGTGTGTGTGTATACAACAACATCGATATGTACAAACAGTTTGTATATACTGATGTTGTATATACTGATGTTATTATGGCCATATAGATTTGATCGCTTCCTTCTTGGTGTCAGACTTTATTAACTTTTTGTGTTTACTCTGGATGAAAACGAATGCACTCTTCACACCATTGAGGGCTTTTGTGTGACTGCCTCAAACAATTCGATTGGTATCTGCTATACTGTGGCTACAACTTCGATTTATACCCATTATTATTATATATATATGTGTGTGTGTGTGTGTGTGTGTGTGTGTGTGTGTGTGTGTGTGTGTGTGTGTGTGTGTGTGTGTGTGTGTGTGTGTGTGTGTGTGTGTGTGTGTGTGTGTGTGTGTGTGTGTGTGTGTGTGCATCATCGCAGCACTCATTTCTATTCCTTTTGTGCACCACTCGGCAGCAAACCAATCAAGTGCATGTCGGAGATTACCTTCCGATGAGTTGTCTGCAAATTCCAGCAGGCTGATCATATACCCATCAGTCCCGATATCATTTCGCACTCGGCTGCGCATGTCAATACAATTTATGATGAGTATGATTGGTAATAAAAATCAACAATGATCAATTATGTAATTATCAATAACGAAGAGATAAAAATTAGCATAAGGAGTCATTCTATCACATAAATGAAGATGAAGATCCAACAGTCTCGACAAAAAGTGTTCCAGCCAGATGTTCGGAGTATCCCATAGCACAGACACTTATACCCGTATAACATAATTCTCGGTGAGATTCAACGTGACCTTAGAATTACAGATACAGTCGATTCGATAGACTTCGAAACAGTTTCTGTCTAACAAATTTCACTCACATAGCCTAAGTATGTTTTATTAATAAAAATCAAAAACATCGTAAACAAATCTATTTCAAATAACAACATTACATATATTTAAAAATGGGGTATTGAATGGAATGGTAATGGCTCTGGGGTCACAGAAGAATGGGAGGGCGAAGAGGGAGGGTGATGGGCTCTGACCTGAAACTATAGTAAAAGACACCTGTTCATGATGCCTCACACTGGAACTGAACTCGAAAACTTCATGATTGTAAAGTGAACCGGTTAACCATATCACCATATCTGCATCCATTATTCTGTCAATTATTACGCAAGAAATACAAAAAAGCAATTATAATGAACATAAAGATATAGATAACAAGACTACTTAAGAGGATGACAAAGACAAGTTTAAAATCCTTAAACAATAAGATTGGAGAAAACAAATTTCTAATTGATAATGTACGACATTTATGCGAGTTTTTTCAAGAAAATAAAGGACAATGACTATTGCTCTTATAAAAGCTTTCAAAAATACGAACAGGGCGAAGCTGTTTATCATTTACAATTATCACAAATTCTTTAAATTTTTTTTATTTTGTAATTGTTATAAAAGATTGAAATATTGATTTATTAAAATTTTCCAATAAACATTTAAAAAAGTAAACTTTAAATGGGGAAATTACTTAAAAAGAAAAGATTACAGAGAAATATCAAAAATGTAAAATACAACAATTTTACTGATAAAATGAAAGAGTATAGAAATAAACCTTTATACAATAAAACAACATTAGCAAAAGAGTGGATCGTCAAAATGACCAAGGAAGTTATGTTTCCATTGGTCTTTCTATTACTGACACTCACTTAGCAGAGTCGTTACCGTCTTTCTAGTGACAGGATCCAAGATTTGAAACTCAGAACGCACAGAGCCGTAAGGGATACCGCAAAACAGCTATTGCAACTCTTTCACAACTTCGCTGTTCCACCAACTCCTCGATCGGTACTTTATTTATCGACCCTGAAAGAAGGAAATGTAAAGTCAACCATGGCAGGATTTGAACTGAGAGTGCAACAAGCTGGGACCAAAACCAAAACATCTAGTTTGAAGCTTTAATCACTTTGTCAATTTGCCGTAGAGTGAACTTAAAAAGCTTAAGCTACTCACTAGAGCTAACGAGGGAGTTTCTAACTCATTGGTTCTTAACCTTTTTTCTATCGTGGCACCCCGTGCGGTTTTAAAATTCCATCCCACACCACTAGGCCTAGCGCATAAGACAAAAGAACTTGGATTTTCAGGTCAAATCATCAGATACTTAGCTGCTACTATTTAATTAATTAACTACTATGATTAATAAATGCAATTTTTAATTTTAAGTAACAGAAAATATCCAATCAAAATATTTTAATCTTTAATGTGACTTCTGCTCTTGCTTCATCTCTGCACCCCCAAGAACTGAATCTCACAGCCCTTGGGGATGCTCGCACCCCAGGTTAAGAACCACTGCTCTACGTGGTCACCCTACCTTTTAGAAATGGCAGTAAATCTTTCTTTAAATTGTGGTTTAGTGTATTAAAACGATACATTAGATAATATAGTCACAGATATAAATATGCTCTACAAAAAAATAAAACACAAATAGGTTGATCACAGCTGGAATAACATTGGTCATAGTTCTCCTTAATCCGTGATGAGCCGAGACTAAATAACAGCAACAATAACTAAGTAGCTGTGTGAACAATATTTCAAATTTATTTTAAACAATCTTTCAATGGTATTAAATGTAAATGTCTTCAACGCAAATTACTTTTCAATTAGTCACATCATTACTGAATTCTGCTCACGAATTCAGAGTAGAAAGTGGCAAATTTCTTAATTGACACAAGGAAAACGATAATATGATTAGTTTAACACCGACAAACAAAACGTTTGTACGATAATACTTTTGAATATTTACGACTAAATTTGTGAAATATGTGTCGTGAATTTTGAAACCTCCAATTACGTACCTAATAAACCAATCTTACAGTAAATCAAATTTATCTTACAACAGTTAAAAATCAACTGGGAAATTAACCCAATACACAAACACAATCGCACACACACACACACACACACACACACACACACACACACACACACACACACACACACATATATATATATATATATATATATATATATATATATATATATATATATAGTGATGTAATTGCTGCAAAGCATATTCTGGTAAATATTTTTCAAGATGCAAATAAATTCCATTTATTGATATTAGATAAATATATGAATTGTTCTTTGAGATAGAAAACAAAAACCAAACAACAATCGTTAAAGAGACTTTTCTGCTTCTTCTTCTTCTTCTTCTTCGCCCACCTATTCCTGAGAGGGGCGTGGAGGCAGAGTCCTCAAACACTCCTTCCAGCGGGTCATGTCAGAAGCAACCGTCTCTAACAGATCTGGCTGGATCCCCAAGCGAGACCAGCCAAGCTGGGGTCTCCCCTGGGTCTCCTGCCGGTTGGTTTTGCCCGCAAAATCTGTCCAGCGATTCTTTCCTAAGACATTTTAACCACATACTCATAGTATCGGAGCTGTGATCTCTCAATTCTGAGAAGTAACGGCTCAATCTGGAGTGACCCAATGAGTTAATTTTTTAAAATTGAGAATTCGGCAAACTGATATAGTCAGCGACTAACTCAGGCTCTGTTGCACTTCGGGTCAAGGAGGGTAAACTCTCCAAATACCGGTCGCTCTCCAACAGGTTTACAGTCGAACCCGTAGCAGTGGAGACGTCTGATGTCCTTGGACCTAGGGCCACCTCCCTATTCGCCACTATCGGCTGGGAGTTGGCTACCCGCAGGTGTAAGCCTCGCGAGCTGGAATGGTTACTCTTCCAGCACGACTCCCTCACTATCCTCCGGGGAAACGCCGTGTCTATTCTGTCTGCCGGCGCCGCGGGGCGGCCAGCGCGTGGGACTCCATTTGCTCATAATAGTGAGAGATGGGAAGAGTGGAAGAGACGGAGGCAGTGACAGTAGGAGTTCGGTTCCTTTGTGTTCAGATCTGGTGTATATGTATATATATTTATCTACCACACCACATGTTACATACACCCAAGTGATTGTATACATTATTACAGACCCGTCAACTCTCCCCGTCCGACAGGGGAGATCTCCCGTCAACTTTGGAGTGAGTGAGAGATGTCTTCTCTTGTAAAAATGGGTATAGGTTTCATTATGTAAAATCTCCCTATTTTGCCTCATTTCTCCCCGTTTGGGGGCACTTTTGTTCATGGTACTCCTCGTTTGGGTTTTTAGAGGTTGGCAGGTCTGTTATTACCATTCTGAGATATATCGCCCTGACTAAGGTACAAAATAAAGTGTTCCAGTTCCTACCATCTTCCCTTACTTTCATTATTTGATTTGGTTTTTTTATTGAGCCACAAACTACGCACATAACATAGAAAGACAGCTCAAGTCAAGCCATACTCCCATCTCCACCCCGCCCCTCATCCCACCTTGCTGTCAGAAACAGAACCCTGAAAAACATTCTTTGATAAGGACATAACAAACACAAAAATATAATTGTTACTCTTCGACCCCAAATAATAAGGACGGGGTGCTGGAATAAGCGGGGGAGTTGCAATAACTCGTAATACAAAAGGTAATAACGATTTCTAATTTTGACATGAGGCCATCAATTTGTGGGGGCGGGAAAATTCGATTATATCTACCCCAGTACTTTACTGGTACTTTATTTTATCAACCGCAAAATAATGAATATCAAAGTTGAGCTCGGTAAAGAGCCGGAACATGGCTAAGGATTTGTCCAACACTCTAACGACTCTGCCAATCTACCTCCTTCAATGCGAAAGATAATAGAAATATTAATTCTCTTACTATTGCTGGAGATATACACAGACATATCCACGTTCGAGAATATTGGTCTAGTCACATCTGGAATACCTTTGATCGTTGATTTGTTAGAGTATGGCTGATCTGGAGCTAAACAACAGAAGTTAGACTCTCTGGCTGTGCAACTAGATATAAAGACCAACTAAATCTCCCTTAATCATAAATACTGCCGTTAAAAAAGGACATTGAATAATATAAATTTCAAAATAAAAGCACGGGATAATCAGGGCTGGAATGCCTTTAATTTAACTCTTTAGCAATTACATTACTCTATGTATACTATTGTATTTTCAATAATTTCACATAATTATTTCACATAATTATTTCACTTAATATTGAATATGAGATTTTGATACTATTTATTTTGAGAACAATACCTTAACATCGGTATGAGTGGCCGGTTATAGCTGGTTTGAACAGAAAGATGTGAGAGAATTCTGGCCATATATGGCCGGTTTAAATGCCAAAAGATTAAGGTCTTCTTGAGCAAGCCTAGTCTGATCTAGGGTAAACCAATAACAAAAAACTGCAATAATGTTTTATACATGTCACTCAACCTAATACAAGTAACAGCCAAAGCACTTTAACCATGTTTCTTTGGCATAGCCTAGAGTCGTCGGCAGGTGGCGAATTGGCAGAGTCGTTAGAACGTCGGATAGAATGCTTTATGGTATTCTTTCCGGGTCTCTGCTCTCGGAGTTCAAATCCCACCGAGGTCAACTTTGCCAGTCATCCTTTCGAGGTCGATAAACGAAAGTACCAGTCTAGTACTGGGGTCGATTCTTCCTTTATGTCTCTTTCTCATTTTCTCTCTCTTACTTTCTATCTTTCTCTGGAAGAAATCTGCTGTACTCAGGCCTGATGAGGGATAGGTTCCGTCAGATGGACTGTATCTGTAATTCAAATGGACGTTGTGTTATGTTAAATTTCCCTGTGAATTACGTTACGGGCAGACGTACTTACAGAATGCTCAGTCCCTTGCATGCTCATTTCATGAGCAGTCCGTTCTGTTCTTTGAACAATTGGAAGACAGCACTCATCGTTAAAACAGACGGATGTCCATTCCATTTCATATAATGTATCCCCTAGCTGGAGAAAAGTCAATGCGATAGCAGTGAGAATAAAAGTTAATAAATATCAGTTAATTAATTCAATTAAGAAACATTAACTTACAGAATCACTGAGAAAATTCTATACAGAAATAATATAATTAGACTGATTAGTAGAAATGCAAGTCCACATACACATATAGACATAGACACACACACACACACAAACACAGGTACCAAACACATACACACATAGACACACACAAACACAGGTACCACACACACATAGACACACACACAAACCCATGTACAACACACAAAGACACAATCACGAGTACAACAAGCATACACACATACGTATATGTGTGC
>OZ024741.1:46614690-46619690 GCA_964016885.1 Eledone cirrhosa
CTACCGGAACTTATCTCGCTGCTTCCTCTTTACACCGGTCGCCCTCGAGACTTCAGGCGTCCTCTAACCCCAGACAGATGACCTCCTTAAAATCGGATTGATAGCAGCCTGTCTGAGGAAGGAAACCCGCGAGGTGGGGTGGCTGTTGCAGCGTGTGTCAGTAGCCACTGTCCTCGGAAATGTCTTTGCCATTTTGTCCGCAGGGGGCAGCCTAAACACCACTCAGACCTTGGTACAGATTCAATTGAAAAAAGGAAACGTCCATGAAGCACTCAACCAAGCCTTCCATACAGAAAGCAAAGATATAGTTGCAAACAATTAATTAATAAATCGAACTACACTACAATAAACAGAATAAAGAGTTCAACTTACAATTTGAATATGGGTTAATCCACTGTTTAAACGAAGCTATCGAATAGGACCGACACAGCTTCGGTCATTTCCTCACTCACTCAATAATTTAATTAAGTCTGTATCATTAAGACACGAATCCAAGAAAATTATATATATATATACATATACAATTTTTAAAACTAATATATATATGTGTGTGTGCGTGTGTGTGTGTGTGTGTGTGTGTGTGTGTGTGTGTGTGTGTGTGTGTGTGTGTGTGTGTGTGTGTGTGTGTACATATGTATGAGTGTGTAGGCGTAAGAAAAATATATTCCATTGACGTCCATAATTAATTTTAAAGACTGGGGTCTTTGCTGAAACCTGAACAAAATCAAAGAAACGTATTTGTCTAAAATGTAATTATTTCAACTGACATGTCCAATAGACCAACTCATACCGTTAATCTTCACTAATATGTTACTATAATCCCTTAAACCCATCTCCATGCTGGAACATGCAATTTGCCCATGCATTGCTCTATGATTCTACACTTGACATTTTCTCCAAAGATTACTGATTAACTCAAATCTACTTTACTGGCTTTCAATTTTATCTCTGTGTGTGTCTTAGCACTGTACGGTGGATGGATTCTCCGTCGATATCGACGATGGGCATTCAGTTGTTTGATCAACTAAACGTCCACGTGAATTAACATGCAAGAAAGCTGAGTACTCCACAAACTCGTGGACTGTACCCTTAACATAATTCCCATGCCGAATCAGCGTGACACAATACGCGATAAGGCTCATCGTTGTAGACCCTCTTCGGTCACGAATGACCATGGTTTTCCACCTGGAAAGTTCCCCTCTGAGGCACAAGTCCGGGCAAGGTGTGTTTGTGAAAGACCTTTACATACCAGTCTCCCCTCTCAACGCCACCGCTGTTGCCCAAGGGAAAGATAATGGCGGATACAGCTTGGCACCAGTGATGTCACAACTCATTTCTACAGCTGAGTGAACTGAAGCAACGTGATATTAAGTGTCTTATTCAAGAACACAACGCACCACCTGGTCCGAGATTCGAACTCACAACTTTCTGATGGTGAGCTCAACGCTCTAACCAATAAGGCTCGCTTTGGCAGATAAGGCTGGGGGTTCGAATTATAGGTACAATGGGCTTTCATACACATTTTGTTAAGAGAATGTCACTCGGAAGCCTTATGGTGGCCCGTGGCTATAGGAAAGATATTCTCATCTACGAGGGTCGGCTGACATATTGATAGGTGGACCAAGATACTCTCATGGAATGACCATATGAGGTTTATTTTTCAACATAGTCCCTGGAAAGATGCTGTTCTATTAATAAGAGTTGAATTCAATGCATGCAAGATTTCACAGCTCTAGCATCACTACTTCATAGTCAGTCTATGGACATTTCAGTCGACCCTAGTACTTTCTATCCCTTGTAAAGTATATCCCTCAATGTTATTCTTTATTGCTTTTAAATTCGAATAGGCTATTTTACCGGTCCCGGTAAAATAGACGCCCAGGCTATTTTGCCAGTAAATATAAATAGAGTGAACGTTAGGGTTAGGGCTTAAATTGTCTTAACAATTGGTGGTGAAGATAAATAAACTTCTGTGTTAAATCTGTGTTGTTATTTTTAGCATTACCTGCCTTCATAATAATTGTTTCTACTTTGGGCACAAGGCCAGCAATTACTCAGTTAATTACTGGTACTTTATTTTATCGACCCCGTAAGGATGAAGGCAAAGTTAACCTCGGTGGGATTTGAACTCAGAATGGCAAAAGCCGTAACTCTATGCTTCAAAGCATGGTGTCCGACCTTCTACCGATATTGCCAATACTTCATAATAATTGTTTCTACTTTTGGCACAAGGCCAGCAATTATCTCAATGTATTACTGGTACTTTATTTTATCGACCCCGTAAGGATGAAAGGCAAAGTTATGGTTCCGATTTAGGCACAAGGCCAACAATTTTGGAAGCGGTGGAAGTCGATTAAATCCTTAAAATGGTGAGTAAAATCATGGATTGTGGGTAAAATTGTCGGTAGAATAATGAATCGTGGGTAAAATAATGAATTGTGGGTAAAATAATTGATGATGGGTAAAATGATGGGTAAAATAATGGGTAAATGGATGGGTAAAACTATGGGTAAAATCATGGATCGTGAGTAAAATTGGGGGTAAAGTCGTGAATCGTGGGTAAAATGGTGAGTAAAATAATTAAAATTGAGTAAAGTCATATATTGTGGGTAAAAACGTGGGTAAAATCATGGATCGTGGGTAACATAGTGGGAAAAATACCCTTCTTTACCCCCTTTCAACCTCGTTATTCTCCTTGCTCTCATTACTCTCTATTTTCTCCCGGCTCTATTTTCTCAAGAAGAAGAATGAGAGCAGTGAGGAAATGGAGCGCAAGGAGCGCAAGGAGAGTAGGGAAAATGGAGAACAAGGGAAAAAAGGAGAGCTCTCATTCCTGTCAATTTCATCTCATTTCTATTTGCAAGGAGATTAATGAGAGCAGAAGGAAATGGAGAGCAACGAGAACAATGAAAAGGAGAGCAAGGAAAGTGAAGTAAACGAGGAAAAAGACATTAAAATAAAAGAGTAGGAGAGTAAAAGAAAAAGGAGAATAAGGAGAGTAGAAAGAGTAGAGAGAGTAGAGAGGGTAGAGAGGGTAGAGAGAGTATAGGGGGTAGAGAGAGTAGAGAGAGTAAGGATAGTAGAGAGGGTAGAGAGGGTAGAGAGTGTAAGGAGAGTAGAGAGAGTAGAGAGTGTAAGGAGAGTTGAGAGAGTAGAGAGAGTAGAGAGAGTAGAGAGTGTAAGGAGAGTAGAGAGAGAAGAGAGAGTAGAGAGTAGAGAGAGAGAGTAGCGAGAGAGTAGAGAGAGAGTAGAGGGAGTTGAGAGAGTAGAGAGAGTAGAGAGAGTAAGTAGAGTAGAGAGAGTAGAGAGAGTAGAGAGAGTAAGTAGAGTAGAGAGAGTAGAGAGAGTAGAGAGAGTAAGTAGAGTAGAAAGAGTAGAGAGAGTAAGAAGAATAGAGAGAGTAAGGAGAGTGGAGAGAGTAGAGAGAGTAAGGAGAGTAGAGAGAGTAAGGAGAGTAGAGAGAGTAGAGAGAGTAAGGAGAGTAGAGAGAGAATAGAGAGAGTAAGGAGAGTAGAGGGAGTAGAGAGAGTAGAGAGGGTAGAGAGAGTAAGTAGAGTAGAAAGAGTAGAGAGAGTAGAGAGAGTAGAAAGAGTAGAGAGAGTAAGGAGAATAGAGAGAGTAGAGAGAGTAGAGAGGGTACAGAGAGTAAGAAGAGTAGAGAGAGTAGAGAGAGTAGAGAGAGTAAGTAGAGTAGAGAGAGTAGAAAGAGTAGAGAGAGTAAGGAGAATAGAGAGAGTAAGGAGAGTAGAGAGAGTAGAGAGGGTAAAGAGAGTAAGGAGAGTAGAGAGAGTAGAGAGAGTAGAGAGAGTAAGTAGAGTAGAGTGAGTAGAGAGAGTAGAGAGAGTAGAGAGAGTAAGTAGGTTTCGAAAACGAAAGAATGAAGTGAAAAGTGATAAAAAGAGAAAGAGTGGGAAATAAGAAAAATAGTGAATATGAGTGGGAAAGAGGGAAAGATGGGGAAAGAGGGGGGAAGAGGGAACAGGGGGGAAAAGAGGGGAAAACGACTTGTGAGGGGGAAAGTGGGAGTAGAGGAGGCCAAGGAGAGTAAGAATCACAAGGATGGCAAAGAGGAGCAAAGAGATCAATGCGTTCTTCCCCTTCCTCCCCTTCCTCCATCATTCCCTACCTCCCGTTCCTCCCCAGCTCTCCTTCCTCTCCCACATGCTCTCTCTCCTCCTGTTTCTCCTGTTTCTCTCTTTCCTCTCCTTCCTCCCCTTTCTTCCATTTCCTCCCCTTTCCTCCCCTTCCTCCCCTTTCCTCCCACTTTCTCCCCTTCCTCCCTTTTCCTCCTTTCCTCCCCTACCGCCTCTTCCTCACTTTCACCTTCTTTTCACCCCTCCTTTTTCTCCTTAATTTCAGTACACTACTCACTCTACACAATTATGCATGTTTGATAAAATGGTGAGTAAAATCATGGATCTTTGGTAGAAAGTGTGGGGTGTGGTGTGGTGTGTGGTATGGTGTGTTGTGTGTGGTGTGATGTGATGTGGTGTGTAGTGTGGTGTGGTGTGGTGTGTCGTGTGGTGTGTGGTATGGTGTGTTGTGTGTGGTGTGATGTGGTGTGGTGTGGTGTGATGTGGTGTATGGTGTGGTGTGGTGTGTCGTGTGGTGTGTGATATGGTGTGTTGTGTGTGGTGTGATGTGATGTGGTGTGGTGTGGTGTGGTGTGGTGTGGTGTGGTGTGGTGTGGTGTGTGGTATGGTGTGGTGTGGTGTGGGTGTGGTGTGGTGTGTGGTGTGATGTTGTGTGAGGTGTGGTGTGGTGTGTGGTATGGTGTGTTGTGTGTGGTGTGATGTGATGTGGTGTAGTGTGGTGTGGTGTGGTGTGGTGTGGTGTGGTGTGGTGTGGTGTGGTGTGGTGTGGTGTGATGTGGTGTGGTGTGTGGTGTGATGTGATGTGGTGTGGTGTGTGGTGTGATGTGATGTGGTGTAGTGTGGTGTGGTGTGGTGTGGTGTGGTGTGGTGTGGTGTGTGGTGTGATGTGATGTGGTGTAGTGTGGT
>OZ024741.1:46627190-46632190 GCA_964016885.1 Eledone cirrhosa
TGTGGTGTGTGGTGTGTGGTGTGGTGTGATGTGGTGTGTGGTGTGTGGTGTGGTGTGATGTGGTGTGGTGTGGTGTATGGTGTGTGGTGTGGTGTGATGTGGTGTGGTGTGGTGTGGTGTGGCGTGATGTCATGTGGTGTGGTGTTTGGTGTGATGTGGTGTGGTGTGTGGTGTGTGGTGTGGTGTGATGTGCTGTTTGGTGTGGTGTGGTGTGGTGTGGTGTGGTATGGTGTATGGTGTGATGTGGTGTGATGTGGTGTGGTGTGATGTGGTGTGGTGTGGTGTGGTGTGGTGTGTTGTGGTGTGGTGTGATGTGGCGTGATCTGGTGTGGTGTGATGTGGTGTGATGTGGTGTGGTGTGGTGTGGTGTGATGTGGTGTAGTGTGGTGTGGTGTGGTGTGGTGTTGTGTGATGTGGTGTGGTGTGGTGTGATGTGGTGTGATCTGGTGTGGTGTGATGTGGTGTGATCTGGTGTGGTGTGGTGTGTGGTGTGATGTGGTGTAGTGTGGTGTGGTGTGGTGTGGTGTTGTGTGATGTGGTGTGGTGTGGTGTGATGTGGTGTGATCTGGTGTGGTGTGATGTGGTGTGATCTGGTGTGGTGTGGTGTGTGGTGTGATGTGGTGTAGTGTGGTGTGGTGTGGTGTGGTGTTGTGTGATGTGGTGTGGTGTGGTGTGATGTGGTGTGATCTGGTGTGGTGTGATGTGGTGTGATCTGGTGTGGTGTGGTGTGTGGTGTTTGGTGTAGTGTGATGTGGTGTGATGTGGTGTAGTGAATGCTGGTGGGTGTGGTGTGTGGTGTGGTGTGTGGTGTGTGGTGTGATGTGGTGTGGTGTGTGGTGTGTGGTGTGTGGTGGGGTGTGGTGTGGTGTGGTGTGATGTGGTGTGTGGTGGGTGGTGTGGTGTGATGTGGTGTGATGTGGTGTGGTGTGGTGTGGTGTAGTGTGTCGTGTGGTGTGGTGTGTGGTGTGTGGTGTGTGGTATGGTGTGGTGTCTGGTGTGTGGTGTGGTGTGATGTGGTGTGATGTGGTGTGGTGTGTGGTGTGGGGTGGTGTGTGGTGTGGGGTGGTGTGATGTGGTGTGGTTTGGTGTGTGTATGTGGTGTGATGTGGTGTGTGGTGTGCTGTGGTGTGGTGTGTGGTGTGGTGTGGTGTGGTGTGATGTGGTGTGATGTGGTGTGGTGTGGTGTGCTGTGTGGTGTGGTGTGCTGTGTGGTGTGGTCTGGTGTGGTGTGTGGTGTGCTGTGGTGTTGTTTGTGGTATGGTGTGGTGTCTGGTGTGGTGTGGTGGTGTGTGGTGTGTGGTGTGGTGTGGTGTGGTGTGGTGTGGTGTGGTGTGGTGTGGTGTGGTGTGGTGTGGTGTGGTGTGGTGTGGTGTGGTGTGGTGTGGTGTGGTGTGGTGTGTGGTGTGATGTGATGTGGTGTGATGTGTGGTGTGATGTGATGTGGTGTGGTGTGATGTGTGGTGTGGTGACGTGTGTTGTGGTGTGATGTGGTGTGCTGTGTGGTGTGGTGTGCTGTGTGGTGTGGTGTGATGTGGTGTGTGGTGTGCTGTTGTGTGGTGTGTGGTGTGGTGTGATGTGGTGTGATGTGGTGTGCTGTGTGAAGGGGTGTGCTGTGTGGTGTGGTTTGGTGTGTGGTGTGTGGTGTGGTATGGTGTGGTGTGTGGTGTGGTGTGGTGCGATGTGGTGTGGTGTGAGGTGATGTAGTGTGGTGTGTGGTGTGGTATGGTGTGGTATGGTGTGGTGTCTGGTGTGCTGTGGTGTAGTGTGTGGTGTGGTTTGATGTGGTTTGGTGTGTGGTGTGGTAAGGTATGGTGTGTGCTGTGCTGTGCTGTGGTGTCTGGTGTGGTGTGATGTGTGGTGTGATGTGGTGTGGTGTGTGGTGTTGTGTGGTGTGTGGTGTGATGTGATGTGTGGTGTGGTGTGGTGTGTGGTGTGTATTGTGGTGTGGTGTGGTGTGATGTGATGTGGTGTGGTGTGCTGTGTGGTGTGGTGTGGTGTGGTGTGTGGTGTGGTGTGGTGTGGTGTGGTGTGGTGTGGTGTGTGGTGTGGTGTGGTGTGGTGTGGTGTGTGGTGTGGTGTGGTGTGGTGTGGTGTGGTGTGGTGTGATGTGGTGTGGTGTGTGGTGTGTGGTGTGGTGTGGTGTGGTGTGATGTGGTGTGGTGTGTGGTGTGATGTGGTGTAGTGTGGTGTGGTGTGGTGTGGTGTGGTGTGATGTGGTGTGGTGTGTGTTGTGGTGTGGTATGTGGTGTGATGTGGTTTGTGGTGTGGTGTGTGGTGCAGTGTGTGGTGTGATGTGGTGTGGTGTGATGTGGTGTGGTGTGTGGTGTGATGTGGTGTAGTGTGGTGTGGTGTGGTGTGGTGTGATGTGGTGTGGTGTGGTGTGATGTGGTGTAGTGTGGTGTGGTGTGGTGTGGTGTTGTGTGATGTGGTGTGGTGTGGTGTGATGTGGTGTGATCTGGTGTGGTGTGATGTGGTGTGATGTGGTGTGGTGTGGTGTGATGTGGTGTGGTGTGTGGTGTGATGTGGTGTAGTGTGGTGTGGTGTGGTGTGATGTGGTGTGGTGTGATGTGGTGTGGTGTGGTGTGATGTGGTGTAGTGTGGTGTGGTGTGGTGTGGTGTGGTGTGATGTGGTGTGGTGTCTGGTGTGGTGTGGTGTGGTGTGGTGTGTGCTGTTTGGTGTGGTGTGGTGTGGTGTGATGTGGTGTGGTGTGGTGTTGTGTGGTGTGGTGTGGTGTGGTGTGATGTGGTGTGGTGTGGTGTGATGTGGTGTAGTGTGGTGTGGTGTGGTGTGGTGTGATGTGGTGTGGTGTGGTGTGATGTGGTGTAGTGTGGTGTGGTGTGGTGTGATGTGGTGTGGTGTGGTGTGGTGTGGTGTGGTGTGGTGTGTGGTGTGATGTGGTGTAGTGTGGTGTGGTGTGGTGTGGTGTGGTGTTGTGTGATGTGGTGTGGTGTGGTGTGATGTGGTGTTGTGTGATGTGGTGTGGTGTGGTGTGATGTGGTGTGATCTGGTGTGGTGTGATGTGGTGTGTGGTGTTTGGTGTGGTGTGGTGTGATGTGTGGTGTGGTGTGATGTGGTGTGATGTGTGGTGTGGTTTGGTGTGTGGTGTGTGGTGTGGTATGGTGTGGTGTGTGGTGTGGTGTGGTGTGATGTGGTGTGGTGTGATGTGATGTAGTGTGGTGTGTGGTATGGTATGGTGTGGTATGGTGTGGTGTGTGGTGTGCTGTGGTGTAGTGTGTGGTGTGGTTTGATGTGGTTTGGTGTGTGGTGTGGTAAGGTATGGTGTGTGCTGTGCTGTGCTGTGGTGTGTGGTGTGGTGTGATGTGGTGTGATGTGGTGTGCTATGTGGTGTGATGTGGTGTTGTTTGTGGTATGGTGTGGTGTCTGGTGTGGTGTGATGTGTGGTGTGATGTGGTGTGTGGTGTGTATTGTGGTGTGGTGTGGTGTGATGTGATGTGATGTGGTGTGCTGTGTGGTGTGGTGTGGTGTGGTGTGGTGTGGTGTATGGTGTGGTGTGATGTGATGTGGTGTGGTGTGTGGTGTGGTGTGGTGTGGTGTGGTGTGTGTTGTGGTGTGGTATGTGGTGTGATGTGGTTTGTGGTGTGGTGTGTGGTGCAGTGTGTGGTGTGATGTGGTGTGGTGTGGTGTGGTGTGGTGTGGTGTGTGTTGTGAGGTGTGGTGTGGTGTGATGTGGCGTGGTGTAGTGTGTGGTGTGTTGTGGTGTGTTCTGAGGTGTGTGGTGTGGTGTGGTGTGTGGTGTGTGGTGTGTGGTGTGTGGTGTGATGTGATGTGGTGTGGTGTGTGGTGTGCCGTGTGGTGTGTGGTGTGTGGTGTGTGGTGTGTGGGGTGTGGTGTGTGGTGTGGTGTGATGTGGTATGATGCGGTGTGGTGTGGTGTGTGGTATGGTGTGGTGTGTGGTGTGGTGTGGTGTGTGGTGTGGTGTGTGGTGTGGTGTGTGGTGTTATGTTGTGGTGTGGTGTGTGGTGTGGTGTGTGGTGTGATGTGATGTGTGGTGTGTGGTGTGATGTGGTGTGGTGTGTGGTGTGGTGTGTGGTGTGGTGTGGTGTGATGTGATGTGGTGTGGTGTGTGGTGCGGTGTGTGGTGTGGTGTGTTGTGTGATGTGGTGTGTGATGTGGTGTGGTGTGTGGTGTGATGTGGTGTGTGGTGTGTGGTGTGGTGTGTGGTGTGGTGTGGTGTGTGGTGTGGTGTGGTGTGTGGTGTGATGTGATGTGTGGTGTGGTGTGGTGTGATGTGGTGTGGTGTGTTGTGTGGCGTGTGGTGTGGTGTGGTGTGGTGTGTGGTGTGGTGTGATGTGGTGTGGTGTGTGGGGTGGTGTGGTGTGTGTTGTGGTGTGGTATGTGGTGTGATGTGGTGTGGTGTGGTGTTTGGTGTGGTTTGGTGTGATGTGGCGTGGTGTAGTGTGTGGTGTGATGTGATGTGTGGTGTGGTGTGGTGTGATGTGGTGTGGTGTGTTGTGTGGTGTGTGGTGTGGTGTGTGGTGTGGTGTAATGTGGTTTGGTGTGGTGTGATGTGGTGTGATGTGGTGTGGTGTCGTGTGATCTGGTGTGACCTGGTGTGGTGTGATGTGGTGCGATGTGGTGTGTGGTGTTTGGTGTGGTGTGATGTGGTGTGATGTGTGATGTGGTGTATGCTGGGGGTGTGGTGTGGTGTGGTGTGTGGTGTTGTGTGTGGTGTGTGGTGTGATGTGGTGTGGTTTTTGGTGTGTGGTGTGGTGTGGTGCGGTGTGGTGTGCTGTGGTGTGGTGTGCTGTCGTGTGATGTGGTGTGTGGTGTGTGGTGTGGTGTGATGTGGTGTGATGTGTGGTGTGGTGTGGTGTGGTGTGGTGTGGTGTGGTGTGGTGTGGTGTGTGGTGTGGTGTGGTGTGGTGTGGTGTGGTGTGGTGTGGCGTCTGGTGTGTGGTGTGGTGTGATGTGGTGTGATGTTGTGTCGTGTGTGGTGTGGTGTGGTGTAGTGTGTCGTGTGGTGTGGTGTGTGCTGTGT
>OZ024741.1:46644690-46659690 GCA_964016885.1 Eledone cirrhosa
AGTTACTAAAAGTGATATTGTGAGACTTCGAGAGGTTTTCAAGGAAACTGGCTTCCAGTTGTAATGTAAGGCTAAATTGCAAGGGGGCATATGATGTATATGTATATTCGGTACAACACTCACGAGCGTATCTATGAATATCTGTGTAGGCTTGTCAGTCCGTCTTTCTTTCACTTTATATATATAGAGAGGGGGGTGAGAATTAGTTATTTGTAGAGATAAACATGAAAAAAATTAATTAAATAAATAAAAGTAAATATTAGTCTTTGATAATTGATAGAATAACCGAACCCGGTATCCAACGGTATAAAATATTTAAGCAAATCCATACGTCAGATACCAAAGATTACTATTTACAATATAACCTTTAAAAGGGCTTAAAAATGTAAACAGTCTCAGTGGTTGTGTGGTACAACCGCTGATTACATAAATTTATGCTTTTAAATGACACAGACTGTTCAGAGATCAATATCCTCGCACACGGAAGAAGATCTGAACATTTACATTTATATCGATGAGACAATCAGGTCGACGAGGAAGGTACAATTTTGTCTGAAATCCTTCAATATAATATTTGGCCTATTTGTATCTATGTTTCTGTCATTTTGAACAAAAATGTTCCATAGAAGTGAGATACGATATTTTTCAAGCACTGGAAGTGGTTCATGTTCCCATCAGTTTTTATAATGGGACAGGTCCAGGTCTTTGCAAATTACCTACTAAATATATTATTATTATCATTATTGTCCCTTACATGTCGGCCCTTGTGGCCAAAAAATGAAATCATTACCATTATTATTATTATTATTATTATTATTATTATTATTGGCGACCTACGTAGTAAATCGTATCATCGTGAGCTCCGCAAAAGTTTGTTATTTTCAGTTGTTTAAAATCGCCATTTATGGAAAATTTTTATTGTTAACTGTATATAAGTGCACATACATTGATTTCTGAAAAGGACACTCAAAAATATTGGGGCCTTGAGCCCAAAATTTAAACTTTTTATAATTATCAAACAAAAAAAATTTCTTTGAAAAATCATGGCGGACTCAGAGTCACACCTTCCTCACAAACTAACACCTCACACCGACACCACCATTGTAAATATCACTATTACGTTTGCCAACACTAAAAATATAAGCAGTAGCAATATTTTTAATTTGTCTCAGCCAGACATTCATTTCCCGCCATTACCAATGACTGCAGGTGTTAAAGACGCCACCCCCACCACCACCACCACAGTTACAACAGAAACAAAAGAAAAAATATAATTTAACTCGTGATATCGAAATGAATTCAACCAAAATGAACTCTTCCACACCGAACACCACTGACGCCACCACCACCACAACTGAAACTAAAATTAACAATAAAAAAAATAACGATAACAACAACGGCAACAATGAAATTAAGAAAACTACCCTGAGTTTTGCCAGAGTAGCAAAAACGTGCGAAGCGATCCAGGTAACTCATGAGGAATTAGAAGAAGCCAAAAGAATGGTAAAGAAAGATGGGTACAGGGTCAGCCTCAACCCCCACCTAATAAAATGGAGCATCGTCGCCTATGCACCGTGTCTTTTCGGACAATTAACATAAAATCGCGCTGAGTGGAACGGGCATCCGAGTCCCAAATCCAAAACGCTTTGGGACATGTGTGGGTAAAAAAAACCACATCATACGTGGGCAGAAATATGGAACCGTGGACGTGTTCTTTGAAACACTACAGGAGGCCAGAGAACACTCCATGGTCCCATTAAGAAGTGACGACTTCACACTCGTCCCAAGCTATTGTGGCCAGAGACTTGTGAAGATCAGGGTGACCCACGTTCCACCGGCCATCGAAATTCCCTGGCTAATGGCTGCTGTCCTCGCCGGCATCAAGGCCAACACCAAGATAATCGAAATAGCGAAAGAAAAGCAGGAGAACTGGTCCGGATCTGGGATGGAGCACTTGATCCAAGCGGACCATAAAAGCATTGGGGAGATCCCAGAGGTAATAGACCTCACTGACGGCAGCCACCTCACCGTAATCGTCGAGGGCAGAAGGCCTAGGTGTGTCGTTTGTGGTGAAGAAACCCACCTAAGGGCTTTCTGCCCTCAGGCTAAAAGGTTGAGGCCACCTCTCTTACCCACCCCGGTGACTCAACCATCAACACCACCAGCAGCAGAAATGGCAGCAACAACTGTAGCAGCAACAACAGAAGCAACTGTAACAACAACAACCCCAGCAACAGTAGCAAAACCAACACCACCACCACACAACGCACCAGAACTAGCACCAGCGCCTACACCATCCACCACTCCACAAGCAAAACCAACGCCTGTGGAGGATTTTCCACTCCCCGGCTTATCGCAACTGGAGACAGATTGTGACGACGAGGAGTGGGAAACGATATCAGGAAAAAAGAAAAAAAGAAACCAAAAAAGAAAAAATTCTCTTCCTTCCCCCTCCAAAAACAAAATACAGAGGGAAACAAATAAATTATCAAACAAAAAAGTTAGGACAGATATGCCACCATCCACACCAGCATCACCAACCCCATCACCACAAACACCAACACCATCACCATCATTAACCCCAACACCACCATCACCAACACCACAAAAGTCACCAAAAAGCGTAACAGAAACAAACCCACAACAAACGCAAACAAAACAAAACAACCAAAACGATACACACTACACAGCATTAAATTTGAACAACAACCAATTATTACACTACATGCAACACAACACCAGCATCACAGAAAAAGACTACACAACAACCCAAAAGTTCACACAACTTCCACACATACAAATCACTCGCATCACACAGAAAACGTACACGACACTAAAACAAAAATTCCTCAAAGACATCGGAGACTTCCGACAAACACTCTCCAGGAGGATTTATAAGGACATCCTTCCGTAGGAGGCCACAAGCAGTGAAAAGGATGGAGAAACCATCCTTCCTCTTCGAGAAGTAGGGTAAGTGGTCTTTCCCATCTTTTTCAACATGACCTCACTCAGAATAGGCAGCATAAATGCGCGTGGCTTGGGGTGGTCATGGAAGCAGGGCCACCTGCTCAACGACCTCAGGTCACTAAACATAGATGTAGTGGCCATCAGCGAGACCAGAATGTCCGAAGCACGGGCCTTCGCACCGATTTTCGGCGGCTACGATGTGTACGCATCTCCCAGCCGTCCGGGATCGGGGGGAGGAGTTGCTGTGCTTTTTCGGAGAGGTTTGGATCCCGCCATACGGGCCATCTTCCTGGACCCAGAAGGTAAGTTGGTGGTGCTGGACGTGACCAGCGGAGACGGGCAAGATTTCAGGTTAGTGGCCGTCTATGCCCCGACAGGAGCAGGGCGGCCTGATTTCTTCCGGCGTCTGGAGACCTTTCTTGGTACGTCCCGCTCTTTAGTGTTAGTGGGCGACTGGAACGGGATCTTAGATGCACGCTGGGACTGTGTGGGATTAGCAGATAGGGTAGGAGGGTGCAAGAGCCTCACCAACCTGCTCAGGCGTTTTGAACTGTCTGACAGGTACCGATTGGATTTCCCGAATGTGCCAATGTGGACTTGGACAAATCGCATAGGGTCATCCAGATCATATCTAGATAGAGTATTTTGTAGGGAAATAGATAGGTCTAGCATAGGCTGTCCACAATTCACGGACCACAAATTCGTGATCTGTGTGCTTGACTTAGATAGGCTTCATAGACGAGGACCCGGCTACTGGAAGCTAAACGTGTCCTTACCAGCGCGCCAGGCCTACAGAGACCGGATTAGCGAACTAGTTAAGCGGGCGTTGACGGGGCCATCGTCACCAACAAGTGGTGGTTTGCTCTGAAAAGAGCAATTAGAATAGAGTCCATTAGGTTTAGTAAGGCTTTAGCAATTAAGAAAAATAGAGCAGATGGAGAATTAGTTAGAAAATTAGACGAGGCGCTTAGCAAAGGCATCGCAACCGACGTACTTGTGGCGAAATTGGCCCTTGACCAATTCTTCAATGCAAAGCACGAAGGCTGCGTTGTCAGAGCTAGGGTGCGTGCTCTCAGACACGATGGGACGAAAGCCGTTCAATGGGCCCGAGTGGCGGAGGCGCGTCGTGGCAACAAAGCCACGATCCGGTCTTTGGTGGACCACGACGGGCGCATGCTACTCGATCTCGGGCAAATGTGTGAAGCTTTTCAGCGACACTTCGCTCAGCTGTTCGGGGGCAGCGGCGGGTCGGATCGAGGGATGGACTTTAGTGTCTGCCTCGACGGGCTGCCGCGGCTCTCCGCCACTGAGGCTGAGTGTTGCGAAAAGCCGATAACAGCCGCTGAAGTACGGGAGGCAATGACTGGCTGCACAAGGGGTGAATCACCTGGTTTGGATGGTCTGCCCTATGAACTTTACGTACAGATGCCAGACTTGTTCGGAGGCCTCTTGACGGACGTCTACTGCAACTGGCAACAGAACGGGAGAATTCCCAGCTCTGTGAGCCGAGGAGCTGTGGCGCTGCTGAGAAAGGATCCGAACAAGGGGGATAACAGATAATTTTAGGCCCATAACTCTGCTAAACACAGAGTTCAAGATTTTGGCCAAAGTGCTAGAAAAGAGGTTGGCGCTTGTCGTTGGTGGTCTGGTGGGAGAGGCGCAGACATGCGCCATTCGCGACAGATCTATCCACGGACAACCTCTACCTCATGCGATACATCGTAGAGAGGGTAGCTAGGGAACCTGACACGGGTGGGTCCTTGATCAATTTAGATCAGTCGAAAGCTTTCAATAGGGTCGACTATCGTTACCTAGCGGCAGTCCTGAGGGCGGCTGGCTTTGGGCCCGTCTTCAGAGGCTGGATCGCTGCCATGCACAGAGACATCTGCTCTGTGGTGAGAGTGAACGGTCACCTTTCGGAACCGTTCAACATCATGCGCTCGGTCCACCAAGGATGTCCCCTCTCGTCCCTCTTGTACGTATTGACTCTCGAGCCATTACTGCACAAACTGGAGACGTTGAGAGGGGTCCCGCGGGAACTAGGATGCGGAAGATCCGTGTCAGCATATGCGGACGATGTCACCGTAGTGGTGTCGAACGCCAAACACATCGAGGCGATCGGCACTCCACTAAGAGAATACCAAACGGTGACAGGAGCAATGATCAACCAGGAAAAGTCAGTGGGCCTGCAGCTCGGCACCTGGAGAGGCAGGTCCATGCCGTCCAACAGCGTCGTTGGGCGTTGGACAGACGGACCGGTTAAATTGCTCGGGGTCTGGTTCGGTCCGGATCTCCAGACGGACAAAAACTGGTACGAGGTGGCTTCTCTCACCCACAAATGGGCCGAGAGGAAGCTATCCCTGAAAGGTCGAGCGGAGGTGGCTAACGCGTATATCGCGTCCGTCATCTACTACCGCCTGACCGTCGTACCTTGTCCTAAGCCCCGCCTGACTGCGCTAGAGCGTTTGCTCTTTCGCTTTTTGTGGAAGTGACGCGCTCCGATGGTCAGGCGGTCCATCTGCTGTCAACACCCGCTACGTGAAGGACTGGGAATGCCGTGGCTGATGATGCGCAGACACGCGCTCAGGCTACGACATCTCCACCTCTTCCTCGACGGTGATCAGGTGTGGTCGCCATTTGCTAGACGCGTCTTTCCCCAGCTCGTCTCCTTGACGGAGCTGTAGTCCTGGGTCAAGCGAAGACCGAGAGGGAGCGCTTGGAGACTGGAATGTCTTCAGGCGCTCACAGCCCTCGACCAATCGGGCAATGTGATCGGTGGAAACTCCACCTTGGCGTTCTATAGAGGATTAGTGGAGGGGAAGAACGACGACGTACTTGGGGAAACTCTAGGCGTCGACGAAAATCAACTAGCCAATTTCTTCGGAAGAACTTTCGGGGCGGGGCCTATGGAGAACTTCCAGAAATCTCTGGCCTGGCAGTGCTACCGAGGAGCCTTGCCAATTCGGGATAAACTCTACAGGCATGGAGGTGCCGTCAGCCGGGCATGTCCGAGATGCGCGCAGGGCGACGAAACCGTCCTGCACGCACTCGTCCAGTGTCCGAAAATTGCTGACTTGTGGGTTTATGTCGAACACCTGCTGTCGCGTGTAGGACGGATCCGGCTATCATCTGAGTCCATCATGAGGATTGCCCCACCCTCTTCCTTTAGCCGGGAAGGGCAGGCAGTTTTTATTTGTCTGGTGGCCATGGCGAAAGAGATAGTATGGTGGACACGTTTGAAAGGGCTGAAGACGAGCACTTACCTCTTCGGTGATGCCCTGATTAACTTTTTCAAATTTCATTTGAAAAGGAAAATCAGGGTAGAAAGGGAAGTGCTCTCTTCCCAGCATTTTGTTGAAAGATGGGTGAGAGAAGCAAGAATGGCCCGAGTGAATGGGCCTACTCTGAGTATGTATCTGTAAATTAAAGGTGGAAAACTGGGAGAGGGCACTTGCCTTGGTGGTCAGGGTCACTGTGGCCTTTTACTGGGCTTTCTCCACAAATGTCCCTCCGAAGTCTCCCCTCTATTGGGGAATTTTTCATTGTTATTTTTTTGTTACATCCTCTGTTTTTGTTTTTTACACGCAGAAATGCCCATTTGTACCGTCCTATATTGTCCTGCACTGTCCTTAATGTCTACTTTATGTAAACCCTTGTGGTTAATAAAGAAATCATTATTATTATTATTATTATTATTATTATTATTATTATTATTATTATTATTATTATTATTGGCGACCTACGTAGGAAATCGTATTATCGTGAGCTCCGCAAAGGTTTGTTATTTCCGTTTGTTAAAAATTGCCATTTATGGAAAATTTTATTGTTAACTGTTTATAAGCACACATACATTGTTTTCCGAAAAGGACACCCAAAAAGATTGGGGCCTTGTGCCCAAAATTTTAACTTTTATTATTATCCAAAAATTTCTTTGAAAAAAAATGGCTAATTCCCCTCTGCACGAAGCAGCTGAAAGCCTTCCTCACAAAATAACACCTCACACCGACACCACCATTGTAAATGTTACTACGTTTGCCAACACAAAAAAAAATATAAGCAGTAGCAATATTTTAAATTTGTCTCAGGCAGACATTCATTTCCCGCCATTACCAATGACTGCAGGTGTTAAAGCCTCCACCACCACCACCACCGCAACAACCACCACCCCCACCACCACCGCGACAACAGAAACAAAAGAAGAAAAAAATAAATTAACTCGTGATGTCGGAAATGAAATCAAGCAAAATGGACTCTTCCGCACCAAAGACGACTGACGTCACCAACACCACAACTGAAACTAAAATGAATATTAACGATAGCAACAACAACAACAATGACATTATAAAACCGACCCTCAGTTTCGCCATCGTAGCAAAACAATTCGAAGCGTTCACGGTAACTCAAGAAGATTTAGAAAATGCCAAACAAATGGTAAAGAAAGATGGGTACAGGGTCAGCCTCACCCCTCCACCTAATAAAATGGAGCATCGGCGCCTGTGCACCGTGTCGTATAGAACAATAAATGTAAAATCGCGCCGAGTGGAACGGGCATCCGAGTCCCAAATCCAAAAAGCTTTGGGACATGTGTGGGCAAGAAAAACCCACATCAGACGTGGGCAAAAGTATGGAACCGTGGATGTGTTCTTTGAAACACCAGAGGAGGCTAGAGAACACTCCATGGCCCCATTAAAAAGTGACGACCTCACACTCGTCCCAAGCTATTGTGGCCAGAGACTCGTAAAGATCAGGGTGACCCACGTTCCACCGGCCATCGAAATTCCCTGGCTAATAGCGGCTGTCCTCGCCGGCATCGAAACCAACACGAAAATAATAGCAGTAGCAAAAGAAAAGCAGGAAAACTGGTCCGGATCTGGGATGGAGCTCCTGATCCAAGCGGACCAAAAAAGCATTGAGGAGATCCCAGAGGTAATAGACCTCACTGACGGCAACCACCTCAAGGTAATTGTCGAGGGCAGAAGACCTAGGTGTGTCGTTTGTGGTGAAGGAACCCACCTAAGGGCTTTCGGCCCTCAGGCTAAAAGGTTGAGGCCACCTCTCCTACCCACCCCAGTGACACAACCATCAACACCACCAGTAGCAGAGATGGAAGCAACAACTGTAGCAGCAACAACAGAAGCAACTATAACAGCAACAACCCCAGCAACAGTAGCAAAACCAACACCACTACCACCACCAGCAAAACCAACACCACCACCATCCAACGCTTCAGAACTAGCACCAGCGCCTACACCATCCACCACACCACAACCAAAACTAACGGCTGTGGAGGATTTTCCACTCCCCGGCCTATCACAACTGGAGACAGATTGTGACGACGAGGAGTGGGAAACGATATCCGGAAAAAAAAAAGAAACCAAAAAAGAAAAAATTCTCTTCCTTCCCGCTCCAAAAACAAAATACAGAGGGAAACAAATAAACTAAGAAACAAAAAAGTTAGGACAGATATGCCACCATCCACACCAGCATCACCAACCCCATCAACCCAAACACCAACACCATCACCATCATTAACTCCAACACCACCATCACCTACACCACAAAAGTCACCAAAATGCGAAACAGAAACAAACCCACAACAAACGCAAACAAAACAAAACAACCAAAACGATACACACTACACAGCATTAAATTTGAACAACAAGCAATTATTACACTACATCCAACACAACACCAGCATCACAGAAAAAGACTACACAACAACCCCAAAATTCACACCACCTCCACACATACAAATCACTCGCATCACACAAAAAACGTACATGACACTAAAACAAAAATTCCCCAAAGACATCGGAGATTTCCGACAAGCACTCTCCAGGAGGATTTATAAGGACATCCTTCCTGAGGAGGCCACAAGCAGTGAAAAGGATGGAAAAGCCGTCCTTCCCCTACGAGAAGTAAGGTAAGTGGTCTTTCCCATCTTTTCCACTCCTTTTCAACATGACCTCACTCAGAATAGGCAGCATAAATGCGCGTGGCTTGGGGTCGTCATGGAAGCGGGGCCACCTGCTCAACGACCTCAGGTCACTAAACATAGATGTAGTGGCCATCAGCGAGACCAGAATCTCCGAAGCACAGGCTTTCGCACCGATCTTCGGCGGCTACGATGTGTACGCATCTCCCAGCCGTCCGGGATCGGGGGGAGGAGTTGCTGTGCTTTTTCGGAGAGGTTTGGATCTTGCCATACGAGCCATCTTCCTGGACCCAGAAGGTAAGTTAGTGGTGCTGGACGTGACCAGCGGAGACGAGTAAGCTTTCAGGTTAGTGGCCGTCTATGCCGACGCGCTCAGGCTACGACATCTCCACCTCTTCCTCGACGGTGATCAGGTGTGGTCGCCGTTTGCAAGACACGTTTTTCCCCAGCTCGTCTCCTTGACGGAGCTGCAGTCCTGGGTCAAGCGAAGACCGAGAGGGAGCGCTTGGAGATTGGAATGTCTTCAGGCGCTCACAGCCCTCGACCAATCGGGCAATGTGATCGGTGGAAACTCCACCTTGGCGTACTATAGGGGATTAGTGGAGGGGAAGAGCGACGACGTACTTGGAGAAACTCTAGGCGTCGACGAAAATCAACTAGCCAATCTCTTCGGAAGGACTTTCGGGCCGGGGCCTATGGACAACTTCCAGAAATCCCTGGCCTGGCAGTGCTACCGAGGAGCTTTGCCAGTTCGGGATAAACTCTACAGGCATGGAGGTGCCGTCAGCCGGGCATGTCCGAGATGCGCGCAGGGCGACGAAACCGTCCTGCACGCACTCGTCCAGTGTCCGAGCATTGCTGACTTGTGGGTTTATGTCGAACACCTGCTGTCACGTGTAGGACGGATCCAGCTATCAGCTGAGTCCATCGTGAGGATTGCCCCGCCCCCTTCCTTTAGCCTGGAAGGGCAGGCAGTTTTTATCTGTCTGGTGGCCATGGCGAAATAGATAGTATGGTGGACACGTTTGAAAGGGCTGAAGACGAGCACTTACCTCTTCGGTGATGCCCTGATTAACTTTTTCAAATTTCATTTGAAAAGGAAAATCAGGGTAGAGAGGGAAGTGCTCTCTTCCCAGCATTTTGTTGAAAGATGGGTGAGAGAAGCAAGTATGGCCCGAATGAATGGGCCTTCTCTGGGTATGTGTCTGTAAATTAAGGGTGGAAAACTGGGAGAGGGCACTTGCCCTGGTGGTCAGGGCCACTGTGGTCTTTTAATGGGCTTTCTCCACAAATGTCCCTTGGAAGTCTCCCCCCTATTGGGGAATTTTTCTTTGTTATTTTATTTCAACCTCTGTTTTTTTACACGCAGAAATGCCCATTTGTACCGTCCTGTATTGTCCTGTACTGTCCTTAATGTCTACTTTATGTGAACCCTTGTGGTTAATAAAGAAAACATTATTATTATTATTATTATTATTATTATTATTATTATTATTATGGATTGGCAGTATCAGTAGAGAGTCGGACTCCATACTTTGCGGCATAGAGTTACGGCCATTTACGCTCTGAGTTCAACTACCGCCGAGGTTTGCCTTTCATCCTTACGGGGTCGATAAAATAAAGTACCAGTAACGCACTGGGATAATTGCTGGCCTTGTGTCAAAAGTAGAAACAATTATTATTATGATTTGAAACTTCCTTTGAGTTATGCTTCTTTCCAAATCATGCCGAGTGTCAACCTAGCACCTGAGGCAAATTGGATTGGCAGTATCGGTTGAGGGTCGGACGCTATGCTCTCCAGCATAGAGTTATGTCCCTTTACGGTCTGAGTTCAAATCCCGCCGAGGTTAACTTTGCCTTTCATCCTTACGGGGTCGATAAAGTAAGGCACCAGTAACGTTCTGGGGTCGATTTAATCGACTTTCCCCTCCCCCCACCATATTACTGGCCTTGTGCCTATACTAGAAATCATTATTATTATTATTATTATTACAAGAGAAGCAGCGAACCATCAATATTAGCGACGTGTTGTGTGGTGGCAATGAGAAACAAATGTAATATGATTTGGGAAAGAAGCAGAATTCAAATGGAGTTTCAAATAATAATAATAATTGTTTCTACTTTAGGTACAAGGCCAGCAATTAACCAGTGCATTACTAATAAAGTACCAGTAATACACTGGGTAATTGCTGGCCTTGTGCCTAAAGTAGAAACAATTATTATTATTATTATTATTTGAAACTCCATTTGAATTCTGCTTCTTTCCCAAATCATATTACATTTGTTTCTCATTGCCACCACACAACACGTCGCTAATATTGATGGTTCGCTGCTTCTCTTGTCAACATGTCAGAATGTGTTAAAGAAGCGATGTGGAATATAATTCCGTCTTTCACACACACACACATACTCACTCTCACCCTCACACATACACACACATACACACATAAAAACATAAAAACACACACACATACACACACACAAGCTTCTTATTTCTTCTGGGTCATTAAGTTATTTGATAGCTCACTGTGCACGTTCATCCCCTCTCCCTGGCAGTGTGTACGTAAGAGTGCAGCAAAAGTACCTTGGGATCTTGATAAAGAGAGTCTTTGTGCGAGCATTGAATCCCTATAGAGAGATATTGTAATTTCCTTTTTACTTCGTCTTTGTAGCTGTAAATCTAGTCGATGTCAACAGCCTGAAGAAGATTAAACCTAACTAGACAAACTTAACTTTGACAAACAAGTGAAGATGAAGATTCTTTAATGTTTCAGTGCTACCAAGGTGCATGGATTGCGGGTTAGAACGTTGGGCTTGCAATTGAGAAGTTGTGAGTTCGATTCTTGGACTGAGTGATGCGTTGTGTCCTTGAGTAAGATACTTTATTCCATGTCATTCCATTTTACTCAGCTGTAGGAATCAGTTGCGACGTCACTGGTGCCAAGCTGTATCGGCCATTGCCTTTCCCTTGCACAACGTCGGTGACGTGGAGAGGGGAAAAACTGGTGTGCATGGGCGACTACTGGTCTTCCACAAATAAATTTTACCCAGGCTTGTGCCTCGGAGGGAAACTTTCTAGGTGCAAAACCATGGTCAATAGTGACCGATGGGGGCTTCTAGAAAAACTACCAACCAAATAAGGTTTATAAAGTACGTTTGCATCATTTTCATGGCCAAATAGTTATGGAGGTTGGTTTACAACCATGGGGTCCTGGGTTTTATCTCACTGTGTGCTATCATGGGCAAGTACAATTTACCATAGTCTCCGGTACCCCTAGGCTTTATGCGGGGGATTGGGTTGACGGAAATTGTTTGGAATTTTGTCAAATGAACTGTAAATGTCATTGAATGAGCCAGCCTTCTCACTCACGGTGTCACGTTAAATTTCCGTGAGAACTACATTAAGGGTATGCACATGTCTTTGGAATGCTCAGACACTTTCACATTAATTTCACATGAAAGCAATTCCGTTGATCGAACAACTAGTACACTCTTCGTTGAAACCGACGGAGGTTCATTCCACTCCACACAATTTTCATTTAATACATTTTCATTCAAATATTTTGCTTCTAGAATAACATCACAAATATGACATAATTTAATATCCACCATTTGTTTGTTGAATGAAATGCTAACTTTATGGCTTTTTTTAATAACATTATCTGTTACTTTCAGAAACACTTTAGATTTACGAAGTTCGACTGAAAAGTTCATGGGATGACCAAGATACTCTCGTGAAATGACCAAAATTGTTTCTACTTTGGGCACAAGGCCAGCAATTACCCAGTGCATTACTGGTACTTTATTTTATTGACCCCGTAAGGATGAAAGGCAAAGTAAACCTCGGCGGGATTTGAACTCAGAATGGCAAGGACCGTAACTCTATGCGTCAAAGCATGGCGTCCGACCCTCTACCGATACTGCCAATCCACTGCCAAAATTAATGTATACAAGATTTCACAGTGCTAACATCACTCCTTCATAGTCAGTCTATGAACTTTTCAGCCAACCATCGTAATACTTGTTCTTCTTTTGTTACGATATTTCTAATGAAAAACATTGCCTCTTCTTTTCAAATAATTCTGACAATAATCAAGAATTAGAAAGATTTAGTAATATAACTAACTAGTTTATTATTAAACCGGTGTATAAATAAATAAATAAATAAATAAAGAAAGAAAGAAAGAAAGAAAGAAAGAAAGAAAGAAAGAAAGAGACTATTATTATTGATAAAGAAATAATTATTAAATTGGCGTTTACATAAAATTTGGAATGAAGGATTCTAGATAAGTATAAACATTTTAAAACAAACGGTTTGGCTGACAGACATAATCCTACATACATACATACATACATACATACATACGTACGTACATACGTAGATACGTACATACATACATACATACATACATACATACATACATACATACATACGTACGTACGTACGTATATATACATAATGCATAAATACAATAACCAAAACTATCAAACAGTAAAGAAAGTTTCTAATAGGACGATTCCAGAAAAATATTTAAACATAGGTTTTATTTCCAATCTATAAATCCCATGCCAATAAACATATCATATACAGTGTGTTCGTTTTTACGCGAAAATGCGTAATTCAGGTATTATATTTCTGATAAATAAAAAAAAATTATAAACCACACGCATTATAGCGCGTTATTCGTGCAAAGTGAATATTTAATAATATTTTTTCAATGGGCGTTAAAGCGAATTCACGTACTTCATGTTCGCCTAAAAAGCGAACAGACTGTATGTATATATATATATATATATATATATATATATATATAACGCGCACAAGTATAGCTCTTTATACAAAACCTGGTTTTTTCCATTTCAGGTAGACGCGCTCCATCATCCACTTTTCTAAAAAAAAGATATCATACACAAAACGCCAGCATCAACAGTTTTCCAAGAGATGGCAACATGAATAGACCTGTTATTTGTATCTAAAGACATTTTTTCCAATTCCACCCCGCCCGTCCCTTCAATCTATCTTATTTCTCATTCTTTCTTCTAATGAAGGACTAGCGTCCGAAACGTTAAGACCCTTTTCCTGCTATTTCAAGCGCGTTAACCTAATATATTCCTTCCATATACTGTACCGATTATGTTGTTATTTCTGTTTATCTTTTACAGATATATATATACATATACATATACATATATATATATATATATATATATATATATATATATATATATATATATATATATATATATATATTTACATACATATATATACATATATATATATATATATGTGTGTGTGTGTGTGTGTGTGTGTGTGTGTGTGTGTGTGTGTGTGTGTGTGTGTGTGTGTGTGTGTGTGTATTCATTTTATTTAGGCTAAATAGCGAGTCTTGTTTCTCTGGAGTTTCGCTTGCTTCTCACAGAGTCATCAGACAATATATATATTGTTCAGATCTATTGATCTGGGTAGACCACAAGGGAAGCAGAACTCAATATTCATAATACACTAAAATATATAAGATTATTCAATCTCTTTTCTTTATAACATTACTAGGATGTTTCACTAAAGTGAAGTGAAATACTGCAGGCAAAAGTAGCACAACTAAGAAGACGCTCGGGAAGATTATATTCATGAAATCATGAAATGTTAAAGACATTTAAGTATTTCAAATTCCCATCCTACCCACAACAATCCTACCACTTCTTCTCTTTCACGGCACCTAAATAACAAACAACCCTCCACACACACCCAAACTCAACTACTTCTCACATAGCAACTCCCAAACAAATCCTATCCTAGACTCAACCCAAACATTTAATAATTAATTACTTATAATACTATATCACTGTTAACTTCCATTATCAATTTAATCAATCTTTAATATTCCAGTATTTAAATCATTAAGAATTCGGGGGGGGGGGGGGGGGGGGGCTTTGTTTTGTTTCGGTTTTGCTTTGTTTATTTTTGTAGTTTTATTGGTTTCTCAATTATTTGGACTTGACAGTTCAATATTCCTTAAAAAAATATAATAAGCCAAAGTGGAAAATGTTTGAAATCAGAATGGAGTGCTACGAAATAGCATGAAACTTTAGCAATATAA
>OZ024741.1:46667190-46674690 GCA_964016885.1 Eledone cirrhosa
TATAAATATAGTTTCCATTTATTTAACATCATTGTATATTATACTCCTGAAAACTTGTCGTGTGCTTCAAATCAGTTATAAACATATATATTTGTTGAATTACCAACAAATTAAATATCCCTTTTGCTTATATATATATATATATATATATATATATATATATATATATATATATATATATATATATAAGAGAGTATTGAAGTTTGCTTGAAGCATTGTGGAACAATAAGTAAATATTTATAAGTCGTTTGGAAGCCTCGACAATGCAAATGGGTAAATCTCCGGGTAACGAGGTCCGGTGGTGGAGAGAGAGATGTAAGTGGGTGTACGTTGAGATGCGTGGTGTGTATAAGATGTGTGAGATGTGTAGAATGAAGGGAAGAGTATAAAGGATAAAATTAAAATAACAACACAAGAGAGAGTTACTTTGGGAGAGATTTAATAGTCCCTATATATTTCGGATTCACATCCATCAACTGGGGTTTTTTTCCGGGGTGGGGGAAAAGTTTGTCTGTCGGACAAGTGGGGAACGCGTCCTTCGCTGTTTGTTGTTTTGAATATATATATATATATATATATATATATATATATATATATATATCTAAGGCGGGTAAAATTCCCGAGATCCATGGACGAGTTCTCTCCAGCGGTCTCTGTCCTTCATTATCGCTGCCATGCTCTGCGTCTCCAACAGACCAGTGTCTGTCCTTAGGGCATCAACATACGTTAACCTTGGTCTTCCTCTTCTAGTGTGTCCATGTAGGGGCTCCCAAAAGAGCGCTGAGTGCAATGTCAACTCTGGATGTCGGTGAGCATGTCCAGCTAACCTCAGTCTTCTCTGTGTCACTTTTGAGCTGACTTTTGGGATGGTCCCATACAGCTCTGAGTTTTTCATCCTTAGTGTATACTGATTAATGTTCAGAGCCATCCTCAGCATTCTCGTGTAGCACCCATCCACCATCTGAGTGAGTTTCTTGGTCAGTGTCCAAGTCTCAGACCCATACAGCATATATATATATATATATATATATATATATAGGTAGGTAGGTGTGTGTCTTTCTATCTAGATATATCGTTATTCATATATCTAGCTAAATATATATTCATGTCTGTGTTTCTATTTAGCTAGCTAGCTCTCTCTCTATATATATATATGTGTGTGTGTGTGTCTGTGTGTGTGTGTGTGTGTGTATGTGTGTGTGTGTGTGTGTGTCTGTGTGTGTGTGTGTGTGTGTGTGTGTGTGTGTGTGTGTGTGTGTGTGTGTGTGTGTGTGTGTGTGTGTGTGTGTGTGTGTGTGTGTGTGTGTGTGTGTGTGTTCACTTGGGTGTTAATTAGATTTACCTTTTAAAAACAAATGTGTTTTTCTCCCGGATAAAATGAACACGTGTCTCAGGGGGTTAATTAACAATTTATGGTAGTGATACAAAGAACTATTTTCTAAGTATACAATCCAGATGTGGTGTATATAAGAAATTTTAACTAAGCAAACATATCTATAGCAATTTTCAACTTTAAACCGAATACATTTTAGCAGAATGAACTAGAATAGAAATGAAACGAAAGTCATAGAAATTGTGCTCGGAGAAATATGTTTATATTCAGCATAGAAAACATACAATAGATAGTTTTCAGTACATTTCAGTATTTTATGTATGTAAAATACACGTTAGAGTAAAGCAAACGTCAAAACCCTATTGGTTAGAGACATCTCATTCTTTTATTTTTTTATGGTTTTAGTCATCAGGCGGTGGGCATGCTGGGGCACAACATGAATTGGATTGTAGACAATTATATCGTTCCCATGGCCATCTTTCGAGACTGGTACTTATTTTATCGATGCATTTTTGTCGAACTGCTGTATTACGGAAAAGACACAAATGCAATCACAGACAGACAAATACACACACACACACACACACACACACACACATACACACACACACACACACGCACGCACACGCACACACACACACACACACACACACACACACACACACACACACACACACACACACACACACACAACACATACACACACACACACATATAGCTTAAAGGAATTGTTAAAGAGTGGAGCGGGATGCTTTGTGGAATCTGTTCCGGTTCTAAGTTCAAATACCACCTTTTGTCACCGGAAAAGCTGTGGCGCTTCTGCCATGGATTGCGACCGGTAAATAGTATCAGCAATTAAAATACCAATGGAAGTATAGTTTGGTCGGATCTGATGATCGGCTCCTTTCCTTCTTTTTTATTAGAGGATTAACTCATTGTATTTTAGTAGAGGCCACAATAGGATGATTCCAGGAAAAAGTCCCAGATAAACGTCATAGAATGAAATTCAAAAAATAGGCCACAGGAAAAAAGGTCACAAGAAAAAAGGTTACAGAAAAAAGGTCACAGAAGAAAGGTCTCAGAAAAAGGTCACGGGAGCAAAGGTCACAGCAAAAAAGACCACTGGAGAAAGTCAGAGAAAAGATTACAGATGAAATTTTACAATACAAATACATATATCAAACTTAACCCTGTTCCTGTGTTTTTCTTTCATTGGATTGTTAGTTATTTAATCCATTATTTTTTCAGGATAATCGGTCAATCAGTCGTAATACATGTACTCAACTGATACTAAATTAATGAAAGTGTTGCTTAAAATATAGCCAAATATAAATAGAAACATTATACATTTCAAAGATATTTTAATATTAATGTGAATTTTCCTAGCCAAAAGTGTGATTTTTTTCTTGCTAAAAGTGTGATTTTCCTAGCCCAAACTGATTTTTCTAGCCAAAAATGTAACATATTTCCTGTGATCTTAATTACCTTGCATTTTATTACAATAAACGTAAGTGCAAGTATGACTCTATGATTAAGGAGTTCTCTTCGCAACTACACGGTTTCGAGTTGTCTCCCAGAGTGTGGCATCTTAGACAAGAGTCTTCTACTTATAGCCTCATTGTAAATTTAATTTGGTAGATGGAAACTGGCAGAAGTCTGTTATGTGTGTGTATGCATGTGTGTGTATGCATGTGTGTTTGTGTGTGTGCATGTCCGTATCTATGTTTATGTTTGTCTGTGTGTGTGTGTCCTATTAGGTTTCCCTCTGTGCCTGTTTCTCAATCTTGTAACTTAGTGTTTCGTCAAAATGTGATCGATAAAATGAGTACCGGACTTGGAAAAATATCTATACTAAAGTCGATATGATCGACTAAATATATTTACAGTGGTATCCCAGCATGACACTGTCTAGTAACTGAAACCAATAGATGGACTAAATATATTTACAGTGTTATCCCAGTGTAACTGAAACCAATAAAATACCAAGTAAAAAAATAGAACTCTTCAAAGAATATATCACCGTTGAGTATTTTCCTGTTCAACAAAGATTACGTGAAAGATATTTTTTCCAGAAAGAAATACGTTAGAACATAGAATAATAAATATACTGGTGACATTTTAAACATAAATCACAATACCTTACACACATTTCAGTTGAAGGTAACTGACTCAGTTAAAATTTAAAGTCCGGTGATGTGGTAGATTCGTAGCATGAAACACAAGTTACCCTCTCCCGTTTTCCTGCTCGTCAGCCAACCTCATCTTTTCTAACACCTTACTGTCTATTCTGTAATTTTATTCAACACCCCTTTCTTTATGGTCTTCCTATATCACTTTCAGCTCTGCTTTTATCCATGTATAATCATACCAGCTGGAGAGTGGGTGTCATTGGATCTAATTACAAGCCCAAACCACTTTCCGCCTTCCTTTTCTCATTCACAGAAAAGTTTTTAGAATGTGTGTACATGCGTGTGTGTGTGTGTGCGTGTGTGAGTGTGCGTGTGAGTGTGTGTGTACGTGTGTGCGTGCGTGTGAGTATGTATGAGTGTGTGTTGGTGTGTGTGTGTGTGTCTGTGTGTTGGTGTGCGTGCGCGCGCACGCGTGTGTGTGTGTTCGTTGGTGTGTGTGTTTGTTGGTGTGTGTGTTTGTTGGTGTATGGGTTTTGCGTAAATGCAATAAACAATACAATAAAACAATACAATAAAATACAATAAAATACAATAAAATACACCTTCCGTATACACGTCTCTGATTTATACATAATCAATGTTTATTTGCTTTATATTTTGTTTACTTATTTGTTTTTGTTCTTAACATAGGTTGATGAGGGGCTAAGGATTCCATGAAGGGTTTACTTGTCTAAAATATTTGAGGACCCCTACATTAGAGCCTTTTTTTTTTAATCTATTCTACTTTTCCATCAAATCTTTAGTTTAAAATAAAATTTTATATTACAACACTCGTTTTAACAGAACATTCAGTTTTGAATTTCTAGTGTAAATGCTTCCATTTTGCGTTTCATGAGCTCCTGTGGTAGCTTCCGCATATCTTTTATAATATATAATATCTGGGGTGGTTTATCTATTTCTTCGGACAACAACTCATTGCCTTCTTTAGATACCACTTTAGAAGGAAATTCAGAGTGGAAAGAGAAGTACTGCACCCCAGTAAATTTACTGAAAGGTGGGTGAATGTAGCTAGAATGGCCCGAGTGATTGGGCCTTCTTTGTATATAAAACCTGTAGGCTGAAGAAGAGAGCGAAAAGAAGTAAGGAGCACTTGCACAACATGTTCCTGGAGTTGAGGGTTGTTCTATCTACGGGGTATAAAACAACCCATTTGTAACGCCTCCCACCTATTGGGGATTTCGATTATTATATGTTCATGTTAAAACTTTTTTTACACGACTGTATTGTCCCCTTTCCTTTTCTTGTGCGCCCTTGTGGCAAATAAAGAAATATATCTATTTCTTTTGTGGTGTTTTTGTATTCATACCTTCACTTCATTTGTTCTGTAAAATAAATACAGAAATGAATAGCAAAACCAAATCTGATATATTGTTTAGTCTGTCACAGCTGTAAAGAGAATTACGAGGGTAGGCTGAAAGGTTCATAGGCTGACTATGAACGATTGTTGCTAGAGATGTGAAATCTTCATTCATTAATTTCAACTCTTATTAATAACTGCAATGTTTCTTTCCATGGAATATGTTGAGAAACAAACCTCATTTGGCAATTCCAAGACAGTATCTTGGTCAGCCTATGGAGTGATGCTAGAGCTGTGAAATCTTGCATGCATTAATTTCAACTCTTCTTATTAATAACTGCAATGTTTCTTTCCAGGGACTATGTTGAAAAACAAACCTCATTTGGCAATTCCAAGACAGTATCTTGGTCAGCCTATGGAGTGATGCTAGAGCTGAGAAATCCAGCATGCATTAATTTCAACTCTTCTTATTAATAACTGCATTGTTTCTATATAGATATGATGTATTAAATAGAGAGAGACAAATAGTGGTTTCTTTTAAAACTTTCACAAAATATATGTTGGTTTATGTAGTGAACTTCTGATTTATAACAAATCTATTTTTGACGTGTAATTATTAATCAATAACATCTTAGCAAGTTGTTTTAGAAGCTTCAAATTTTCGTCCAACCTTTATTAACTCCCCAGCGGAGGATACTGTTCAAAGATGAAATATTCATATACATACACATATACACAACAAAACACACACACACACACACACACACACACACACACACACACACACACACACACACACACACACACACACAAATATATATATATATATATATATATATATATATAGCCTGTTTGTATCTTATAACATACCACGTTTATATATATAGATATATAGATATATATATATAACGAAAGAGTTGTGGTAAGGAACCAGATGGACCATAACGCACCAGAGTACTCAATACTTAGTGTAGTAGAGTGGGTAATAGGAATAAGTATGACCCTGACGGCAGAGCTCAAGCCGTTTCGACGGCTATTTATGAATTATGTATGAGTATATATATATATATATATATATATATATATATATTGGTAAAAGGAAAAGAAAATGCTGACAAATTGTTCCCAGTGAAAAATAGTTTAATTAGGAATAAGTAAAAATTAGTAATAGTATTGGTTAGTATTCAGTTTTGGTTTTAAGTTTTACCGGTTGCGCATTTCTAATGCCTTTCAAAAATAATTTTGATTAGAGCAAACATCACGGGCACTCTATCTCAAAATTATTTTTGAAAAGCATTAGAAATGCGCAACCGGTAAAACTTAAAACCAAAACTGAATACTAACCAATACTATTACTAATTTTTACTTATTCCTAATTAAACTATTTTTCACTGGGAACAATTTGTCAGCATTTTCTTTTCCTTTTACCAATATATCATAACTCGTGTGTTACACCTCTATTCTTTTAAATATATATATATATATATATATATATATATATATATATATATATATATATATATATACAAATTTTAGTACACCATTAACGAACCTTCAGTTTGCGGCCAAGCTAACGAATGCAAATTCGGTATGTAGCTTTAGCACTCGATAGGGAATAGTACCCAGCGTAATAACAATACGCTTAGACAGCTTTGCAAATCAAATATAGCGATCGGCAGTCCAGTCGCATTGCCACAGCAACGAAAATGGTTGGACTCAGGAAAAGATTTTAGACTGACCTGGACATAGCGCTGAGACCGAATGCAACATACAATGCATATCGTATAGCATACGATATACATCACATACAACACACAACATCCGCGCTAGGTTTCTGTAAATCCAAGATCGACAAATTCTGCTTGCAGGGGTCTGCAAGTTAATGGTCTTTCACGACAGAACAAAGGATTTCCTTCTTCAACAAGTTTTGTGTTCTTTAGCCTCTGCGGGTGTGTTCTAGCAGTAAATTTCGCTATAGACACGTGGTTTTCTCCAAGGGAGGTAACCCCCGTTTTGGCGGTGAATTCGAAATTTGAGATAAAGGAATGAAATTCCCTTAGACAAACCGAATTAAGCACTCAACCAGAAGTTATCAAACAAACATAAACAATTAATCAATCAATAGAATTATATGAATATATATATATATATATATATATATATATATATATATATATATATATATATATATATATTCACACGTTGTCCACACGTCACCAAACACCTATTGCATAACTACAAGGCTCGGACTGATTCTTTGTAATTTTATTTTTAATTTTATTTTAATTTTATTTTCAACCTAGAAAACTTTCCGGACTTTCGCAGTTATCTCCCTTACACCTCTCGCACGCAGTCTAGTATTGCCTGTGTGAAGTGACCGAGTTTCTGTGCATGCGCGTTCGTACGGTTGTCCTTCCTGTTCCTATAACCATGCACATCCCGAGCTGAAGATCCGGTAAAGTGAAACAATTGTTCTGGGTATGGTGAACTAACTGTTGTGTAACCACTTCTACCTAACTCCTCCCTTGGACTGAGTGCTCTACCACTACGGATATTACCTTCCAGTGTTCCACCACTATATATATATATATATATATATATATATATATATATATATATATATATATATATATATATATATATTAGTAAAAAGGAAAAGAAAATCCTTCAAATTTTTCCCA
>OZ024741.1:46679690-46699690 GCA_964016885.1 Eledone cirrhosa
GAGAGATGCGTTATGTCCTTGAGCAAAACACTTTATTTCACGTTGCTCCTTCTACCTGGAGTTGCGACCGATAGATAGTATTAGTAATTGGAAAGACCAATGGAAACCTTGTTTCCTCGGTCCGATTTGATGAAAGTCGATCGAATGTATATATATATATATCGTGTGTTTGAAATTAGAAATATAAGCTTTCACCGTATTTTTTACTAAAGAAATTTTTAGCCTGATAGTGGGGTTTTAGAACCCTCAGAGAGATGGAAAAAAGATGAGTATTGACGTACATGGGAGTCGAACCCACATCTTTGGTTATCCAGACCACTGTGATACCATTACACCAACACATCACCCATCTCCTTCGATTCAAATTATATATATATAAAACGAAGGAGGGAGTTGTGGTAAGGAACCAGATGGACCATAACGCCCAGAGTACTCAATACTTAGGGTAGTAGAGTGTGTAATAGGAAAAAGTATGACCCCGACGGTAGAGCTCAAGCCGTTTCGACGGCTATTTCTGGACTAAATTAGAATTTTTAGTCTGGTAAATAAATAGCCGAACTTGTCAAGAGATACTTCCGTATATGAGAAGATTGTAGTTGTCAAGAGGATTGGTCAAAATTTGTTGTAAACACAAATAAGTCTATCAAGTGGGTGGGAGGTGGGGGTGGCTGAACTTGCCTGTAGAGCAAAGAGGGAGTAGGTGGAGCCGGTCAAGCGTTGAAAGTGAAATCTATACGGCAAATTCTAAGGATTGTGTATGAAAGTAGGCCAGAGGAGGTAGGCAAAAAAAGGTTTCTGGAGAAAATAGAGGAGGGACGTTATAGAATAGGTAAATCAAATGAGATTTGGAGACAATAAAAAAATAATAAAAAATAAGAGAAAGATATATAAAAATATAAAATTGGATGGTGAGAAGTGATAAAAAACAAAAACTATAGAGTCTAAAAAAGTTGCTATATTTAGTTGGTGTTGCTTTTTCGGCCAATGTTATAGAATAGAGTTGAGAATAGAAGATACTAAATAAGAATTATTGAAATTGTAGAATTGGATAGTAAAAAGTAATACAAAATCTCTGGGGTCTAACACAGCTTCTATGATTAGGTAGTATAGCGTATTCGGCCAATGCTATCTTTAAGTTACTGGGGTGGGGGTACTGAGGCTACAGAGGCCCGATGGGCTGCCTCGGGGTAGACGAAAGGGGGAAAAAAGAACGAGGAAGAATATCGGTGGTGGAAGGAGGGGATAGGAGGAGACAAAGGGAAGAAGAAAACATAGAGGAAAAGAAAATCAGGTACATCTACCTATGTAAGCTGGGGTTTCCCCTATCTTATTCGGCAAGTGGGGTTTTTCAGCCCTTGTCTACCCACCCAGATCGCTGTTTACGAAGGATCAACTCCTAAACAAAAAAGAAGGAACTGGTAACTGCATGCAAACACAGATTGCGTAAGACTGACATCTCCTTCAAACCCATGTAGCCTCAGTACCCCCACCACAGTAAATACTAGGTAAAAACTAGGTAGGTAACTAATTAAAGTTTAACTAGAACTTCAAATATTACCTTTTAAAAATAATTAATTTTACAAATTATCCCCTGTCATTGTTTCATGAGTTTATTTTAAATATATATATCAATCAATTTCTAGTTGATATATATATATATATATATATATATATATATATATATATATATATATATATATATATATATATATATATATATTAGAAAGTGAGGTTTTTTTTACAAAATGAAAAATAACCGAGGTGTCCTACACGAGTGAAAGTATAAAGAAAAAGAGATGAAATCGAAAATGCAACTGGAGTTTTATTTTTTTTTTTTAAATATATATATTTATTTGGTTCCTTTACCGGTTTCGCAGTTCTTCTGCTTTTCAAAAGGTGAGTTGAGATGGAGGGTCTGTGGTTTTTCTCACATCTGTGAGAAAAACCACAGAAGAACTGCGAAACCGGTAAAGGAACCAAATAAATATATATATATATATTTTTTAAAAGACTCCAGTTGCATTTTCGATTTCATCTCTTTTTCTATATATATATATAGTAATAATAATAAATTTGAAGACTAAAATCCAAAGAGGGCTCGATAAGGATAAATATATATCAAATATATAAAAACCGTAGAGCAAATATAAGAGTTTCAGAAGATCCCGTTAAGAGTGAAAGCAGCGATTCTTTGCTTAAACTTTAATCTGTTATTTTAATATATATATAGCGAGATCGGATTTCGGCTGAGGTCGAAAACAAAGCTAAATGCAATATCTGAGTTATGCTGGCAAGCGCTCCATGGACCAAATAAAGACCAGAGCAATAAACATAGGTTAAAGAGGCCAAATAAACTGAGATGGCGGTCAAAAAGCCATCAACCACCTAAGCGAAAAAGACGAGGCAAGCGAAACAGGTCAAACAAAATAATTGAATATTTACCCGGACCCCTGGAAAAGATGGTATAATCCAGTAAAGGGTTTCTGCGACACCTAAATCAATTATACTGCCTGCTTAAATAGTAAGCTTTTGGTATAATGATCGAACAAGACTGTCACTTCGTCAACAGGTATTTTGTTCTACGCCAGCATGCAGGATCACGCAGTGGTATGTAGTAGTAAATCCACGTGTGTGTGTATATATATATATATATATATATATATATATATATATATATATGAAAAAAAGGAAAAGAATGACTTCACTTGTAGTGTTAAATAATTTGATTTAATTTTATAATATTATAATATTAAGAGTTGGTAGACCTAGTGGATTGTGAGTGATGACAAAAGGATAACTATTTTTTTCCATTCTATTTTGTTGTTTTGCTTTTCTCAGTGTTGTCACTGGGATGTTCTGGGATTTTGAGATGGCTGTGTTGATGAGGTTCACCGGATATTCTTGTCTTTTAAGGAACTCTTTTAATTCATGGAATAGAAGCCAAGAAGACCTGAAAAGATTCCATTCCATCATAAACAATCTTCACGAAGGAATAAAATTCACCATGGAATGTAATAAAAAGGAACTACCGTTCCTGGATATCCTTATCATTAAGGAAGGGGAAAATATCAAAACAGACTTATTTTACAAACCAACAGACACACACCAATACTTGAATTTCCGTTCAGCACACCCATCACATACCAAAGGGAACATTCCTTTTAACATGGCAAGACGTATCTGCACCATACTGACACACCCCACACTACAGAAAAAAAATTATATGAATTAAAAGAGTTCCTTAAAAGACAAGAATATCCGGTGAACCTCATCAACACAGCCATCTCCAAAGCCCAGAACGTCCCAGTGACAACACTGAGAAAAGCAAAGCAACAAAATAGAATGGAAAAAATAGTTATCCTTTTGTCATCACTCACAATCCACTAGATCTACCAACTCATAATATTATAATATTATAAAATTAAATCAAATTATTTAACACTATTATTCAAGTGAAGTCATTCTTTTCCTTTTTTTCAAATATACCTAACTGTACCAAGGATCTCATACATTTTCTAATATATATATATATGTATGTATCCCTCTTCCACTCTTTGTTTCGTTTCGTTTTTGTACCAAAAATAAAGCATGTTATATCTATATATTTTTACGACGTGTTTTTACAAAGACTGACTTTTGGGACACAAAACATCGCTTGTTATCTGGAGTTCAAGAGATTATCAGTGATTATCTATAGCAAATATATTGTAAATATATTGCAAATATATTTAAAATATATATATATATATACGATATATTAACAAATGGAAACTATATTTATAAAACCATATTTATTTCATTATACATATTTCAAGGACACCAAGTTAAATTATGGTGTGCTTTCATCAGATAAAATATAATATAGATCAGTTTTATAAATAAATATTGACATACCCTTAAAGAATGCGACCATTTCGGTTGGAAGCTCCCGGATAGTCTAAATGACTATCCGGGAGCTTCCTTTTATATATATATATATATATATATATATATATATATATATATATATATATAGAGAGAGAGAGAGAGAGAGAGAGAGAGAGAGAGAGAGAGAGAGAGAGAGAGAGAGAGACAGGAAAAATATTGAACGGTAGTGTGAAAATATGAGAGAGATAATATATTTACACAGATGCGTACACGCAATACACACATAGACACGCAAAAACATACATACATATATACACACATACATACATACATACATACATACATACATACATACATACATACATACATACATACAAACTGCATATACACATGTACAGATACAAAGCATATACACATGCACACATACAACTCAAAACATACACATCCACACATACAATAACATCCATATCTACACATGCATGCATACATACATATCTACCTAGTTGATGTGTAAATTCCAATGAGAGAGTCTTGTGTCTACATACATACAAACATGGTGGCTTCCAACTCGTTTTCGAGTACGGCCACTACTTTATATCCATGTAGGAGAACTCCTACCGATGCGCTGAATGAGTGTGAGTTCTTAGTCAGCCAACGACTTGAAAACTCTGGTACAAACACTACACTTGTTACAATTATTGACACATAGTGCTGGGCCCATGGTACCATGTGACGACAAGTGCAGAGAGATCTCCAGATATAAAGCAATGCCTGTGCCGTGAAGCTTTTATAGTGAGCAAAGGCACTGCACAAAGCCAGTCCCACTCTCTTAACCAAGATGATATTTACCAAAAAGAAGAACAAGTCAACATCATTGGATACCATCAGGGTTGCAGGTGTTATATCAGAGTTTCCCTTCTCCTAGAGTTCTGCCTTGACAAAGGCTAAGGGATCATCTCTCCCAGTGATTTTGGATGGCCATTGACTCTTAAGAGCTCCTTTGCCCTTTGACAGGTTTTGTTTTTATTCCTGCAGGATGTCCAAAGTCACCCTCCTCACCAAGAAACCTTGGTGGGGTTGCCAGTTTAATCGCCAACGACCCGACCATGAGTCAGGTTGTACTGGGATACATACATACATACATACATACATACATACATACATACATACATACATACATACATACTTAGAAATATACATACATGCGTACAAATATACATACATACAAATATACATACATACATGAATACATACATATATACGTGTGCACATATACACATATGCACACACGCGCACACACACATGCATTCACTCTCACATCCACACATACAAGCAAACACACAAACACACACTGAATCAGATATCAGTACACGTAGGCTTACACTACACACAAGGAGACACAGAAAAAAATATCAGGAACTAATTTTTTTTAACAAAACAATACGAAAATAAGGAACGAAACAAAAGTTAAAAGTAACATCATATTTAGTAGATGTGATGGGAAAGTAGCCAAGACACCTAACATTCACAATAACAATCCAATTTGGCGCTGGTGATAAATCAAGAAACACGTACAAGACCACCAGAAAACAGTATGATGAAATACAATAGCCCAATAGTGATACCAGTGACTTCGTGTGCGTGACTAATTCCAACGGTGTAAATGAATCTAAATTTGGTGTCTCTTTAAATTTTTCACATATTTTTCTCAAGTCAACGTATGTGTGTATATATATATATATATATTTAAATGTATATATGCATGTATGTATATATATATATATATATATATATATATATATATATATATATATATATATATATATATATGTGTGTGTATGTGTGTGTGTGTGTGTACGTGTGTGTGTACGTGTGTGTGTGTGTACGTGTGTGTGTGTGTGTGTGTGTGTGTGTGTGTGTGTGTGTGTGTGTGTGTGTGATAAATTTCAGAAAGCCAGTACAATGCGGTAGAAATATATTAAAGGACAAAGGATGACAAATAAAACAAAACAAAGTAATGCTTTGCTTTTATTTTTATCTAGAATATTTCAAGATAATATTTCAGGGCTAATACGCTCTTTTCTATTGTAAAAACGGAGACGGATCAAAACAAAATGAACGATCGATGTGTTCTTCCCTAACTGATCTAAAATATCTAAAATACGTATGCTTAGAGAAGTTATAGTAGCCACTCTGCTCTGTGCAGTTCTAATCTGTTATTATTTATGGCTTTTTTTTTTTGTTGATAACACTAGCCTATTTCATTCTTAAATTTCCTACCTTTCTTTCCGTCGCCTCTTTGGTGACTTTAATGTCTTAGTTGCGGCATTTCTCAAGGTGTTCTTTGACTAAAGAACTTCTCTTTGTCATGTGCTCTTTCATCAGCATGTGCAGCATGGCACTTCCGATGTACGAGGAGCTACATTGTTTACATCTGACCTTGTAGACTACATACGCTCTCATGCACATCAGGTCGTAGCTACATCACTGGCTTGTGAGAGTTTTCTTGGTAGTTAAAGGTATCACTCATTGCTCCATCTGCCCTAGTAGTTGAACCAGAGTTTCTGATTCATCCAGCAGGAGCCCGCTAATATCGCAATTAACTAACATATCTGGTAACCGTATCGATAGCTGCCACATGCGGCCAGCTCTCTAACAGAATGCTCTGCCGAGAACCCTTACAGGAGAGGAGCAAGAACTGGTGGAGGGAGCCAGATGTTACCGGCTAGATATAGTTGGGTTTCCTCAACAAAGTTCCGTAAATCTGGTACTTTAAATTTGGATGGCAACTCAACTATTCAGATGTGACGCCAGAAAAGACTGCACAGCGGGAGTGGAATACTCACAAGCCACCGGCTTGAAGCTCTGATTAAAATATATGTCTCTGTGTGTTGTAGAGGTGTATGCACCAAACAGAATCCCGAATACAGGTCCTTCCTTGATGAAGTCACTGCAGCGTTAAATGTAGTTATGAATAAGTCATATATCCTAATGGGAGACTTCAATGCACATATTGGCACTGACTACCTGACCTGACATGTAAAGGATTCATTCTTTCTTCTGATGAAGGACTAGCGTCCGAAACGTCAAGACCCTCTTCCTGCTGTTTCAAGCGTTAACCTAATATATTCCTTCCATATACTGTATCGATTGTGTTATTTCTGTTTACCTTTTACATACATAAATATATGTGTGTGTGGGGGGGGGGGTGCATTAACCTTAATTATTATTATTTGGCAGTATCGGTAGAGCGTCAGACGCCATGTTTTGCAGCATAGAGTTATGACCCTTTACTTTCTAAGTTCAAATCCCGCCGAGGTTAACTTTGCCTTTCATCCTTACGAGGTCTATAAAATAAAGCACCAGTTATGCACTGGAGTAATTACTGGCCTTGTGCCAAATAGTAGAAACATATATATATATATATATATATATATATATATATATATATATATATATATATATATATGTATATATATATATATAATATATATTTGTGAAATGGGTGGTGGTTGAAATTCAGATGTGCACGGTTAAATGGTAGTAGACGTGGTCGGACTGACATGAAAATTTACACACCTATGTAAAAAGTGCCAAGGAAGCAAATAGACGAGGTTTCAAATCTCTAACTTGAAAAATATGGTCCCTTGGGCCCCAAAACTATCGCGTTCGGTGAGTTATTTACCCCTGTTCTAATACTTTTGTCTTATTTACAATTTCATACAAATAAAGCAGTAAATAAAGGATTATGAGTTCATGCAATTGGCTTATGTTTCGTCACTATATATATATATATATATATATATATATATATAATATGAAAACGCTTTAATAAAAAAAAAATCAACTGTAATGTATGTATCCATGTATTTATGTGTTTATATGAGCGGGGATATGCAAGTAAATCTTACTTTGTGGACAGCTTATCCTTAGCATAATATTCATGCTAGAACAGCATATATTTGAAAGTTTTCAGGGAGTTGAATTACTGATTTTGGATTGGCAGCTTTAGGTTTGAAAAAATGAAATGTGCAGTGTAAACATGTTTTTATTATTCCTCCGGGGATGAATCTTCTCTGCCTTTTTCCATCTCTTTCTTTCTCTCTGGAAGAAATCAGCCGTAGTAAGACCTAAAAAATGGTTAGATACACCATGACGCACCGTGCATCACGGTGGAGTTGAAAAGAAGACTCATAACATGGCGTTTTGTGGGGGTGGCTCGCAGCCCAATGTTCCAGAGGGAGCAAAAGAAGATAACGAAGAAGATGTGAGCTGGAGTCCTATCAAATATGTAGGATATCTTAAATTGAAGGTTTAGTAGAAACATTTCATGTATAGTTTTGTACTTTTCTTTTTGTCATTCATATATAAACAAATCTACTATATAAATTGGAAGTGGTCGGACGTTGTATATGTAGGTGTAGTTGGATAAACGTCGAAACGGCTTGGTGGAATGCAGCGAAAATTTACAAGCTTCCAGAAAATCGATGAAACAGGAATTTCCCATTCAAATTGAACTGAGAGTAATCTGTGAACGCAGAAGTAATTATTTCGAGAAACGTTGCAACCGAACGAAAACAGGAAGACGATATTTTGTTCGTGAAGACGTCCCCTGGCAATGAACGGGAAAAAAGCGAGGATAATACGTCGTTATGTGGAGCGTCAAGAACAATTTCATGCAAAGACAAGACCAAGTTTATGGTATAAATGGAGTCGTTAGACTAATATTCTATTTAAAATAACAGAATGATTTCCAGCCCCGGAGTTTAAGAATTATGTAAATAAAATTGAGAACGAAAATGACAGAGGTTAGTAAAATAGTAAAAGTAAATAGTGAAGATTTAGGCCAGTACATACGTATGCCCCGACGGACATACACATACATATGCACACACAAATACATACACACACACACACGCGAACGCATGCGCGTATATATAAACCTTATGCATTTCTACAGTATTTTCACCAAACTTAAGACATAGGTTACTTATGTACTCCAGATGGTCATGGGCTCTGTTATTTTTCCAGATATTGATTATAGGGCCCCCGGCAGATAACCCCTTTAACCACTTTAACCACTTCCTTGGAGTCGACTGAAGCACTGCAGTGCAATGCAACAAAACGTCATAACTTCTGGAGTTCGCAACCGATTTTCACAAAACTTGACACATGGGCTACGTTTGTTCTACAGATGAATGTGAACTCTCAGAATTGGCACATATTGGGTAGGGGACCCCTGGGGACAGGGACCCCCTTTTAGAAAAAGCCGATGATTTTGTAAAAGTATAGTTTTCGAAGCAGCACTGAAGTATTGACATAAATGGTATACACAACTGCTATTTAATATTCGAGCAACGCCGGGTACCTCTGCTAGTATATATATATATAAGAGAGAGAGATTTGTGAATGGTACCGGACGGAGATGTCTATAAACTGATGGATTTTTTTTTATTTTATTCATATTTTGAATGTATTTTCTATAATTTTTCTGTTTCCTTGTGTTTTTGTTTTTATTTTTGTGGAAATGTTCCAAGATAGAATTTGTTTTGTAATCAACAAGAGTGTGGCAGAAAGAGATGAGTAGAGATGTGGTAGAGGAGGGGTGGACGTGAATGGACAGTAGTAGTAGAGAGAGAGAGAGGGGGAGAGAGAGAGAGAGAGAGAGAGAGAGAGAGAGAGAGAGAGAGAGAGAGAGAGCACGAGAGAGAGAAAGAAATGCTTAAATAGATAGAGAGAAGGAGAGAGAGAGAGAGCACGTGGCAGAGAAAGAAATACCTAAATAGATAGATATGTTTCTTTATTAGCCACTAAATAGATAGATAGATAGATTTCTTTATTAGCCACAAGGGCGCAAAAAAAAAGGGGACAATACAAAGACATGCCGGGGATTTTACATACAGTCGTGTAAAAAATATAAAAACAAACAATTTCAACAATCGAAATCCCCAATAGGGGGGAGGCGTCACAAATGGGTTGTTTAATACCCCGTCGATAGAACAACCCTCAACTCCAGGAGCGTGTTGTGCAAGTGCTCCTTTCTTCCTTTTGCTCTCTTCCTCAACCTACAGGCTTATAAACAGAGAAGGCCAAATCACTCGGGCCATTTTCGCTTCATTCACCCACTTTTCAGTAAATTTACTGGGGTGCAGTGCCTCTCTCTCCACCCTGATTCTCCTTCTAAAGTGATACTTAAAGAAGGGAATCAATTGTTGTCCGGAGAGAAAGGCATCTGTCCTCAGTCCTCTCAACCTCGTCCACCATATAACTTCTTTCACCATAGCCACCGTACAGAGGAAAACCGCCTCTCTTTCGTTTTTGAAAGAGTCTGGCGGTTTGATCCTTACTATGGACTCGGCAGTCAACTGGATTTATCCCATACGCGACAGCAGTTGTTCTGCATAGTTCCACAGGTCGCTTACGCCCGGGCAGTGTACAATTGCGTGCAGAACTGTTTCAATGTCCTGCGCACATCTTGGACACGTCCTCTTGGAAGGATCCCTGCCAGGGTGTCCGTGCCTGTAGATTTTGTCACGAACCGGTAGAGCTCCTCGGTAGCACTGCCAGGCCAGGGACCTCTGGAAGTTGTCCATAGGTCCCGGGCGGGAAGTCCTACCAAACAGACTGGTGAGCTCATCGTCTTCGACGTCCAGAGTCTCTCCGAGCACGTCGTCGCCCTTGTAACGTACAATCCCTCTATAGAATGTCGAAGTGGAGTCTCCACTGATTGCTGCGCCCGCTTGCCAGAGGACTGTGAGCGCCTGAGCGCATTCAATGTGCCAGGCGCCCATCGTTTTCGGTCTTTTCTTCACCCAGGACTGCAGCTCCGTTAGCGAGACGAGCTGTGGGAAAGCCTGTCTCACAAACGGTGCCCACACCGGTTGGGGGGTCGGTGAGGAATACCTGGAGATGCCGCAGCCTCAGCGCATGTTTGCGCATCATCAGCCACGGCATTCCCAGCCCTCCGTTGGAAGGGTGCTGACAGCAGACGGATCTCCTCACCAGCGGAGCCTGCTTCTTCCAAAGAAACTGGAAGAGCATGCGTTCCATCTTGGCAAGGTGTTCACGGGGACAAGGCACGACAGTCAAGCGGTAGTAGATGACGGACGCTATGAAAGTGTTCGCCACCTCCGCTCGACCTTTCAAGGACAGTTTGCACTCTGCCCACTTCTGAGTGAGTGCAAACACCTTGGCCGTGACCTCGTTCCAGTTTTTCTCCACCTGGAGGTCTGGACCGAACCAGACCCCGAGCAATTTCACCGGTCCGTCCGTCCATCGTCCAACGACGCTGTCGGATGTCATCGGTTTGCCTCTCCACGTACCGAGTTGCAAACCGACAGACTTGTCTGGGTTTAGTTTTGCTCCCGTCAGCGTTTCGTATTCTTTCAGTAAGTTGCCGATCACCCCGATTTCCGAGGTGCTCGACACCATTACCGCTACGTCGTCGGCATAAGCCGACGCCGCTTTGCGCAGTCCCGGTTCTAGGGGGATGCCCTGCAACAGCTCCAATTTCCGCAGTAGTGGCTCTAGAGTCAATACATACAGAATGGAGGAGAGAGGGCATCACTGTCGAATGGAACGCGTGATTGCGAACGGCTCCGATAGGTAGCCGTTCACCTTGACCCTCGAGCAGATGCTGGTGTGCATCGCCTCGATCCATCCTCTGAATACGGGACCGAAACCGGCCGCCTTGAGAAACGCTTCCAAGTATCGATGGTCGACCCTATCGAATGCCTTAGACTGATCCAAGTTGATCAGAGCCCCACCGAAGCCGGGTTTAGTACCCACCCTCTCTATGATGTATCGCATGAGGTGGAGGTTGTCGTGTATGGACCTGGTCGGGATTGCACACGTTTGCGCTTTCCCTACCAGGTTCTCGACGACAAGCGCCAACCTCGTCGCTAGCACCTTGGCCAAAATCTTTAACTCTGTTGAGCAGAGTTATGGGCCTGAAGTTGTTAATTTCGTCCCCCTTGTTCTCGTCTTTCCTGATCAGCGTTACTACGCCCTTGCCTGCAGAACTGGGAATTCTCCCGTTCTGCTGCCAATTGCAGTAGACGGCTTCGAGGACGCCAGAGAACAAGTCCGGCATGCCTATGTAAAATTCGTAGGGTAGACCATCTAGACCGGGTGACTTGCGTTTCCCGCAGCGGCCCAGAGCGTCCCGTTTCTCAGTGTCCGTGATCGGTCTTTCGCAGAACTCGGCGTCCGTGTTCGAGAGACGCGGCAGGCCGTCGAGGTATGAACTAAAGTCCATTGTCCCGTTCGGCTCACCGTCGTTCTGCTCAAACAGTCGCGCAAAGTGCCGCTGAAAGGCCGCGCACATTTGCTTGGGGTCAAGTAGCACGCGTCCGTTTTGGTCTTTCAAAGACCGAATCGTGGACTTGTTGCCACTTTATGCCTCCGCCACTCGGGGCCAGCTGACAGCTTTCGCTCCTTCGTTTCCTAGAGCACGTGTTTTGCTTCTGACCACGCAGCCTTCGTGTTTCGCATCGAAGAACTGGTCCAGTGCCGTTCTCGACGCTAACACTCTAGCCGCGTTGCCACTTCTAAGTGCCTCCTCTACCTTGGCTACTAGTTTTCTTTCTATTCTGTTTTTCTCTAAGGCTAACTCTCTGCTATACCCTATCGATTCTATTCTAATTGCTTTCTTGAGAGAGTACCACCATCTATTGTTGACGATAGTTCCCGTTAACTGTTGCTTGGCTAGTCTACTTATCCGTTCACTGTAAGCTTTACGTGCCGGCAACGACACGTTCAGCTTCCAGTATCCGGGACCCTGTCTATGTATTCTATCACGGTTGACTAAGCAGACGACTAACTTGTGATCTGAATAGGCAACCATGTGCATTCATGGACAGCTTAACATCTCCTTGTCCCTTTCTCTAATGAAGAACCTATCTAAATACGATCTAGATGTCCCACTGCGGTTTACCCACGTCCACTGTGGTGCAGTCTGGAAATCCAGTCGATACCTATCGGCCAGTTGGAATTGGCCGATTAAAGTTTTGAGGCTGTTGCACCCCGCTCTACTGGGAGGACATGCTCCCACATAGTCCCATCGTGCATCTAGGATACCATTCCAGTCCCCCACTAAAAGTAAGGAGCGAGACGTTCCCAGAAAAGACTCTAGACGCTTAAAGAAGTCTGGCCGTAATTGCGATTGCCCGGTCAGGGCATAAACGGCCACCAGTCTGAAGGCTCCACCTCCGATACTGTTCACGTCTAGGACTACCAGTCTACCCTCCGGGTCCAAGTGTACTTGCTGTACTCCGACGTCCAGGTTCTTCCGAAACATAACAGCCACTCCAACTCCACCTCCTGGCTGACAGAGAGATGCGTAGATCTCAAAGTCGTCGAAGATGGGGGTTAGTTGCTGCCTGTTGTGGATCCTGGACTCGGTGATGGCTATCACATCCATACTGTGTGACCTAAGGTCGTTTAAAAGTTGGCCCTGTTTCCAGGGCATCCCTAGGCCACGCACATTCACGGTTCCAACTCGTAAACCAGCCATGTTGGTGAAGAAGAGTTGGAGAAAAAGGACGAAAGGTGCACTTACCTTTTCGTTTCCTGGAGATCGGGTTGTTCAATCTCCATTTGGGTGCTGGATGGGGTGTTGGGTGGGGTGGAGAAACCTTTCAACAGGACGCGGTTGATGGGTTTGTGGCAGAGGTTGCCCACGTCCTGTGAAAATTTAATTTTTAGGTCTTTATAGGTTTCCATAGAAACCCTTATAAGTTTAAGGTGTGGAGACGATTCTGCCTTGACGAAAGTTTTGCTCTCCGTCTCCACCTTGGTGTTTTGGGAGATGACCTCCATCAAACTCTTGTTGTTTGTGTTGATGTATGCGTATTGTTGTTTGTGTTTTTGTTGTGTTGTTTTAGTTTGTTGTTCATCCGGGAGTTTTCTTTTTATGGTGGGTGCTTGTGTTTGGGGTGGTGTTGGTGCTGGTTTTGCTGATAGGAGGATGTTTGACTGTGGTGTTGTTTGTGTTGTTGTTTGTGTCTGTGGTTGTGTGTTGATGTTGGTGATTGGAGTTTTGGGGGTTTTGTGGTGTCTCTTTTTTTGTTTTTTAGATTTCCGCGGTTCTCCCTCTTCTTCACTTAAAGAAGGAGAAGCAGCTTCATCCGTCGATGAATAATCATCGTCAGGTGTGTGGGGTAAGGGTATGTTGTGTGGTGGTGGTGGTGTTTCGGTATGTGTGTTTGTGGTAGTGTTTGATGGAGTGAGATGGAGTGGGGATGTGTTCTTCAGGGGTGTTGTCTCTGTTTTTTCTGTTGTTGTTGGTTGAGTGTCTGTTTGTTTTGGTGTGGTTGCTCGTTTCGTCTGTCGTTGTACTTGTGGTGGTGGTGGTGGTTGTTTTGGTGTTGGTGTTGGTAATAGCGTTTTTTTTATGATGTTGTTGTTGTGTGTTTGTGGACAAGAGGCTTTTATGTGAGCTGTGCTAACACAGCGAAAGCAATGAAATTTTCGTCCTTCTACCGAAATGTTTATTTTGTTGTTATTATCAATAACGACTCTTTCGGGTATTTTGGAGATTCTCTCCGGTTTCATTTGCAACAGAATCTCCAAATCTGTGCCCGCCCACCTTTGTCGAATAGATTTTTGTATCGAAAGTATTATTTCTGTTTCTGGCTCTACGAAGCCAGCCAAGATCCACCAGATGTTAATGCTTGGAGGTATGTTTTTATTTTTATTTTTTGTGTCCTTTTCCCCATGTATGAGGGAAAAAGGTGTATGCTTTTGACACTATTGGTGTCACAGAGTTTTTTGGGGCGAGTGCCTCGCTTTTAAACAGTACGGAAACACTTCCGTACTGTTTTCCTCGCTGGAGAAAATCGACATTTGCTAGAATTTCCTTGAAAGAATCTTCTATATCTGCTTGATTAACAAATGTCGGTTTTCTTGACGAATTTGACACAGTCCTAAAAGTGACTGATCGGCGGTTTGTGTCTTGCTTTATTTCAAGGGGTGAGTTAATTCTAAACGCACCTCTTTCTTCGAAAGTTACAAATTTTCTCCCTTGCTGGAGCATATCTCTTGCGTTGGAGATATCAAGATTTATAAAATCTTGTTTCTTGTTGACTGTGTCAGCGAAAGACATTTTCTTTTTTTGTGTGGTGTTGTTGTTGATGATGATGTTATCGTTGTTGGAAACTTTATGTGTAGATGTATCTGTAGAGTTGTTGATGTCTTTTTCATGTGTATGTATGTCAATGGGTTTTTTTGCTGTGTTTTCCTGTGTGTTATTGTCATTTTTCTCCGCTTCGGCGGTAGAAATTGTAAAATTTTCAAATGTTAATATATATATTTTTTTCTTTTGTGACAGTTGTATCTATGGCGACGTCCATAGTAGCAGAAGCAGATATAACGTTAATATCTGCCTCTTTCTCTCTATTAACGTTCTCCAGCGTTCTAGTGTTGCTCAAGTTTTTTACTTTGTAAAATCTGATATTTTAAAACAAATTTTTAAAATAGAATTTTCGCCCCTATAGGGGCGAAAAATGGGATTACCACCCAGCTGACAATTCAGCTTGGGGGTTAATCTACAAAGTGTTGTGTTTTTTTCAAACAATTAGATCGGTTTTTTGCATAGAAATTAACAAAAAACTTACCGGCGATATTCCACACGTCAGACAGAAAGAGAGAGAGAGATAGATAGATAGATAGATAGATAGATAGATAGATAGATAGATAGATAGATAGATAGATAGATAGATAGATAGATAGATAGATAGATAGATAGATAGATAGATAGATAGATTTCTTTATTAGCCACAGGGGCACAAAAGAAGGGGACAAATACAAAGGGGGAAGTTTACATACAATAAAAACGTGTAAAATGTTATCACAAATGGAATTTAAAAAGTTAGTCGATTTTCCCCAACAGAGGGAGACAGTTTATATGGGTAACACATACCCCCGAAAAAAAATGTGCAACCCTCTTCTCCAGGAGTACGAAGAGTTTGTACTCCTTTCCTCTCCTCCTTCTTTTCCTCAACCTACAGGCTGATATAGAGAGAAGGCCCATTCACTCGGGCCATTCTCGCCACTTTCACCCACCTTTCATAAAACTTGCTGGGGTACAGCACCTCTCTCTCCATCTTGATTCTTCTATATATATATATATATATATATATATATATATATATATATATAGAGAGAGAGAGAGAGAGAGAGAGAGAGAGAGAGAGAGAGAGAGAGAGAGAGATGCCTAAATAGAGAGAGAGAAAGAGAGAGAGAGGAGGCGGAAAGTGAGATAAAGAAAATAATGAGGCTTGAAGGAGGAAACAATCTACAACATTTTTTACATTCGACTATGAAATTGTTTTTAAATTGACGTTCTATTTGGACGTTATTGCTATGGAAACAGTTCTCTTTGAATATTATTTACCATTCCATATATGTAATATTGTTTCAACTTAACTACAACAAGTTTAGGTTCCGAAGTTTACTTTGTCTACCAGCCAAGCAACGATTTCCTCGCCGTCGCAGTATATTTCTTATGCTCTGGTGTCCTCTCTGTCGTAGCAGATGAATTTATGCTCTATATATATAGAGAGAGAGACTCAATGTGGTTGCTCTATAGTACTAGAAATAACAGCCAAATCTCCTTCAAACCACTCCCTACTGACTTTAAAATAACACTACATCTAGATCAGCAATTCCCAAACTTGTGTCCGGGGATCACGTTAAAGTCTCTCTGTCGTAGCAGATGAATGTATGCTCTATATATAGAGAGGGGCTCAATGTAGTTGCTCTATAGTACTAGAAATAACAGCCACATTTCCTTCAAACCACTCCCTACTGACTTTAAAATAACACTACATCTAAATCAGCAGTTCCCAAACTTGGGTCCGGGGATCACGTTAAAGCCCACAATAGTCTTACAGTGAATCAGTTATCTAAGTTAAGAAGCCGCAGTATAAGATGTATAAGCATCCACGGTAAGACTGACATAAATAAACATTAACAAATCTAAAAATAAAATCTTCAAATCTACAAGAATAGTTTATTGGAACATGACCTCCGCTTAAAACTATCTGTTATTGAAAATGATATTTTGAGAAAAACCCGTATCGACCGTTTCATTAAACAAATAAGACTTTTGTTTAATACAGCCTCATATTTAACTGAATATATAGTTAAATATATCTTTTAGTTGAGAGATGAAACTGATAAAACGGATTTAATATTAGCTAAACGCCACAAATACCACAAGCTGTTCAATAAAAACACTATCAAACTTTCATTTCGTCACAGACAAACGCATTTTATTTTTCCAACAGACTATAGATTCTTCAATATTATGTGGAGACAACTTTTCCTTGTGGTGTATACAAATAGTTTTAATTTTAAATTACGGTACCGGTGCTGGTTGAGACTGGAGTTGTGGCATAAATTGTAGATGTACCTTATACAGACCTGTCAACTCTCCCTGTCGGACGAGGTGGGGACCTCGCACCCACTTTGGGGTGGGTGAGAGATGTCTTCTCTTGTGAAAATGCGTATAGCTTTCATTATGTAAAATCTCCCCATTTTGTCTCATTTCTCCCTGTTTGGGGGCACATTTTCATGGTACTCCCCGTTAGGGTTTTTAGAGTTTGGCAGTCTGCTTATAGGTATTGTGAGTTAGCCAACATATGCAGAGTAGTTAAATCAATTGATATAAATCATTTGCAGAAATTGTCTTCTGCTTTGGTTTAATGCTAGACAAGAGGCTTAAAAATGGATCGGATGAGTTACCAATCCCCAAACCAGTTTCCTTTTTGCTTTTTTTTTTGGGGGGGGGGGGGGGGGGGGGGTCTGATAAATGGAAATCATCGTGTCAATCTTCAAACAATGGCCGGTTGAAATAATAATCGTGGCGCATGCGCTCATAAGAATTTCTTCAATTGTAATTAGATTAGATTGTTGTTAGATGCTTAAATTCGTCTACTGAATATATTCTCAATTGTACACTTACTAAAATTTGTAAAATGATAGTGCTAAGCCCGAGAAGCATTGATGAGCATATGTGTGTGTGTGTGCGTGCGTGCGTGCGTGTGTCTGTTTTGTGTGTGTGTGTGTGTGTGTGTGTGTGTGTGTGTGTGTGTGTGTGTGTGTGTGTGTGTGTGTGTGTGTGTGTGTGTGTGTGTGTGTGTGTGTGTGTGTTCGACTGCAGTCCATGTTATTATTTTTCTCCTTTGGCTGAGCCCTTGTACACCGTTCTCTCCCCTTTTCCTACTTTTTCATCTATATTTGCGTAATTCGTCAAAAGGCATAACATGTCCTGTCTTGCCTCTACCTGTTTTGTTACGTCCAAATCTGCACTGGAATGAACGATATCAACTTTAATAACCGAAACCGTTATGATTTCCAGAGGTTGACTGAGGAGATGGAACTGTCCATTTTCTGTTGTTTTTTACCATTGCCTTTTCCCTGTACGCCCCCTATTTTGAATGTGTGTGTGTGTGTATATATGTGTGTGTGTGTGTGTGTGTGTGTGTGTGTGTGTGTGTGTGTGTGTGTGTGTGTGTGTGTGTGTGTGTGTGTGTGTGTGTGTGTGTGTGTGTGTAAAAAGATTATAGTTGTTTTCATGTAATTGGAGGATTATGTGAGTAAACAAATAGATAAATCAAGATAAATGAGTATTCATTAACGCAATCACGAACTATTATAATGAGAAACATAATTAATAATATGATGGATCCTCAGTCGGTTTTGACGATGAGCATTTAGTCGTTCAGTCAACTGAACATAGTAAATTAACGTGTAAACGAGGGAGAATTACACCAATGCGTGTACCGTTAACGTAATTCTCAAACAGAATCAGAGTTACACAGTGCTGACTTATGTAGTGTTGTTGTTTTTAGCTAATTTCGAGGTGCTTATTTCAAATATGGCATCCATTTTTTCCTAACACATCAAGTTTTCATTCTATAGCACACCCCTATTTCATTATGCACTGTATGAATAATATAATTTACTTAGGATGGATTACTAAGTCATATAGCTTGAAGCCTTAAGTTATACTATCAATAGAATCTGATATGATAGATGAAATATAAGATAACATCACCTTTTATTAAATACATCTTGCTCATTCTCAAATAAAATGGATAACGCAAAAACAATCTGACACTATCCAACATATTCATGGAACCAATTTTCGCTTACGAGAGCGCCTGGGGTGTTTCATGTCTACACAGTCTCTTTGAAGACTCCAACAGTGGTCTGCCATCATGTGTGTGTTCCTTCTACTACCTTGATATCTCTCCTGCATAACCTTAATATATTGATGGAAGCGTTCGCCATGTTCATCGCTCACATCTCCAAGATTAGCAGGAAATTCATTGAGATGGCTCTTGAAGATAAGATCATGAGAGTTGGGAAGGAACTCCTCAAGAGGTATTCCCTGTGTGATAATCAAAAACTTACACCCAGGGAAGATTCTCAGCAGTATCGCAGTGAATCCATGGATGAAAAACTGCATGCTTATCAGCAAAAAAATCATGCATGGATATGTTGCTAGGAAGCTCCAGAGTGAGAGTAATATAGATAAAGAAAGTAGTCTATCTTGGACCAACAACCGCTATATTGGCTCCCACTTTGAAGGATATGCTTTTGCAATCCAAGAACAGGAAATCAATACGAAATACCTGATTCACAAAAGAGATAGGGATGCAGGCAAAACACCTAGATGTGATAACAAGCGCAGACTCTGCAGAATTAACATCGAAGATGTCACCCATGTCATCAGCAGCTGTAATCGCGGTACTATCTACCTATGAGGGATGATGTAGTGGCCAAAACACTGTACAATGCAATCCGTAGAAAAGATATCCCCGGTAATAAACACATTAAAAGCTACAGCAATGTGGAAGACATACATATGCATAATATGAAAGAGTACTGGTGGAATGTTCCAGTAAAAACCCCAATAAAATGCAGGCATAACAGACCAGATATTATGATATGGAACAGGGAAAAGAAGGCATGCATAGTAGTGGAAGTTAGCTGTCCAGCAGATGCCAATATAATATCAAAGATTAGCAAAAAGGGGAATATTTATGCAGAACTGATGAAAAATCTGCAGATACTCCACCCTGATTATACCTTCAGATTTATGCCTGTGATTATTGGGGCACTGG
>OZ024741.1:46704690-46707190 GCA_964016885.1 Eledone cirrhosa
GAAGGAATCAGTCGTTTACCAATTCTTCCCCTTCCCCTCCCCTTTCTCTCTTTTCTCAACTCCTCCCGACCCCACCGCCACTTCTCCCGATTCGCTTTTCGTCTGTAGGTATGTATATGTGTATATATATATATATATATATATATATATGTGTGTGTGTGTGTGTGTGTGTGTATGTGTGTGTGTGTATATATTTATTTATATGTATATATGTAAGTATGTATGTATACGTACATACATATATGTATACAGACGTACAGTAGCATGCATATATATATATATATATATATATATATATATATATATATATATACATACAGGTACACATACATATATGCACGTATCAGTTTAGCGGACGCTTATTATAACGCCGCTTTGTTCGTTTGTAAACAAACTGAACAGCCAGAATTTATGCCATACGGTGTTAAGGCAACCACGTCACCTTTTTGTTCAACACTGATACAGGAACGATGTACTAGTTTCAAGCTTGTTAGCTATCATCAGCACCGTATACCCTTCTGCCAGATAGCTGAACGTTCGAAAGTATATACTTTCCTTATGAAAATTAACGGCTGAGCAGCCTAATTTGCATATCGAGTGAGTTAAATCGGTCAGGCATACCGAAAACGATAAGTTGAAATAAAATGAAAACGAAATTTCATTTCTCACTCTTAGTACGGCACTTACTTAAATGTAAGTATGTATGTATACGTACATACATATATGTATACAGACGTGCAGTAGCATGCATATATATATATATATATATATATATATATATATATATATATATATATATATACATACAGGTACACATACATATATGCACGTATCAGTTTAGCGGACGCTTATTATAACGCCGCTTTGTTCGTTTGTAAACAAACTGAAAAGCCTGAATTTATGCCATACGGTGTTAAGGCAACCACGTCACCTTTTTGTTCAACACTGACACAGGAACGATGTACTAGTTTCAAGCTTGTTAGCTATCATCAGCACCGTATACCCTTCTGCATACATATATGTATGTACGTATACATACATACTTACATTTAAGTAAGTGCCGTATTAAGAGTGAGAAACGAAATTTCGTTTTCATTTTATTTCAACTTATCGTTTTCGGTATGCCTGACCGATTAAACTCACTCGATATGCAAATTAGGCTGCTCAGCCGTTAATTTTCATAAGGAAAGTATATACTTTCGAACGTTCAACTATCTGGCAGAAGGGTATACGGTGCTGATGATAGCTAACAAGCTTAAAACTAGTACATCGTTCCTGTGTCAGTGTTGAACAAAAAGGTGACGTGGTTGCCTTAACACCGTATGGCATAAATTCAGGCTGTTCAGTTTGTTTACAAACGAACAAAGCGGCGTTATAATAAGCGTCCGCTAAACTGATACGTGCATATATGTATGTGTACCTGTATGTATATATATATATATATATATATATATATATATATATATATATATATATATATGCATGCTACTGTACGTCTGTATACATATATGTATGTACGTATACATACATACTTACATTTAAGTAAGTGCCGTACTAAGAGTGAGAAATGAAATTTCGTTTTCATTTTATTTCAACCTATATGTATATATATATATATGTAAATATATCAGGGCGTGCATGTGTATATTCACGGACTCACACACATACATACATATATATATATATTTATTGTAGACGCGTTCTTGAGACTAGTAAAATGAGGTATCCTCTTGATAAGTCGGCAGACCTCGCAAGGACTCTATATCTTTATGATGTACTAGCAGTAAAGCCCGGCGTTGCTCGGGGTCGCTCAGTAGCTGTGTTAAAGTTACAATGTTAAGTTTCTTTTTTGGCTTAAAGTCTGTCTGCACGACTGTCTGTCTGCACGCCTAACGAAATTTACAGATACATATATTTTAAATAAACTTATATAATTTTTGCTTTTTTTTACGAAATATTTGCTTGTTTTACGTAGTCTTTAAATAGACTTGTTTTCAATTAAAAATATTGTTTTAAAAGGCTTTTAAATGGAAATGAAGCAAAACGGAAGCTTAGTGTTCGAACTGATGAATTTTGCTGGCTCGACAACTGTTCGTGTATTGTGTTAATGTCATTTTAAACGCTGAGAAAGCCAGCGAAATTTTTTTAATTTTTGCACGCAGAAAATGTAAACAGAACGTAAGACGCTCAATGTAAACAGAACAAAGGGAAATAACTCGTCACTTACGCTCAAAAATCGATACATTAGATTCGATTTCGTCACATAGGGTGGGTCAATTTGAAATATTTTTTTTCCGATGTCTTCGCTAGGGCTCAATGTACAAATATAGCAATTTCGGTGCAATTCCGTCAGAGATTCTAAGAGGAGATGTGTGCCAAAAATCGATAGACAGACAGACAACCACAGCTTTATATATATAGATTGTTTTTGTTTATGCCACGAAACTACGTAGTCGAGGAATCTAGGAGCAGTTTAGGTATGATACATTTTATTACTAAT
>OZ024741.1:46712190-46774690 GCA_964016885.1 Eledone cirrhosa
TATCATTATTGTTGTTGTTGTTGCTATGCTTTGAAGCATACGAACATCTTTCAAGATAGTTCCGAGAAAATTGGATTATTACTAAGTTTTCAGGGGGAGGGGCATTTTTTCTTTCTTCTTTGTGTTTCTTTTTTTGTTTTTGTTTTTGTTTTTGTTTTTGTTTTGTTTGTTTTTTTGTTGTTTTTTTTGCAACAGCAGATTTCTGAAACGTATGGATGTTTATTTCAACATATATATTTGTGTTGACGTTCAATATGGCTTCTACTCTCATGTTTCCCCCCGAAGACAACCGACAGAAAAATCCAGGATTTATACCCTAATATCGGTGCAAGAGGGGAGTAAGCCCATTAGACTGGAGGTGCGATACAGAGAGCCCAGATGTACCTGTAATATTATGGGGCATTTGATGGATTTCTGTTCAGAAGGTCTGATAATGCAAAAAATATATAAATAATAAAATGATAATAATAGCAATAATAATGGGTTCTGATTTAGGTACAAGGCCAGCAATTTTAGGGGACGGGTAGTGGATTAAATCGACCTCAGTGCATTACTGGTACCTTATTTTATCGACCCAACAAGGTTGAAAGGCAAAGGTAACCTCGGCGGGATTTGAATTCAGAACGTAAAGGGACATAACTCTATGCCACGAAGCATGGTGTCCGACACTCTACCGATACAGCAAAATAATTATCTATAATATAATAAAGGGAGGAGTGCGGGACTGAGTCTGTTTTATAATTTTTTGTCCCGTTAACCTCGACGGGATTTGAACTCAGATCATAAAGGGCCGTAACTCTATGCTGCAAAGCATGGCGTCCGAACCAATACTGATACTGCCAATCCAATGCTCTTAATAATAATAATTGTTTCTACTTTTGGCACTAGGCCGGCAATTACTCAGTGCATTACTGGTACTTTATTTTATCGACCCCGTAAGAATGTAACAAAAAAATAATGAAAAATTCCCCAATACGGGGGAGACTTCCGAGGGACATTCGTGGAGAAAGCCCATTAAAAAGCCACAGTGACCCTGACCACCAGGGCAAGTACCCTCTCCCAGTTTTCCACCTTTAATTTACAGACACATACTCAGAGTAGGCCCATTCACTCGAGCCATTCTTGCTTCTCTCACCCATCTTTCAACAAAATGCTGGGAAGAAAGCACTTCCCTCTCTACCCTGATTTTCCTTTTCAAATGAAATTTGAAAAAGTTAATCAGGGCATCACCGAAGAGGTAAGTGCTCGTCTTCAGCCCTTTCAAACGTGTCCACCATACTATCTCTTTCGCCATGGCCACCAGACAGATAAAAACTGCCTGCCCTTCCCGGCTAAAGGAAGAGGGCGGGGACAACCTCACGATGGACTCAGCTGATAGCTGGATCCGTCCTACACGCGACAGCAGGTATTCGACATAAACCCACAAGTCAGCAATGCTCGGACACTGGACGAGTGCGTGCAGGACGGTTTCGTCGCCCTGCGCGCATCTCGGACATGCCCGGCTGACGGCACCTCCATGCCTGAAAAGTTTATCCCGAACTGGCAAAGCTCCTCGGTAGCACTGCCAGGTCAGGGATTTCTGGAAATTGTCCATAGTGCCCGGCCCAAAAGTTCTTCCGAAGAGATTGGCTAGTTCATTTTCGTCGACGCTGAGAGTCTTCCCAAGTACGTCGTCGCTCTTCCCCTCCACTAATCCGCTATAGAACGCCAAGGTAGAGTTTCCACCGATCACATTCACCGATTGGTCGAGGGCTGTGAGCGCCTGAAAACATTCCAGTCTCCAAGCGCTCACTCTCGGTCTTCGCTTGACCCAGGACTGCAGCTCCGGCAAGAAACAAGCTGGGGAAAGACTTGTCTAGCAAACGGTGACCACACCTGATCACCGTCGAGGAAGAGGTGGAGATGTCGTAGCTGAGCGCGTGTCTGCGCATCATCAGCCACGGCATGCCCAGCCCTCCACGTTGCGCGTGTTGACAGCAGATGGACCGCCTGACCATCGGAGCGCGTCCCTTCCACAAAAAGCGAAAGAGCAAACGCTCCAGCGCAGTCAGGCGGGGCTTAGGACAAGGTACGACGGTCAGGCGGTAGTAGATGACGGACGCGATGTACGCGTTAGCCACCTCCGCTCGACCTTTCAGGGATAGCTTCTTCTATGCCCATTTCTGGGTGAGAGGAGTCACCCTGCTCCTTACCTCGTCCCAGTTTTTGTCCGTCGGGAGGTCCGGACCGAACCAGACCCCTAGCAATTTAACCGGTCCGTCCGTCCTGCGCCCGACGACGCTGTTGGACGGCATGGACCTGCCTCTCTAGGTGCCGAGCTGCAGGCCCACTGACTTTTCCTGGTTGATCATTGCTCCAGTCACCGCTTTGTATTCTCTTAATGTAGTGCCGATCGCCTCGATATGTTTGGCGTTCGACACCACTACGGTGACATCGTCCGCATATGCTGACACGGATCTTCCGCATCCAAATACGCGCGGGATCCCCCTCAACGTCTCTAGTTTGTGCAGTAATGGCTCGAGTGTCAATACGTACAAGAGGGACGAGAGGGGACATCCTTGGCGGACCGAGCGCATGATGTTGAACGGTTCCGAAAAGTGACCGTTCACTCTCACCACAGAGCAGATGTCGCTGTGCATGGCAGTGATCCAGCCTCTGAAGACAGGCTCAAAGCCAGCCGCCCTCAGGATTGCCGCTAGGTAACGATGGTCGACCCTATCGAAAGCTTTCGACTGATCTAAATTGATCAAGGACCCACCCGTGCCAGGTTCCCTAGCTACCCTCTCCACAATGTATCGCATGAGGTGGAGGTTGTCGTGGATAGATCTGTCGGGAATGTCGCATGTCTGCACCTCTCTCATCAGACCACCAACGAATATCGCTAACCTCTTTGTTAGTACTTTGGCCAAAATCTTGAACTCTGTGTTTAGCAGAGTTATGGGCCTGAAATTATCTATGTTATCCCCCTTGTTCGGATCCTTCTCAGCAGCGCCACAGCTCCTCGGCTCACAGAGCTGGGAATTCTCCCGTTCTGTTGCCAGTTGCAGTAGACGTCCGCCAAGAGGCCTCCGAACAAGTCTGGCATCTGTATGCAAAGTTCATAGGGCAGACCATCCATACCAGGCGATTTACCTCCTGTGCAGCCAGTCATTGTCTCCCGTACTTCAGCGGCTGTTATCAGCTTTTCGCATCACTCCGCCTCAATGGCCGAGAACAGCGGCAGTCCGTCGAGGTAGACACTAAAGTCCATCCCTCGATCCGGCCCGCCGCTGCCACCCGTACAGCTGAGCGAAGTGCCACTGAAAAGCTTCACACATTTGCCCGGGATCGAGTAGCATGTGCCCGTCGTGGTCCACCAAAGACCGGATCGTGGCTTTGTTGCCACGATGCGCCTCCGCCACTCGGATCCATTGAACGGCTTTCGTCCCCTCGTGTCTGAGAGCTCGCACCCTAGCTATGACAACGCAGCCTTCGTTCTTTGCATTGAAGAATTGGTGAAGGGCCAATTTCGCCGCAAGCACCTCGGTCGCGATGCCTTTGCTAAGCGCCTCGTCTAATTTTCTAACTAATTCTCCCTCTACTAAACCTAATGGACTCTATTCTAATCGCTCTTTTCAGAGCAAACCACCACTTGTTGTTGACGATGGCCTCCGTCAACGCCCGCTTAACTAGTTCGCTAATCCGGTCTCTGTAGGTCTTGCGCGCTGGTAAGGACGCGTTTAGCTTCCAGTAGCCGGGTCCTCGTCTATGAAGCCTATCTAAGTCAAGCACACTGATCGCGAATTTGTGGTCCGTGTAGCTGAATATCTTGAATTGTGGACAGCCTATGCTAGACCTATCTATTTCCCTACAAAATACTCTATCTAAATATGATCTGGATGACACTATGCGGTTTGTCCAAGTCCACATTGGCACATTCGGGAAATCCAATCGGTACCTGTCAGACAGTTCAAAACGCCTGAGCAGGTTGGTGAGGCTCTTGCACCCTCCACCCCTATCCGCTAATCCCACACAGTCCCAGCGTGCATCTAAGATCCCGTTCCAGTCGCCCACTAACACTAAAGAGCGGGACGTTCCAAGAAAGGTCTCCAGACGCCGGAAGAAATCAGGCCGCCCTGCTCCTGTCGGGGCATAGACGGCCACTAGCCTGAAAGCTTGCCCGTCTGCGCTGGCCACGTCCAGCACCACCAACTTACCTTCTGGGTCCAGGAAGATGGCCCGTATGGCGAGATCCAAACCTCTCCGAAAAAGCACAGCAACTCCTCCCCCCGATCCAGGACGACTGGGAGATGCGTACACATCGTAGCCGCCGAAGATCGGTGCGAAGGCCCGTGCTTCGGAGATTCTGGTCTCGCTGATTGCCACTACATCCATGTTTAGTGACCTGAGGTCGTTGAGCAGGTGGCCCAGCTTCCATGACGACGCCAAGCCACGCGCATTTATGCTGCCTATTCTGAGTGAGGTCATGTTGAAATGGAGTGGAAAAGATGGGAAAGACCACTTACCTTACTTCTCGTAGAGGAAGGATGGTTTCTCCATCCCTTTTCACTGCTTGTGGCCTCCTCCGGAAGGATGTCCTTATAAATCCCCCTGGAGAGTGCTTGTCGGAAGTCTCCGATGTCTTTGGGGAATTTTTATTTTAGTGTCGTGTACGTTTTCTGTGTGATGCGAGTGATTTGTATGTGTGGAGGTGGTGTGAACTTTTGGGGTGTTGTGTAGTCCTTTTCTGTGATATTGGTGTTGTGTTGGATGTAGTGTAATAATTGGTTGTTGTTCAAATTTAATGCTGTGTAGTGTGTATCGTTTTGGTGGTTTTGTTTTGTATGCGTTTGTTGTGGGTTTGTTTCTGTTTCGTTTCTTGGTGACTTTTGTTGTGTTTGTGATGGTGGTGTTGGGGTTAATGATGGTGATGGTGTTGTTGTTTGTGGTGATGGGGTTGGTGATTCTGGTGTGGATGGTGGCATAGCTGTCCTAACTTTTTTGTTTGATAGTTTATTTGTTTCCCTCTGTATTCAGTTTTTGGAGGAGGAAGGAAGTGGATTTTTTTCTTTTTTTCTTTTTTCCTGATACCGTTTCCCACTCCTCGTCGTCACAATCTGTCTCCAGTTGCGATAGGTCGGGTAGTGGAAAATCCTCCACAGGCGTTGGTTTTGGTTGTGGTGTGGTGGATGGTGTAGGCATTGGTGCTAGTTCTGGCGCGTTGGGTGGTGGTGGTGTTGGTTTTGCTACTGTTGCTGGGGTTGTTGTTGTTATAGTTGCTTCTGTTGTTGCTGCTACAGTTGTTGCTGCTGGTGGTGTTGATGGTTGCGTCACTGGGGTGGGTAATAGAGGTGGCCTTAACTTTTTAGCCTGAGAGCAGAAAGCCCTTATGTGGGCTCCTTCACCACAAACGACACACATAGGCCTTCTACCCTCGACGATTACGGCGAGGTGGCTGCCGTCAGTGAGGTCTATTACCTCTGGGATTCCTCAATGCTTTTTTGCTCCGCTTGGATCAGGAGCTCCATTTCAGATCCGGACCAGTTCTCCTGTTTTTCTTTTGCTATTTCGATTATCTTGGTGTTGGCTTCGATGCCGGCGAGGATGGCAGCCATTAGCCAGGGAATTTCGATGGCCAGCGAAACGTGGGTCACCCTGAGATTCACGTGTCTCTGGCCACAATAGCTTGGGACGAGTGTGAAGTCGTCGCTTCTTAATGGGGCCATGGTGTGCTCTCTGGCCTCCTGTGGTGTTCCAAAGAACACGTCCACGGTTCCATAATTCTGCCCACGTCTGGTGTGGGTCTTTTTCGCCCACACATGTCCCAAAGCTTTTTGGATTTGGGACTCGGATGCCCGTTCCACTCGGCGCGATTTTATATTAATCGTCCGATAAGACACGGTGCATAGGCGCCGATGCTCCATTTTATTATGTCGGGGGGGGGGGGGGGGCTTACCCTGTGCCCATCTTTCTTTACCATTCTCTTGGCTTCATCTAATTCTTCCTGAGTTACCTGGATTGCTTCGCATTTTTTGGCTGCTTTGGCAAACGACACGGTGGTGTTGATGTTTTTGTTGTTATTCTCATTGTTGTTGTTGCTGTTATTGTCATTGTTATTTATGTTATTGTTATTTTTAGTTTTAGTTGTGGTGGTGGTGGTGTCAGTGGTGCTCGGTGTGGAAGAGTCGATTCTGGGTGAGTCCATTTCGATGTCACGAGATAATTTAATTTTTTCTTTTGTTTCTGTTGTCGCTGTGGTGGCGGCTTCAACACCTGCAGTCATTGGTAATGGCGGGAAATGAATATCTGCATGAGACAAATTTTAATTATTGCTACTGCTTATATTTTTAGTGTTGGCAAACGTAGTAATTTTACAATGGTGGTGTCGGTGTGAGGTGTTAGTTTGTGAGGAAGGCTCTCAGCTGCTCTGAGTGGTCCATGATTTTTTCAAAGAAATTTTTTGTTTGATAATTATAAAAGTTTAAATTTTGGGCTCAAGGCCCCAATCTTTTTGAGTCTCCTTTTCCGAAAGCAAATTATGTGGCCTTATAAACACTTAACAAACAAAAATTTTCTATAAATGGCAATTTGAAACAATTGAAAACAACAAACCTTTGCGGAGCTCACGATGATACGATTTTCTACGTAGGTCGCCAATAATAATAATAACAATAATGATGATTTCTTTATTGGCCACAAGGGCTGACATCAAAATAATAATATAATAATAATTCTATCTTTATTAAACACAAGGGTTGACACAAAGTATAACATTAAGGACAGTACAGGGCGGTACAAATGGGCATTTCTGTGTGTAAAAAACAAAAACAGAGTATGTAACAAAAAAAAGAAACAATGAAAATTCCCCAATAGTGGGGAGACTTCTAAGGGTCGCCCCTGGAGAAAGCCCACAAAAAAGCCACGGTTACCCTGACCGCTAGGGCAAGTGCCCTCTTCCAGTTTTCCTCCTACGATGCACACTCTCAGGGTAGACCCATTCACACGGGCCAAATAATAATAATAATTTCTTTATTGGCCACAAGGGCTGACATCAAGAAAAACATTACAGACGGCACAGGACGGTACGATGTGGGTTTTGTGCGTGTAAAGATTTTTATTATTTATATGAAAAAAGAAAAAAAGACATAGAAACACATATATATATATATAAACAATAAAAATGAAAATTGAAACAATGAAAGATTCCCCAATAGAGGGGAAAACTCTGAGGGTTACTCGTGGAGAAAAGCGCACAAAAGACCATGGCCACACTGACCACCAGGGCAAGTGCCCTCTCTCAATTTTTCCATTTCTCAAACTACAGGCGTACATTCAGAGCGGTCCCGTTCACTCGGACCATTCTCGCTACATTCACCAACCTTTCAACAAACTTGCTAGACGGCAGCACTTGCCTCTCCACCATGATTTTCCTCTTCAAGTGAAACTTGAAAAAGTTAATTAGGGATTCGCCGAAGAGGAAAGTATCTGTCTTTAACCCTTTCAACCTTGTCCACCACACAATCTCTTTCGCCATGGCCACCAGGCAGATGAAAACCGCCTGCCCTTCCTCCTCGAAGGAAGACGGCGAGACCATCTGCACAATGGACTCAGTCGATAACTGGATCAGTCCTACACGCGACAGCAACTGTTCGACATAGCTCCACAAGTCAGCAATGCTCGGGCACTGAACGAGTGCGTGCACGACGGTTTCGTCATTCTGTGCGCATCTCGGACAGGCTCGGCTGACGGCACTTCCGTGCCTGTAGAGCTTATCTCGAACCGGCAACGCTCCCCAGTAACACTGTCAGGCCAGGGATTTTTGGAAGTTATCCATAGGCCCTGGGCTGAAAGTTCTCCGGAAGAGAGCAAACAGCTGATCTTCTTCGACGCCCAGGATCTCTCCGAGAACGTCGTCGCTCCTCCCCTCCACTAGTCCTCTATAGAACGCCGAGGTGGATGTTCCACCGATACTGGTGCCCAGCTGGCAGAGTGCAGTGAGCGCCTGGAGACATTCCAGTTTCCAAGCGCTATCCCTCGGTCTTTTCCTGACCCAGGACTGCAGCTCCGTCAAGGAGATGAGCTGTGGGAAAACGTGCCTAGCGAACGGCGACCACACCTGTTCACCGTCAAGGAAGCACCAGAGATGTCGCAGCCTCAGTACATGTTTGCGCATCATCAGCCTTGGCATGCCCAGTCCTCCAGGCAACGGGTGTTGACAGCAGATGGATCGTCTGACCATGGGAGCGCGTCCCTTCCACAAAAAGCAGAAGAGGAGGCGCTCCATTTTGGCGAGAGTTGGGCCGGCGCAAGGGACAACGGTGAGGCGGTAGCAGATGACGGATGCGATGTACGCATTCGCCACCTCCGCCCGGTCTTTCAGGGACAGCTTCTTCTCGGCCTATTTCTAGGTGAGGGAGGCCACCTTGCTCGTCACCTCGTTCCAGTTTTTCTCCATCTGGAGGTCCGGTCCGAACCAGACCCCGAGCAATTTAACCGATCCGTTCGTCCAACGCCCCACGACGCTGTCGGCCGGCATGGGCTTGCCTCTCCAGGTGCCGAGCTGCAAGCCCACCGACTTTTCCTGGTTTATCTTTGCTCCTGTCACCGCTTCGTATTCCTTGAGAGCCATGCCGAGCATCTGGACGTGTCTGGTGCTCGACACCACTACGGTGACGTCGTCAGCGTAAGCCGACTCGGATTTCCCGCATCCTAGTTCCCGTGGGACGCCCCTCATCGCCCCCAGTTTGTGTAGTAACGGCTCGAGAGCCAATACGTACAAGAGGGACGAGAGGGGACAACCCTGGCGGACCGAGCGCATGATACTGAACGGCTGCGACAGGTGACCGTTCACTCTCACAACTGAGCAGATGTCGCTGTACATCGCAGCGATCCAACCCCTGAAAACGGGCCCGAAACCGGTTGCCTCGAGGACCGCCGCCAGGTACCGATGGTCGACCCTGTCGAATGCTTTGGATTGATCCAAGTTGATCAGGGCCCTATCCGTGCCAGGTTCCTTAACCACCCTCTCTATGATGTATCACATGAGGTGGAGGTTGTCGTGTATGGGTCTGTCCGGAATGGCGCATATCTGCGCCACTCCCACCAGACCCTTGACGACAAGCGCCAACCCCGTTGTTAACAGCTTGGCCAAAGTCTTGAACTCTGCGTTTAGCAGCCTTATGGGCCTGAAGTTATCGATAACATCCCCCTTGTTCGGGTCTTTTCTCAGCAGCGCCACCGCTCCCCGGCTCACAAAACTAGGAATGCTCCCGTTCTGCTGCCAGTTGCTGTAGACATCTGCCAAGAGGTCACCGAACAATTCTGGCATAAATGCATAAAGCTTGTAGGGTAGACTATCCAAACCTGGCGATTTACCCCTCGTGCAGTTAGCCATCGCTTCCCGTATTTCACCGGCTGTTATTGGCTTTTCGCAACACTGTGCTGCGGTTGTCGAGAGCCGAGGCAGTCCATCATGGTATGCACTGAAATCCATACCCCGATCCGGCCCGCCGCTGCTCCCGAACAGTCCAGCAAAGTGCTGCTGAAAAGCTTCACACATCTTCTCGGGTTCAAGCAACACGCGCCCGTTTTGGTCAGACAAAGATCAAATTGTGGCTTTGTTGCCACGTCGCACCTCTGCCACCCGGGCTCATTGGACGGCTTTTGTCCCCTCGTGTTTCAGAGCACGCGCTCTAGCTCTGACAACGCAGTCTTCGTGTTTTGCGTTGAAGAACTGGTCAAGCACGTCGGTTGCGATGCCTGCCCTAAACGCCTCTTCTAGCTTTCTGAATAGCTCTCCCTCTACTCTATTTTCCTCTATCACTACTCCTTTGCTAAACCTAATCGACTCTACTTTAATTGCCCTTCTCAGGGCGAACCACCACCTGTTGTTGACGACCGCTCCCGTCAACGCCCGCTTAACTAATACGCTAATCCGGTCTCTGTAGATTTTGCGCGCCGGGAAAGACACGTTCAGCTTCCAGTAACCAGGCCCTTATCTATGAAGTCTGTCTATGTCGATCTCACAGATCACAAATTTGTGGTCTGTGTAGTCGACTATTTTAAATTGTGGACAACTTATACTAGCGTTATCTAGTTCTCTGCAGAATACCCTATCGAGATACGATCTGGATGACCCGATGCGGTTTGTCCATGTCTACATTGGCACATTCGGGTGATCCAGTCGATACCTGTCAGACAGTTCAAAACGTCTGAGCAGGTAGGTGAGGCTCTTGCACCCTCCTCCCCTATCCACTAGCCCCACACAATCCCAGCGTGCATCCAAGATACCGTTCCAGTCGCCCACTAATACTAAAGAGCGGGACGTTCCAAGAAAAGTCTCTAGACGTCTAAAGAAATCTGGCCGTCCTGTCCCTGTCGGGGCATAGACGGCTACTAGCCTGAAAGCGTTGCCTTCGGTGCCGCTTACGTCCAGCACCACCGACTTACATCCTGGGTCCAAGAAGATGGTCCGTATGGCGAGACCCAAGCCTTTCCGAAACAACACAGCCACTCCCCCCCCCCCCCCGGCCCGGACGGCTCGGAGATGCGTACACCTCGTAACCGTCGAAGATCGGTGCGAAAGCTTGCGTTTCGGAGATTCTCGTCTCGCTGATGGCCGCCACATCTATGTTTAGTGACCTGAGGTCGTTAAGCATGTGACCCTGCTTCCAAACCGAGCTCAAGCCACGCACGTTTACACTTCCGATCCTGAATACGGCCATGTTGGGTGAGGAACGGGGCAAGTGAGAAAGGATCACTTACCTTGATCGTCTGGTGAAGGGACCGTTGAATCGTCCCTTCGGCTGGTCGTCGGCTCTTCTGTGAGTATATCCGAGTATACTCTCCGGTTTAGTGTCTCTCCTAGATCTCTGAAATCACCAACTGCGTTGGGGAATTTGATTTTAATGTTTGTGTATTGTTTCTGTGATATTCTTACCCGTCTTGTGTTCGTTGCTGTTTTGATTGGTGCTGGTATTATGTAGTCGTGCTGTGAAATGTCTGTGTGTTCAATTATGTAAGTCATTAGTTTCTTATTGTGTGTATTTATTGCTGTGCATTTCTTTTTCTGGGGGTGGGGTGTGGTTCTACTATTTTCTTGTCGTTGTTGCTGGGTGTGTGTGTTTTGTTGTTGTGTTTGCGATGTTGGTGCTTGTGGTGGTGTTGTTGTTGTTGGCGGTGGTGATGGTAGTGCTAGTGTGGGTGGTGATGGTGTTGGTGGTGTTGCTGCTGTGAGTCTCTTTGCAGTAGCCTTTACCCTTTTTTCATTTCTTCTCTCCCTTTTCGAAAGCGACGATGCGCTGCTTCTGCGTTTGTGCTTTCTTGCGACCTTTTGCCATCCCTCTCCCACCTCACACTCTATGTCCGATTCTGTGAGGTCGGGGAGGGGTACCAGCTCCACTCTTTCACTTGTTGTTGTTGGTGATGTTTACAGTGGAGTCTCTGTTGCAGTTGCAGTTGGTATTACTGTTGTTGTTGTTGTTAATACTTCCACTGCTGTTCTTGATTTCCGTGGCGTGGGTATGGGTGCCACGGACTTATCCTTCCTGGTTGCCGCCTGTCCTGTTGCTGGTAGCAGTGGAGCCGGTTTCGGAAGGAGGAGGGTTTTCTCCTTTCCCGGGGTCTTTTCATTGCAGAAGGCCCTGAGGTGAGTCTTCGACCCACAGCGAAAGCATTTCGGGCGTTTCCCCTCAACACTTATGGGAAGTTGAGTGCCGTTATCGAAGTCTATCACATCCGGGATAGCTTCGATGCACTCCTGGTTTGTTTGAATTAACATCTCAATGGAGGCGCCGACCCAATCTTCTCGTAATTTTTTCTGTACTTGCAGTACGGTTGTTTTGTCCTCGATTCCGACGAGGAGAGATGCGACCAGCCAAGAAGGAGCCTTCCCGGAGGGGACTTGGGTCAGTTTGACCCTCACAAGTTTTTGCCCGCAGTAGGAGGGCACCAAAATCATTTCCTCGCTCTTTAGGGTCACTAAGGATTGATCCTTTGCCTCCTGGGGTGTGGCAAAAAGCACGTCCACGGTGGCATATTTCTTGCCTCGGGTGATATGCGTTTTCTGCTGCCACACAGACCCGAAGGCTTTTGGTATTTGAGCCTCTGTGGCTCTTTCAACCCTACGTGATTTTGTGCTCACTGTACGGTACGTGACCGTACAGTGTTGTTGGGTTTCGAAAAATTCTTCGGTTGCCTTACAGATACAGATTGCTCGGTGTCCGGTTTTCGTCACCATCTTCTTTGCTTCCTGTAATTCCTCATTTGTTATAAGGATGGTTTCCAGGTTCTTTGCGATACCTGCAAACGAGATTGGTTTTTCTTTGTTGTTGTTGTTGTTGTCGTCAGAGCTGCTGTTACTTTTGTTGTTGCTGCTGGTACTACGACTACTGCCGCCGCCGCTGTTGCTGTTGTTGTTGCTGCTGCTGTTGTTGTTTATGCTGCTGCTGATGTTGTTGCGGCTGCTACTAGTATTTTCCTCGCCACTGTTGCTGCTGCTGCTGTTATTACGGCTGCTGCTGCTATTCTTCATGACGTCAGACGAATGAAATGGCTTTCCGTATTTACCGCACACATCTTTCGTCGTTGTCGCAGTCGTGGAGAAATGTTCCACGGTACGCGTGTTCTCTTGATGAAGAACGCTACGAGAAACTACATTTTTCTTTTTCTTTAATGGCGTCGCTTGTGAAAGAGGCGACAGAGGCGACACCACATTTAGAGAAGGGAGGGATAGAGACAATCCTTTCTCTGACGTAACGACGATTGGGGAAGAAGAAGACGGAAGGAGTGGGAGTGACTTGTGAAAATTCTTTTTTGTAGCCATGTTTTTTTACGGTTTAAAATGAATATTGGGCACAAAACGGACAGAAAGACCCCTCTCGCGAGGAGGAGGGTGTCTTTATCTACAATTTGGTTCAAGTTTTAAACAATTTACAATTGTTATAACGGTTAAAAATTACTATACCTTACAGAGCCGAGCCTCCGTCAACTATGGCATTCAATAATAATAATAATAATAATAATAATAATAATAATAATGATTTCTTTATTAACCACAAGGGTTTACATAAAGTAGACATTAAGGACAGTGCAGGACAATACAGGACGGTACAAATGGGCATTTCTGCGTGTAAAAAACAAAAACAGAGGATGTAACAAAAAAATAACAATGAAAAATTCCCCAATAGAGGGGAGACTTCGGAGGGACATTTGTGGAAAAAGCCCAGTAAAAGGCCACAGTGACCCTGACCACCAAGGCAAGTGCCCTCTCCCAGTTTTCCACCTTTAATTTACATATACGTACTGAGAGTAGGCCCATTCACTCGGGCCATTCTTGCTTCTCTCACCCATCTTTCAACAAAATGCTGGGAAGAGAGCACTTCCCTCTCTACTCTGATTTTCCTTTTCAAATGAAATTTGAAAAAGTCAATCAGGGCATCACGGAAGAGGTAAGTGCTCGTCTTCAGCCCTTTCAAACGTGTCCACCATACTATCCATTTCGCCATGGCCACCAGACAGATAAAAACTGCCTGCCCTTCCCGGCTAAAGGAAGAGGGCGGGGCAATCCTCACGATGGACTCAGATGATAGCCGGATCCGTCCTACACGCGACAGCAGGTGTTCGACATAAACCCACAAGTCTGCAATTTTCGGACACTGGACGAGTACGTGCAGGAAGGTTTCGTCGCCCTGCGCCCATCTCGGACATTCCCGGCTGACGGCACCTCCATGCCTGTAGAGTTTATCCCGAACTGGCAAGGCTCCTCGGTAGCACTGCCAGGCCAGAGATTTCTGGAAGTTGTCCATAGGTCCCGGCCCGAAAGTTCTTCCGAAGAAATTGGCTAGTTGATTTTCGTCGACGCCTAGAGTTTCCCCAAGTACGTTGTCGCTCTTCCCCTCCACTGATCCTCTATAGAACGCCGAGGTGGAGTTTCCACCGATCACATTGCCCGATTGGTCGAGGGCTGTGAGCGCCTGAAGACATTCCAGTCTCCAAGCGCTCCCTCTCGGTCTTCGCTTGACCCAGGACTGCAGCTCCGTCAAGGAAACGAGCTGGGGAAATACATGTCTAGCAAACGGCGACCACACCTGATCACCGTCGAGGAAGAGGTGGAGATGTCGTAGCCTGAGCGCGTGTCTGCGCATCATCAGCCACGGCATTCCCATCCCTCCACGTAGCGGGTGTTGACAGATGGACCGCCTGACCATCGGAGCGCGTCCCTTCCACAAAAAGCGAAAGAGCAAACGCTCCAGCGCAATCAGGCGGGGCTTAGGACAAGGTACGACGGTCAGGCGGTAGCAGATGACAGACGCGATGTACGCGTTAGCCACCTCCGCTCGACCTTTCAGGGATAGCTTCTTCTCCGCCCATTTCTGGGTGAGAGAAGCCACCCTGTTCGTCACCTCGTCCCAGTTTTTGTCCGTCTGGAGGTCCGGACCGAACCAGACCCCTAGCAATTTAACCGGTCCGTCCGTCCAGCGTCCGACGACGCTGTTGGACGGCATGGACCTGCCTCTCCAGGTGCCAAGCTGCAGGCCCACTGACTTTTCCTGGTTGGTCATTGCTCCTGTCACCGCTTCGTATTCTCTTAGTGTAGTGCCGATCGCCTCGATGTGTTTGGCGTTCGACACCACTACAGTGACATCGTCCGCATTTGCTAACACGGATTTTCCGCATGCTAGTTCGCGCGGGACCCCCCTCAACGTCTCCAGTTTGTGCACTAATGGCTCGAGAGTCAATACGTACAAGAGGGACGAGAGGGGACATCCTTGGCGGACCGAGCGCATGATGTTGAACGGTTCCGAAAGGTGACCGTTCACTCTCACCACAGAGCAGATGTCGCTGTGCATGGCAGCGATCCAGCCTCTGAAGACGGGCCCAAAGCCAGCCGCCCTCAGGACTGCCGCTAGGTAACGATGGTCGACCCTATCGAAAGCTTTCGACTGATCTAAATTGATCAAGGACCCACCCGTGCCAGGTTCCCTAGCTACCCTCTCTACGATGTATCGCATGAGGTGGAGGTTGTCGTGGATGGATCTGTCGGAAATGGCGCATATCTGCGCCTCTCCCACCAGACCACCAACGACAAGCGCTAACCTCTTTGCTAGCACCTTGGCCAAAATCTTGAACTCTGTGTTTAGCAGAGTTATGGGCCTGAAATTATCTATGTTATCCCCCTTGTTCGGATCCTATCTCAGCAGTGCAACCGCTCCTCGGCTCACAGAGCTGGGAATTCTCCCGTTCTGTTGCCAGTTGCAGTAGACGTCCGCCAAGAGGCCTCCGAACAAGTCTGGCATCTGTACGTAAAGTTCATAGGGCAGACCATCCAAACCAGGCGATTTACCCCTTGTGCAGCCAGTCATTGCCTCCCGTACTTCAGCGGCTGTTATCGGCTAATGGATTCTATTCTAATCGCTCTTTTCAGAGCAAACCACCACTTGTTGTTGACGATGGCCCCCGTCAACGCTCGCTTAACTAGTTCGCTAATCCGGTCTCTGTAGGCCTTGTGCGCTGGTAAGGACGCGTTTAGCTTCCAGTAGCCGGGTCCTCGTCTATGAACCCTATCTAAGTCAAGCACACAGATCACGAATTTGTGGTCTATGTAGCTGACTATCTTGAATTGTGAACAGCCTATGCTAGACCTATCTATTTCCCTACAAAATACTCTATCTAGATATGATCTGGATGACCCTATGCGATTTGTCCAAGTCCACATTGGCACATTCGGGAAATCCAATCGGTACCTGTCAGACAGTTCAAAACGCCTGAGCAGGTTGGTGAGGCTCTTGCACCCTCCACCCCTATCCTATAATGTTACACAGTCCCAGCGTGCATCTAAGATCCCGTTCCAGTCGCCCACTAACACTAAAGAGCGGGACGTTCCAAGAAAGGTCTCCAGATGCCGGAAGAAATCAGACCGCCCTGCTATTGTCGGAGCATAGACGGCCACTAGGCCGTCTCCGCCGCTTACGTCCAGCACCGCCAACTTACACTCTGGGTCCAGGAAGATGGCCCGTATGGCGAGATCCAAACCTCTCCGAAAAAGCACAGCAACTCCACTCCCCGATCCAGGACGGCTGGGAGATGCGTTACACATCGTAGCCGCCGAAGATCGGTGCGAAGGCCCGTGCTTCGAAGATTTTGATCTCGCTGATGGCCACTACATATATGTTTAGTGACCTGAGGTCGTTGAGCAGGTGACCCTGCTTCCATGACGACCCCAAGCCACGCGCATTTATGCTGCCTATTCTGAGTGAGGTCATGTTTAAAATAGAGTGGAAAAGATGGGAAAGACCACTTACCGTACTTTTCGTAGAGTAAGGATGGTTTCTTAATCCCTTTTCACTAGATCGTCTGGTGAAGGGACCGTTGAATCGTCCCTTCGGCTGGTCGTCGGCTCTTCTATGAGTATGTCCGAATATACTCTCCGGTTGAGAGTCCCTCCTAGGTCTCTGAAATCACCAACTGCGTTGGGGAATTTCGTTTTAATGTTTGTGTATTGTTTCTGTGCTATTTTTAGCAGTCTTATGTTCGTTGGCGTTTTGATTGGTACTGGTATTATGTAGTCGTGCTGTGAAATGTCTGTGTGTTCAATTATGTAAGTCATTAGTTTCTTGTTGTGTGTATTTATTGCCGTGCATTTGTTTTTCTGGGGGTGGGGTGTGGTTCTGCTATTTTCTTGTCGTTGTTGCTGGGTGTGTGTGTTTTGTTGTTTTGTTTGCGATGTTGGTGCTTGTGGTGGTGGTGTTGAAGGTGTTGTTGTTGGTGGTGGGGTTGTCGCCGGTGGTGCTAGTGTGGGTGGTGATGGTGTTGGTGGTGTTGCTGCTGTGTGTCTCTTTGCAGTAGCCTTTACCCTTTTTTCATTTCTTTCCTCCCCTTTCGAAGGCGACGATGCGCTGCTTCTGGGTTTGTGCCTTCTTACGACCTTTTGCCATCCCTCTCCCACCTCACACTCCATGTCTGATTCTGTGAGGTCGGGGAGGGGTACCAGCTCCACTCTTTCACTTGTTGTTGTTGGTGATGTTTGCAGTGGAGTCTCTGTTGCAGCTGCATTTGGTATTACTGTTGTTGTTGTTGTTAATACTTCCACTGCTGCTGCTGTTCTTGATTTCCGTGGCGTGAGTATGGGTGCCACGGACCTATCCTTCCTGCTTGCCGCCTGTCCTGTTGCTGGTAGCAGTGGAGCCGGTTTCGGAAGGAGGAGGGTTTTCTCCTTTCCCGGGGTCTTTTCATTGCAGAAGGCCCTGAGGTGAGTCTTCGACCCACAGCGAAAGCATTTCGGGCGTTTGCCCTCAACACTTATGGGAAGTTGAGTGCCGTTATCGAAGTCTATCACATCCGGGATAGCTTCGATGCACTCCTGGTTGGTTTGGATTAACATCTCAATGGAGGTGCCGACCCAATCTTCTCTTACTTTTTTCTGTACTTGCAGTACAGTTGTTTTGTCCTCGATTCCGACGAGGATAGACGCGGCCAGCCAAGAAGGGGTCATCCCGGGGAGGACGTGGGTCAGTTTGACCCTCACAATTTTTTGCCCGCAGTAAGAGGGCACCAACACCATTTCCTCGCTCCTTAGGGTCACTAAGGATTGAGCCTTTGCCTCCTGGGGTGTGGCAAAAAGCACGTCTACGGTGGCATATTTCTTGCCTCGGGTGATATGCGTTTTCCGCTGCCACACAGACCCTAAGGCTTTTTGTATTTGAGTCTCTGTGGCTCTTTCAACCCTACGGTACATGACCGTACAGTGCTGTTGGGTTTCGAAAAAATGTTCGGCTGCCTTGCAGATTGCTCGGTGTCCGGTTTTCGTCACCATCTTCTTCGCTTCCTCTAATTCCTCATTTGTTGAGGATGGTTTCCAGGTTCTTTGCGATACCTGCAAACGAGATTGGTTTTTCTTTGCTGCTGTTGTTGTTGTTGTCGTCGTCAGAGCTGCTGTTACTTTTGTTGTTGCTGCAGGTACTACGACTACTGCCGCCGCCGCTGTTGCTGTGGTTGTTGTTGTTGTTGCTGCTGCTGCTGCTGTTGTTGTTACTGTTGCTGCTAATGCTGTTGTTGTTTATGCTGCTGCTGATGTTGTTGCGGCTGCTACTGTTGTTTTCCTTGTCACTGTTGCTGCTGCTGCTGTTATTACGGCTGCTACTGCTATTATTCATGACGTCAGATGAATGAAATAGGTTTTCGTATTTCCCGCACACCTTTTTCGTCGTTGTCGTCGTCGTCGTGGAGAAATGCTGCACGCTTTCTACGTGATTTTTCTTTACTGGCGTCGCTTGCGAAAGAGAAGGGAGGGAGAAAGACAATCTTCTCTCTGCTGTAGTGACGATTGAGGAAGAAGAAGACGGAATGAGTGGGAGTGACCTATGAAAATTCATTTTCGCAGCCATGTTTTATTTGTTTAAAATAAATATTGGGCACAAACCCCTAATAAGTGGTTATTTAACCCCGAAGGGCCAAATAACGGGCAGAAAGACCCCTCTCACGAGGAGGAGGGTGTTTTTGTCTACACTTTAGTTAAAGTTTTAAACAATTTACAATTGTTATAGCGGTCAAAATGTACAATACCTTACAGAGCCGAGCCTCCGTCAACCATGGCATTCAATAATAATAATAATAATGCTTTCTTTATTAACCACAAGTGTTTACATAAAGTAGACATTAAGGACAATACAGGACGGTACAAATGGGCATTTCTGCGTGTAAAAAAAAACAGAGGATGTAATAAAAAATAACAATGAAAAATTCCTCAATAGGGGGGAGACTTCCGAGGGACATTTGTGGAGAAAGCCCATTAAAAGGCCACAGTAGCATTGACCATCAGGGCAAGTGCCCTCTCCCAGTTTTCCACCTTTAATTTACAGACACATACTCAGAGTAGGCCCATTCAGTCGGGCCATACTTGCTTCTCTCACCCATCTTTCAACGAAATGCTGAGAAGAGAGCACTTCCCTCTCTACCCTGATATTCCTTTTCAAATGAAATTTTAAAAAGTTAATCAGGGCATCACGGAAGAGGTAAGTGCTCGTCTTCAGCCCTTTCAAACGTGTCCACCATACTATCTATTTCGCCATGGCCACCAGACAGATAAAAACTTCCTGCCCTTCCCGGCGAAGGGAAGAGGGCGGGGCAATCCTCACGATGGACTCAGCTGATAGCTGGATCCATCCTACACGTGACGGCAGGTGTTCGATATAAACCCACAAGTCAGCAATGCTCGGACACTGGACGAGTGCGTGCAGGACGGTTTCGTCGCCCTGCGCGCATCTCGGATATGCCCGGCTGACGGCACCTCCATGCCTGTAGAGTTTAACCCGAACCGGCAAAGCTCCCCGGTAGCACTGCCAGGCCAACGATTTCTGGAAGTTGTCCATAAATCCTGGCCCGAAAGTTCTTCCGAAGAGATTGGCTAGTTGATTTTCATCGACGCCTAGAGTTTCTCCAAGTACGTCGTCGCTCTTTCCCTCCACTAATCCTCTATAGAACGCCAAGGTGGAGTTTCCACCGATCACATTGCCCGATTGGTTGAGGGCTGTGAGCGCCTGAAGACATTCAAGTCTCCAAGCGCTCCCTCTCGGTCTTTGCTTGACCCAGGACTGCAGCTCCGTCAAGGAAACGAGCTGGGGAAAGACTTGTCTAACAAACGGGGACCACACCTGATCACCGTCGAGGAAGAGGTGGAGATGTCATAGCCTGAGCGCGTGTCTGCGCATCAGCCACGGCATGCCCAGCCCTCCACGTAGCGGGTATTGACAGCAGATGGACCGCCTGACGATCGGAGCGCGTCCCTTCCACAAAAAGCGAAAGTGCAAACGCTCCAGCGCAGTCAGGCGAGGCTTAGGACAAGGTACGACGCTCAGGCGGTAGTAGATGACGGACGCGATAGCCAGCTCCACTCGACCTTTCAGGGATAGCTTCCTCTCCGCCCATTTCTGGGTGAGAGAAGCCACCCTGCTCGTCACCTCGTCCCAGTTTTTGTCCGTCTGGAGGTCCGGACCGAACCAGACCCCTAGCAATTTAACCGGTCCGTCCGTCCAGCGCCCGACGACGCTGTTGGACGGCATGGACCTGCCTGTCCAGGTGCCGAGCTGCAGACCCACTGACTTTTCCTGTTTGATCAATGCTCCTGTCACCGCTTCGTATTCTCTTAGTGTAGTGACGATCGCCTCGATGTGTTTGGCGTTCGACACCACTACGGTGACATCGTCCGCATATGCTAACACGGATCTTCCGCATCCTAGTTCGCGCGGTACCCCCCTCAACGTCTCCAGGTTGTGCAGTAATGGCTCGAGAGTCAATACGTACAAGAGGGTCGAGAGGGGACATCCTTGGCGGACCGAGCGCATGATGTTGAACGGTTCCGAAAGGTGACCATTCACTCACACCACAGAGCAGAAGTCGCTGTGCATGGCAGCGATCCAGCCTCTGAAGACGGGCCCAAAGCCAGCCGCCCTCAGGACTGCCGCTAGGTAACAATGGTCGACCCTATCGAAAGCTTTCGACTGATCTAAATTGATCAAGGACCCACCCGTGCCAGGTTCCCTAGCTACCCTCTCTACGATGTATCGCATGAGGTGGAGGTTGTCGTGGATGGATCTGTCGGGAATGGCGCATGTCTGCGCCTCTCCCACCAGACCACCAACGACAACCTCTTTGCTAGCACCTTGGCCAAAATCTTGAACTCTGTGTTTAGCAGAATTATGGGCCTAAAATTATCTATGTTATCTCCCTTGTTCGGATCCTTTCTCAGCAGTGCCACCGTTCCTCGGCTCACAGAGCTGGGAATTCTCCCGTTCTGTTGCCAGACGCAGTAGACGTCCGCCAAGAGGCCTCCGAACATGTCTGGCATTTGTACGTAAAGTTCATAGAGCAGACCATCCAAACCAGGTGATTTACCCCTTGTGCAGCCAGTCATTGCCTCCCCTACTTCAGCGGCTGTTCGCAACACTCCGCCTCAGTGGCCGAGAGCCGCGGCAGTCCGTCGGGGTAGACACTAAAGTCCATCCCTCGTCCGGCTCGCCGCAGCCCCCGAACAGCTGAGCGAAGTGTCGCTGAAAAGCTTCACACATTTGCCCGGGATCGAGTAGCATGCGCCCTTAGTGGTCCACCAAAGACCGGATTGTGGCTTTGTTGCCACGACGCGCCTCCGCCACTCGAGCCCATTGAACGGCTTTCGTCCCCTCGTGTCTGAGAGCACGCACCCTAGCTCTGACAACGCAGCCTTCGTGCTTTGCATTGAAGAATTGGTCAAGGGCCAATTTCGCCGCAAGCACGTCGGTCGCGATGCCTTTGCTAAGCGCCTCGTCTAATTTTCTAACTAATTCTCCCTCTGCTCTATTTTTCTCTATTGCTAAAGTCTTACTAAACCTAATGGACTCTATTCTAATTGCTCTTTTCAGAGCAAACCACCACTTGTTGTTGACGATGGCCCCCGTCAACGCTCGCTTAACTAGTTCGCTAATCCGGTCTCTGTAGGCCTTGCGCGCTGGTAAGGACGCGTTTAGCTTCCAGTAGCCGGGTCCTCGTCTATGAAGCCTATCTAAGTCAAGCACACAGATCACGAATTTGTGGTCCGTGTAGCTGACTATATTGAATTGTGGACAGCCTATACTAGACCTATCTATTTCCCTACAAAATACTCTATCTAGATATGATCTGGATGACCCTATGCGATTTGTCCAAGTTCACATTGGCACATTCGGGAAATCCAATCGATACCTGTCAGACAGTTCAAAACGCCTGAGCAGGTTGGTGAGACTCTTGCACCCTCCTCCCCTATCCGCTAATGTCACACAGTCCCAGCGTGCATCTAAGATCCCGTTCCAGTCGCCCACTAACACTAAAGAGCGGGACGTTCCAAGAAAGGTCTCCAGACGCCGGAAGAAATCAGGCCGCCCTGCTCCTGTCGGGGCATAGACGGCCACTAGCCTGAAAGCTTGCCTGTCCCCGCTGGTCACGTCCAGCACCACCAACTTACCTTCTGGGTCCAGGAAGATGGCCCGTATGGCGAGATCCAAACCTCTCCGAAAAAGCACAGCAACTCCTCCCCCCGATCCAGGACGGCTGGGAGATGCGTACACATCGTAGCCGCCGAAGAACGGTGCGAAGGCCCGTGCTTCGGAGATTCTGGTCTCGCTGATGGCCACTACATCTATGTTTAGTGACCTGAGGTCGTTGAGCAGGTGGCTCTGCTTCCATGACCACCCCAAGCCACGCGCATTTATGCTGCCTATTCTGAGTGAGGTCATGTTGAAATGGACTGGAAAAGATGGGAAAGACCACCTACCTTACTTCTCATAGAGGAAGGACGGTTTCTCCATCCTTTTCACTGCTTGTGGCCTCCTCAGGAAGGATGTCCTTATAAATCCTCCTGGAGAGTGCTTGTCGGAAGTCTCCGATGTCTTTGGGGAATTTTTGTTTTAGTGTCATGTACGTTTTCGGTGTGATGCGAGTGATTTGTATGTGTGGAGGTGGTGTGAACTTTTGGGTTGTTGTGTAGTCTTTTTCTGTGATGCTGGTGTTGTGTTGGATCTAGTGTAATAATTGGTTGTTGTTCAAATTTAATGCTGTGTAGTGTGTATCGTTTTGGTTGTTTTGTTTTGTTTGTTGTGGGTTTGTTTCTGTTTCGCTTTTTGGTGACTTTTGTGGTGTTGGTGATGGTGGTGTTGGGGTTAATGATGGTGATGGTGTTGGTGTTTGTGGTGATGGGGTTGGTGATGCTGGCATATCTGTCCTAACTGTTTTGTCTGATAGTTTATTTGTTTTCCCCTGTATTTTGTTTTTGGAGGGGGAAGGAAGAGAATTTTTTTCTTTTTTGGTTTCATTTTTTTTTCTTTCCTGATACCGTTTCCCACTCCTCGTCGTCACAATCTGTCTCCAGTTGCGATAGGTCGGGTAGTGGAAAATCCTCCACAGGCGTTGGTTTTGGTTGTGGTGTGGTGGATGGTGTAGGCATTGGTGCTAGTTCTGGCGCGTTGGGTGGTGGTGGTGTTGGTTTTGCTACTGTTGCTGGGATTGTTGTTGTTACAGTTGCTTCTGTTGTTGCTGCCATTTCAGCTGCTGGTGGTGTTGATGGTTGAGTCGCTGGGGTGGGTAAGAGGTGGCCCCAACCTTTTAGCCTAAGGGCAGAAAGCCCTTAGGTGGGTTCCTTCACCACAAACGACACACCTAGGCCTTCTACCCTCGACGATTACGGCGAGGTGGCTGCGTCAGTGAGGTCTATTACCTCTGGGATCTCCTCAATGCTTTTTTGGTCCGCTTGGATCAGGAGCTCCATCCCAGATCCGTACCAGTTCTCCTGCTTTTCTTTCGCTATTTCGATTATCTTGGTGTTGGCCTCGATGCCGGCGAGGAGGGCAGCCATTAGCCAGGGAATTTCGATGGCCGGAGGAACGTGGGTCACCCTGATCTTCACGAGTCTCTGGCCACAATAGCTTGGGACGAGTGTGAAGTCGTCACTTCTTAATGGGGCCATGGTGTGTTCTCTAGCCTCCTGTGGTGTTTCAAAGAACACGTCTACGGTTCCATACTTCTGCCCACGTCTGATGTGGGGTTTTTTTGCCCACACATGTCCCAAAGCTTTTTGGATTTGGGACTCGGATGCCCGTTCCACTCGGCGCGATTTTATATTAATTGTTCGATAAGACACGGTGCATAAGCGCCGATGCTCCATTTTATTAGGTGTGTGTGTGGGGGGGGGGGGGGGGGGGTCTGACCATGTACCCATCTTTCTTTACCATTTTTGGGGCTTCTTCTAATTCCCCCTGAGTTACCTGGAATGCTTCGCACTGTTTTGCTACTCTGGCAAAACTCAGGGTGGTTTTCTTAATGTCATTGTTGGTGTTATCGTTATTTTTGTTATTAATTTTAGTTTCAGTTGTGGTAGTGGTGGTGTCAGTGGTGTTCGGTGTGGAAGAGTTCATTTTGGTTGAATTCATTTCGATATCACGAGTTAATTTATTTTTTTCTTTTGTTTCTGTTGTCGCGGTGGTGGTGGGGGTTGTCGCGGTGGTGGTGGCGGCTTTAACACCTGCAGTTATTGGTAATGACGGGAAATGAATGTCTGCCTGAGACAAATTTAAAATATTGCTACTGCTTATATTTTTAGTGTTGGCAAACGTAGTAATATTTACAATGGTGGTGTCAGTGTGAGGTGTTAGTTTGTGAGAAAGGAGTGACTCTGAGTCAGCCATGATTTTTCAAAGAAAAATGTTTGTTTGATAATTATAAAAGTTTAAATTTTGAGCTCAAGGCCCCAATCTTGTTGGGTGTCCTTTTCAGATAACAATGTATGTGCACTTATATACATTTAACAATAAAAATTTTCCATGAATGGCAATTTTAAACAACTAAAAATAACAAACATTTGCGGAGCTCGCGATGATACGATTTACTACGTAGGTCGCCAATAATAATAATAATAATAATAATAATAAGAAGAAGAAGAAGAAGAAGAAACATCCCGAAAACAGAGGCTATATTGACAGTAACAAACTAGCCAATATACGAAGAAATATTGTAAGAAAAAAGTTACTAACTGATATAGAAATTGATCAGATCAAGCTAGTAGCACAAAGTCAGCGAAGGGAAAATGAAACATGTGTCAGTGAAAACGAGGTAAACTGTAACACTTCGAATCCCAGGGTTGGGGCGGAATCACTGGCAACAGAACAAATTAAAGAAAGGATCGAAAAAGTGGAGGGAGTGCATGCTCAGGATGAAACTTCAAATGAAAATAATGAGATCGTAAATGATAAAGAAATGAATGAGAATGAACTTGCCAACTTGAAGGATGAAATTATGATCGAATGGATGAAAATGAAAGAATCTGACATGGGGCAACGAGACACCCTCCCTAAGATCCAGAACTCCAAACAGAACCAAAAGATAATACACAAGACTAACATAATTCTCAAAAACATTATCATCACAAACAAACTAAACATTACTGATTTAAATCATCTCTATTATGCATCGGCTAAAGTCACCACTCACTTATGTGGAGTGAAGATGAAAAAACAAAGGAATTCCCACAAGAAATCTACTTGGCAAGAGAACATCAATCGCCAAATAAACCTTCTCCGATCTGACATAGAAATTTTAACAAACTATAAAGTAGGTGAACATGTTAAACAAACTAAACTTAGAAAATTGAAAAAAAAGTACAGTATAAAATCAACATGTGACATAGACATGCTGATAGAAATAATCAAGCAAAAAGTGTCGGCCAAAGCTGCTCGTATAAGGCGCTTTGAAAAACGATCTAGATTCTATAAGGACAATAATATGTTCAAAAACAACCAAAGAAACTTCTACAGAAAAATTGGTAAGTCAACAATAACTGCTAAATCAATACCACCCAAGGAGGAAGTGCAAGAATTCTGGGAAAAGATCTGGGCCGAAGAAAAAGTTCATAACATACATGCCCCATAGATAGACAGACAAATGAAAGATACAGCTCACCTTGAGGAACAGATATGGGAAAATATAACAGTTGAACAGTTGCGCTTGGCTCTAAGAAAAACCAGCAAATGGAAATCCCCAGGAAAAGACAAAATACAAAACTTTTGGATAAATGCCTTCACAGAGTCTCATGAGCTGTTAGCCCAACTTTACAATGAAATAGTTAAGGAGCCAGAAAAGATACCATCATGGCTAGTTAACGGCATTACATTCCTGCTTCCGAAGAATGATGAGACAAACAATCCCAAAAATTACAGACCGATAACTTGCTTGACCACAATGTATAAAATTTTAACATCAGTCCTAACTGAATACACATATGACCACCTGATAACAAATGACCTATTTCACATTGAGCAGAAAGGGTGTAAACGAGGCTCATATGGCTGTAAGGATCAGCTTCTGGTTAACAAAATGATACTGGAAGATTGTCATAATAGACACAAAAATCTATCGATTGCTTGGATAGATTATAAAAAAGCATTCGATAGTTTGCCACACAGTTGGATTGAAAAATGTTTAGAGATTTTCAAAATATCCCCCGTTGTCAGGAGGTTTTTGTCATTCAGTATGAAGACATGGAAAACGGCACTCCTTTTGAATAGTGAAACAAAATCACTGGAAGCTGGAGAAGTTAATATTAATTGTGGAATTTTTCAAGTTGACTCTTTATCACCGCTTTTATTCTGCATCGCACTTATACCATTAAGTAAAATGCTCAATGAAACAAAACATGGATATAGAGTCTATGACAAAACCATTACTCACCTGTTCTACATGGATGACCTGAAACTATTTGCAAAAAATGATGAACAATTGCAAGGGCTATTATCCACCGTGGAGCAGTTCAGTGATGACATTAAAATGGAGTTTGGACTAGATAAATGCGCCAAAGCAACGTTCACCAGAGGAAAGCTGCTGAAGAGTTCAGACATTAATCTTGATCGGGGGAACGTGATAAGAGGACTTGATCAAGAAAAAACTTACAAACATCTAGGTGTTTGTGAAGGAGACGGAATCAAGCACTCGACAATGAGGGAAAGGATAAGGAAGGAATGTTACCGCAGAGTAAGAGCAATCTTAAGAACGGAATTGAATGCAAGGAATAGGACCGATGCCATAAACACGCTTGCCATACCAGTAGTAACCTACAGTTACAATGTCATCAACTGGTCAAGCACAGAGATCCGTAGGCTCGATACAAAAATTCGAAAATTCTTAACCATGCACCGAATGAATCACCCTAAGGCAGATATAGATAGAATATATCTCCCTAGGAAAGAAGGAGGACGTGGGTTAATCCAGTTAGACATTGCGTTGAAAACTGCAACAATTGGATTATCTACATATCTAAGAGAATCACATGATTGGATGATCAAACTCGTTTTGAAACACGAAAGCATCAAAAGATCATATTCCATTACAAAAGATGCACAAAGATACAGTAATGGACTACAAATTTCAGAAGTCCCATTTACTGCTGAAATGGAAAACACAGAAAAAGCAAAGCAGGTAAAAGTAACTGCAAAGAAAGAACTGCTACAGAAACTGGCTAAGAAATGGCAAGAAAAGCCTCTGTATGGAAAATACCCAGAGCGAGCTAACAATCCTGATGTTGACAAAACTTTAACCCATCAGTGGTTGGCATCCTCTGGACTGAAATCGGAGACTGAAGGACTGATTATATCAGCACAAGATCAGTGTCTGCCAACAAAAAATTACCAAGCCAACATAATAAAAAATGGGTGCAGCCCATTATGCCGTGTATGCAAAAAACAACCAGAGACCATTGACCATATAATTTCAATGTGCAGTCCTATAGCTCCAACCGAATACCTAAACAGGCATGACAGAGCTGCACAATACATACATTGGATAATGTGTAAGCATTTTGACCTGCCCCATCAAAAGAATTGGTGGGAGCATCAACCACCTCCCATACTTGAAAAAGATCACATCTCAATCTTGTGGAACTTTAGCATCCAAACAGACCGAAAAATAGATGCAAATAGACCTGATATAATATTGAAGGACTTTCAAAAGAGGGTATGCCTGCTAATTGATATGTCTGTTCCAATAGACAAGAATGTATCTATAAAAACATTTGAAAAATTGAGCAAGTATAAGGACCTGGAGATAGAAATTGGAAAAATGTGGAAATTGAGAACTAAAACAATACCAGTGGTTGTAGGCGCTCTGGGAATGATACCTAAGGGGTCTAATGATTACATATCGCAGATCCCAGGAAACCCGCGTATAGGAGAAATACAAAAGATAGTACTAATGGGAACTGCCCATATACTAAGGAAGATTCTGTCAATATAAGTACATCGGAAGTCTAAACACTAAAGATGCATGTGTGAATATGTATGTTCTTTCTTGAACATGGCGGACCTTGTTGTCTCTTGAGGTCACTGGTTGTGACTTGGTGATAACTCGTATGAACATAAAGCAAGATAAATGCAACTATAATAATAATAATAATAATGAGACAAACAATCCCCAAAATTACAGACTAATAACATTCTTGGCCACAATGTATGAAATGTTAACATCAGTCCTAACTGAATATACATATGATCACCTGATAACAAATGATCTATTTCCCAATGAGCAGAAAGGGTGTAAACGAGGCTCATAAGGATGTAAGGATCAGCTTTTGGTTAACAAAATGATACTGGAAGATAGTCATAATAGACGCAAAAATCTATCATTGCTTGGATAGATTACAAAAAAAAGCATTCGATAGTTGGCCACACAGTTGGATTGAAAAGTGCTTAGAGATTTTCAAAATATCTCCTGTTGTCAGGAGGTTCTTGTCATTCAGTATGAAGACATGGAAAACGACACTCCTTTTGAATAGTGAAAAAAAATCACTGGAAGCTGGAGAAGTTAATATTAATTGTGGAATTTTTCAGGGTCACTCTTTATCACTGCTTTTATTCTACATCGCACTTATACCATTAAGTAAAAGGTGGATATAGAGTCTATGACAAAACCATTAATCACTTGTTCTACATGGATGACCTGAAACTATTTGCAAAAAAATGATGAGCAATTGCAAGGGCTATTATCCACTGTGACGCAGTTCAGTGATGATATTAAAATGGAGTTTGGACTAGACAAATGCGCCAAAGCCACGTTCACCAGAGGAAAGCTGCTGAGAAGTTCAGACATTAATCTTGATCGGGGGAATGTGATAAGAGAACTTAACCAAGAGGAAACTTACAAATATCTAGGTGTTTGTGAAGGAGACGGAATCAAGCACTCGCCAATGAGGGAAGGATAAGGAAGGAATGTTACCGCAGAGTAAGAGCAATCTTAAGAACGGAATTGAATGCAAGGAATATGATCGATGCCATAAACACGCTTGCCATACCAGTAGTAACCTACAGTTTCAATGTTATCAACTGGTCAAGCACAGAGATCCGTAGGCTCGATACAAAAATTAGAAAATTATTAACCATGCACAGAATGCATCACCCTAAGGCAGATACAGATAGAATATATCTCCCTAGGAAAGGAGGATGTGGATTAATCCAATTGAATTATCTACATATCTAAGGGAATCACATGATTGGATGATCAAACTCGTTTTGAAACATGAAAGCATCAAAAGATCATACTTCATTGCAAAAGATGCACAAAGATACAGTAATAAACTACAAATTTCAGAAGTTCCATTTACTGCTGAAATGAAAAACACTGAAAAAGCAAAGCAGGTAAAAGTAACTGCAAAGAAAGAACTGCTACAGAAACTGGCTAAGAAATGGCAAGAAAAGCATCTGTATGGAAAATACCCAGAAAGAGCTAACAATCCTGATGTTGACAAAACTTTAACCAAACAGTGGTTGGCATCCTCTGGACTGAAATCGGAGAATGAAGGACTGATTATATCAGCACAAGATCAGTGTCTGCCAACAAAAAATGATCAAGCCAAACATAATAAAAAATGGATGCAACCCATTATGCCGTGTATGTAAAAAACAACCAGATACCAGTGATCATATAATTTCAATGTGCAGTCCTATAGCTCCAACCGAATACCTAAGCAGGCATGACAGAGCTGCACAATACATACATTGGATATTGTGTAAGCATTTTGACCTGCCCCATCAAAAGAATTGGTGGGAGCATCAACCACCTTCCGTACTTGAAAAAGATCCCATCTCAATCTTGTGGAACTATAGCATCCAAACAGACCGAAAAATAGATGTAAATAGACCTGATATAATATTGAAGGACTTTAAAAAGAGGATATGCCTGCTAATTGATATATCCCTTCCAATAGACAAGAATGTATCTATAAAAACATTTGAAAAATTGAGCAAGTATAAGTACCTGGAAATAGAAATTGGAAAAATGTACCAGTGGTTGTAGGCGCTCTGGGAATGATACCTAAGGGGTCTAATGATTACTTATCGCAAATCCCAGGAAACCTGCGTATAGGAGAAATACAAAAGATATTACTAATGGGAACTGCCCATATACTAAGGAAGATTCTGTCAATATAAGTACATCACAAGTCTAAACACTAAAGATGCATGTGTGTGTATGTATGTTCTTTCTTGAACATGGCGGACCTTGTTGTCTCTTGAGGTCACTGGTTGTAACTTGGTGATAACTCGTATGAACATAAAGCAAGATAAATGCAACTGTAATAATAATAATAATAATAATAATTTCCCTTATTATTGGCCACAAGGGCCGAACATAGAGGACAATACAAAGACAGAGGGGGGGGGGGGGGGGGTTACATAAATTCCTGTAAAAACAATGCAACAAAAAACAATTAACAATACAATAAAAACAACAGAATTCCCCAATAGGGGGGATATCACCCAGGGATGACCTTAGGCACGCCACAAATCCTAACCCACCTTCATCTCCAAGAGCACCCTAGGAAGGTTCCCCTTTTCCTTTAATCCCTCCAGCCTACAGGCACTTGGTCAGAGTAGGCCCACTCACACGAGCCATCATCACCACATTCCCCCACCTTTTAACAAATGTACCCTCACATTCTTTTCCAAGTGGAACTTGGAAAAGTTGATAGGGGATTGGCCGAAGATAAAAGTCTGTTTTCAGACCTTTCAGACGCGTCCATCACACCTCTTTCGCTACAGCTATAAGAGAGAGTAAAATTGCCTGACCTTCCCGGTCAAAAGAAGGCGGCGAGACGGTCTTCACTGTGGATTCGGTCGACAGCCGGACGCGATAACAACTGTTCGACAACAAAGACATCAAGTCAGTAATGCACGAACACTGGACGAGTGCGTGCAGAGCGGTTTCATCGCTCTGTGCGTATCTCAGTCAGGTCTGCCTGACAGCACTTCTGTGCCTATAGAGTATATCTCGAACCGGCAGTGCCGCCAAGCGAGAGACTTCTGGAAATTATCCATAGTCCCTGGCTTGAAGGTCCTCCAGAACAAACTGGTCAGTTCGACTTCGATGACGCCCAGAGTCTCTCCGAGTCTGTTGTGCACTTGCCTGCCTGGTAGAGGGCAGAGAGCATCTGGCAACATTCCAGATGCCTGGCACCCAGTCTCGGTCTCTTCTTGATCCAGGACTGCAGCTCAGTCAAAGAGACGAGCTACAAAAAGGCCTGTCTCACAAACGGCGACCACGCCTGATCACCTTTTAAGCAGAATATCTGGAGACGCCGCAACCTGAGCGCATGTTTGCGGATTATTAGCCACGGCAAGCCCAGCCCTCCAGGTAGAGGGTGCTGGCAGCAGATAGATCACCTCACCAACGGAACTTGTCACCTCCAAAAGAAGTTGAAGAGGACCCGTTCCAATTTGGCGAGGCACGACGGTCAGGTGACGGACGCAATGCACGCGTTTGCCACCTCCGTCCGACCATTCAGAGATAGCTCTTGGCCCATTTCTGGGTGAGAGTGGCTACCCTGTTCGAAACCTCGTCCCAATTCTTATCCATCTGGTCTGGTTCGAACCAGAACCCGAGCAACTTTACCAGTCCATCCAGCGCCGACGAAGTTGTTGAACGGCATGAGCTGGCCCCTCAAGGTGCCAAGCTGCAAGCCCACCGACTTTTCCGAGTTTAGTTTTTCTCTCGTCAACTTTTCATATTTCCCCAAGAAGGTGCCGACCACCTCGATTTCCGAGGCAGTATCGGTAGAGCATCAGACACCATGCTTTGCACCATAAAATACAGCCCTTTACGCTCTGAGTTCAAATCCCACTGAGGTTAGCTTTGCCTTTCATCCTTATGGTGTTCGATAAAATAAAGTACCAGTCACGCATTGGGGTCGATTAAATCGACTTTTCTCTCACCTAAAATTGTTGGCCTTGTGCTTATATCAGAATCTGAGTTCAAATCTGCCGAGGTTAACTTTGCCTTTCATCCTTACGGGGTCGATAAAATAGAGTACCAGTAATGCACTGAGATAATTGCTGGCCTTGTGCCAAAAGTAGAAACAATTGTTATATAGGGCGGTAAATTGGAAGTATCAGTAGAAAGTCGGAGGATATGCTTTGAGTTCTCTTTACGCTCTGAGTTCAAAAACCACCGAGGTTAGCTTTGCCTTTCATCCTTTCGGGATCGATAAAATAAAGTATTAGTAACAAACTTGTGGAGGCGCGTGGCCTAGTGGTAAGGGTGTTTGACTTACGATCATAGTGCCGTTGGTTCGATTCCTTGGCTGGATTGCGTGTTGTGTTCTTGAGCAAAACACTTCATTTCACGTTGTTCCAGTATACTCAGCTGAAAATGGGTACCAGCAATAGCTGGCGATTTTACCCTGCGATGAACCGGCGTCTTGTCCATCGGGGTTAGGAGTCTTTTACTCTCAGTCGCTTCACGCCACGAAACCGGGATAAGCATCAGCCAGGCCTAACGAGCCTTCTGGCTTAAGACAGACTTTAGCCTGGGTTTGATTCAATTGAGTTTCCCTTCCCCGAAAATTGTTGGCCTCGTACCTAAATCAGAAACAATTATTATTAGGATCGGTGCTCTGAAATAACGATGTATACATGAATGTCACCAATCCTAAAACCTAATTTTTGTTGGACCGGCAACCGCTCTGTATAATCAGCTCCTGATTATTACTGAAATTCTATAAGAATCCAGCTTCTAAAATGTTCGGCGGAAGCAGGGGTGCGTGGCTCTGATGATCGCCAACCAACGTAAAACAGACTGTTAGCTTCTCTCCCTTCTTTTGCCGAAAAGAAGTAAGTGACATAGTCACTACTTTAAAACCGATAGCGTATGGTCTTCTAAATGTTTTTAATTAAACATACAGTATATTGCCAAATATACTATACATACATTTATTACTTTTGCCGAGTCCAAACGTTTATTTTCCTGTCCGTAAGTTTACTCGTTTAGGGATTTGTTATTAATATTTTTGTTGTTGTTTTTGTGTTAATCCAACGAAGGCTGAAAGGAATTGGTCGGCTTCTTCTATTTCTCGTCCGACGGAGGTAGAAATTTGAAAAAGCTTGTTTTGGATTTTTGTTTTTTGAAAAACTAATATTAAAGGAGAGTGCCATCTTATTCCGCCCCCTTCAAAAGGTAGATGACCTTTTATTTCTGTAATAGAAAGTTGTATTTTATTTTCACTCACTGCCTCTGTTTCTCTCGCTCTTCCCATCTCTCACTATTATAAGCAAATGAGAGCCCACGCGCTGGCCACTCCTGTCTTGATGGTAATTCCTAGCTTCTCATGCAATACATACAACCTTTTTCTTACTGCTCCCAGTGCTTCAACCACAATCGGTACCACTTCTCTATAGTTTCTTGATTTCTCTCTTCAGCTCCTGGTTTTTCTCAACTTTCTCACTTTTCTTCTCATTCACCCTGTGGCCCCACAGCGAAGCAATATCCACAATACATGCCTTGTTATTCTTCTTTTCTACGATAAAATGGTCGCACTGGATGGTCATCTCCCACAAGATCTTATACTGTTCATTTTCAGCAACCGTTTCCGGTTGGTGTTCATACCATTTCTTACATCTGCTCAGGTCATACTTATGACAGATCTTCCAATGAACCAATCTGGCAATGTTGTCGTGTCGGTGGATTGGCAGTATCGGTAGAGCGTTGGACACCATGCTTTGTGACATAAAGTTACGACGCTTTACGTTCTGAATTCAATTTCCGCCAAGGTTAGCTTTGCCTTTCATCCTTACGGAGTCGATAAAATAAAGCACCAGTTATGCACTGGGGGATTTAATCGATTTTCCCCTCCCACCAAATTGCTGGCCTTGTGCCTATATAAGAAACCATTATTATTATTGGGGGATTGGCAGTATCAGTAGAGCGTCGGACAACATGCTTTGCGGTATATAGTTACAGTTCTTTACGTTCTGAGTTCAAATACCGCCGAGGTTAGCTACTTTTCATCCTTATGAGATAAAATAAAGCACCAGTAATGCAATGGGGTCGATTTGATCGACTTTCCCCTCCCAAAAAACTATTGGCCTTGGGCCTAAATCAGAAACCATTATTATCATTGTTATTGTGGCTACTGCTGCTATAAAAGTAACTATAATCTTGTCTCTCTTCTTTTCAATAAGGTTATTGTTTATTTTGTGTAATGATGCAGTAGTTGTTTGGGAAAGACGATGTCTGTCTCATATGATAGAATATACGTTTTAAAAGAAACGGAAACGAAAGGAGCATTAAGTACAGTGTGATGGGAGATACGTCTTAAAAACAGTTGTCAGAATCAATCTAGAGAAAAACTTGACAAGAGATAAAAATATGGGAACATTTTTCAAGATACAATTAACTTTTTCATTTCTCGAAGAAAAGTTAATCTAGCATAAATAATAGAGAACAAGTTTTCCTATCTTGGCTTTTGTGTATTGAAAGACAAAACATAAGAAAAACAAATGATAAATGAGACAATCTAATAAATCTTTTGAGAACACTTCTTGTTTCTAGCGAAGTTTAGCTGTATTGTTTTTCCGTGAAACGAAAGATATGGAGCCACGCTAAAAAAACAACAAACAAATAAATGCAAAAAGTGGGCATAAAAAAAGGAACAACAGCAAAGGCTACAAAATAGATGCATGTAAAAAAAATACCATTCCGTCCATTCATGTGAAGTCGACAATGCCTTTAGATATGAAACTATTCTGCAATTAATCTTGTTACATAATTACTCATAGGCAAACATTTATGTATCATTGCAAGTATTTGTCGGGTCTAGTCTGAGGCGGCGACTTTGCAAAGACGTTAGAACGTTGGATAGAATGTTTTGCTGTATTCATTCCGACTCTCTGCTCTCAGAGTTCAAATCCTACCGAGGTCAACTTTGTCTTCCATCCATATAAGGTCGATAAAACAAGTACAAGTCTAGTACTGGGATCGATTATTCCTCTATATCTCTTTCTCACTTCCATTCTCCAACTTTCTATCTCTCTCTGGATGAAATCTACTGTATTCAGACCTGGAGAGGAGATGGGCTCCGGGAGGTTTAAAAAAATTTTTGTTTAACCCTTGAAACGCCGTATGACAATATGGCACCTCTACGACTCCCTCACGAGTTATGGGACTAAGAAGAAGAAATATAAGGTTTATGAAGAAATATAAGGTATATGAAGAAATATAAGTTTATGCCTCAATATTTATTCCGACTCACTGCGCTCGGAGTTCAAATCCCATTATGGTCAACTTTACATATCATCTTTCGAGAACGATAAATAATAAAAGTACTAGCCCAGGGTGGTGGTTAGGCGGAATTGTTTTAAAGAATCGGACGGGGTAGTTTTGAGTATCTGATTTGACTGTGTGTTCTGAGTTCAAATCCCGCTTCCTTCTATCATGAGTTGCAACGGGTAGCTAGTGGAAACATCGTTTCCTTGGTCCGATCTAACAATTGATCTTTTTCCTTTTCTAGTTTAAGATTTACTCTAACTAGAGCTATGTTTTGGGTCATTACCAATCTCATCGTGAACACGAATACCCTAATGGTTAGAGTGCTAGGCTCTCGACTTTAAGGTGGTAAGTTCGGTTTCCAGATCAGGTGACATATGTCCTTGAGCAAGGCATTTTATTTTACTACGAGGTTAAATCACTGGAGCTGATTTTCCGACGTAATTGAGTGGTTCCACGGAATTGAAATTAAAACCCGCATGCAAATTTATTTAATTTGAAATTCTGGATTTTTGTCCATTCACATTGAAGACGCTCTTCCTGATACCTTTAGATTTGGGGAAGCAATTTATTCTGAACAGCAACCTTAATATCAGAACAATGATGAATGTCAAGAAATCATTGTTATACCATGACCATTCCTACTGAGTCAAACAAACAAAAAAACAGATATACTATTCGACGTCACTGCGTGGACAGGGGGGGGGGGGGCTGAAGTGGCTGATCTTGTGGGACTGTTTGTCTAGGAACACTTATGCAAGAAACCGCTCAACAATATCAGATTTGTAACGAGATGACGGATTGGTAGTCATGAACGGCTATACCATGGGTAGATTTAGAAAATACCTGATAAACATATTCAAGGTTTAAATATGATCAGCTCCATAGATCTAATAATAGCTAACACCCCAGGCCTTACGTCAGGTAAACACAACTCAAATAGGAAGCCAAACAAGTTCACGGTATCTATATGTATAACATAACGTGCTCTAATTACAATAATTTCAATGGAATACATTTCTAACACGATATCTTACTTTCTTCTTCTTGCCTTTTTCCTTTCTTTCTTTACCCTCTTTTTTCACGAGACTATATAAGTGCAATTATCCCAGTTCATTACTGGTACTTTATTTTATCGACCCCGTAAGGATGAAAGGCAAAGTTAACCTCGGCAGGATTTGAACTCAGATCATAAAGGGCCGTAACTATGCTGCAAAGCATGGCGTCCGACCCTCTACCGATACTACCAATCCACCACCCTCCTGCCTTCTAAATAATGACAGAAATGTTTATGAATATAAATACAATTTCTGCACAGCTACTCTCGGGTCCCAAATATTAGAGGGAGGGTGGGGTGGAAAATTGGTAATTTTTCTAGGTTGTCTCCGATGATTTAAAAAAAACTAGAATTAGATATCGTATGGGATTTCTAATAATGTATTTTCTTTTTTTGTCATGTATAATGTTTTCTTAATGTATAAAGAAAATTAATTGTTGCAGTAATGCTACCACTTAAAATTAAAATTTTGTCGAAGATAGATGAGCAGAATTTGATAAGCGGGGGGTGGGGACGATTTTTCGAGACCCGAGAGTATGTCGATAAAAATTGAGTTCCAAACATTCTCGAAGCTTCCTTGGGGACGTAGTAGTGGATGGTCCAGAATGACCATGATGATCAACAAGGGGAAAAAAGCCACACAAACATTTTGCTGCGTTCGTCATAATACCAAAATGATGAAAACGATTAAATGATGTCGATTCTAGTTTATGGAATGTTATAAGCGGTGAATTGGTAGAGTCGTTAGAACGTCGGATAGAATGGTTTATGGTATATTCTGGCTCTCTGCTCAACATTGCCATCCATCCTTTCGAGGTCGATAAAAAGCTACCAGTCTAGTACTGAGGTCGATTCTTCCTCTCTCTGGAAGAAATCTGCTGTACTCAAGCCTGGAGAGGGATGGGCTCCGCTAGGCTTAAAATGCACAAGAAACCCTGCATATCAATACGGCGTCCCTACGACTCAGGAGTTTCAGGACCATACCATAATCAATAGGTTCAACAAGTGTTTGGTTGCAAGTTCGAATGAAATTGACTATGTTCAGTGAGGAAATAAATTATATGTGTGTGGTAAAAGGTACTTGTCTGGAATGGTGTGAGAATTTAATATATATGATAATCCTTGCAAGGACGTCAGACACCAGAAATTCTCTTGAAACCATATGAAAAGGAGAAAACCAATTAGCAGATAAAGGACGAATAATAATTACAGCAGGTGGTTGAATTCCAGTTTGGATATATTTAAAGAATCTGAAACTAATATATGAGGCTTCGACAAAATAATGTGATATGCAACAACAATTTTAATTTTTTTTTGCTCATTTTCAATCTCTGATGTTTAAAAGAAACCAACAGACAAAAAAAAAAAAATTAAACTACTTTTCTAGAAAGTAAAAGAACGTTTGAGGAGGTGATGGTTAAAACAAAAATGTATGCTAAAATGAAGTCATTGTGTACAAAAGTTGATATAACTATATACCAGACCTGCCAACATCGAAAAACTCAAACGTGGTGTACCATGAAATAAACTGCACTAAGTAGTCTCGGGTACCAAATAATAGGGGCGGGGAGTTGGAATAAACTTAAATTCTTATAAGCGGAGGGAGGGATTCGGTAATATAGTGTATGGGATTTTTGTAAAGTTCTTTTTGTCATATATAATGTTTTTTTAATGTAAAATAAAATTATTAGATTCTCCAGCTGCTGTATTGATATGAATCACTTACAATAAAATTTCGCCGGAGAGAGATTTGCAAAATTTAATAAGTGGGTGAGGAGTGGGGGGACTGAAAATTACTAAGTAGTTTATATATATATTTAACTACTTTTGTTTGATGTATTTAGAATTTTGTAATGCAAGGCCAGAATTTTAGTAAATATTTGGAATATAAATGTTGGACTTCCCGATTACTTATGACTCACTATATATATATATATAAGTATGTATACGTACATATATATATGTATACAGACGTATATATATATATATACATACATGCACACATATATATATGTAAATATGGATTCACCGAATATTTATTATAATGCTCGGTGTGTTTGTAAACAAACATCCCGAATATTAAGCCGTACAGTGTCTAGCAATAAATGTTCGGTGAATCCATACGTACATATATATATGTGTGCATGTATGTATATATATATACATACTACTGTACGTCTGTATACATATATGTATGTACGTATACATACTTATATTTAAGTAACAGCCGTACTAAGAGTGAGAAATGAAATTTCGTTTCTTTTTTTCCGTTTATCGTTTTCGGTACCCCGGCCGATTAACTCACTCGATATGCAAATTAGGCTGCTCAGCCGTTAATATGCATAATGAAAGTACATACTTTCAGACGTTCAATCATCTGGCAGGAAGGTATACGTGGCTGACGATAGCTAATAAGCTTGAAACTAGTACAGCATTCCTTTGTCAGTGTTGAACAAACGAGCAACGATGGTTGCTAGACACTACGGCTTAATACGGGATGTTTGTTTACAAACACACCGAGCATTATAATAGATGTTCGGTAAATCCATACGTACATATATATGTGTGCATGTATGTATATATATATATATATATACATACTACTGTACGTCTGTATACATGTATGTATGTACGTGTACATACTTATATTTAAGTAACAGCCGTACTAAGAGTGGGAAATGAAATTGTTTCATTTTTTCCGTTTATATATATATATATATAATAATAATAATTGTTTCTACTTTAGGCACAAGGCCAGCAATAACCCAGTACATTACTGGTACTTTATTTTATCCATCCCGTAAGGATGAAAGGCAAAGTTAACCTTGGCGCGATTTGAACTCAGAATGGCAAAGGGCGTAACTCTATGCGTCAAAGCATAGCGTCCGACCCTCTAGCGATACTGCCAATCCAATAATAATAATAATAAGTTGAACGGACCCAGCATAGGTATCAATGCGAGGACCTGTTGCATCTAAGCGTACACAATAGGTAATGTAAAATACACTCCCAGAGGATACACACAGTTATTCGGGTACACATGAGTGAGTGAGTGTATGTGTGTGTGTCTCTGATGGTAGCTAAGATGCTTCCATAGGCGGTATGCCGGTTGAGCACTCTATGTTCTTACAGAGCAGAATGTGATATAATATAAAACGAAAAATCAGTGATGCATCTGAACTCAATTTATTGTGTGTTACAATTGTTTCGCCGGCAGTGAGAAAATTTGATCTGAAATGATTAGAAGTGTCCGACGAACCTGCAGATCCAGAATCAGACAGATCCACACTATGATAGTGTCTCGAGCTGTCTGCCGGCGAAACAAAATAATATCAAAATCTCATAGATCCGATATTATGTGAGATAAAGCTTTTACTGTGAAAATATAATAGCAAATATAGAGTAATGGAAATGATAAAGGGTTAACTCAACCATAATTCTTGACTGGAACATAGTTTATTAACTCCAGAAAGATGAAAATATAGAAAGTTACCCCAGCTGATTATTGAACTTAGAACCTAACAGAAGCTAACTAAATACTGTAAGATGTTGTTAAACAATTGAGTCAACATCCCAGGAAACTCTTAAAAAACTGTAATGCTTGCACGCCTTTCTTTCTCATCTTTAAGCTCAGAATGTAAAAAGCTGGAACAAATGCCACAAAGCATCTCGTCCAATGCTTTAACATCACCAATTGATGGAGCAAAATTTACCAATCATCCTACTGCAGTTCACACCAATGCCCTTTCATCTCAGAAACGTTAGGAGTCTGAAGAGCAATCTTGTTGCTCTTAACATAAAACATTTAACACTGCCTGTGTTACTCACCTATGGAATTTACCTGTCTGAGATTGGCAGTTTCTTCAGCCTGCTCCTTGATTATAAGGTTCTCATCGAATTGGATTTTATCAACATTGGTGTACTTCAAGATTTAGTCAACCCGCCTTTATTCTTCCATCTGCACAGTAATGATCTAGTCACATCCAATTCTCCGAAAACATTATTGTACATCAGATATCATCTTTCAATTCTTAATCTTCCAACACAAGTGAAAGATAGAGGGAAGGGGGGGGGGGCAGTAAAATTGCCATGAAATACAAGGTAAACAAGTATAGTTATTAGATTAAATTCTTTTGAAAGTGAATGAGAAAAAGTTTATAGAAAAGATTGCAAAAAAGAAAAAAAAGGACAAGGTGAAAGAGAATGCATGGTATGGATGTCACTAACTTTTTCATTACTATGGTTTTAATGAATGACACTTCCTATGATTTTCAAGTAATTTTGAAAATAATCAAAAATTTGGATGGATTTAGGAATGCGACTAACTTCATTATTAAGCTCGTGTTTGTAGCATAACTTAATCCTTTAGTATTTAAACCCGCCATATCTGACGAGAATTCTCTCACCACTTTCTGTCCAAATTGGACGTAACCTCATACTGATGTTAAGGTATTGTTTTCAAAATAATTGTTTCTACTTTTGACACAAGGCCAGCAATTACCCAGTACATTACTGGTACTTTATTTTATTGACCCCGTAAGGATGAAAGGCAAAGTTAACCTCGGCGGGATTTGAACTCAGACCAACATCAAAATCTCATAGCTTTGATATTCTGTGAGATAAAGCCTTTACTGCAAAAATACAGTAGTAAATATAGAGTAATCTAAATGCTAAAACGTTCTTACATAAAAATTAAAAAAATTATGAAAGATTTTTATATAATTGTAAAATCTTTAAATGAATAGTTTGGCACTGTAGAACCAGGGGTGGCTTCAAAAGGATTTTAAATGACTGGAAGTGACCATTCCAATTTAACAACTGCATTGCAGTGTAGTGTGTATATTTGTAACCATTATGAAAAAGAAGTGTCAATCACTCCAGCCAATAAACTGAAAATAAATATTTAAAGAAAACTAAAAGACAAAACCATTTGTTGTGTAACTTTTATTTAAAACAATTACAATATAAGAATGAACAATACAATATGAATAGTAGGTTAATTCAAAATGAAATCAGCTAAGGGAGACAACTCAATAAAACAAAAGTATAATTTTCTTTCTTTTTTTTAATACTATTTAGTGAGGGAGGAAGAAAGTAACTGGTGTCATACACACAAAAGGAAATCTTAATTGAAATTTCCCTATTAACAGAGAAAAAAAAATAACACCCTCGTGGCAATTGTTAGCAATTTTCAAAAAAGGGAAAAAAAAGGGGGGGAAAAGGGGGGGGGGGCAGATAACTGCCAAAAATTAATTTCTAAAAACTACTATATATACTCGAATATAAGCCGAGGAATATGTGATAAAAGAATTTTTTTTTTTTTTTAAATTGCTGGTTGGCATATTTTAAATTGAGGTTTGGCATATATACACCATCTGTTGATTTGCTGCCTCAGCTTATAAATGGGTTTAAATTTTTGCCACATAAAATAGGATTGGTCAGTTAATATCCAAGTATATACAGTAAATTACAAGTGGCGTCACTGAAAGGGCAAGAAAAATTTCTAGGTCAAAGACGTCACAACCTAGAATAAAGGTGGCCCATGGGAGTGTATTCACATAGACTGCGCTTTTCTTATGAGCATCGGAAATTGAACAAGGAACAGTAAATTACAAATTTCTACTTCAACAGTTCTTCAGTTTATTGTGCTTCATTGTGTTGAAGTAGAAAATTGTAATTTACTTGACACAAAGAAATAAACAAGACACCACAACAAGCTTAGGGAAAAGAGATCTTTAACAGGAACGGACAACTATTTACATGCTTTAGTTTATTACAACTATTAAACAATCAATCAACAAGATCCCAGGCCTCATTCGCTTAATGAAGACCGAGGAGGCAATGTTTCTATTGCTTTTTTTCCAATTGCTAATACTATCTACTGGTCACAAATCCAAACAGAAGAAGCAACGTGAAATAGAGTGTCTTGCAAAAGGACATAATGCATCGCCTGGTCTGGGACTCACAACCTCAGGATTGTGATTCTCATTCTCTAACCACCCAGCAACATGCCTTACATACAGAAAAAAGAGTTATGAACGATTTGGAGTCATAAGGATGCCATTGTCACACAACCACCATGGTAACTTTAAACCTGGCAGAGTACATCACTCTCTAGGTCTGAACACAGCCAGTTTCTGAGTGTGAGAGGGGGAAGGGAGAGTATCGACTCCAATACTGGATTGACTAGTACTTTTTTTTATCAATCTCGAAAGGATGAAAGGCAAAGCATTTTATCTGAAGTTCTAACGACTCTATTCTCTGCCTAATGATATAAATTAGGATGATTTAATTAAGTGGTGAAGTACTGAGTGCCAAAGGTAAAAAATATTCTTAAGTAAAAAATTTCGTTAGTGGGAGGGAAAATAAAAAAATAAAAAAAATAGATGACTTTAAAAAGAATTAATTAACAAGAAGCTAGCAATTTTTCAAAATGTATTTACATGTTTAAAAGAAAAAAGTATGTTCTTAGGTTGCAGGCAAGAGACAATGAGGGACATGTTTCAATCTATTACACCTCATAAGCATTATATAATCCCACCGAGGTTAATTTTACCTTTCATCATTACGGGGTTGATAAATTACAGTAACTTACTGGGGTCAATTAATCAACTTTTCTTTCTACCAAAAATTGTTGGCCTTGTGCCTGAAGTAAAAACCATTTATAGTCTAATCAAGCATGTACAATAGGATGGTTAGTACAATAGGATGGTTAATACAATAGGATGGTTAGTACAATAGGATGGTTAATACAATAGGATGGTTAGTACAATAGGATGGTTAATACAATAGGATGGTTATGTGTTGGCCTGATCAGATGAAGTTATGGTGAATCTTATAATGTGGTGGATAGAATTGCTTTAAAAAAAATTGGACAAAATGCATTATGGTATTTTGTTTACATTCTTCTGTGTTTGAAGTTCAAATCCTATATCCTGTGTTGACTTAAACATTCATCCCTCCAGGATTGATATGACTACACACTTTGGATTTTTGTGGAAATGTATTCCAATGGTTTGACAGTCCATCTGCTGTCAACATCTAAGGAATACCTATTGTTATAATTGTTATTGTTACCTACCTTTATTTCATTAACCCTAGTATGCCAGTTTTCAGACATGAGTCACTTGTGGAATAATAGAGTTAGATATCATGATCGCAACACCCCCCAGACACAGGGACAGATCTGTAGAGATTGAGCCTGATTGTCACCCCAACACCAACTGCCAAGGTAATGGGCATAGACACTGTTATGCTTACTGTGGGAAATTCTTTAACATGCACTGCCATAAAGAAGGCTGGGCTGGCTTGTCGGAATCTATCATGCACACTGCACCAGGAATTTGTTGACCTGCAGGGCGGATTATATAGAGATGATGCTCTTCTAATTGTAAAAAATGTCAACGGTCAACAACTGGAAAAAAGGAAAGCTATAGGACATATATATGGTGGCAGCGGTGGGATATGGGGGTGTATTCACCATGAAGCCCAAAAATCCCTTATAGGTAAGGACGCTCTCCAGTTGATAGAAGCAGTAGACACTGCAAGAGCATTTGAAGCTACTACAAAACAAATGTCCTCAGATTTCAAACAAATACAATAGGCAATAGTGTGGATATTATCTCTAGACATGAGACGAAACATATCCACAAGCAAAGAAGTTGCCAGTACTGTGGTACCGAGTATGTGTTCAATGACCAGAGGAAATGTCCTGCATTTGGTACACACTGCAAAGCATGTGGAATGCCCAACCACTGGAAAAAATTGTGTAGATTAACAGAATATCACAAATACAAGCCTCAACTTTCAAAGAAGAGCAGAAAGAAAAGACAATGAGATGTATATGCCCAACAATAGGAATAAAACTTATTAGTGATGTTAATATGATTCAACCATGTTTATTTACTTGGCATGTTTATATGTGTATATAGCAGAGTAATCGTGAACCGACAATTCCGCGAACAACTCAGCGCCAACAATTCAGCACATGACAATTTAGCGCAAGGACAATTCAGCGCAAGGACAATGCAAAATGATATATAATGTGTGTATATATATATATATATATATATATATATATATATATTTATTTATTTATTTAAAAAAGGAAATAGAATGACTTCACTTGTGGTTCCAAATAATTTATTTTCTTCAAAAATCCAAAGGTTTACAATTTGAAATTTTTAAAGAGAGCTGGAGATGAAATTCTTAAGCAAAGTTTTTTCTTAAGAGAAATATGTGTAGGAATGGGGGAGTGTTGAAAGCGGTTGGTGGTAGTAGTGAGTTGAGATAGCGAGTGGGGTGGAGGAAAAAGAAAAAAATATATATACAGCAGGTGTGATGTGTTTTGGTCAATTTTAGAATTCTTTTGTTCAAGAAGAATGTTTTTAGAAGGTGTTTGTGAGCAGCACATTAGGGGGTACAATTTGTTTGGGTCACTTAAGCTTGGATTCTTTTGTTCAAAAGAATGTGTCCCTAGCAATTTTTAGTACCAAAAACGAATTTGTGTGTGTGTGTGTGTAGTTAGTTTCTCAGTAGGAAAACAGAATAAAGGATTTTCCACTCCTATCACAACTCACCACTACCACCAACCACTTTCAATACTCCCCCATTCCTACACATATTAAAACTCCACCCACCCACAAACACACCAAATCCATTTATATAGAACCACACAGCACATACAAATCAGTTTGAAGACCGCGATTCAGCGAGAAAGTTCTTCACACACACATTATTTGTGGTACTTCCTTTTTAGGAATCCAGTTGGTTATAAACATTTACCAAGTTAAGACTAAAAAACAGGCCCTATGGAGCACATTGGACGGGAGCACATTTTATTAAATGGATTCTGCTATCGTTTAGATAGAAAACTTAGAAATGGAAAAGAGTCTTGGCGTTGTACTGAAGACAAATGCAAAGGTCGTATCCATGTTAATGAAAGTTTATGGGAAGATATTACAACGCATACCCATGTGCCGCAGCCAGCAGTATCAAGGATGAAGCAGATGATTTCAAACATTTGTGAACGAGCTGGTGCATCTAATGATGTCCCGAGAAGAATGATCCAAGAGGCGCAAGTCTCTTTGCCAGATGAAGCAACAATTTTACTACCTAAGTATTCAGCGCCATAGAAAACGAGATGGTGAGTCAATTCCAGCACCTGATAATGTTAGTGATATTGTATTACCTGAACATTTGCGTGTAACACACAGTGGCAAACCTTTTTTATTGCACGATTCCGGCAGTGACGATACCAAAAGAATGTTGATATTTTCGACTGAAAAAAATATTGAACACCTTAAAGAATACAAAAACTGGCTTACAGACGGTACATTTAAAGTAGCCCCGCACCTTTTCTAGCAACTTTATATTATTCATATGCTTTGTGAAGGACGTGTTTTTCCAGTGATATATATAATATTGCAAAATAAAACAGAGGAATCATATGAGAGAGCATTAAGGACTATTTTGAATTTATACCCGGATCTGAAGCCAGACACTATGCTCTGTGATTTTGAAAAGGCATTCCAAAATGCATTTACAACTGTTTTTGAAAGCACGCAAATAAGTGGTTGCTTTTTTCACCTCGCTCAGAGCGTATGGAGGAAAATCTAGTATTTAAATCTTACTCAGCTTTATATAAGGGAGGAACATATTCGTGGATACTGTAAGATGTTAGTAGCTTTAGCTTTTGTGACAGTTGACGATATTTGTGGAGTATTTGAATCTTTGCAAGATGTTATGCCTCAGGAATTGGAAGAATTAACAAATTATTTCGAAGATACATGGATTGGCCGCCCCTTCCGCCGTCGTAGAAGGGATGCCATTTTTATACCCGAATTCTGGAGTATTTTTGATCGTGTTCGAGGAGACCTACCAAGGACCAACAATTCTTTAGAAGCAATGTGGAAGCATTTCGGTGCTTTTCAAAAGTGAGGCCCTTGCACAAAAATACTCGGTGACCGCAGTCACCTCTGCCAAATACACCTTTTTCCCCTTCATACATGGGAAAAAGGACACAGAAAATAAACATTACAAACATACCACCAAATATTAACATCTGGTGGATTCTGGCAGGGTTCTTGGAGGAGGATGAAGACAATACTGTTGATCCAAAAATCCACAAGTAACACATGGAATGGCACAGCCACTGAGATACGGAACTCTCTAGGCAACTGCGGGAAATGCAAATCACCCGGTCTAGATGGTCTACCCTATGAGTTTTACATAGGCATGCCGGACTTTTTGAAAGTGTCCTCGAAGCCGTCTACTGCAACTGGTAGCAGAACAGGAGAATTCCCAGTTCTGTAGGCAGGGGCGTAGTAATGCTGATCAGGAAAGACGAGAACAAGGAGGACGAGATACGTCATTTCAGGTCCATAACTCTCCCAAAGACAGAGTTAAAGATTTTGGCCAAGGTGTTAGCAACGAGGCTGGCGCTTGTCAAGAACCTGGTGGGAAAGGCTCAAACGTGTGCAATTCCAACCAGGTCCATCCACGACAATCTCCACCTCATGCGATACATCATAGAGAGGGTGGGGTGTAAACCTGGCTTCAGTGGGGCTCTGATCAATTTAGATCAGTCTAAGGCATTTGATAGGGTCGACCATCGATACTTGGAAGCGGTTCTCAAGGCGGCCGGTTTCGGAGCCGTCTTCAGAGGCTGGATCACAGCCACGCATACCAACATATGCTCGACAGTCAAGGTGAACAGCTACCTATCGGAGTCGTTCCCAATCACACGTTCCATCCAACAGGGATGCCCTCTCTCCTCCATTCTGTACGTGTTGACTCTCGAGCCACCTATGGACAACTTCCAAAGGTCCCTGGCCTGGCAGTGCTACCGAGGAGTTCTACCACTACGCGATAAGATCTACAGGCATGGATGTCCCGGCAGGAATCTTTCAAAGAGGACGTGTGCAAGATGCGAGCGGGACATTGAAACCGTCTTGCACGCAGTTGTACACAACCTGGGCATAGCCGACCTGTGGAACTACACAGAACAACTACTGTCGCGTGTGGGACAAATCCAGTTGACTGCCGAGTCCATAGTAAGGATCAAATCGCCACCTTCATTTAAAAAGAAAGAGAGGCGATTTTCCTCTGTATAGTGGCTATGGTGAAAGAAGTTATATGGTGGACAAGGTTAAGAGGACTAAGGACAGATGCCTTTCTCTCCGGACAACAACTCTTCCTTTCTTTAGGTACCACTTTAGAAGGAGAATCAGAGTGGAGAGAGAGGTACTGCACCCCAGTAAATTTACTGAAAGGTGGGTGAATGTGGCGAAAATGGCCCGAGTGATTGGGCCTTCTTTGTATATAAACCTGTAGGTCGAAGAAGAGAGCGGAAGGAAGAAAGGAGCACTTGCACAACATGCTCCTGGAGTTCAGGGTTGTTCTATCTACGGGGTATAAAGCAACTCATTTGTAACGCCTCCCCCTATTGGGGATTTCGATTATTATATTTTCATGTTAAAACTTTTTTACACGACTGTATCTAAAATCCCTGCCATATGTCTTTGTAGTGTCCCCTTTTCTTGTGCACTCTTGTGGCAAATAAAGAAATATATCTATCTTATATATGTATACATACATACATACATACATACATATATATATGTGTGAACATATAACAGATAGATACTTCCTTACATTGTCACTATAAGTGCATTACACGCATTTCGCACACTACCTACGTAATGCTCTATCTACTCCTGCAATATGGCTATCTTAACATAGTCTGGACGTGTACCACTTAGCTGGTAAGTATTTTGTTAATTTTGCATGCAAAAAACAAACTTTTTGTTAAAAAATACATTGTTTTGAGGATTAACCCCCTGGCTAAATTGTCAGCTGGGCGGTAACCGTATTTTTCACCCCTAAGGGGGCGGAAATTTTATTTGAAATAATTTTCAAAAGCTGAAATATTTTGCTATCGATAATGGCTAGCTCAGTAGAAAGAACACTAGCGAACGCCGATGAAAAAAATAGAGAAAGACAGACAGAGAGTAACGTTCCTACAAGCTCTGCCGGTATAGACGTCACTATGGTGACAAGTAGTGAAAACAAAGATTTGTTTCGCAATGAAAGCGAAAATGCAACTCACAAGTTGGACCACACAGCTCACAACAGACATCAAAAACCACAGAAAATGAAACAATTTACACAACTACAAACGAAAAAAGTGACAACCACAACAACACCAAAAAAATAACATTTGCACAAACAATCATAAACAAACAAGACTTCAAGGATCTTGATATCTACAATGCGAGACAGATGTTTTCTGAAGCAAAGGAATTTATTATTTTCGGAGAAAACGGTGGGTTTAAAATAAACTCACCCCCAGAAATTCGTCTTGAAACACTTTGAAGGACAGTTACCTTCAGAACTGTTTCAAATGAAACAAGAAAGCCGGCATTCCTCAGTCAAGGGGAAATAGAAACAACCTTGAAGGAGGTTGTAGTAAGATGCCTCTCGCCACCTAATGGCGAATAAAGTAAACAGAGAGTCGTCTCCCTTGTTTGTGACGTCACAATAAACTCAGCAGCAGCAATCCTCTTTCGACAAGAACTCTGAAAGGAGTCAGACGTGTTCATTATGGGTTCTCAAAAATAACCACTGCGGAATGTTGGCAGAATTAAACACGAGACTTGCATGTTCTTAAATTAATATATTATAAAAGTTCAAAGGTATGTAACTCTATTATAATATTGCATTCACATCGAATAAATATGTTGTTAACTGAAAGCAACAAAGTAATTACGTTTTCTGTTCAAGAAGTTAGATACGCATTATCTAAAGTGGTGACCAGAACGTGGAAAATGTAAGGTTTTGTCGGATATAGACTTTATGCAGAGGGCCAGACAGTATGGGAGCATTTTGGTGCTCCTCAAAAGCGAAGCCCTCGCACAGAAGTATTCAGTAATGCCGATCAGTTCAAAGAAATACACCTTTTTCCCTACTTACCTGGGAAAAAGAACCCAAAACATCAAAATATCCAACATACCACCAAATATTAATATTTGGTGGATTTTGGCAGGATTTTTAGAGGAGGAACAGGACACCATACTCTCCACCAAGAAATCGAGACACACGTGGTCTGGTACAAATTTGGAGATTCTGGTTCAAATGAGGCCGGAGAGAATCTCCAAAATACCTGCAAAAATGCTGGTGGACAACAACAGCCACATAAACATTTCAGCTAAGGAGGGAGACCACACTGCTTTCGATGTAACAGTATATCGCATCTAAAGGCCTCCTTCCCTTTACAGACAAACTTTAAACCCCCCCCCCCCCCCCCCACAAAAAAAATACTGTTACCAACACCAAAACCACCACCACCACCACAACAACAACAGCACCACACAAAACAAGCAAACACACCAAAACAAACAGCCACTCAACCAACAACAACAGAAAAAACACAGACAACTCCCCTGAAGAACAGTCCCACCGCATCCCACTCCATCCAAAACTACCACAAACACACACACAAAAACACCATCACCACACAACATACCCCTACCGCACACTCCTGATGAGGAGAGCCTCGGAAATAAAAAAAAAAAAGAAACACCGCAAAGCCACAAAAACACCAATCACCAACACTAACACACAACCACCGACACAAACAACACCACAATCAAACCTCCCCCTACCAGCAAAACAAACACCAACACCACCCCAAACACAAACACACACCATAAAAAGAAAACTCCCAGATGAACAACAAACAAAAACAACAACAAAAACACAAACAACAGTACGCATACATCAACACCAACAACAAAAACCTGATGGAGGTCATCTCCAAAGACCCCCCAAAGTGGAAACCAAGGGGAAAACTTTCGTGAAATCAAGATCAGCACCACACCTGAAATTGATAAGAGTTCCTATGGAAATTTATAACAAACTGAAAAATGAATTTCCGCAGGATGTCAGAAACCCCTGCCAAAACCCATAAGGGCCAACTTTCAAACGATCTTATGTCACACAGTATGGATGTGATAGCCATCACCGAGTCCAGGATCCACAACAGGCAGCAACTAACCCCCATCTTCAATGACTTTGAGATCTACACATTTCTCTGTCAGCCAGGAAGTGGAGGGGGAGTGGCTGTCATGTTTCGGAAAAACCTGGACGTCAAAGTACAGCAAGTACACTTGGACCCGAGGGGTAGACTGGTAGTCCTAGACGTGAACAGTGTTGGAGGTGGAGCCTTCAGACTGGTGGTCGTTTATGCCCCGAATGGGCAATCGCGGCCAGACTTCTTTAAACGTCTAGAGTCTTTTCTGGGAACATCTCGCTCCTTGCTTTTAGTGGGGGTCTGGACTGGTATCCTAGATGCACGATGGGACTATGTAGGAGCATGTCCCAGTAGAGAGGAGTGCAACGGCCTCAAAAATTTAATCGGCCAATTCCAACCAACTGGCCGATAGGTATCGACTAGATTTCCCGACTGCACCACAGTGGACGTGGACAAACTGCAGCCCGACATCTAGATCGTATTTAGATGCCTTTCTCTCCGGACAACAACCTTCTTTAGGTACCACTTTAGAAGGAGAATCAGAGTGGAGAGAGAGGCACTGCACCCCAGTAAATTTACTGAAAGGTGGGTGAATGTAGCAAAAATGGCCCGAGTGATTGGGCCTTCTCTGTATATAAACCTGTAGGTTGATTCTGCCCAAATTACCGATCTTGTGGGCCTTTTTCTTCTATTTAACATTAATTCATCTTTTCTCCACCTTAAAGGTGGTTTATATCGTGATGATTGTCTTCTTCTATCCACTAATCTTAGCCTATCAGAAATTGAAAGAAATAAAAAAACTTATTAGAACTTTCCTCAAAGACTATTATAGTCTCACTATTACATTTGAAAACACCAGTAAAGTAGTTAATTTCCTAGATATAACTATGGACCTATCTACGAGTATCTACCAACCTTACCATAAACCTAACCAAACTTGCATTACATATACTCACAATCTAATCACCCTAGATCTATCCTTAAAAACCTAGCATATAATATCTCACTCAGAATCTCTAACCTTTCATCAAATCAAGATGTATTCGATAAAAATGCGCCCTTTTATAATGAAGCTTTAGCTAGAAGCGGCCACAAGAACAAATTAGTCTATATACCTTGCACCAATAATATTTCAAACATACAACCTAATATTACCAACAAACACTAAATGAAAAACCCACACCTAAATGCCACTCATGCTACACCTAAAAACACCAACCCAAAACTTAATTTCTCTACCTCTTCTCACATAAAAATAATGACTTTCAAAAAACCATTCACCCTAATACTCTAACATATGTCAACAACATAACTAACAAAATTCCTAATAATCAGACTAAAACACCTAAATCAATTAATCTAACTAAACCTATATATAATAAAATCACTAATAGTAACTCTCTCAGTAAACCTCCCGATACATCATATAAATATAAGAAAATGTTGAAACCGTAATAGACGAGTTACTTGGTATAATGCTCCATTTAATCTACAGATTAAAGACCATATCCCTAAAAATTTCTTTGCTCTCCAAAACAAACAGAACTCTACTAGCTCCACATCCCCTAAACTATCACCCACCAACAACCTGTCTAACCATACTAATCTAATTACAACCCATTCTAAACCATACATTAATGAAAATAGTAACACTCATACCACTATAGATAACAATTAACTCTCCTGATAGAATATTTACGAATGGTTGTAACTGTAGAATCAAAAGAAATTGCCCATTAAAGGGAAATTGTCTTATTAATAACAGTCTATAAATGTGTAATTAGTACTAAGGACTCCACTCAATCCTATATAGGAGCTACATCTAACCAATTTAAAGTAAGATTTAATACCCACAAACATAGATTTAAAAATGCTGCATTAGCTAATACAACCGCCTTGGCTGAAGCAATTAATAATTATAGAAAGAAGGATATTGATTACAACCTGACCTGGTGCTCAAAAGGGCCACTCTTTATCAAAATAGCAGATACGAGTGTAGGTTATGCTTCCAAGAACTATTTGAAATCATGAAATCTAATGATATCCTATTAAATAAGTGTAGTAAGAGTTGCCTCCCCTGCCACGACAATCGAATCGCTGTTCTCTAGACAGGAAGTAGGTGGAGTTGCTTCCCTTTGGGATTGACCAAACTCCCTAGTGGTCACTTCCGGTCAACAGAGATAAAAGGAGCGATTAACCGCGAAATCTCTCTCTCGCCTCCTGATTCCTGAAGTGGTAACATCTTCGACCATAGCTGGTGATTCTTTCTGGACGACCCTTTCGTTACCAGCACAATCCAGCTCACCAGCCTGAGATGAGAGCGCCAAGACATTTTCTACCAACTTCACAATGGTATTATTGCCATCGGGTAACAACCCTTTACCTTATACACCTTTGACTTCTATGAAGTAAAACTTTATCACACACACCAGTACTCTTTGTCTTTTATATTATGTTGCATGTGCACCGATATCTATTTCCTAAAGTGGTGACCTGCCGACGTGATATTATTTTTTTTTTTTTTTAATGGGAAATGGTTATACGGTGTATCTGATATGATATAAGACACAAACAAAAAAAAAAAAAAAGAAAAAAGAGAAAAATATAACACCTACAATTATTGACACGCAGACAAACCACAATTCTATAAATGTTTTCACGATTCTCTTTTCTCTCCTTTTTCTGCCTTTCGCTTCTCTCGCAAAAAAATAATTTTTATGAGGATGACAAGATGGAGTCTCTCTTCTCTTTAAATAGTGTTTTGGCGCGAAATAGTCCGCCATGTTGGATTTTTTTTTGTTGAGTTTTTAGGCCCCCCGAAATTAACGTAGATAACAGCATTCAAGTAATCGCTGGTTCGCACACTGTCCCGGATGCATTAGTTTTCCGGTTCAGTGCTCTGACGAAAGATTTTAGTTTCCATTTACTGTTACCTTAGAGACATTTTCCCCATACGGTAGATCACTACGGCATACCAATGGCTTCCCACTCTGTTCTGCCAACGTACACGGGCGACGTAAGGTTGTGGTTCTCGCAATTAGAAGCTTTCTTCAGGGCGAACAGAGTCGACGAGGAACTACAGCATTCTGTGGTCCTCAGTGCCATTCCGCCGGCAATTCTCCCAGCGGTCAAGGACCTCGTGTTGGAGGCAACGACAGAGTCGTCGTACGCGTCTCTGAAGGCTGAAATACTCAGCCGGACAGAACAGTCGTCAGAGAGGAGATTTAGGGCTCTGGTCCACCTGGAGCACATAGGGGATGGCACACCATCGAACCTCCTTAGGCGGATGAAGGACCTAACGGAGGGGTCTGCAGCGGAAACTGCCCTGCTGAAGCAGTTGTTCTTTTCGCGCCTGCCGACGAACGTACAGGCAATTTTGGCCCCCATGAGGGATTCGAGCTCGGTTGAGCAGCTTGCCTCATCGGCGGACAAGATATTCGAGGTGACGAATGCCGGAGACAGCGACCCCCTCGCCGCTGTTCAACACCCAGCTCGGGCCACACACGGCCATGCGATCTACGCGGCAGCACCAACGGATAGCTTGGCGATCATTGCGATGCAAAGGTCCATTCAGGAGCTCACCATGGAGCTCCACAAGATGAAGGCCTTGTGTGGTGGCTGTTCGCGCTCCCGCAGTCGCGGGAGATCGCAAAGTTTCAGACGACGGTCCAAATCACCTGGTTCAGCCTTATGCTGGTACCACGAGCGGTTCGCGGAGAACGCGAAGCACTGCGTGCAACCTTGCTCCTATCATAAGGCGGGAAACGCTTAAGAGGTCCTCTGATGGGGACAGATGTCCTCAACATAAAGCCACCAAACCGCCATTTCTTCATTAAGGACCTAATATCCGGAAGAGGTTTCCTCGTGGATACAGGAGCCTCCTGTAGTATCTGGCCGGTCCATTGCCTGAAAGATACCCCCATAGAGTCATCTGTCACGCTGCAGGCAGTTAACCACTCGTCTATAAAGACGTACGGGCAAATCTCGCTCCCTCTTAAATTCCTAAATCTCCGAAGGGATTTTAAGTGGATTTTTACGGTTGCCGATTTGCCATATCCCATCTTAGGAGCGGATTTCCTCCACAACTTCTCTTTAACTGTGGACGTCCGTGGCCAACGCCTGGTGGATAACATCACCGGCTTTTCAATTCATGGCCAGGAAGCCAAGGCCCCAATAGTCAGCCCCGTGTTCTTTATTGCTGCCGCTGGTGACGCTTACCATGCGTTACTGGGTTCTTTCCCGGAGCTCACGGATGGAAATTTTCGAGTCACTGACCCAACACACTCGACCGAACATTTTGTTTCCACCACCGGTGCCCCAGTGTTTTCGCGCCCACGCCGCTTACCGACGGAAAAATTAAAGGCAGCACGGTCCGAGTTCGACCATATGCTGCAGCTGGGCATTATTCGCCCATCTACGAGTCCTTGGGCTTCACCGTTACACATGGTGCCCAAGACTTCCGGCGACTGGAGACCCACAGGGGATTATAGGAGGTTAAATGCCATGACCGTCCTGGATAGGTATCCCATTCCCCATCTCCACGATTTTGCATCTTCACTGCAGGGGTGTAGGATTTTTTCTAAGCTAGATTTAGTGCGAGCCTACCACCAAATTCCGGTCAGGAAGGAGGATATTCCGAAAACTGCAATTACAACCCCTTTCGGATCATTCGAATTTTTGACCATGCCTTTCGGACTCAGGAACGCCGCTAGCACTTTTCAGCGGTTCATAGACGAGGTCACGCGTGGTCTGGACTTTGTTTATGCTTACATAGACGATATTCTCGTCGCTAGTTCCTCTCCGGAAGAGCATATGCGCCACATGCTTCTCTTACTTCGGCGACTTCAGGATTACCGCGTTCGCGTGAATCCTGCAAAGTGTGTTTTCGGTTCCACTTCCCTACATTTTTTAGGCCACCTCATCGACGCCGAAGGTATTAGGCCGCTCCCTGAGCGAGTTCAAGCCATACAGGAGTTACCGCCGCCTACTACACTTCACCAGTTGCGTCACTTCTTAGGCCTAATCAATTTCTATAGGCGTTTCATTCCTCATTGTGCTAATTGGCTATCTTCCCTTACTGACATTTTAAAAAAACGTCGTAAGAAGAATGAAGACATTTCCTTGACACAAGGACAGCTTCAGGACTTCCAGTCTGCCAAGACAGCCCTCGCTAGTTCTTCTTTGCTAGCCCACCCGGTACCAGAGGCCAAGCTTTCGCTTTGTGTTGATGCATCTGATACCGCTGTGGGTGCAGTTTTACAGCAGTCTTACGCTGAAAGCCAACAACCTTTGGCATTTTTCTCGAAGAAGTTGAAACCAGCAGAAACGCGTTATAGCACGTTTGGGCGGGAATTATTAGCCATATATCTGTCGGTGAAACATTTCTCTCATATCCTTGAGGGGAGAAATTTTACGGTTTTTACCGACCACAAACCGTTGACCTTCGCTTTGAGGGCCAAAGCCGACAGATATTCGCCCAGAGAGACAAGGCACCTGGACTACGTTTCACAATTTACAAACGATATCCAGCACATTGCCGGCTCGCACAACATAGTTGCAGACGCATTATCTCGTTTGCCAATTAGCTCCATCTCGTCATCCCAGGACATCGATTTAGGTCGTTTAGCTGCAGACCAACCTGCACTCCAATCGTTGGACACTCTTTCCACCGAATTTGCGACTTGCATTTTCAAATATCTGCCCTTGTCCACCACCGACAGGCAGATCCTTTGTGATGTATCCACTGATGCACCACGACCACTTGTTCCTGAGACTCACCGTCGAATTGTGTTCCTGGCTCTGCACAACATTTCTCATCCAGGATCGGCTGCCACAGTTAAACTTATAACAGCCAGATTCTTCTGGCCTAATATGAGGCGAGACATTGCTGTTTTTTGCCGTTCCTGTATCGCTTGCCAGAAATCGAAGATCCATAGACACATCCGGACTCCACTTGGTACTTTCACCACTCCAGATGCCCGGTTTCAACACATCCACATTGACATCGTTGGACCTTGGCCATTCAGCAGTGGATATTCATACATATTGACGTGTGTCGATCGTTTTTCGAGATGGCCTGAGGCCATCCCTTTACAAGACATGACGGCTGAGACTGTAGCACGTGCCCTGGTATCAGGGTGGATTACCCGCTTTGGGGTACCAACTACACTCACCACAGACCGCGGTAGACAATTCGAGTCCCATCTCTTCTCTGAGCTCACAAAAATAATTGGAGCTCAACGGATTCGGACCACAGCCTATCATCCTGCTTCAAATGGAATGGTGGAACGATTCCACCGCCAATTAAAGGCCGCTCTTCGCGCCTATCCAGACTCTCAACGTTGGAGCGAGTACCTTCCTAATGTGTTATTAGGAATTCGGTCATCAATAAAGGAGGACCTTGGGTTCTCCCCGGCCGAATTAATCTACGGTGCTCCTCTAGCGTTGCCTGGGCAAATGCTTGCCCCTGTTGATCTTGCTTTCCAAGATCCGCTTTCCTACGTATCCCGTCTGCGTTCTTATTTACAGGACCTGCCGCCGATGGATACGAGGAAGCAAACTGTAAAACATGCGGTCCCGAGGGACATTGCCTCGTGGACCCATGTGTTCGTAAGCAACGATGCTGTGAGACCACCCCTCACACAACCATACTCTGGACCCTACCGTGTGTTAGCACGCACTGACAAACATTTCACAGTAGACGTTAAGGGGTCCAGAGAGACAATTTCGGTGGATAGACTGAAAAGGGCACACAATGACGCTCATACACCCGAGCCACAAATACCCCAATCTTTCACCATTGTGCATACACCTGCTCCTTCTGCCCCACCATCACCTACATACAAGACTACGACCCGTTCCGGTCGGAGAGTCCACTGGCCCAAAAAGTTCTGCCAAACTATTTTTATATGAACTGGCCATTGGAGCCTTATATATATATATATATATATTTTTTTTTTTTTGTTTTTGCTGTTCTTATTTATTTGATTTATTGTATTGCAATGTACCTCTCATGACCATTTCACTGGATGTATATATATGTTTTTTCGTTTCCTTTACAATGAACATTTTAAGCTACATTCTTCTCTTTGCCGGTTTATAAGTTTGCAATGTAAATTTACCGTTGATAACCGCGCATTTAGTAAGAATGCTTATTTCTCTGGTCGCTGGCCTCTGGACCCTTCCAGATCAACGCATTCTCAACATCGACCATCAACTTCGGCTGCTATTTCTAGCACTTTGCGCAACTCATTTTTTCTGAAAAAATTTTTGTCTACTGTGAATTTAAACACCGAATACGCTCACTCAGCAGCAACACCAACAGCAATATAACAGCAACAGCAATATAACAGCAACAGCAATACAGCAGCAACAGCAACAGCAATACAGCAACTCAGCTTCACCAACAACCAAAGCCAGAGAATTTATTTTTGCAGCACTCTTCCTGTGAGAAAATCCATTTGGATGTTGGAAATTTCACGATATACCACAAAAAAAAAACCACCTGCATTCATTCTCTGGAACACACTTTCTTTCCTGCTGTCATGTGATTGCACACCTGTGAACTATATTTTGTACATTTGAACTTTTGACTTTTCTTACTTCCATTACTCTGTACCATATTTTTCATGCCTCTTACATGCTCGCCATCTTACTCCATGCATGCTTCTTTCGATTTTTTATGTTTTAAAAATCTGGCGGGGGATACTGTAGTAAGAGTTGCCTCCCCTGCCACGACAATCGAATCGCTGTTCTCTAGACAGGAAGTAGGTGGAGTTGCTTCCTTTTGGGATTGACCAAACTCCCTAGTGGTCACTTCCGGTCAACAGAGATAAAAGGAGCGATTAACCGCGAAATCTCTCTCTCGCCTCCTGATTCCTGAAGTGGTACCATCTTCGACCAAAGCTGGTGATTCTTTCTGGACGACCCTTTCGTTACCAGCACAATCCAGCTCACCAGCCTGAGATGAGAGCGCCAAGACATTTTCTACCAACTTCACAATGGTATTATTGCCATCGGGTAACAACCCTTTACCTTATACACCTTTGACTTCTATGAAGTAAAACTTTATCACACACACCAGTACTCTTTGTCTTTTATATTATGTTGCATGTGCACCGATATCTATTTCCTAAATAAGCGACAGGAGTTATTTATATCATGCAATTATAGAATTAGAAAAACCTTCAAATATTATACACTTAATTAATATATATCTCACTCTTATATTTTACAAATTATTATAATTTAAAAAAAGATCTTTTTAATTTAGTTAACCTATAATTAGAAATTTACTACAGAGAATTTCATAATTTTATTTCCCCCTTACATCTCACTTTAACTAAAGTTATCTTTAACCTCATTACTTCTTTTAACCGCACCCCCTATTTATCACATTTAATACCTAGCATTATTAAATATAATTAATATCTTTAATATTATGGATATTTAGATAGATACACTACTTTTTATTAAATTTTATCTATATATATATTTTTTTTACTTCTTTATTTATCACATCCATAAGAATTAATATAATTTTAACTCTGTAAGTATACCTATCAATTAATTTAATTTCCTTTTATGTATCTAGGTTCCTTGAAATTTAAATAGGATTAGTATTTCTCACTAACATTCTCATCCCACAAATTTTTTTCCCTTCGCTTTTAACAGCATTCTTTAATAACATCAATTTTTTGGGAATCCTTCACTATCTCCTTGATTTGACCTTATTTTAACTCCTATCTTTCTCTTCCCCATTGTATTCTTTTCATTCAAAGCATAAATTTACATTCCTCCACTCCTAGCATCAAGTTCGAGTACTGTTATTCTATCAACTTGACCTCTAACTCTTTTCTATTGGTCAATTCAAAACCTGTTCCCAAACAGACCTTTTATTTTAATACTTTGTTTCTTTCAATAAACATACTTCATCATTTCTGAAGATGGCATGTATAAGTGAAGGTATGTATATCTCCTCTGATAATTTGTAATATTTTTTTACATAGATCTTTAACATAATATACATACCAACTCACATATATATCCCAGAAACGGTCGTAAAATGATGAATTTTTCAATATAAGGAACCTGTTCTTTGTTTTTATTTCATTGTTTTTATTAATTTTTATATATATATGTGTGTGTGTGTGTGTATACATGTGTGTATCCCATAAGTTATGTCCGGATTTACACACACACACATATATATATATATATATATATATATATATATACACACACATATATATATATAAACACACACACATATATATATATATACAAGGAGGCTTAGTTGTTAGAGCATTGGCCTTGTAATCGAAAGGTTGTGAGTTCAATTCTCAGACCGGGTGATGTGTTGTTTCCTTGAGCAAGACACTTTATTTCACATTGCTCCAGTTTACTCAGCTGTAGAAATGAGATGATAGGGACTGGGGTCCCTATCATTCCACTGCAAAGTGGTCATGGAGGTGCCATGGCAAAAAAAGCACCCAGCTCACACTGTAAAGTGGACGTGTAGGTGCCACGGCAAAAAAGCACCCATGATGTTGGTGTTAGAAAGGGCATCCAGCTGTAGAAATCAAGCCAGAAGTAGTTCCCGTCCCACCCTTGCAAGCAGGAATAAGCGGGCGTAAAATGATGGATGGATGGATACAGATATATATATATATATACACACATACACATATATATACACAAACACACATATATATATATATACACACACACACACACACATATATATATATAAATATATATATGTGTGTATATATATATATATATATATATATATATATATATATATATATATATATGTGTGTGTATATATATATGTGTATATATATATATGTGTGTGTGTATATATATATATGTGTGTATATATATATATATATATGTGTGTATATATATATGTGTATATATATATATATATATATATATATCATCATCATCATTTAACATCCATCTCCCACGCTTGCATGGGTTTGGACGGGAATTTTCCCACTTGAGGCAAAATTGGTTGTCTTGCTCGCATAGGACTGTCTGGCAGGTTTTCTACGGCTGGATGCCCTTCCTAACACCAACCAAGTTTACAGTGTGGACTGGGTGGTTTTTACCGTGTTACAGCATTTATGGTATCGATTATTTCTGAGGGTGTGACTAACATAGACGCCACAACTCTCTCCAAGAATAGTAGCAGACGTGCAGCTAAGAAGATCAGAACTGTGGGGACTGAACACATAAAGGAACAATTTGCTGTACCAGACTTTGTTACCTTGCATTGGGATGGCAAAATAATTCCTGGTGACCACGAGAGGCTAGGTGTGCTAGTTGCTGGAACTCCGGACTTCAGAGAAGGTAAACTCCTCAGTGTTCCCATAATTCCTGATGGCACTGGAACCACCCAAGCCAAAGCATCATTTGATCTTGTTAAAGATTGGAATGTTGATGGGTCTGTGGTGGGCTTGGTCTTCGACACAACTGCTTCGAATTCTGGATGGAAGAATGGTGCCTGCGTGAAACTAGATACATATATATAATTCCTATAAAAACCTGAGCATTCTGGTACAGTAAACATAATCTCTGATGATATGGAATCGATTGTGCATTGGATGTCGAATGCTGTACTAACTATATAATATTATAGATGCAGCGAGATCTAGGCAAATTGATGTCTATTGAAACGTACGTTAGAACCGAATAAATCTCTTTTACTGCATCTTTCTGTTCTTTTTGATTCTTTATACACGCCCCGGAGTATAGCTAAACTGGAATATACACCTATTTTCTGCATGTCGTTGAGCACCACTCTGTTGTAAGCTGACCTTTTCCTACACGGTACATAACACTGTGTCCTGGAAAACCTTAATGCACTCGTGCATAACCAATTATATATATACATATATATGTATTTACATATATATGGTGGCTGCCAACTCGTTTTCGAGTACGGCCACTACTTTATATCCATGTAGAAGAACCCCTACCGATGCGCTGAACAAGTGTGACTTTTTAGTCCAGCCAGCGACTTGAAAACTCTGGTACAAACACTACACTTGTGACAATTATTGACACATAGTGCTGGGCCCATGGTACCATGTGAGGACAAGTGCAGAGAGATCTCCAGATATAAAACAATGCCTGTGCCGTGAAGCTTTTATAGTGAGCAAAGGCATTGCACAGAGCCAGTCCCACTCTCTTAACCAAGATGATACTTACCAAACAGAAGAACAAGTCAACATCATTGGATACCATCAGGGTTGCAGGTGTTATATCAGAGTTTTCCTTCTCCTAGAATTCTGCCTTGACAAAGGCTAAGGGGTCATCTCTCCCAGTGATTTTGGATGGCCATTGACTCTTAAGAGATCCTTTGCCTTTTGACAGGTTTTGTTTTTAGTCGTGCAGGATGTCCAAAGTCACCCTCCTCCCCAAGAAACCTTGGTGGGGTTGCCAGTTTAGTCGCCAACGATCCAACCATGAGACAGGTTGTACTGGGATACATGTTACTAGTAGCACCAACTGGTGACCTGACATATATATACATATATATGTACATACGTATATACATATATATACATATATATACATATATATATATACATATATATATATACATATATACATATATATATATATATATGTATATACATATATATACATATGTATATACGTATATACATATATATACATATATATGTATATACATATATACATATATATACATATATACATATATATGTATATACATATATACATATATATACATATATACATATATATACATATATATGTATATACATATATACATATATATACATATATATGTATATACATATACATATATATATATACATATATATGTATATACATATACATATATATATACATATATATATGTATATACATATACATATATATATACATATATATATATATACATATATATATATACATATATATACATATATATATATACATATACATATATATATATACATATATATATATATACATATATATAAATCAGGAAAGAAGGTTTACATGGTTTGCTATACAAAAAAGTTTTTAATCACATAGCATACATTTGTTTCACTGAACTGGTATGTCTAGAGATCGCTATTCGCTTAATTTTGCGTTACTCGATCGCCAATACAGAATTATAACCAGTCAGATCTTCGTAGCATGCGAGAATGAAGAAAATACACAGGCAAGAAAAGAAAAGAAAATACAGGCTACTATATGAAGTAGTAATGGCATTCAATTAGAACAATAACAACAATTACAACAATGCTATCAATAAATTATTTAAGGAGACCCTGACATTACTTAGGTGGGGGGTATATAATGTATCTAATGTT
>OZ024741.1:46779690-46782190 GCA_964016885.1 Eledone cirrhosa
ATAGACGCCGTAGCGCCCCACTAGAGAGTCCATCGAATAATAAGTATGGGTTTACGACATTTAGGAGCTCCCCCCATAACCCTCTACTCGATAAATTTGAGAGTGACCTATTGTCTCTCGTCCAGTCTATTAGGTATAAAAAAAAAAACAGTAAGCCTAGCGGCTTCCAAACTGAGTTAGAATCACTAGTTAAATCTTTTAAGGACAGGAATTGTATACTCGTACCCTCGGACAAGACTAAGAATATGTACAGCCTGAGTTATGAAGAATACCGCGGATTCATATACAAAGAACTACATAAAAACTATAAAAAAACCACTGTAGCCAACCTAAATGAGATTAACAGGGAGGCTAAAGTGATAGTAACGAAGCTAGGATTAGAGAAATGCACACAGCCTTACATCCCCCGCCAACCAAGGTTCACGTTGAAAGATCATAAGGAGGACTTTGCAAATAGCCCCTCTGTCAGGCTCATAAGCCCCTCTAAATCTGACATAGGGATTATAAGTAAAAAAAATACTGGATGAAGTCATACCTAAAGTTAAGGATAGGATTAGCCTGGAGCTGTGGGGAAACACTGCGGAAGTGATAAAGTGGTTCTCAAGCATTAGCAACCACAAATCACTACGCTTCATCCAGTTTGATATAGACTCCTACTATACGTCTATATCTCCTATAATACTGAATAAGGCGCTCATACTGGCAATGCGGACAGGCGGAATCACTAGATCCCAGATTGACATAGTTCTTGCCGCTCGTAAAACAATTATCACATTTGAGGATGAATTGTGGACGCGCAAGAACACACATAATAACTTCGACATCACTATGGGTCTAGTGACTCGGCACAGGTGACAGACCTCGTCGGCTTATACCTGCTCAAGGAGCTCAACGAGCAGTTCCCACACCTCAGAGGTGGGCTGTACCGTGACGACGCATTGCTTACTGTGGAGTTTAAACGACACAACCTAGAAAGAACTAGAAAGGACCTATATAAATTCTTCAAGAGCTTTAACCTATCAATAACTATGGATAGAAATATAAGGTAGTCAACTTTCTAGATGCCACACTAGACCTAGATAAGTTAGAATATGCACCGTACCATAAACCTAACGAGAGGCTGACATACGTCAATGCCAGCTCCAACCACCCAGGCTCAGTCCTCAAAGCAATAGTTAAGGGAGTATCTAGTAGGATTAGCGGACTATCTAGCAGCGTGACCGCATTTAAGGCGAACGCGGAGTATTACAATAAGGCGCTAGCTGGGTCAGGGCACAAAGATAAACTTCATTATATTGAGACAAATGGCACCACCCCACTACCCCAACCCAGCACTATAATCACACATATGTCCATGGGGGATGGAGGGAGGTCTAGAAAGACGAATAGGGACAATAAGAATTTAGGTAAGAACACCAACACTCGCAATGCAGACTCGGATAGGGCCCGCACGGTTGGAAAGCGTTACGCCGCCCCAAGCAAGACCAACAGTGAAAACGGGGGCCAGAGGTCTAGGAGATTCGAGACCAGTACACATACTACCGGGAGCCCAGGACGCACACCTGGCAGAACCCATAATAATCTAGATAAAGGGAGGTTAAGCAGCATAGGGGATACGAAACGCAGTGGAAAGAATAGAAGATGTAATAGCACCTTCTTTAACCCGCCCTTCAACTCTAAATTTATTACAAACCGCCCCAAATATTTTTTCTCTTTGATAGATAGGAACTTCCACCCAGGTAGTAGGTACGGTAGTGTCATCAATAAGAAAACTATCGTACTCGACAACCCCTAATCTGGCCTCCCACCTAGCCAAGACCAATAAGAATAAGATTAAAGAGGGACTTAAGGCCATCCGAAATAGTGAACCACGCCAGTACACACGACAACATGGGACCAACCCACTGAGTGAAAGACCCAGGGGGATAACAGGCAATAAACCCGGTCCCACTAGGCAGCCCCGCGGCCGCTTGGAGGGACATACACCCCTGATTGAGGAGCACGACCCTATTAGGAAGTGTAATTGCCGACGGAAGGACAAATGCCCACTAGCTGGACACTGTCTTATTAAGAACGTAGTATATGCTTGTAATGTAACCACAGACACGTATACTAAGACGTATATGGGGTCAACCGCTAACCAGTTCAAGACGAGATTCAACGCCCACCAGCATAGCTTCCAAAATGAGAAGCTTAAAAATACCACATCGTTAGCGGGACACATACATAACTTAAAACAAGCAAAAACCCCCTACACACTAAGCTGGAGATCCCTTACTAAAGCTCCTCCATATAGCTCGTTAAGCAGGTTTTGTAGCCTGTGCCTAACTGAATCTCATGCCATAGTATTCTCAGGACTTAACTTGCTCAACAGGAGGTCAGAAATCTTCTCGTCCTGCCCCCATACTATACTTAGCTCTTTCTTTTTCTTCAGACCGGACACCTAACCCTGACCCCACCCTGTCTCGCACATGGCTGCCCCGCTGGCGAATAGGTTGCT
>OZ024741.1:46787190-46797190 GCA_964016885.1 Eledone cirrhosa
ACAGTAGACAGCTTCTGCTACATAGGTGACCAAATTAGCAGCGGAGGTGGGTGTTAAGAAGTTTAGGGAACTACTACCACTGCTAGCTGCAAAAGGCTTCTCCCTCAGAATGAAAGGCAGACTGTATGATGCGTGTACCCAAACAGCGATGTTGCATGGTAATGAGACCTGGGCGCTGAAGGTGGAAGACTTACGTAGATTAGAGAGAAACGAAGCCTGCATGCTCCGATGGATGTGTAACAGTAATATATGTGAACGACAAAGCATAAATGAATTGAGAGAGAGAGATTGAGCATAAGAGGAATCAAATGCTGTGTGCAGGAGAGGCGGCTGCGCTGGTATGGACATGTGATGCGTATGAAGGATGACAGCTGCATAAAAAAGGTGCAGAGCACTAGAAGTTGATGGAAACCGCGGACCTAACCGGCACTCTCACGAGCGACGAGCTGAAACTCCTACACCTCGGACCTAAGTTCATCGTCACACAACGTCTCGACGACAAACTCAAACTCAACATCGAGGCCAACTTTTGTCGAGCCGCTTACCAACTTAAATGGGTGACCGCTATCAACAGCGCCACAGATAATAACAGCGCCGACACAACCCACCCCAAGTTACCCACCTACCACCCCGACAACCCACCCCCCCACCCACTAACCACAAACTCGACACCAAACTCATCAGGCTTAAACACTCCATCTCGGATATACTTCACAAACACACACACACAACACTTAACCTCACCAAATCTCAACTCACCACTCTCTCCAACCTAAAATCGAAGAACCTCATCTATCTCCCCTCCGACAAGGGAAAAGAATTCTGCGTCATCAGCAGAGAGGCCTACAACACCCTGGCCCTCCAACACCTTGACGATGACAACCTCTACTCCAGGGTCACGGGAATCACTCCCGCGCAGATAGAAGAACACATCAACTCCGCCTGGACCAACATCTGCGACCGGCGGAAGCTCCCGAAGAAGCTGAGATACAACCTCCTCACGAGGAACAGCAGACTACCCGCCTTCTACCACCTCGTGAAAACACACAAACAGGGACCCGACCTGAAAATCAGGCCCATCGTATCGAGCGTGGAGGGACCACTCTACAAAATTTCATGGCTCCTAGCCAGAATACTCAAACCCATCTTAGACACCTTGCCGGGACACGTTAACAGCTCCGAGGAGGTTTTGAAGCGCCTGCATCAAATGGATCCCGACACCAGAAGGAATAACAGATATGCCTTCAGCCTTGATGTAGTCGCTCTCTACACCTCGGTCCCGGCTCTCCCGGCCGTCAATATACTAATGGAACGCGTCCAATCCACCGACCTACACTGCTTCGGGCTCACCACCACCGACATCCACCAACTCCTATCCATCGTCGTCGACAACACCTACTTCGGATTCCTTGACCAAATTTACCAACAAACCTCGGGATTGCCCATGGGATCAAGTCTATCAGGTGTGCTAGCCATCTCCTACATTGACAACCTCGAACGAAAGGCTCTCAACGCCTGCCACCCCAACGGCGTAGCCTTTTTCTCAAGATACGTGGACGATATCCTCATCCTCACATCTTCCCAAGACACGGCGAACAGAATCTATGAGACGTTCAACAACACGGACGAGAACATTGACTTCAGTGTTGAACACCCCAACGAAGACGGGTCACTTGCCCTACTCGACTTCCGAATCAACATCACGGAACAAGGAGGGATCCACTGCAACTTCTACAGAAAGGCAGCCTGCAGGGACCTATTCGTTCACTACAAGTCCGCCCTCCCTAACAGTGCCAAAAGAGGATACATCACGAGCGAGATCGCACGAATCAAAAACAGATTCAGCGATCCCGCGAGTGGTGTCACTCATACCAAGCGATTCCTCGAGGTGCTGGAGACGAACGGGTACCCTACCTCGATCACAGAGAGAATAGGAGACACCAGACGCAAGAGACAGAGAAGCACCCAAGGCAAGTGCTTCCTTAAAATACCACACCTGGGCGAGAAAACCACCAACGCTATCCGCAAGGCTATACGGAGGGAGGGCCTCGACATCCACCTGGCCCCTCCCTGCGAAGATGCCTCTCCAGGAAAACCGAAAAGTCTACTGACGCATGCTCCCTCAGAGACTGCCCGATACGCCATGCTAACTGTTGCCTATGCACATACGTCGTGTATAAGATAGAATGTGACAGGTGCAACCAATACTACATAGGCAGCACAATTCGACCTTTGCACATCAGGATCAAGGAACACATTAAAACCAGGGCCTCGTCTTTCCGGAAACACATAGACAAATGCGGAAACAAAGACAGAAGGCCCATTGTCACAATTTTAGCGACTGAAAGAAACGTCGGCACATTACGTATTAAGGAAGGGCTTCTTATCAAACGACTACAACCGCAATTAAACAACCGTTTAGAGAGAAGCGAAATGAAATGGCTGGTTTAAGTTAACAAGCGATGCAACAACACACAACACACGCACACACACACAAACGAGACAACTACACACACACACGCACACACACAATAGCATTCCACCATACGAACATACCACACTGCCAATACAGATGAACAAGACAACTACACACGCACACACACACACTCAAGCGAGACAACACACACACACACACACACAGTAACATTTAACAAGCAGGCAGAGAATGGACTGACAGCTAGCGCCATCCCACTCCCTCATTCGGCCGTTGACTTCTGTACGACCGACAACATTTCAGGCGCACGCGCGCCCGACCGAATACCTCAAATATTCAAATCACAAACAGCGAAAGACGCGTTCCAAGAGGAAGGAGCAGCCATTGGTGTTAGCATTGCAGGCGACATAGCTAACTTATTCATGGTATGGTGGGACAGTAGACTTAAACTTAAACTTAAAGAACAATTAGAAGACAGCTTAACCCTGATAATGTACTCCCGCTACGTAGATGATATAAACATCGTAGTTAAGACACCCCCACTAGAGAACAGTCAGGAACTAGAGAAAAACACAATGGAAAGCATCCAGCAAATAGCAAACTCCATCCACCAGAGCATTAGAGTTACTATAGACTACCCAAGTAGACACCCCAACCATCGATTACCTGTACTAGACACAGAGCTCTGGTTAGATACCATTAACAACCAAAAACAAATCCTCCATTCCCATTATGCCAAACCCATGACTTCCAAACATCTGATCCACCGAAACTCGGCCATTTCGGACCATACCAAAATCAACATACTGATTGCGGATTTGGTACGGGTGATGAGAAATGTGTCCCGCATGTGCAACCCCGAAGAACTAGAGAGACACATACAACACTTCATCCACCGTATGCAGTTCTCTGGTTACAATCAGAGAGATAGAATCAGGGTGTATAGAGGAGCCAGAACCAAATGGGAAAAAATGGTAAATAATGACATAAATGGGACCTGCCCCTTGTATAGGAGCAAATTTTGGAATAGAATAGAAAGAACTAGGAACAAGGCCAATAGAATAAACTCATGGTATGATAGCAATAAATACCAGAGTGTAATGTTCATCAATACAACCCCTAGAGGCGAACTAGCCTACAAATTTAGAAGGGCCCTAAATAAACATAAAATCAATATTAAGATAGTAGAAAGACCAGGTACCTCCGTAAAAACACTTATTAGCAAGACATACCCGTTCCAAAGACCCTCATGTATAGATAAGAAATGTATAACCTGTAAAATAAGCCCCCATATTAACTGTAAAACTAGAAATGTAGTGTATAGCATAAGATGTACTGAAGGACAATGTAGAAACAAAAATATAGTGTACATAGGTGAGACAGCTCGTAGTATAGGGGAACGGATAAATGAACACTGGCGAGACCTTCAAGATAATAAAGAATCATCTGTACTCTACCAACATGCTAAGATAGAACACAAGGGTAAATTAGAGAACATAGAAATAAAAATAGAATCCACACACAGAAAAGATGCAATGTTTAGGCAAATTACAGAGGCAGTAAGCATAAAAGAATTACAACCAAAATTAAATAGAAAATATGAGTGGAACAGCAACATCACAACTTACAATTAAGGACAAAATGAAAACACACACACACATAGAACAAACAACCAACCAACAACATGTAAATAAATAAACAAATAGATAAATGAACACAAACACACACAGACACCCGGATGTGGCGCATGCGCAAACTGAGCACACAACACACACACAGAAACAAAATGGCGTAGGACAGAAGAAAGGAAAGGCACAGAAACAAAGGAAGGAATCCCCAGTCACTGAAGAGGTCACAGAGTGTGTGACGAAAGGACTATGACTATATATAAACAACTATCTGGTTGTGGAACCAACCAACCAACCAGAAATTTATAAGTTTGTAGATTTGTGAATTTATAAATTTATAAATATATAATAAATTGAAGTGAAAGCAACTGGTGCGTGTGTTTCTTATTGGCAACATGACCCTCCCAAAGTATAACAATATCGGTTTCAACACACGATTTCAGATAAAGAATCTTGCTAAACAAATTCAGAAACGAAATATCGTAAGCCTTAGCCAGGCTAACAAGATACTGAAAACCACCATGTTCTGTTGTCTACGAAAAACCATAACATCTCGACAACTATCCTTCATAAAGCAGTGTGCCTCTTCCAGAATCTACACCAACACCATCAATACCGACGTTAGAAGATTACAACTCACCAAAAAACAAGCAGATAGGCTAAAACGAACTTTAATTCTAAACATAAAAAAGAAGATCTATAGAGAATTAAGTCATCAAGAAAAACAAAAGCGTAACCTAATACAAGAAATAGCTAGCATCACCACACCAACAGAGAAACTAATATTTATAAGCCTTATATGCTCCGAAGAACAGTACATTACTCAAGAATGTGATAAGCACTTTAACAGGAAACTAAAGTGGCTTAAACAGGCAAAGCTAAATCAGGATACTATAGAGTATACCAATAGATATCCCGACAAAATTGACGGTATCAACATGGCCGACACCTCATTATCAGAAGAGTTCAACAACAAAAACACCAACATTTATGGGAACGCAAAAATAGATAATGATGAAATGTCTGTGTTATGTTTGCCGCCGAAATTTGCGACATTCAAGAAGGTAAATATGATTAGTTGTCTGTCAGAAATAGAAAAATCATTTACAAAACTACGCTGGAGCATCAAAAACAAAAGCAACAATATACGCACACACATATACAACACACATCCCAACAACAACAGACACACAGACACAAACAACAATAACAACAACACACACATCAACAACAACAACAATAGCAACATACCCAGAAACAACAACAGACACGCAGACACAAACAACAATAACAACACACACAACAACGATAACACACACGGAGACAACAACAACACACATCAACAACAGCACACATCAACAACAACAACAACACACACGCATTCAATGCCTCTCACCACCACCACAATCTTAACAAACACACAGACACAGAAAACAAGTAATGACAGTAGCACAGAAATCAGAGAAATAAGGGAAAGTAATAAGATTAAAAGGAAAAGGAGATGGGAGACTAAGGACAAAGAGAATAACCAAGACGAACACACAGACACACAAAATAGGGTAGATAACAACATTGAGCCAGTGGAAAGAGACAGGAGTAATTATGAGAGACATAGAAACAACCATGAGGCTGTTGGTGGAAATAGAAATAGAAACAACACAACTAACAATAACAATAGCACTAGTACACATAAAGCAGCAGCCTGGAACTCTCCGTTTTATAATCCCTCCGATAAATCATTCGACCTGCGACGAGTCCACGCCACGACTTTACCATTTAACAAACGCACGCAGTTGCCGTCGCAGGTCGATGAACAAACAGAAGCACAATTTAGTATAGCTAAATCCGAACTTAGAAATATTATAGAACAGTATAGCAAGAAGCATAATAGAATAGAGGCCCAGCAACTGGGAAAAAAATCTGCAAATGGTTTGCGTAAGCTCATGCAGCGCTCACGTAATGGAGAGATAGCATGCTTTCCAACAGACAAGTCTGGCAGAATGTCGGTTGACAGCCTGCCAAACTACATCCAGGCAATGTAACCCCACATCACTAACACAAGAGAGGTAACACCACAGGAGCATGAGGATAGAGAAAAAGCCCTCAATGCCCATATGGTGATGTGGACGAATATAATGCAGCCCAACAAAGGGACTGCCAACAACTTCCAGGCCTGGAACAATGACGTGCCGGCGTTGTATGGGCTTCGAAAAGACCATAAAACGGGCTGTGACCAGCAACACGGCCAGTCTGTGGAGCTAACATTGCTAGTAACTACAGACTGTCCTACTTCCTCTCCCTGATCATACGCCCCATCATTGAGATGTCCCCAGATGTATGTGACAGCACGGAGGACCTCCTCAGCAGAATCGGCGTGAGTAACCGATCTGGGGACCTAACAAACTGCATAATAGGTAGTATGGATGTTGTGTCCCTGTATCCATCTATTGACGTGGATTTTGCTGTGGAGAAATGCGTAGAAATGATAAGCGGGAGCAAGGTTGAGTTCCGTGGGATTGATACCAGTGAGCTGGGACTTCTACTTAAGCTTACCCATAGTAATAGTTACCTAGACACTTATGACCTTAGCAACCTGCGCCCTACAAGACCAGCAAGAGGCAGACCACCTACCATTACCTCAATGGCCAAGAAAACCCACACAGATAGATGGAACGGGTGGACCAGAGCCATACAGACACCCGAAAACCACGATGAACTGAAGAAAATGATTGCACATGCGGTAGGGGCCAGCATAAATTTAACCCTTAAGGAACATATGTTCAAATTTAATGGAAAACATATGCCCAAGAGGAAGGAGCAGCCATTGGTGTTAGCATTGCAGGCGACATAGCTAACTTATTCATGGTATGGTGGGACAGTAGACTTAAACTTAAAGAACAATTAGAAGACAGCTTAACCCTGATAATGTACTCCCGCTACGTAGATGATATAAACATCGTAGTTAAGACACCCCCACTAGAGAACAGTCAGGAACTAGAGAAAAACACAATGGAAAGCATCCAGCAAATAGCAAACTCCATCCACCAGAGCATTAGAGTTACTATAGACTACCCAAGTAGACACCCCAACCATCGATTACCTGTACTAGACACAGAGCTCTGGTTAGATACCATTAACAACCAAAAACAAATCCTCCATTCCCATTATGCCAAACCCATGACTTCCAAACATCTGATCCACCGAAACTCGGCCATTTCGGACCATACCAAAATCAACATACTGATTGCGGATTTGGTACGGGTGATGAGAAATGTGTCCCGCATGTGCAACCCCGAAGAACTAGAGAGACACATACAACACTTCATCCACCGTATGCAGTTCTCTGGTTACAATCAGAGAGATAGAATCAGAGTGTATAGAGGAGCCAGAACCAAATGGGAAAAAATGGTAAATAATGACATAAATGGGACCTGCCCCTTGTATAGGAGCAAATTTTGGAATAGAATAGAAAGAACTAGGAACAAGGCCAATAGAATAAACTCATGGTATGATAGCAATAAATACCAGAGTGTAATGTTCGTCAATACAACCCCTAGAGGCGAACTAGCCTACAAATTTAGAAGGGCCCTAAATAAACATAAAATCAATATTAAGATAGTAGAAAGACCAGGTACCTCCGTAAAAACACTTATTAGCAAGACATACCCGTTCCAAAGACCCTCATGTATAGATAAGAAATGTATAACCTGTAAAATAAGCCCCCATATTAACTGTAAAACTAGAAATGTAGTGTATAGCATAAGATGTACTGAAGGACAATGTAGAAACAAAAATATAGTGTACATAGGTGAGACAGCTCGTAGTATAGGGGAACGGATAAATGAACACTGGCGAGACCTTCAAGATAATAAAGAATCATCTGTACTCTACCAACATGCTAAGATAGAACACAAGGGTAAATTAGAGAACATAGAAATAAAAATAGAATCCACACACAGAAAAGATGCAATGTTTAGGCAAATTACAGAGGCAGTAAGCATAAAAGAATTACAACCAAAATTAAATAGAAAATATGAGTGGAACAGCAACATCACAACTTACAATTAAGGACAAAATGAAAACACACACACACATAGAACAAACAACCAACCAACAACATGTAAATAAATAAACAAATAGATAAATGAACACAAACACACACAGACACCCGGATGTGGCGCATGCGCAAACTGAGCACACAACACACACACAGAAACAAAATGGCGTAGGACAGAAGAAAGGAAAGGCACAGAAACAAAGGAAGGAATCCCCAGTCACTGAAGAGGTCACAGAGTGTGTGACGAAAGGACTATGACTATATATAAACAACTATCTGGTTGTGGAACCAACCAACCAACCAGAAATTTATAAGTTTGTAGATTTGTGAATTTATAAATTTATAAATATATAATAAATTGAAGTGAAAGCAACTGGTGCGTGTGTTTCTTATTGGCAACATGACCCTCCCAAAGTATAACAATATCGGTTTCAACACACGATTTCAGATAAAGAATCTTGCTAAACAAATTCAGAAACGAAATATCGTAAGCCTTAGCCAGGCTAACAAGATACTGAAAACCACCATGTTCTGTTGTCTACGAAAAACCATAACATCTCGACAACTATCCTTCATAAAGCAGTGTGCCTCTTCCAGAATCTACACCAACACCATCAATACCGACGTTAGAAGATTACAACTCACCAAAAAACAAGCAGATAGGCTAAAACGAACTTTAATTCTAAACATAAAAAAGAAGATCTATAGAGAATTAAGTCATCAAGAAAAACAAAAGCGTAACCTAATACAAGAAATAGCTAGCATCACCACACCAACAGAGAAACTAATATTTATAAGCCTTATATGCCCCGAAGAACAGTACATTACTCAAGAATGTGATAAGCACTTTAACAGGAAACTAAAGTGGCTTAAACAGGCAAAGCTAAATCAGGATACTATAGAGTATACCAATAGATATCCCGACAAAATTGACGGTATCAACATGGCCGACACCTCATTATCAGAAGAGTTCAACAACAAAAACACCAACATTTATGGGAACGCAAAAATAGATAATGATGAAATGTCTGTGTTATGTTTGCCGCCGAAATTTGCGACATTCAAGAAGGTAAATATGATTAGTTGTCTGTCAGAAATAGAAAAATCATTTACAAAACTACGCTGGAGCATCAAAAACAAAAGCAACAATATACGCACACACATATACAACACACATCCCAACAACAACAGACACACAGACACAAACAACAATAACAACAACACACACATCAACAACAACAACAATAGCAACATACCCAGAAACAACAACAGACACGCAGACACAAACAACAATAACAACACACACAACAACGATAACACACACGGAGACAACAACAACACACATCAACAACAGCACACATCAACAACAACAACAACACACACGCATTCAATGCCTCTCACCACCACCACAATCTTAACAAACACACAGACACAGAAAACAAGTAATGACAGTAGCACAGAAATCAGAGAAATAAGGGAAAGTAATAAGATTAAAAGGAAAAGGAGATGGGAGACTAAGGACAAAGAGAATAACCAAGACGAACACACAGACACACAAAATAGGGTAGATAACAACATTGAGCCAGTGGAAAGAGACAGGAGTAATTATGAGAGACATGTGGGCTCTTAGAAAACTAGGTGTTGATGAATGGCTTGTGAGAGCTATACAAGCCATGTATAAAGAAACAGTCAGCAAGGTTAGAATTAACAACGAATATAGTGAAGAGTTTAGTGTAAAAGTTGGTGTTCATCAGGGCTCTGTTCTTAGCCCCCTACTATTTATTATTGCCCTCCAGGCTATAACAGTGGAGTTCAAGACCGGCTGCCCATGGGAACTCCTATACGCAGATGATCTAACGCTCATAGCTGAATCAATGGCCG
>OZ024741.1:46802190-46874690 GCA_964016885.1 Eledone cirrhosa
TGACAAACACCAAGTAAATTTTATCCAGTTAGACATAGATAGCTATTACACAACGGTATCTCCGATACTAGTTAATAAGGCCCTAATAAGAGCCATGGCCAGATCTAACCTCACTAGAGACGAGACCAACCTAATAGTAGCAGCCAGAAAGATGCTAATTAGTTTCGAAGACAAGTTATGGGAGAGGAGGGACAGACTCGACAATTTCGATATCACCATGGGGTCAAGTGAGTCGGCACAGGTGACCGACCTGGTGGGGATATATCTCATCCATAGGCTGACGGAGGAGATCCCAGGGATCGGAGGTGGAATATACAGAGACGACGCACTTTTCACCTTCCGTTTCCTTAACCCCAGTCAGATGGAGCGCATATCGCATTTCTTTAAACAGTACGGCTTATCCCTGACTATTAACACTAGCACTAAGACGGTCAATTTCCTGGACGTTGCCTTGGAAATGAATACGGGCATCCACAGACCGTACCATAAGCCCAACGAAAACCTGCAAAATGTGAACAGGCAATCAAATCACCCTAAGTCAGTCATAGGAGCCATAGTTAAAGGGGTGTCAAAACGCGTATCCACCCTATCGTCAAACGCAGAAGTGTTTAAACAGCACGCCGAATATTATAATGAGGCACTGCGCAGGGCCGGTTACAAAGACACCATAGTATATACCCCAGATAGAGTAGAGCCTAACGATATGGCGTGCAGAAATGACAATAGTGGGGGCGCCTCTTTAGGTAGAAGAATTGATCCGGTAGCAGTAGCCAGGAACACAAATAACAACAATACTAACTTTAATGACACAGGACCGACCAGAGATAGGACTAAGGCACCCATGGGAGCCAGACCACCCGGTGTGCGGAGGCATAGGCATGGCACGTACACTGCATACTCAGTGGAAACTGGGACCTTGGACAGAACTTCGACAAATAAAAACGGGGCACATGCCACGGAGCACGACCAGCCTAGTTCTAGTGCCACAGCACTGACAATAGCATCACATAGACCTGAGGGGAATAGACGTATAGATGACCACATAGAACAACGTATATTTACAACGGTAGAATATAACCACGACGAACGTAGCAGGCTAATAGACAGGGGCAACACACGAGACGAAATTGAGGTCGGGCCGAGCACCTGGGTCGGCAACGAGCCCTAGACACAACAACATGAATCCACGCACATGAAGGAAGAGATCTAAGGCCGTTACCTGGTTCAATGCGCTATACTCTAAACATGTACGCACCAACGTGCCAGGAATTTTCTTCCGAGCGCTGGATGAGTGCTTTCCGACCACAAAATCTTCAACCGCCACACGGTGAAATTTTCCTTCTCCGCGGCACCGAATATGGCCGACTGCATGGCTAGAACTAACACGGTGAAGATGGCGCACACTGGTCGTCAACCGCGCTGACAGAGTGACCATGTTTTGGAGCGCAGAGAACCACCTAGGGACCTGCCTTCAAATGACAACCCGGTCCCCGAGGCGACCAGAGCGCCTGTCGAGGGCAATATGGTCCAACACTGAGAGGGAAATAGTGGCATGGGGGGGGGGGGACAAGTGTGGCGACAGTGCAGGACAATGAGAACCTTGAGAGGGCCATTACAGATCAGGGCCCGGACATCGGATGCACAAGAATTGACAGCAGAACTTGCAACTGTAGAGCGAGCACCCAGTGCCCCCTACAGGGAAAATGCTTAATGAAGGACCTAGTATACAAGTGTGTGGTTACGACCCAGAATGTGCATCGAACCTACATAGGGGCAACATCCACGACCTTTAAATCGGGGATGTATAATCACACGAATTCCTTCAGGGACCGTAGCAAAAGGCACACCACTAGGTTAGCGGACCTCATTTAGGACATGAAAGACCACGGCACCCCATACGCCCTGGAATGGAGTATCGTTCACCATAAGCGTGCATATTCGGCCGGAAGTAGAAAGTGCCAACTGTGCCTACACGAGGCCATGGAGATAGTCAGACTGAAGGATGGCGCCGTCAACCTGAAGTCTGAAATTTTCATGACATGCAGACACCAAAGATGCACTTTTGCAGCATGGAATCCGCCGGGTGACGCAGCCAGGGGGCACGAGAATGAGAACGTACAGACCCGATTGGTCTAGCGGGATTAGGGGACCTGACGACATACCATGATGACGACGTCCGACCTGCGGGGCAATCATATGTAGACCGGGTGCGCACGTGACCGGGCACGCAACATTGGAAGATGCACTGCATGGGCCGGGACCGGCTGACACGGGGCCCACTGCCGCTCGGACCTGTGCACTAAACATTTAGAACAGCACACCCCAGACACGGTGCCATGCCCCATGGCGACTGTGGCGGGCGTCACATTGAATGTGTACACCGTCAATCGTGACTGTATACTCTACACCTACTCCACTTTGGAAAAGTGATTGTTAATATTGTTATATCATTGTTTTGTTACTGTTACCTGTTGTATACACGGACACGAGCCTGCATCTCATAATGCCTGTGTGTAGTACGTCACATGGACACACGCACCTTCTCATATACTCCCCCCCCCCCGTTTCTTTTTTTCGCTATTATTTTACCCGTTCCTTTATTTTACCCCTTATTTTCCTGCACCTTTATGCGGTTACATACAGATTTAATGTACCCTATAATTTTGTAAATTTATTTACATATTTTATTTTATTATCATATTGTGTTTATGTTCACGAGTTCTTTTTATGTGTGGACACGTGTGTGGGTATATGTGCGTGTGTGTAGATGAGTATGCGTGGGTGGGTATTAGGATGTGCGTATGGGCATGGGTGTGTGGGCGCACGAGCTTATGCGCGCATGTATGTGCAGACATGTGCACATATATATACATATGTGGCAGAATGTGGGTGTATGTGTGTGTATACGTGTGTCTATATATGAGCATATATGTGTAAAAATATATATATATATATATATATATATATGTGTCTATATGTGTATGAATGAGTAAGTACGTATAGCCACATATGAGGTGTGTGTGTGTGAGGGCGGGTAAGTGTGTGTATATATATGTGGATGTGTATGGGTGTATATATGTCGTTGTGTGTGTGGGTGATGGTGCATTTATTCACGGGCCTCTATATGTGTGTATATGTATTTGTGCATACATGTATGTGTTTATGTGCATCTCTTGGGAATGTGTGCGGATGTTTATATATGAACTATATATGTTTTTTTCATTATTATTATTATTCATGTTGTATTATTTTATCACATACCCTCTATACATACCCGTATATATGCGTATATGTACGTATGAGTCTGTGTACGTGTGTGTATATATGTATACGTAGGTGCGTATGTGTATGTGTGTGTGTATATATGTATAATAGGGGGATACATGTGTGTGTGTGTATATATATACCATATCGTATATTATATTTCATTGTATATTTTTCTTTAGTTATTATACAGTTTTATGTTGTTATACTGTTTTTTATTGCATAATGTATTTTCACTTACATGTGTGTTTATATATGTACATGTATATGTAGTGGCACTTCCGTGTGGGTAGGCAGGTGTGCATGTGTATACATGCGGAAGCATGTATGCGCACGCATGTGTAGATGTATGTAGTTCGGCCTATGCGTGGGTATTTCTATGTATATGTGTGGATATGCGTATGCGTGTTAAGTTGTCCTTTTTTCTTTTTCTTTTGTGTGTATATATCTATATATACTTATATATAAAATATATATATATATGTGTGTGTGTGTGTGTAGGTGCGTGTGTAGGCAATGTTTATGTACGTATGTGTTCATATTTCCGTGGACATGTGTGAGTTTACGTTTGTGTATATATGTGTGTATGTATGTATGTATGTGTGTGTGTGTGTGTGTGTGTGTGTGTGTGTGTGTGTGTGTGTGTGTGTATATATATGTATATATATATATATATATATACATATAGTTATGTAATGAACAACATAGGATAGTTGTTTAATTTACCAGTGGTTTCTTGAAAGCAAACGATATTTACTTTCATTCATCAGAATGAAAAAATCCTAGGTGTGTATGTATATCTGTGTATGCACATGTGCGTATGTGAATGTATGTGTGTATGTATATATGCGTGTGTGTGTGTATATATATATATATAGAGATATATATATATTTAAATGTATAGAAGGTTGGCCGTATGTGTGCATGTGCGCATATGTATGTATATATGTTTACGTTTGAATATGACATGCTTACCTAATTGATACAGAACAGTCAGAAGGCTCCTGGCGGCCTGTATCAACAAATGTGTGTGACTGGGCCCATGGGAGAGAGGGTGTGTGAGTATATATACTGCGATGTATGTATGTGGCTGTGTGGGTGTCTGAGCATGTAGACGTACGAGTATGAATGCATAGATAGGTGTATGTCTGAGTATATATATGTGTGTTTTACTATGTGTTTATTCTAGTATGTGTGGGTGCTTACTCTGAAGTGTGAGCAGACGTGTGAAGTACTGAACCCAGCATGACTCCATTGAAATATGTCGGACGGATAATAGTTGATGAAGATACTGACCAGAACTTGTGATGACGTGGAGTAAAAACAGCCAATGGCATGACAAGAGTGGAAAGAAGGTTTTTTGAGGGGTTGTTTTGATGACAACACCCCAGTGATAAAATTTGCTCCGGACATAACAGACGTGTCTGAAAGAACCCGCAGAAGTAGAATCAGCCAGATCCATGCAAGGACCATGACTCGAGCTACATGCCGGCGAAACATTTGTAACACGAAATAAACTAAGTCCAGATGCATCACTGATTTTCCGTTTTCTTGATAATATAAATATAAATATACACATATATCATCATCAACATCATTTCATATTACGTCCGCTTTTTCCCTGCTTGCAAGGGTGGGACGGGAACTGATTCTGGCTTGATTTCTACAGCTGGATGCCCTTCCTAACACCAACCTCATTTACAGTGAGTGCTGGGTGCTTTTTTGCCGTTGCGCCTACACGTCCACTTTACAGTGTGGGCTGGGTGCTTTTTTGCAGTGGCACCTCCACGACTACTTTGCAGTGGAATGATAGGGACCCTAGTCCTATCATCTCATTTCTACGGCTGAGTAAACCTGAGCAATGTGAAATAAAGTGTCTTGCTCAAGGACACAACACATCACCCGATCTGAGAATTGAACTCACAACCTTTCGATTGTAAGGCCAATGTTCTAACCACTAAGCCACGTGCCTCCATATATATATATACATATATACACACATATATATATATATACACATATATATATATATACACACATATATATATATATCTATATATATAAATCTGAGGATGTGTGTGTTAAGGTTTGTAACGGATTAACGTCCACAATTTCCAACGGATTCTATTCAAAGTCGGGACAATTATTGCTTTTGGTCAGGAAAAGGCCATGAAGCAAGAAAATTTCAAATCCATCAACAATAAGGGCAAAAATTGATCATGATCATTCCCTCTCTCTATAATTCAACTGCTTTACTTTCTCTGTCGCTCTTCACTCCCTATATGACAACACTGCAGTGGAGCGTTCCGTATTGACATACGGCTTATCTCGGGCATTTTCAATCGGTTTATTGCAAATAACAACCCGCAAAATAACACTTCATATAACAGATTAATGCTATAGACATATGAATCGGAATGTTTAAATTATTTATTTTTTAAGACTTTAATTGGTTAAATATTAATATGACAACACCCATAGCGTTGTAGTTCTGGCAATTCTGCCGAATACACTGATTAGGTGACTGTGCGTTAATGTTTTTTTTCTTTTCATATAAAGTCAAATATTTCCATCCAAATACTACCAGTTGGTAGATAATTAGTCATACCTACCTCCAATTTTGTTTGAATATTGCATCTTCATTTACTTTTTTTTCGTTGCCATTTCATCTTCCATTCAATTGTGTTTACCATTTAGCTTCGAATTTCATAAGGTTTTTGTTTAACATTTTCAGATATAATTCGTAATTCGTTTACTGTCGCTGCTAGAGCCGAAGAATCACACAACGATCGCAGTATTAGGCTAGAAAAGAACAATCGGCGTAAAGAAACTGCCCGAGGCATAAACATTATGATCCAACACTTAACCTCTCAATGCGGCCTGACATCCAAAATGGGAATATGAGTTAAACTTGCAAGTTCTGTAGTGCAAATAAGTGGGCTGGAGAACCACCTGGAATGTGCTGCTCCAATGGCAAGGTTAATTTACTCCCCCTAGAGGACTCACCGCAGCCTTTGAAATAACTTCTTACTGGCACAACTCCTAGGTCAAAAGATTTTCTTGAACTCATCAGAAAATACAATTGTGCCTTTCAGATGACCTCTTTCGGGGCACGTGTTGTCAGAGAAGGGTGGATGCCCACATTTAAAGTTCAGGGACAGATGTACCATCTAATTGGATCACTCCATCTAAATGGCAATAAGGGCTCTGGATCAGCATCATGTGAAAGGGTCTGGCCCGGCAGGTGTCCCAGAGCGCCGCAGTCTGGGCCCGGTCGTCATCAGTCTACAGTGTGCAAACCACTCAATTTTGGGTGCTGGAATGTGCGTACTTTGCTTGATATTGAAACAAATGTACAGCGACCTGAAAGAAGATCGACATTGGTTGCCAAGGAGCTCAGGCGTTATGATATGGATGTTGTGGCCCTCTCAGAAACTCAACTTCATGGTGAGGGCCATTTCACAGAGAAATCCAGTGGATGTACGTTTTTCTGGAGGGGAAGGAAGGAGGGAGGAGGGAAGCTGGTGTCGCTTTTGCCATAATAACAGTTATAGCAGACCATCTTCAGGAGCTGCTGACCGGCGTTAGTGACAGACTGATCACTGTGAGAGTTCCTCTAGAGGGTGGAAGATATGCAACCGTGATTGGTGCTTATGCACCAACTATGGAATGCATTGATGAAGCAAAGCAGGCTTTTTATGACAAATTAAAGTCTCATGTCTGGAAAGTGTCTGCAGCAGACAAAATTTTCATTCTTGGAGATTTTAATGCTCGCGTGGGCCATGATTGTGAGACCTGGAGAGCTCTGGGCAAGCATGGGGTCGGAAAGTGCAATGGCAATGGACTCTTGTTATTGCAAATGTGCACTGAGCTGGACTTGTTCATTGGCAACACTATGTTCCAACAGAAGGACAAATACAAGATGATATGGATGCATCCTGGATCGAAACAGTGGCACCTGTTTGATTATGTCCTTGTGAGGCGGTGGGATTTACAGGATCTGTGCAGTGTTAGTGTGATGCGTGGCGCAGAGTGTTGGACCGACCATTGTCTGGTGAGAGCAAGCGCAAGATGTGTAGTTCGTAATAGGGAGAAACAGCGAGGGGTATCACTTCCGAAATGGCTGAACGTTGCCCGTCTGAAGGATCCTGAAGTCAGAGAAAATCTGGTTAAAAAGATGGATGCGTTAGAGTGCGGAAATGACTGGACTTCCTTTAAGGAGGCAGTTTATGGGGCATGTGCTGATGTTGGATTCATGGATAAGAAGCATCAGGATTGGTTTGACCAAAATGACAAGCTTATAGACAAGCTTTTGGAGGAGAAATATATGCTCCACTCCGCATTGCTTGGTAGTGATTTTAGCACCGATCGGTAGAAGGCAATCGCTGATAAGCTGAAGCTCGTAAAAGCTGATGTGCAACGAAAATTGCGTGAAATGAAGAATAAGTGGTGGAATGACAAAGCCGATGAAATACAACTTGCGTCGGATGTGAAGGACATTAAGGCAATGTATAATCTTCTTCGTGAAGTGTATGGACCACCTACATCACCAGTTGCGCTTCTTAGGACAAAGGATGGCAATCAACTCCTTAGAGATCCCAATGATATCCTGTTGAGATGGCGGGAACACTTTGACGAGCTTCTCAATAGGGATTCAGAGGTTGACGAAGAGCTTATCAAATCCATACCTGATAAGCCAGTAAAGGAAATCCTTACTGAGTCTCCAACGATCGAGGAGGTTAAAAGTGCTGTCAGGAAACTCAATGGTGGGAAGTCGCCTGGATTGGATGGGCTGTATGCTGAGATCTTGAAGCACGGTGGAGAGAATCTCTTGCACCGACTTCATTCTTTGGTTCTGGATGCCTGGAACAACAATCATGTTCCCGATGACTGGAAGGATGCTGTGATGGTTGTTTTGTACAAGGGAAAGGGAGACAGGGATAACTGCGGAAACTATCGTGGGATATCACTGTTGTCTGTTGTCGGCAAAGTTCTCTGTAGAATTCTGTTAGACTGTTTATTGCTCCACATTGCTGATGAAGCTCTACCAGAGTCGCAATCAGGCTTTCGGGCAGGGCTTGGCACTGTGGACATGATCTTTACAGCCAGACAACTGCAGGAAAAGTGTGTTGAGCAGAATGTGCATCTCTACCAGGTGTTTGTTGATCTGACAAAAGCATTTGACACGGTCAACAGAAAGGCTTTATGGGATATCTTGTGGAAGCTGGGGTTCCCTGAGAAGTTTGTTTCCATTTTGCGTTTGTTTCATGATGACATGAAGGCATGGGTAAATGTTGGTGGACAAAAATTGTGTTCTCATCAGATAAAATAAGGTAACATGATATTTATATATACTCCAGTTCTACCAACTGTCGAGTGCTACTTATCTGATATATGCATAGTTTTATTGTTCTACAATATTACTCACCTCCTACATTAACCTGCTCCTTGATTGTTTGAGCGCTAACTCTTATATCGGATACTATTGATGGTCTCTACTTCTATTATAACATGGATTACTACAGCATCACAACTTCACTTAAAGACATACCTATTCCAGGAAAAACTGAATACACAAAACTTTTGATAGAAAAAACAGACTCTTTCGTGTGGAGGCTTAGATGGATCGCATATTTCTATGACCAGTGCTTAAAAGGAAATTTTTATAGAAAGGAACATAATAACCTTAATTCATTATTTAACTCCAGAAGAAATCCTCTATTTAATAAAAACTTAGCATATTTTGAAAATGAATTAACTAAAATTATACGAGGTCTTAAATTCAAAAGAAACCCTTATCGAGGCCAGGGACACCTTATCAACCTTAAGAATAAAATTAATGACCTTAATTCTTCTAAAAACGTTTTAGTTCATTCAAAATAAATAATTTATACGGCATAAGTAAGGATAAATATAATAACCTTATCCTTAAAGAACTAAGAAAAAATTATTGCAAAACCACCCACGATAATCTTGAGTCTATTAATTTCGAAGCATATGAGATTATTACCAAACTTGGTATTGGGAAAAAAAACAGAACCCTTCTTCCCAAGAATTCCGAGGATTAGTCTGAAAGATCACAAAACAAATTTTCGAACCGACTTGCCTGTAAGACTAATTGCCCCTTCTAAATCTGACCTGGGGGTTGTTAGTAAATCCATCTTGGCTAGAATTATCCCAAAGGTTTGCTCTAATTCTCAATTAAATTTATGGTCAGGTACTTCTGATGTGATAGACTGGTTCAATGACCTGAATAATAAAAGCAAACTAAAATTTATTCAGTTAGACATTGCTAGCTATTACTCTTCTATTTCTCCTTCACTCCTTAACCCAGCGTTTCTCAACCGGGGTTCCCCAGAACCCTAAGGTTCCGCGAGAACAAGTGAGATAAGCTAATGCACTTTTGACTTTTTAATTAATTTCATATACATAATATTACCAAACATGCACAATATATTCTTGGTTATTGTAATATTGTAATATAGACATCATCCTATCTAACCTATTATGTTATTAAAAAATATAACAATTATTGGGAATATATTTATTTAGTGATGTCTGTACAGCGCCAGTGTGAAACCGCCTTCACTATCATAGTCAGTGCCCACTCAGCGAGACCTGTACGTAACTCATTCAGTACAAGACGCATGCATAATCTACATCAGTCGTCTCTGTGGTTCATGGCGTACAGGTACAGTCCCTCATTCACCCACAATATTCAGTAAATTTTTTTCCAGCATTCAGGGATATTTTATGAATTGTAAAAATTGAAGCACGCTTTTTTATTGCATTTTATTGCATTTTTACAGAAATACCTAATCACCCAATGTGGCGATTTTTGAAGAGGAAACATTCCAAAAATTCTGATGAGGTTAGTGATGAAGAACCACAAGCTCATGAGACTAGTGATGAAGAGCCACAAGTTCCTGACCAATTCCACTGCACTAGTAGTTCAACAACGGGCAGAAAGAAGATCCATCTTTACGATGAAAGTTATTTATCAATGGGCTTCACATGGACCGGTGACCCAAGCTGTCCTATTCCATTGTGTTGTCTGTGACAAACGACTTTCAAATGCAGCAATGGCTCCAGCTAAACTGAAAAGACACTTCACAGCAAATCACAGTCATATGAAAAATAAAAGTGCAGATTATCCTAAACGGACGGTAGTCCGTTTAGTAATATTGTTGTGGTCGTGTTTTCGTTGGCAATCGTCTGTTTACAACAGTACAGCGCGGCTCCACTTTATTTAACTGAGATAAAACTTATATGAACATGAACAGTAGATCATTACGCATCTTTTGGCTTAAACATCTAGAAATTTGGTCGAGCGGGAAAAAGTTTATAATCAAAGTTTGCTGATAAATCTTGTGTTCAAGTGAGTGAGTAGTAAGCGTGACGCTGTGTGCATTTGATGCATCTATGAGAATCGGCCCGAGATAACAAGGGGAGGTAATTACGAGTCTCTCCCTCTCTACGGGATCATCCAGAAATGGCGAATTTTTTTCGGCGGAACTCTTGTGATTGTGATTACGTTAGTCAAATGTAGTCAAATCCCCTCCTCCTAATTGACTATGTCATTTCTGAGCGGCCCTACTTGCGTCAGTGTGAAACATTACTTCACTTTTCACTGCTAAAATGCTTTTTAAATACTTCGTTAAAAATTTATGTTTATTATCAAAGCTATTTTTTGTACCAATCTATCAATAGTTTGCGAAAACATAGGTAAACATGTGAGTTAAATTTTTTTTAATCGCATCGATCGCTTTGTCGCACCGACTGTGACACTGTCTGACTGACACCTTTGTCGGACCGACACCTTTGTTCAAGCGGACAACTTTGTGTCACTGACACCTTTGTTCGTGCCGGCATCTCTGCGAAACACCGATGACAACAACCAGACCAAAATTTCACTTCATTCTTCATCAAGACCGATCGCCGACCGATCGTATCGGTTGCTCTTCATATACCAGGTATTCAACAGATAGTTTGCACTTCTAGTATTATTAACAGTCGTGCGATTTTTTGTACCGATAGGTGCGAATAGTGCGCTATATTTTTGTACCGATAGGTGCGAATGGTGCGAATAGTGCGATAGGTGCGAATAGTGTACAATATTTTCTGAGATTTGCATCCACTAATTTCGCTTAATTAAAAATGATGTTTCGCGGCTTTTTGATCGGCTTATTCATTTTTTCCATGGCACGGAAATGGAGTATTTCCATTTCGAATCAAAACTTTTCACTAAAATCGGGCAATTGGACTGATCAAATTCACATTCATGCCAGTTTTTACAAATCCAAAAAACGAAATTATCCTATTTCCAATCAGAAATATAGAACGCGCGCGTTAATCTTATCATTACTCATAATCGGTTGTGTCGAATTAAATCCTGGACCTGAATTTGAATTCAATGAGACTGACAAAGATCAAAACATTGATAAAGAGAATGAAAAACAGAGAAAGACTGCAATTAGGAATAGGGAGTACAGACAACGGAAAGCTGCAGAAATAAGAGAAAAAAGACAATCATACGAAGCAAAATTTAAAAATAAGGCATGGCAAAAAGCATATAGACTGAGAAGAGGCGATGAGGGCAAAAGTCAGGAGGCATCGTATCAAAAAGTGCGCAGACTGAGGGCAGGTGATGAGGGCAAAAATCAGCATGCATTGAATCAAAAAGAGCACAGAGTGACAGCAGGCGATGAGGGCAAAAGTCAACAGGCATTGTATCAAAAAGCACACAGATTGAGAACAGGAGAAGAAGGAAAAGAAAAAGATGCCAGATATTTTTCACATTATTATTTTACAAATGCATGGTTGATACAACAAAAACACAAATTTTTGTACAGAAAAAAACGAATTCAACAATTTAAAGACATTCGCAAAGGGAAATCATGTTACACAAATTCACAAAATCATATTTGGCTTCAAAAAAAGAAAAACCAAAAAAATCGGGCACAATATAGGAAGAAATTCAAACAGGGCCTTGAAAAAGTTTCCAAAATCTACAGAGAAGCACAGGGAATTCGAAATTTCATATTTAATGAATTGAAAAAAACAATGGCTTCAGTTTATGCACACATCAAATTAGCTAAGAAGGAGGGGTTGACTGCATACTGAGGGGAAATATTTTACCATACTTTCACAAATGAACACTTTCTATTCCCAAAAAGTACAGTTGATTATTTTCCTCTAACACAACTTGAAAACCACAAATTTCTGACTGATGACTGTCCAACAAATGAGTGCAGGTGTAAAGATGGTGATGAGCCAAGTGAGGGAGGTGCACAAGGAGAGGGAGGTGAGCAAAGTGAGAAAGGTGCACAAAGAGGGGGAGATGAGCCAAGTGAGGGAGGTGCACAAGGAGAGGGAGGTGAGCAAAGTGAGAAATGTGCACAAAGAGGGGGGGATGAGCCAAGTGAGAAAGGTGCACAAAGAGGGGGAGATGAGCCAAGTGAGGGAGGTGCACAAAAGGGGGGGATGAGCCAAGTGAGGGAGGTGCACAAAGAGGGGGGGATGAGCCAAGTGAGAAATGTCCACAAAGAGGGGTAGATGAGCCAACTGATGGAGGTGAGCAAAGTGAATGTCCACAAAGAGGGGTAGATGAGCCAACTGATGGAGGTGAGCAAAGTGAGACAGGTGCACAAAAAGAGGGGGTGAGCAAAGTGACCAGGAAGATTTTGATGGCAGAAAATGTACAGAACTTCTGACTTTGGCTAGATTGTGGAAATTTGGTCCCCCATCAAATTGCCCAGATCCCACTGCACGTCTAAAGCTAGCTAAACGAATGCACAAGGCCATACATGAACTTTCACCTGATTTGACTGTGTCCCAAATTCGGAAAAAAATGGAAATCTTTGAGCAGTGTAAAGGATTCCATAGGGACAACATCTATTGCATAGGACAGTCTGACTGCACAAATGGACTTGAACTGATTCGAAGTATGACTCCTCACTCTCCTCGCATCCGTACACTTCTGAGATGTGTGTACAAAGTGAGATCAGTCTGTGTCTGGCTATACTCCTATGACATTTCAATCTTGGAAGGAAATTGGTCAATGTTTGATTATCTAGTAAATCCCCAAAACATGTCCGACAATCTGCTAAGCCGTTTGAATGAGATAGTGGAAAATGAAAATGAGAGCTTGCATTCAGAATCCTCAATCATGGCCAATTTTGCATCCATTATCAAACATTTTAATAAAGAGATTCAAAAACTGAAAATCAACTCCTGTGACATTTGCAAACAACGAGAATTAGATGCTAAACTCAAAGTCTGGGAGGATTGGAGACCTTTGACAAATCCCTATCTCCTGGAAACCATTCAACAAAACTACTCTCTACCATGTACGATTTGCTCTACATGTAGAAATAGTCTTGTCAAAAAGTCGATACCATCATTGGCTTTAATCAATGGCCTAGAAGTGGTCAAAATTCCAAATGCGTTGTCAAAGTTGAACATGTATGAGCAGATTTTGATCCAAATGGCCAAATGCTTCATCAATGTCATTAAATTGTCACCCTATCGTTTCAAAGGTGCACCATCAGATCTAGTAGCTGCTATTAAAGGAATAGCAACTCACATGCCACTACCAGTAGAAAACACAATCAATCATGTAATGAAAAAACTTCCATTGAATCAAAATGATGCATTTGAAATAATTGTTGATAGTCTTCCAACTAAAAAGGGCACAATTTGGCGATCGCTAGTGAATATGCAAAATGTCTTTGATGCCTTGGAGTGGCTGAAAAACAACAATGACATTTTGATAAACAGAACCACAAATTTAGAGGACATTGTTACATGCACTGGTGAAAATGTTTCCATCAATTTTCCACACATTCTCACACAAACTGGTGCTGAAACAGTCTATGAACACCATACTGTACAGCAAATCAAGCCTGCACTCCCAAATCAAAAGGACCTTGAACTGTTTCGCATGAAACGAGTTGAAGGTACTCTTCTTCCGGACAATGATCCAAACCTGGATCTGATGTGCTTCCCCCACTTATTCCCTAAAAGAAAATTTGGAATGATGCACATGAACAGACCCCATGGTAGAGTAAAGCCATACATGTTCATCAGAAACAGACTCAGACATGAGGACCCCCGGTTTCGTAGAGACATTCAGTACATTCTCTACAATTTGGACAAGGCTGACAAAAGAGCACTAGATTCTGGCATTTATGCCGTAATGAAATCACTCAAAAGTCCAAAATTGACACTTGCTCAATTTTATAAAAGATTGGAAGCCAATGATGAACAATTAGAAAGTGGTTTGTCAATGATGATGGCGAATGTTCGTGGAACAAAGCCATTTTGGGAACGCAAGTGCTCCGACTTGAATGCCATAGATGAGAAATTCGGTTCTGCCCATTTGTTTATCACTCTTTCATGTGCTGAATACTTTTGGCCAGGCTTGAGGGAATTTTTGGAAAAACTCAATAACGACATTGCAAATGTTGAAACAAGGCCGATAGGGAATCTCTGTGCAAATGATGTCAGTGAGTACTTTCACCATCGTTTTAGTGCTGTTTTTTATGATGTAATTTTAAATAAAAAAGGCCCATTTGGGGAAATTATTCATTACTTTTGGCGACTCGAGTATCAACAACGTGGTGCCCCTCACATTCACCTTAAAGCCTGGGTTCGGGACAGTGTAATTTTTGACAAAGATCCTAAAGAAAAAATCAAGCAATTTATTGAACGCTGCATTACTTGCCGGCTACCATCCCCTGTGGCCAACCCAAACTTGGCAAATCTCGTTAGACGGTTCCTAGTCCATACTTGTGGCAAAGCATGCTGGAGAATAGTGGGGAGAGGGAAAAATTTGTGTAAAAAATGCTGTTTTGGTTTTGCACGTGCAGTGGGGCCATTTCGATTTTTCTCAGTTTCTGAAAGTATCAAATCACGAAAAAATGGTAATGGGACAAAAAAAACTGTACCAATTGGAAAGAAAAGTACATAAATGACTACAATCCATGTTTACTTCTAGCCTGGCAAGCAAATATAGATGTGCAATACATTGGTGAGAATAGTATGATTTTGAATAGATATGTCACCTGCTATCAGACTAAGGCTGAAAAAAATGAGGCTGAGGGAGTGTGGGCGAATCTGGATCATTCCAAAACAAAATATGGGAAATACAAAAGTGCTGGACTGCAATTGCTTGGGAAAAGGGATACAGGAGGGTATGAAGCTGCTGACAAACTTTTGGGGCATCATTTTTACGGGGCATCAGATCATGTTATTTGGGTAGGTGCAGACATTCCCAGTAGGCGCGGCCGCAGATTGAAATCTCAAAATGATCTTGATGAACTGAGTGAAGACTCAATGGACTTGTTCTACGAGAACATGGTGGAAACTTTTTACAAAAACCGGCCAAAATTCCTGGAAGATTCCTCCTTATATGAAGTTGCCAGCAAATATGGACACAAAAAAAACCTGTTGACAAAGATGTGGCTACAAAAATGAAATTGCTCAATGACAAGGGGTATTTTCATAGTGTAAAAGAGCGGGTAGTTAAAGCACCAAATATACAGCTCAAAAATGACACAAAAGAACGTTATTACCACAATATTCTAATGCTGTTCAAACCCTGGTGTGATGAGGACAAAGATTTGTTGGAGGGCTGCAAAACATTTGAAGAGTCCTTTCATCTGTGTGCAAACAATTTGCCAGATATGGTGAATTTTCAAAATGTGAGGAAAAAAATCACTGATGCAGTTGAGATGGGGAAGAGGTTGGAGAAGGAGGGTGAAAAGGAGGGAGAGGTCGGAGAAGGACGGAGAGAAGGGGGGAAGAAGGAGGCAAGAGATGAGGCTGGTATTGATGTTCCCCAAATTCGAGATGTAGATGAAACTGCTCTACAGACAAAAGAAACACAGCTTAATACAGATCAAAGATCCATATACAATCTAATTGTATCAGCAATTGAAAAACAGGAATTGCATTGGAATTCAGAAAAACCACTACCAAGGTGCAGATGTGATGATTACTCTTTTACTCTTTTACCTGTTTCAGCCAACCGGCTGAGGCCATGCTGGGGCACCGCCCTTGGATTGCCCACAATTTCTCAAATTTGTCTCTGGTGTAGGAAGTACAGGAAAAAGTTTTCTCATTGATATAATTTCTGACAAAGTTACTCAAATTTGTTGCAAGAGAAATGGGGCCCCAGTAGTCATTTGTGCACCAACTGGTATGGCTGCTTTCCAAATCAAGGGGACCACTTTGCACAGGCTCTTGAAACTCCCAGTCCAACATGGAAAATCACCATCATATAGGTAATTAGAAAGTGATGAACTCAAAATTTTGCGATCCACTCTAGAGGGTGTCCGTCTGATAATTATCGATGAAATAAGTATGGTCAGTCATCTGATGTTGGCGTCTAGATGAGATTTTGGGGGACCAGAGTCAAATGACCAGCCCTTTTGGAAAAATAAATATTTTGGTTTTTGGCGATCTACTTCAACTTCCACCAGTAAATGAAAAAACAGTCTTTTCCAGTATTTCTGCATATGATGCTAAAAGGACTGGTCTGGGAATAAGTGGGCAGTCACTGTGGAAATTTTTCGACTATGATGAGCTCACTATAAATATGCGGCAAAAAAATGACAGTGAAAACTATTCTGAAATGTTGGGTCGAATAAGAATAGGATCACCTACAGACATGGACATCAAGACTTTGAGTGAACATTGCCTATTCCCAGATCGCAGGGCAACAATGAGAGAGGCAACTGAGAAACTAATGCAACTTTGCACATTACCTAGTCAAAAATTTGTCTGTATTTTGCCTGTCAATGAATCTGTAGATGAATTCAACAAGGGAATGCTTAAGCATGCCAACATCAGTACAGTTGTAGTTATTGCTGAGGACTCAGGAATGCGCCAGAAAGGTCGTAAAAAAAAGTCAAAGTCAAACAAATTTTCCAAACCAAAAAAGGCATCAGACACTGCTGGACTTGAGACTGAATTGCAAGTTGGAGTTGGGGCCAGAGTAATGCTGAGACGAAACATTAATTTGGTGAAGGGGCTATGTAATGGTGTCATGGGAACAGTGCAAAGCATGGTCAATGGAAAAGATGGGAAAATGGGACAAATCATTGTGGAATTTGATCACATGATAGGCAATGACATTTCAATAGAAAAGGTGACTGCAGACTATGAAATCTCTCCTGGTGTGTATGTGACACAAAAACAGTTCCCCCTATGCCATCACCATCCATAAATCACAGGGAATAAGTGTTGATGGGGTCATTGCTGATCTTGGTCTTCTGGTGTTCGCAGATGGAATGGCCTATGTTGCACTTTCACGAGCTAGGAAACTCTGCAATGTCTATTTGATAGATTTTGACCCACGAACCCTGATCATGTGTGACAAATCTGCTTGGGAAGAGTACAACAAATTGCGTTCTACAACAAAATTGCCTCCACTTAGACCATGTAGAAATAAACCACCATGCATGGCTTATGAATCTTGCATGCTAAAAAAACGATCAAGGCGAATGTTGAATGTGGACAACCCTTCTGAATATGCTCCTTCTACCAAAAAACATAAATTAGCTACAATTTCCATGCTCACTCCCAAATAAGGAAAATGCCTGTTTTGCCAATTCCACACTTCAAGCTATTGCCCAATTGCCCAAATTTTGGGAAACTTTGTTGTCTACCCAATTACTCAGTCCAGTTGTTCAGGAAATGGCAAATATTGTCACACCAGGGGATCGGGATGTTTCAATTCTGCAAAGATTAATTTGGGGGAGATTTAAGGATGGTGCTCAGCAATGTGCCCATGATTTTTGGAAAAATATCTACCCACATTTTCCACCAAATGCACAGCAAATATTCCAATTTCAAGTGAATGAAACACTAAGATGCACTAAAAGTCATGAAAATGAATGCCCATGTTTGAATGATCAAATTTGTACTTGCACACATAGACCTGGATGTGGACTCAAAACTCACAAAACACCAGAAATTCAAACAGACTTGACATTGCATCCTATTCAAGGCCCTCAACAGTTTCGTACTTTACTTGTATCAAATGACACCATAATAAAACAATGTGACACCTGCACCACCAATACAGAGCACAAAACAACCATCAGGAGAGATTTGCCACCCACAATACCTTGTAGTATCAATCAACCGATTCCTCATAACCAGTGGTCAAGAAACTCAAATACATTGTGATTTATTGAATTTCAATTCAAAACGCCAGCAGTTTTTTGGTACCAATTTCCAACTTCAATCAGCAATTGTTCACTCATTAGGTTCCACATCAGGAGGTCATTACACTTGTTTAATTCACAAAGATGGTGACAAATGGGATGAAATTAGTGACACGTGCATAACCAAAAGGCACCCAAAATTTCCACCTAAATTGCCAAATATTGTTTTACTTTTTTAAAAAAAACTATAGGTCCAATATCACTCCAGAATGCTCTGTCCTACACATCCAAGTGAACTCTATTAGACATTAAAATAATATAGAGTATAAAAATCTGTACTACTATATGAAAAATTTGTTTCATTTGTCAAGCAACTGTGTCAGAGGACAGTGCCAAAGTATGCAGTAGGTCTGTCCAATGTAACTGTTGTTTTGTAACATGAGCAATTTTTCATTTATATGTAGTACTACAGGAAATTTGTTACATTTGTCAAGCTACAGTGTCAGAGGATAGTGCCGAAGTATGCAGTAGGTCTATCCAATGTATCTGTTGTCTGCCAAAATGTAACATTTTATATTATAAACATTTATATGTATGTCTAATGGAGTTACACATCTTTACTGGCAATTCTTCACTATTAAATTTCTTGGTCACAACTTGGACTTGGGGGTCGATTTTTAAAATAAATATGAACAGTCAAATCAGGTGAAACAAAACAAGCAACAAGCAAGCCACATCATAAGCAAACAAATAATATACATGCGAAAAATTGTAAAAAATGCACATAAAATTTGTAATTAATCCCCCGAAAAAATTCATGTGAAAAATCAAAAAAAAATGGCGCACGTGAAAAAAATCCCCAAAAAAGTTTGCATGTGAAAATTGACAAAAATGCTGTGTGTGAAAAAATCAAAAAAACCTCAAAAAAACTTGCATGTGAAAATTGACATTTGCTTTGTATTGTGTAAAATTTGTCACATTTATTGTCAGGTCTAATTAAAATGTAATTTTCAACTAAATGCAAATGGTGTAATTGCACCATTTAGATTCAGTTGTTAATGCTCACCTACTAAATATTATCTAATATATTTCAAACTGTATTTTTAACTAAATTCATTTATCATAGTCTAATATTTTAAAAATAGGTGAGTGCTCCACGAGGATGACCCATGTCCCCGCCATGTGGGGTGGATGCTTAGGAGCCATCCAGATATCATGTGACCATTTTTGGTTCGCGGTGTCCACATGATATCTGGATGGCCCTTTATACTAATTAGTCATTTATCTGCATAAAAATTATACCAGATCATTCTGATTATTGGCTTGAAATCTTTTACAAAATTAGTATGAGCAACTAAGAGGTCATCAATAGAAATAGAATTACTTTTTGAAATTTTCATGCACAGCATTTTTTGGGATTTTAAATAAAAGTTAATATCATAATTCTTATTTTGTATACCCACATTGCAGATACAGAGAAACATGACAATCCTATATAAAGGTCGTAGACAGCAGTATCAGTTTTTATCCAATATGAGCAAATTAAACAGTCCACTGAATTTATTGGAATGTTCATTCATCACAGTTGAACATGCTTATAAGTACATCAAGACCCTATTTTATGGAAGAAATGACCAACTCTGCCACATTTTGGCAGAAAAAGACCCATTTAAGTAAACATATCCCATACATATTTGATTAAAGTTTACAATGCTATTTTTTTTATAGATTGTCAACTTTCTGCAAAGAGAGAGATTTCAAATGGGAATCAATCCAGTTTGATCTCATGGTGGTACTGTTGTCAATGAAATTCGAAAATGATCCTCTACTGGCATCAAAACTTGGTGACACGGGGACTGTATGTACATGTGACTAGGGTTGCAAACGGTTTTTTTACCATTAAAAAAACCAGTAAAAAACGGTTAAAAAACCGTTTTTTACCAGACTTGAAAAAGTTTCCAAAAAAAGTTACAAACGGTTTTTTTACCATTAAAAACCAGTAAAAAACGGTAAAAAAAAAACGTTTTTTGAGGGAAAAACCATTTGAATCTAGCTTATTTCTTGAATATTTGTAGCAACAATTGGTCGAGGACACCCCTAATCCAATTTGGAGGCGAGGATTTAATGGGAATGGTACAAATCTCCATGGCTGTTGTTTAATGGTCGTCCGTGCACTTTTGAATAAAAATCACCCACAATTCAACTATATTGTGGGTGATTCAATAATTAGAAATGTGGCGAAATCGAATGACCAGAAGGTATAAAAATATTAATTCAAATGTATTTACTTATCATACCAACAAAATACTTAGATATTTTGTATACCTGGGGCCCGTCAGGGCCAGGTAATGTTAATCGCCAACATTGTTATTTGTTGTCCTTTTGTGAAAGTATTGGTGGTTCATGTCGGCTCTAATGATCTGAATCCTCGTCGCACCGTTGGCACTACAAAGCTGTGCAAAGTAATACAATAATTTTTGCCCAAGTATTTTTTATTAATCATTTATTTGTAAATTAAGGACAAAGTGCCCATTCGAGGCACAAAACCGGAAAAACAGGGGAAGAGTCTCTTTGCAAGGCTACAGAAAATAGCGGAAAAGCACCACTGTACACCCATTTTCTACAGTGGTGTCATTCCATGTCCACAAAGTGTAATTGAAAATAAAAATGACTTGGGCAATAGAAATTCTCGTTTGGAAAAGTTTAATTACTGCATGAAAGAAATGATTCAAAAATTGAACTTGCCCAATCTTCACAACATTGAAAATTGGTCAAAATTTGACAAATCTGACTTCAAACTAAATATGATTCATTTGAACAATGTTGGAAATCTTAAATTGACACAAATTTTTGCCAATGTTTTTGCCACCTGATCCTTGTTCTATGGCTGACTGACTAATTTTGTGACTTAATAAAATGTCATCATACTAGTAATGCACAATGGTCATTTTTAAATTTAAATTTTATTAAATAGTTGTTGCTTGCATTGCCTTAAAATAGTAACAAGAATGTACACATACTTTTAGCAGGGTAGTTGAATGAAGGTCGTTGGTTGACAGTGTGGTAAAGTGGCACATCCACGCAACTCTGACCTCTAGGTGGTTTCGGAAGAACTTTAGTGTTGTGTGGGACAGCACAGTTGTCAGTAGATAAAAGCAACTCTATACAACGCATCTTCATCGCAGTTAAGAGGATCTTCCGTACTGTAACCCAGTTCGGCAGAGCTCTTAACACAGATGAAGGCCATAAATAAGTTCTTTGAGTATTCACTTGAGTGTTGTGTGGGACAGAACAGCGTCTCCTCTAACGTTTCTGGGAACAGTTGGCTTTTAATCAAGTCTGTTTCATTTGATACATTCTGTGAATAACACAGTTTATTTAGTTGGATATCTGACTTAAATAGTCGGAACCTCCATCTCTCAAACAAGAGAATTTTTGTGTTTGTGTTTGTTAGCACGTAAAGAATACATCTGAAGAATTCAATTTCGAGCAATGGACAAATGCCAGAATATCTACAAGTGAATAGGCACAAGTTACTTGAGTTGACTCACAAAATCTCGAGCAATGCCGGGCCTAACTATGCGCTTCAACAGTTTCCACTAATGGAATTGCTGATCTGATTTTTGTATGAGCCTATAACCGCAAAAGAGGAACAAACGACTTACACTGAAGATCCTAGATGCGCAACAATATTTAATTATTGAAACGATCGTCCTCGAAAAGCCAAAAAGTATGTTACAGTTGAAACTTTACATAGCTACTGAACAAACCCGAGCAACACTGGGCTAAAATTTCCATAAAGTTATATTAAAGTGCTTCAAAATTCATTGTGGTTTGAATTAGTTACAAAACTTTATCCGCAAAGGTTCATGATTTCATAGCTCTTTGGCTTTATTGTTATTTAAAATAGTAAGGCCTTTGATAAAAGCTTCAACAATATCTATTGCTCCGGAAAATTTTTACTTTTTTATTCTTATTTTTTTATTATTTAAAAGTCCTTGAACTCAAATACAGCCTTCCAGTTTGGGTGTAACCAAAGAAGCCCTAAAAAAGAATATTTATCTGCAAACCCTCTCTTCGTTGCAGCCTATTTATAATCGCACAATCATTATCGAAATAGATCTGATTTACCAAATATCGCAATTCAACGTGTGCATTGATTTTTTTGTATACATCAGCTGATGGCTTATGCGCCAAGATCGCTCGGTCAACTTCAATGATATTGATTAGCTTCACTATTGGAAAATTATTAACCCATCATTGATTGTCCAAAATGCATGCTAATTGGTTTGTAATTTTAATAACCGGTTCAACTGCTTTATGCACTTAATTGATAAGCTTATTCGCTTTCAAGCAACGTTTACCTGTATGTAACTTTTCATAGCAAATGGACAAACCTGAGCAACGCCGGGCTAAACTGCTAGTATATATATATATATATATATACATGGCTTAGTGGTTAGAGCATTGGCCTTGCAATCAAAAGGTTGTGAGTTCAATTCTCAGACCGGGTGATGTGTTGTTTCCTTGAGCAAGACACTTTATTTCACATTGCTCCAGTTTACTCAGCTGTAGAAATGAGATGATAAGGACTGGGGTCCCTATCATTCCACTGCAAAGTGGTCGTGGAGGTGCCACGGTAAAAAAGCACCCAGCACTCACTGTAAATGAGGTTGGTGTTAGGAAGGGCATCCAGCTGTAGAAATCAAGCCAGAATCAGTTCCCGTCCCACCCTTGCAAGCAGGGAAAAGCGGACGTAAAAATGAAATGAAAAAAATGAAATGATATATATATCATCATCATCATCATCATCACCGTTTTACGTCCGTTCTTCCACGCTAGCATGGGTTAGACGGGTTGTCCTGTTGTGGGCAGTGTCTGGTCGGCTGACCATGCCTTGCTCATACAGGAACTGATCTGGCTTGATTTCTACAGCTGGATGCCCTTCCTAACACCAACCTCATTTACAGTGAGTGCTGGGTGCTTTTTCGTGGCGCCTACACGTCCACTTTACAGTGTGGGCTGGGTGCTTTTTTGCCGTGGCACCTCCACGACCACCTTGCGGTGGGGGGGGGGGGCATATTGTTTATATGCTTCAGCATGTACCCATGGGAGGTCGGGTACCCTGTATTACTGCGTGACGCCAGAAGTCACGGTCGTGTGTCATTGACTTTGAGAGGTGTAGTTGGGTAAGGTCGGCTTTTATCACCTCATCCCAAGTCATCTTGGGTCTCCCCACTCCGCGGTTTCCATCAACTTCTAGTGCTCTGCACCTTTTTATGCAGCTGTCATCCTTCATACGCATCACATGTCCATACCAGCGTAACCGCCTCTCCTGCACGCAGCATTTGATTCCTCTTATGCTCAGTCTCTCTCTCAATTCATTTATGCTTTGTCGTTCACGTATATTACTGTTACACATCCATCGGAGCATGCAGGCTTCGTTTCTCTCTAATCTACGTAAGTCTTCCACCTTCAGCGCCCAGGTCTCACTACCATGCAACATCGCTGTTCGGATACACGCATCATACAGTCTGCCTTTCATTCTGAGGGAGAAGCCTTTTGCAGCTAGCAGTGGTAGTAGTTCCCTAAACTTCTTCCATCCCGTTCTTACCCTAGTTATTGTACTTTCTGAGCACCCACCTCCGTTGCTAATTCGGTCACCTAGGTAGCAGAAGCTGTCTACTGTTTCTACAGGGCCCTCCCAGAGATTGGTGGTACTTGTTTCCTGTGGCTGTTTGCTTGCTGTTTCAGCACAGCTGCTGCATGTGAATCCTACATTCTTAATTAAGCTTCCTGAGATCCCGCTACATCTCTTGTGTACCCATTGTTTGCATTTGGGGCAAAGAATGGAGTTCCTACCTACACCTTTCCTACATACTGAGCAAGGCCATTTCCCTGAGGGGATCTGGGTTCTGTTTTCTCGTCTACTTATAAGGACCTTAGTCTTTGTCATGTTGACTTTGAGGCCCTTTCTCTCTAGTCCCTGCTTCCAGGTTTGGAATTTATTCTCTAGTTCTACCATAGATTCAGCTATGAGTGCGAGGTCATCAGCATACAGGAGTTCCCATGGGCATCCGGTCTTAAACTCCTCCGTTATTGCCTGCAGGACTATGATGAACAGGAGAGGGCTAAGAACAGAGCCCTGGTGGACCCCAACCTGTACGCTAAATTCCTCGCTATACTCATTGCCAATCCTAACTTTGCTGACTGCTCCCCTATACATGGCTTGTACCGCTTTCACAAGCCATTCATCTACTCCTAGTTTTCTAAGAGCCCACCAGATTACTGCACGTGGAACTCTGTCAAAGGCTTTCTCAAGGTCGACAAATGCCAAGTAGAGTGGCTTACTTTTAGCTAGGTACTTTTCCTGTAATTGCCTCACAAGGAAGAGCGCATCAGTGGTGCCTTTCCCTGGTACAAACCCAAATTGCATCTCGTCTATATTCACCCGGTCCCTAATCAGCTGTGCTATAACTCTTTCTGTTACTTTCATGACCTGGTCCATCAACTTTATACCTCTATAGTTTCCTCTATCTAGTGCATCGCCTTTACCTTTGTAGCAGTTGACAATGATGCTACTGCACCAATCTTTTGGTATGGCCCCCTCTAGTATTACCTGGTTAACGATACGTGTGGTTATAGTGTGACCTACAGACCCAGATGCCTTCAGCATCTCGGCAGCTATACCCGATGGACCGGTTGCCTTCCCTATCTTCATATCTCTGATTGCCTTACTTACTACGCTGCCGCTGACTTGTACTGCTGGTCCCTCTATAGGGTCTACGTGGGGTAGGGTCTCTTCTTCCCATGCATTCTCCTCATTTAGTAATCTATCATAATGACTCTTCCATGCATCTTTCTTCTCAGCACTTGTGAGGGCAAGCTCACCTTTATCATTCCGGATACACTTCTCTCCAATGACATCACAACTATCTCTGACACACTGCCTCGCAATCTTGAATACCTCCTGTTTCTGGTCCTCACGTTGTAAAACATGCTTGAATTTTCTACCCTCTGCTTCCCTCCTAGCTAAGTATACTTGTCGCCTAGCTTCCCTCTTGGTCTCTATGTAATGTACCCTGCTCCCCCCGTTCTTCCATTCTTTCCATGCCTGTCTCTTGGCCTTGACTGCTTCATCTACCTTATTGTTCCACCACCAAGTCACTCTCCTCCTGCTTGAGGTCTTACTCCAGCCACAAACCTCATCCGTCGCCTCTAGTAAGTTATTTTTTAGGAACTCCCAGTTCTCTTCTACGTTAAATGTCTCTATCTGTTCTTCTTTACTGTCGTAGGCGTTGAGTAAAATATCTTTAAATCTGTTACTGGTTGAGGGGACTTTCAGCTTCCAGATCTTTCTTCTCCAGGCTGGCCTCTGTTTCAGGGCTCGTCTAGTTCTGACCGTGAGGTCGCTGACAACTAAGCTATGTTGGGATGTACATTCCTCACTAGGGAAGGCTTTTGTGTTTACGACCGTCCATCTGTCACGTCCTCTGATGAGGATAAAATCTAACTGACTAGAGTGCTCCCCTGATCTATATATATATATATATAATATATATATATGAACGTGCACGGGGGCACCAACAGCAAATCAGAGACCCAAATGTCCATCAGATACTCCTGAGTAACCATCTAGCAACATGTGGTCAGAAAATATTTATAATATTTCCATTCTACAAACTACACAGCCCAAGTGAAATCAAGAGAAAAATTAAAGAAAAGAATTTTATTGACAAATTTCAACCAAGCTAAATGAACAATAATAATGCTTAGGGGTATTACTTCTACTATGACCACGCCTACGACCATGTCGACTACCACCACTAACAACAACAACAACAATAATAATAATAAAAGTGATGTTGATAGTGATGATTACTGAAGATTTTTTATAAAAACCCTAGAAAATGCTATTTTCATCATTTCTAAAAATATCAAAACAATTGATGCTTTGGATAGGGTCAAATAGAAGTCGTTGGACATGCTCAACCAACCGTGACGCCTAAACCAATCAGCTTTAGTAATCTAGTGAAACCACACACCGATTGGTCGAAATACAGTTTGCAAAACTTAGCATTCTGTAGCCCCTTTTTACTGTATATAAAGGCACAGATTTTAGCCATCTCATTACAGTTGAAAATTGCAAACTTGACTGTCACCACTGAATATGAACTTGAAGATTGGGAAAGCATGAAAGTACTTGTTCAATTAAACATTTAACATTTAATATTCTACCATACTATTTCATTATAATATCATTATAATTTTAAAGGATTGTAAATAAAATGAGTAAATCAGACAAAGTTGGAATTCCTTTTATTAATATAATCTTCTATACACAATCATACACACCCGTGTATATTTATTTATATATATATATATATATTCCTATTGTGTATATGCCAACATGTCTGGAAAGAAACAAATCAAATCAACAGAATCAGAAAGAATTCTAAAGGAGAGATCATCGAAATTATCAACACCTATCACGATGATTGACACGCAATCCTCTATTTTAAAGGAAATAGAAAAACAATCTACAGACAGAAAACTTATAACTAAACATATAAACTCTGAAATTAAGAATTTAGCTGAAATTATACCAAAAGTTATCAAAGATACAAGAGAAAGCCTACCACAACCCCCTTGAAAATGTGGAAGACATGGAAAAAATTTCTCAACATAAGAAAACAAAACTTCTGGAAAGCATACAAATGCAAAAAATATGTCGAAACACATTCGAAACAGCTTTCTCTAACGACACCCATACTCCCTCGTAAATATCTAATTAAAGAAATTGCAGGAGAGCCAGAAGAAGAAACAAAAAACTCCAATGGGAACTTACATTGACAAAATTCAGGACCGACATCTACATTACTCAATGTAAACAATCCCGCTACAAAGCCAAATACGAAGCTATCGATGACCAAATTGAAGTCGAAATTTCAAAGCTAACGACTGGTAATATAGCTGAAAAACTATGAGAACTATGGATCAGAGATATCTCAAAAGAAGAAAGCAAATCAAGAAAGTTTTGGCAGCAGAAACAATTATTTCTCGACGAATATACTGCAAATTACGGTAAAGACTCTGGAACTCTGAGAAAAAGCATTAAAAGTGGACAATCTCACCAACACAACATACGCCAGAACACGTGCCAACACAAACACTCATCTCACCTTGAATCAAAGAAGAACTACGGTAATAACTCTTCGCTTTTTCTACAAAAACACCCTATCGCACACAACATGAACAAAAAGCACAAACACGATAGATATTCCTTTGACCAGACCATGAGAAGTAGAAAAACCAGAAGATCATCCTCAAGATCTCAACAGAGACTACCCACAAGGAACGGGGAAACAAAACGTAGAATAACCAGATCACTTTCAAGATCTCAACAGAGATTACCCACAAGAAACTGGGCAAAAAAACGATCTAAACCTGAAAGCAAACCTAGGTCATTTTCCCAGATTGTTAAAAATAATGCTAACAAGAAATGGAAAAAATAATATACATAATACCAAAAATAGGACAAAAAAACCTAACGAAACTAAGTATAATATCATGACCAAAAGTTCATCAAGCAAACACCAACAGGAATATAAATCCTGAACAGAAAAAAGTCCATTTTTTTACGTCAGGACAACAAAAACCGGAAAAAGAAAAACTCCAGGAGGAAACATACCCAAAACAACTGTACACGTAGATCCTAAAATAATTAATTTATCCAAAAGAGATCTTGACAATGATGAAATGCAAATTCTGTCAAAAGGACTGAAATTCACACCGACTCCAACAGTCAACCACCAAGAACTAAAGGAGGATACCCAAGAATTCTGTCGTAAATTACAACTTGTAGAATTCTTCGCTGTTAAAAGTAAAGCGAGTGATGAATCACTAGTAAAGAATAAATCAAATTTCGCTCCGCCAAAAGGAAGAAATATCTATCTCGACCAATACATTGATATCCTGTCTAAATTCCCTCTTAGACATAATACTAATGTTAGGCCAAACATTAACAAATTAGAAATATGACACTGTTAATGACAACACTAACATCCATGTTTCTTTACGATTGTTCTGTGGTACAGGAGGTTAATTATATGTCTAAACTTTGCTAGTGCTCCGATGATTCCAAACGAAAGTTTAGAAGAAACGATTGTCAGCAATAAAATGTTTTCAACATACTTTTGATTATTCTGTAATATATATATATATAGGAACGAATAGGACCCCGACGGCTGAGCTCAAGCCGTTTCGACGGCTAATTCTAGACTCACTCTACTACCCTAAGTATTGAGTACTTTGGTGCTTTATGGTCCACCTGGTTCCTTACCACATTTCCTTCGTTATATATATATATATATATATACATACATGTATATATATATAGTTTTGATTAGTCTGTAATTTATATATATATATATATATATATATATATATATATATACTAGCAGAGGTACCCGGCGTTGCTCGGGTATTAAATAGCAGTTGTGTATACCATTTATGTCAATACTTCAGTGCTACTTCGAAAATTATACTTTTACAAAATCATCGGCTTTTTCCAAAAGAGGGTTCCTGCCCCCAGGGGTCCCCTACTCAATATGTGCCAATTCTGAGAGTTCACATTCATCTGTAGGACAAACGTAGCCCATGTGTCAAGTTTTGTGAAAATTGGTTGCGAACTCCAGAAGTTATGACGTTTTGTTGCATTGCACTGCAATGCTTCAGTCAACTCCAAGGAAGTGGTTAAAGGGGGTTATCTGCCGGGAGGCCCTATAATCAATATCTGGAAAAATTAAAGTGCCCATGACCATCCGGAGTACATAAGTAACCTATGTCTTTAGTTTGGTGAAAATACTGTAGAAATGCATAAGGTTTATGCACGCGCGCCCTCGTGTGTGAAGAGGGGGGGGGGGGGGGGTATGTATGTGTATGTCCGTCGAGCATACGTATGTACCGGCCTAAATCTTCACTATTTACTTTTACTATTTTAATAACCTCTGTCATTTTCGTTTTCAATTTTATTTACATCATTCTTAAACTCCGGGGATGGAAATCATTCTGTTATGTAAAATAGAATATTAGTCTAACGACTCTGTTTATACCATAAACTTGGTCTTGTCTTTGCATGAAATTGTTCTTCTCGCTCCACATAACGACGTATTATCCTTGCTTTTTTTTCCGTTCATTGCCAGGGAACGTCTTCACGAACCAAAATATTGTCTTCCTGTTTTCGTTCGGTTGCAACGTTTCTCGAAATATTTACTTCAGCGTTTACAGATTACTCTCAGTTCAATTTGAATGGGAAATTCCTGTTTCGTCGATTTTCTCCGTAACCATGGAAGCTTGTACCCTAAACGCCTCCTCAGGTCATTCTGCATAACTGTGTAAATTTTCGCTGCATTCCACCAAGCCATTTCGACGTTTATCCGACTACACCTACCTACTTAAATATACAACGTACGACCACTTCCAATTTATATAGTAGATATATATATATATACATACATCATCATCATTTAACGTCTATCTTCCACGCTACCATATATACATACATGTATATATATATATATATATATACATACATGTATATACATACATACATACATACATGTATATACATATATACATACATACATATACACATATATACATACATACATGTATATACATATATATATACACATACACATACATACATGTATATACATATATATATATATATACACATACATACATGTATATACATATATATATATATATACACATACATGTATATATATATATATATATATATATATATATATATATACACATACATGTATATATATATATATATATATATACACATACATGTATATATATATATATATATATATAACCAAACCAGGATCCCAATGCTCCCGAAGTTCCATTCGAGCCGTTGACCAAATGGTTCTTCTGTCTCTTCTGGAATACAATGCCTCGGGTGAGACAAGGGGTGGCAGTGACCCTATTTAGTGGCGGGTCATGCTCGCCACGTCACCTTTATGTTGCGGACATCTGTGGCTTTTTATAGGGAGAACGCTCGCCCACCTCGTCCTTAGGCACTGCCGCCAAACTTTTCGCTGGTTTAGGAGTGATCTTAGACCACCCAGCTGGCACCACGGGGAGGTAGTTCGGCATGCCAGCGACCAAGCAAAGGCGTATGAACTGGTCTACTGGTCATCGTCTCCCAATGGGTGCGACTCCCTGATCTCACTCAGACTTTTTAGTCAAAGGCTCCGGGTGGGGTCCCCTAAGTAAACCTCCTACTTCAGCCTAGGCAACCGCATAGTATTACGCCTTCTGGAGAGGGAAACTCCGACATCAAGCCTACAGCCCGAGGACCTCGCTGTCACCGTCCCAGCTCGCTAGACCATGGCAGATGAACCTCGGGCTTAAAGGGTGGGGCCAGTTTGCGCGCACTGCACTTCACCTTAAAACTCCTCAGCGCAGGCCGAAGTCCACGTTCTATGACCAACCATTCTAAAAGCCCTGCAGTGATGGGAAAGGGGCGAAAGCGGCAGGTGGAAGATGTCACTGGAAGCCGTTGTCTCGATCTTACATGTAGGCGGCTCAGAACTTTGGTCACCTGGTTGTCGACCCGGAGGCGACGACACCACTCGGCAGCATCCTGAGCGACCAGGCAGCCCTATCTAGGGTGAGCACTGCCTGCTCCATATGGAGAGGGGCGGTAGAAAAGGTTCGCCTAAACAAAGCTCGTCTCCTCTACACCCAGTTGGCTAGCCGTGGTCAACGGGCATCTTCAGAGCGGTCAAACAAACATGGAAACAAAACTAAAGAAAAGTAAGCAGGACTTGAAAGTTATCTGCTGGAATGTCAGGGCTATGCATGACAAGGCTGACAGCAGCCGCCCGGAATGTCGTTCGGCTCTCATAGTCCATGAACTCTCCCGCCTCAACATCGACATAGCAGCTCTCAGCGAGGTCCGCTTCGCTGACGAGAGCAACCTCAAAGAATGCTGCGCAGGCTACACCCTTTTCTGGTCTGGGAAACCATCATCTGGAAGAGGTCTTCCGAGTGTAGGACTCATGGAAAGGTATTCCATCGCCTCCAATCTGGAAACGTTACCCACGGGCCGCATCATATCCATGCGCCTACCACTGGAGAGCAAACAACATCTCACGCTCTTCAGTGTCTATGCTCCAACGCTACTGGCAGATCCTGCGGACAAAGACAGCTTCTATTCTGATCTGCGCAGACTCTTGAACAGCACCCCTGCAAACGACAAGGTCCTAATCCTTGGCGACTTCAATGCATGAGTTGGGAGGGACTCTGAGGCCTTGGAAGGAGTCTTTGGTGGCTGTAACGACAACGGGCGCCTCCTGCTCGAGTTCTGCACAGAGCACCAACTTGCCATTACCAACACAATCTTCCAACAGAATGACCGCCTGAAAACAACTTGGATGCATACTCGGTCCAAACATTGGCATCTATTTCACTATGTGCTGAAAGATGTTCTACACACGAGAGTGATGCCCAGTGCAGAGTGCCTCACTGACCATAGCCTCGTCCACTGCAAGCTCAAACTGCAGTTCAAACCCAAACCCAAGAAGAAAGGTAACCCCGTAAAGAAACTCAACGTCGGCAGCCTGTGCCAGGAAGAAGTGAAAGCCAAGTTCCAAGCAGACCTGCAGCAAAAACTAGAGTAATCCCCTTGCACTGATGACCCCACCCCAGACACCTTGTGGGAGAACCTGAAATCAGCCATCCTTAAGACATCTGAGGAAGTTCTTGGGCACACAAAAAAGAAAAACAAGGACTGGTTTGATGAAAATGACAAGGAAATCCAGGACTTACTAGCAAAGAAGAGGGCAGTTCAACAGGCCCATCTTGCACAACCAACCTGTCCTGTAAAGAAAGATACCTTTCGACGCGCATGCAGCACCCTACAGCGCAAACTCAGAGAAATACAGAACGAGTGGTGGGACCACCTGGTGTGGAGAACCCAGCCGTGCGCTGACCTCGGAGACTATAGGGGCTTCTATGAGGCTCTGAAAGCAGTGTATGGCCCCACCAATCCAGAGTCCCCTGCACAGTTCAGATGGAGAGGCTCTCCTCACCGATAAACCTCCATCCTCGCTCGCTGGTCCGCTTCTTCAGTGCTGACCGCACCTACAGGATGCTGCCATCCATCGCATTCCTCAACTTCCACTCAAAGAGGAGCTCGACGAACCACCTACCCTCGAAGAGACGACTGAAGCCATAGAACAACTCAAGAGTCGCAAAGCAGCAGGAGTTGACAGCATCGCACCAGAAATCTGGAATTTGGAGGTCCGACGCTCCACAACAAGCTACACGATTTTCTTGTTTGCTGTTGGGAGCAGGATAAGCTGCCACATGATCTTCGCGCGCCGTCATCATAACCCTGTACAAGAACAAGGGTGAAAAGTCTGACTGCTCCAAATACCGGGGAATCACCCTACTCTCCATTGCTGGCAAAGTACTTGCCAGGATCCTGCTCAACAGGCTCGTACCAACCATCACTGAAGAAAACCTCCCCGAGAGCCAGTGTGGCTTCAGAGCCTACAGAGGCACGATGGACATGGTGTTCATCCTCCGCCAACTCCAGGAGAAGTGCCGAGAACAAAACAAGGGACTCTATGCTGCTTTTGTCGACCTCACAAAAGCATTTGACACAGTGAGCAGGACAGGACTATGGCTCATCCTGGAACGACTTGGCTGTCCCACCAAGTTTCTACAGATGGTGATCCAGCTGCACGAGAACCAGCGTGGCCAGATCAAACTCAACGGTGACCTGTCGGAGCCCTTCCCCATCTCCAACGGCGTGAAGCAGGGTTGTGTCTTGGCTCCGACTCTCTTCAGCATGATGCTCAAGCAGGCAACTGAGGATCTGGATGATGGGGATGGGGTGTATGTCAGGTACAGTATGGATGGCAGCCTCTTCAATCTACGGCACCTCCAAGACCCAGGAGAGGCTGATCTGAGACCTTCTCTTCACGGACGACGCTGCCCTCGTCGCCCACACAGAGCGAGCTCTGCAGCGCATCACGTCCTGCTTTGCAGACGCCTCACGGCTCTTTGGCCTGGAGGTTAGCCTCAAGAAGACGGAGGTTCTTCACCAGCCTGCCCCCCAAGAAGAATACCACCCACCCTACATCACTATCTGCGATACCGAACTAAAATCAACACAGCAGTCCACATACCTGGGCTGCATCATCTCATCCGATGCAAGGATCGACAAAGAAATTGACAACAGACTCTCTAAGGCAAATAACTCCTTTGGCAGATTGTACAAACGTGTTTGGCAAAACAAAAACCTGAAGAACAAGACAAGGATCAGCGTCTAAAGGGCCGTGGTTCTCACCACTCTCCTCTATGGCTCGGAGACCTGGGTCACTTACCGCAGTCACATCCGTCTCCTCGAGCGCTTCCACCAGCGATGTCTCTGCACCATCCTCAACATTCGCTGGAGTGACTTCGTTACAAACGTTGAAGTTCTGGAGCAGGCCGAGATCCCGAGCATTGAAGCCATGCTATTGAAGTACCACCTCCGATGGGCAGGGCATGTCTCCAGAATGGAGAACCATCGCCTTCCTAAGATTGCCCTGTTTGGCGAACTCTCCACCGGCCACGGAGAGAGAGGAGCCCCGAAGAAACGCTACAAAGACTGTCTCAAAAAGTCTCTCACCGCATGTCATGTTGACCACCAATGTTGGTCAGACCTGGCTGCGGGCCGTGATGCTTGGCGCCACACGATCTTCAACGCGGTCAGCAAGTTTGAGGAAGACAGAAGAGATGAGCAAAAAGACAAGAGATGCAGAAGGAAGGTCCGAGCCGCCTCTGATACCACACCGGACATTACCTTCATCTGTGGACATTGTTCACGGACCTGCCTTTCCTGCATCGGACTTGTCAGTCATGAGCGTGCCTGCAGACGACGTGGACAACCTTCCTAATCTTCGTTCGCGAAGAAAAATCTTAAATTCAAGAGAAACCCTTACAGAGGACAAGAGCACCTTGTAAATCTCAAGAATACGATTTTAAACCTTAATTCCTCAAAAAATGTTTTAGTCCACCCCGACAAAACAAATAATTTATATGGTATATCTAAGGATAACTATAATAACCTTATCCTTAAAGAACTAAGGAAGAAATATCGCAAAACTAACCATGATAATTTAGAATCCATAAACTTTGAAGCTTCTGAGATTATGTCAAAACTTGGCATCGAAAAAAAGACCGAACCATTCCTCCCAAGAACTCTGAGGTTAAATCTCAAGGATCACAAAAACAACTTTCGTACTGAACTACCTGTTAGACTAATCGCCCCCTCTAAATCAGATCTGGGGGTTGTTAGCAAAGCCATCTTGGATAGAATTATCCCACAGGTTCGTTCTAATTGCTCTACTTCTAACTTAAATTTATGGTTTGGTACATCTGAAGTAATTGGCTGGTTCAACAACTTGAATAAGAAAAACAAACAAAAATTTATTCAATTTGATATTGCCAGCTTCTATTTCGCCCTCACTTCTCAACAATGCTCTATCTTTCGCTTATAAATATTCAGACATCACCACAGATGAACTTCACATCATTCTCACCGCACGTAAAACCATCTTAGAATTCAACAATGAATACTGGATAAGAGCTGATACCTCCAACAACTTTGACATTACAATGGGTGCATCCGATTCATCCCAATTGACTGATTTAATTGGTATCTTTATTTTGAACTCTTTGAATCAGAAAATTCCTCAACTTCGCGGTGGAATTTATCGGGACGATGGACTTTTTACTATCTTAAATTGCAACATAGTTAACCTGAACATTATTAAGAACAATATACATGATCTCTTTAACCAACATAACTTAAAAATTGAATTTGATAACGTCAAACTAGCTAACTTCTTGGATATATCCCTTAATCTTGAGACTTACCATAAAAACAATGAGAATCTAAATTATGTTAATTTTAAATCTAACCACCCCATTAACATTAAAAATGCTATAGTTAGTAATATTGGAAAAAGAATATCAAACCTATCATCTAATAAAAAATATCTTTGATGCTAATGCCAATTACTATAATAACGCGCGTTCTAAAGCCGGTTATCCTGATAAAATCAAATACAGTAAAGAAACCAATCCTAGAAGATCTTACAGTAAAATAATTAATTATGATCATTCCAATAACTTTAATAAAAGACTTAGATACAAAAATATAATCTGGTATAATGCTCCTTTCTCCATTTCTATTAATAATAATATTCCTAAATTATTCTTTAGTGCCTTAAATAAATGCTTCCCTCCCTCACATATCTATAGTAAAATATTTAACAAACATACAATAACATTTTCCTATTCCAGCTCTTCCAACATTATCTCTAAACACAACAATAAAATATTAAATACTAAATCACTTCCTTCCAGCACTGAATGTCATAATAATAGCAGTAGTACTCCCGTCATTGTTAACTCTAGGCTAGTTTCTGCAAACCCAAATACGACGTCAAACGTAACTTCGTCAAATGTTCTTAATACCAATCTAAATCAGGAAACTATTATTCCTATCGTAAATAACTTCTCCAATCCAATTCCTCCTATAGATAACACTAGGTCACTTGTTAATAACTCTGTTAATTTCTCTAATCGCAATTGTAATTGCCCTGTTAAAAATAAATGTCCTCTCAACAACCATTGTCTTGAAAAAAACTTAATCTATGAATGTAAAGTTATAACTGACACCAATTCCTTTACCTATTTTGGCTCCACTTCCACTTCCTTTAAAGCCCGTTTTTATAATCACAATTCTTTTAAATACCAACTTAAAAGAACCAACACAGCACTCTCAGAACTCATATGGTCCTTGAAAGACAAAAATATTAACTATAACATCTCTTGGAGGAAAGTTTGTTCTGCCTCTCCCTACTTGAATGCCTCCCTATCCAGAACATGTAATCTTTGTTTATGTGAGAAATTTACCATTATATCTAATTTAGATTCTATAATAAATAGACGCATTGACTTATTTTCTCTCTGCTTGCATAAATTCCACAGAACATTCCATAAAGTATACAGCTAATATCTAATACTTTACCAGTTTAAAATCCTTTTTCTCAAAGGCTTATATATATATTTCTTTAAAAATATACCCATCTTTCTACCTTATTTCAATGTTATTTATTATACATTATATAATACTAGTTACTCATTCTATATCATTCCTATTTATCACTTTCCCTTTCTTCCTCTTTTCTTTTAATTTCTAACCTCTAATCTGTACTTTTTCTTCCTAAATACTTCTCAATTCTTATTATTACTCACCACAATATATCCACTTTTCCTTCTTCCTTCATATCATTGGCCATAAAACTTATTACCTTTTAAATACTTATTATTACCTTTAAAAATCCTTCGTAAACATAAACATTTTTTGACGTTAGATTATTCCTCCTCAGTTCATTATATTTTTCTCCCTTTCATGCTCGTCTAACTTTTACATATTACATATCACAATACATAAAAACAAACTTAAACCCTAACTAATCTCCTTTATTACATTATATTATTACCATTAGGAAATACTTCATAAACATATATATTTTGATGTTAGAGTCTTCTCTTCCTTAAACACTATTTTCTTCTTTGCTTTCTGCGCTCATTTGTAAACAAACTATTTACATATATTACACATACATATTACATTACATAAAAACAAACTTAAACACTAACTAATTCCTCTAAATTCATAATTCATCCACTCTTCTACTTCTTTTCACATTATATCCTTAATAACATTAATATTTTTATTTTAATAATACATATTAACAATTTCTTTTCATCGCACATATTAAACCCTTCAATATACAAACCTTAATTTAATATTATTCTTAATACATATTAACAATTTCTTTTCATCGCACATATTATTAAACCCTTCAATATACAAACCTTAATTTAATATTATTCTTAATTTTTTTGTCTTCATCAATTTTCAAATTCTTTTAAATTATATATTATCTTCCAACAGCTTTTTAACTTCTCTCTGTGAAACAATATATATTTTTCTCAGTTATAAAGGCTATCTCTCTCTTTCTATCACCCATCTCTCCTCCTATCTCATCCTTCCTTATTATACTCCTCCCCCACCATTCTTTACTCTCATCTCCTCCTCTTTTTCATCCTTTCCACCCCCCCCCCCCCTCATTTTTTTTTCCCAATATCACACATCAATCTTAAATTACTTTTCATATGTTGATTTAAAACTGCACTATTCACAAGTGTTTTTTAACCTTCATATCATATCTCCCTATTTTATCTGACGAAAACGCAAATGTCATCTCATGATGATATTTGTTTTTGAAATGCGCATAATAAAATACATGGAACTCTTTTAACCATCTTTTGATCTTATATTATTTATACTCCAGTCCTACAAACTGTAGAGTGCTACTTATCCGATATCTGCATTGCTTTATTGTACTTCAATAAAACTCACCTCCTACATATATATACATATATATATATATATATATATATATATACATACATGCATATATATATATCTGCTGGAGCAGACCTATAGGGAGGAGGAGAGTAACATGGTGGTGGAACAGTAAGGTGGAGGAGTCAATCAAGGCCAAGAAGCAAGCTTGGAAAGTATGGCGGGATGGGGGAATTAGAGAACACTATCAAATGGCGAGAGGGAAGCTAGGTTATCTAGACAGAATTAAATACACTAATGAAACCAATCATGGCAGAACTTATAGTAATATAGCTAGTTATAAGCATTCCAATAGCATAAAGAGGAGACCTAGATATAAAAATATTATTTGGTACAGCGCTCCTTTTTCTCTTTCTATTATTAGTAATATTCCTAAATTATTTTTTAGGGGGTTAGATAATTGCTTCCCTCCTTCACATATTTATAGTAAGATCTTTAATAAGCATACAATTAAATTCTCTTATTCCACCACTTCCAACATTTCTAACATAATACTAAAATATTAAATAATAAATCATATCCATCCAACCCTGAGCGTCATAGTAATAACACTATAAGGCCCGACGTCAATGTAAACTCTAGACAAAATAACTTAAATATAAATATGTCAAACGTAATTTCGATGAATGCTCCTAATACTAATCTAAATCAGGAAACATTAGCACCTCTTTTAGGTAATTTCTCCACTACAATTCCTTCTATAAATAATTCTGGGCCACTTGCAAATAACTTTGTTAACGTTAATCGTAAATGCAATTGCCCTAATAGAACTAAATGTACTCTTAATAATTACTGTCTCGATAAAAACTTTAGTAAATAAATGTAAGGTGACAACTCGTACCAATTCTTATACCTACATTGGCTCTACTTCTACTTCCTTTAAGGCAAGATTATATAACCATTCTTCATCTTTTAAATACCCACATAAAAGAACAAACACTGCACTCTCAGAACTCATCTGGTCCTTAAAAGACAAAAATATTAATTACAAAATTTCTTGGCGTAAAATTTGCAATGCTTCCTCATATTCCAATGCTTCCTTATCTAGAACTTGTAATTTATGTCTAGCGGAAAAATTTACCATTATCTCTAATTTTAACTCTATAATAAATAGACGCACAGATTTATTTTCGCTTTGCATCCATAAATCGCTTAGGTCATTTCACTGGGTATACAGCTATTATCTTACTACATAATTAAGATTAAAAACTTTTTCTCACACATTTATATCTCTTTTTACACATATACCCCCTTTTTTCTCGCATATTTCAGTACATTCTACAAAGTTCATTCATACTATGACGTTTTTGGTCCCCTAATTCTTTAATTTTTGAATTTTTTGAATTTTTTAATTCACTATAGCAAACTCCTTTATCTTCTTGGGCATACAAATTTCTTTTAAATAGTTCATCTCTATATCATTTCTTCTGAATATTACCTTTTTAAGCCGCTATATTTCCCAATTTTTTACTTCAAATCTATTAATATTAGCATTAGGTGAATTTTGTAAACAAATTTTGACGTAATTTTTTCTTCCTCGTATTTCTTTTCTTTCTTCTCTCTTTCCATGCTTGTCTTGGCTTAAATAATTCCTTTTTCTATTACAATCTATTTAAACAAACTAGGACCCTATATCATCTTCTAAGCTTATAAATCATTTAATTTTATTTTTATTCACCTTATCTTATTTTACTTTATTTTATCTTAATAATACATTTTAATAAAATTTTTCGCACATCTTAATAAATCCTTCATTATATAAACCCTAAATAAATAGTATACTTAATTTCTATATCTGTAATCATAAACATCATCATTCATAAACTTCATCAATTTTTAATTTTTTAATTTATTTATAAATTTACATCACCAAACACAAAATGCTACAGCAACTGCAGCCGCGCGAGCTGCTGAGAATGGGGTACAACGTTTACGTCGCCAACCACAAAATGCCACAGCAACTGCAGCCGTACGAGTTGCTGAGAATGGGGTACAACGTTTACGTCGCCAAACATGGGATGCCACAGCAACTGCAGCCGTACGAGTTGCTGAGAATGGGGTACAACGTTTACGTCGCCAACCACAAAATGCCACAGCAACTGCAGCCGTACGAGTTGCTGAGAATGGGGTACAACGTTTACGTCGCCAAACATGGGATGCCACAGCAACTGCAGCCGTACGAGTTGCTGAGAATGGAGTACAACGCAAAAATCGTCTGAACAGAAATGCTGCGGCAACATCAGCTGTACGAGCTAATGAGAATGACGAACGCCAATTTCGCCAAACCAGAGATGTTTCCGCAACTGCAGCCGCACGAGCTGTTGTGACCGATGAACAACGTGAAATTCGCCTTGCAAGTGGTGCTGCAGCAACGGCAGCTGCTCGATATGCAGAGAATGAGCAACAAGGTGAACTTCTTCAAAACAGAGATGCTGATGCTACTGCTGCGGGACGGATTTTCGAGGCCGCCCCTAACCAAACCGCCCAGTCGGGGGGTATTGTTCACCGCAGAGCAAATGTACAGGGTATTTCAAGACCTTCCCACTCACGATGGTCATTGAAGGCATTTAATTATGACCCATTAGAAAACTATTCAAACCATCCTGATATTGCAATCGGCAGCATGTCCACCACTTGGCAATTTTGTAGGACCAAAAAATGGTCAGCAGAACCTGCAGCAATGTGCTGCTCCAATGGTAAAGTACACTTGCCCCCTCTTCAGGATCCGCCACAACCATTGCAGCTTCTTCTTACCGGAACTATGTCGGAGTCACGAGGCTTTCTTCGTCACATCCGTCAATACAATTGCGCCTTCCAGATGACCTCTTTCGGAGCGCAGCGCATCACGGAGGCTGGATTTATGCCTACTTTCAAGGTTCAGGGGCAGGTGTACCATCTTATTGGACCACTGCATCCTTTGGAAAATGAGGAACCCCGATTTCTTCAAGTATACTTCATTGCAAACTTCCACCAACAAGCTACCCAGCGACACACCATTACCAACGATACTGATTTGGATATCCTACTTCAACTTCAAGACATACTTCAGAAGAACAGCTATGTCAGGAGCTTCAAATGTGCTTTGGAATCAGCGCCTTTGGATGACTTTAACATTATCATTAATGCTAACAAGAAACCGTCAGGGGAACATGCCGGCCGCTATAATGCACCCTCGTGCAATGAAATAGCCATTGTCCTGCACGGTGACCAGAACAACAAAAGGGACATTGTCATCAAACACCGAGACAACTCCCTGCAGTGCATCAGTGAGACACATAAATCCTACGATGCACTCCAGTATCGACTGCTCTTTGTGAATGGTGAAGATGGATACCATTTTGGCATTCCGCAACGTACGGCTAACAATCAGGCTGAGCACCCGACCAAAAGTTTCCTGTATGGACTTCTACGCATTCCGCTTCATGATCTGAGAATCCTCCCTCAATCACCTTCACCGTTCACAAGATCTCTTCAACCAATTCGCTGTTGACATGTGTGCAAAGATGGAGTCGGAAAGGTTGTGTTTCATCAGACTGAATCAAAAACAGCTTCGTTGTGACAGTTACATCCACCTCCGTGATGGAATCAACAGTGATGCAGATCCGGGAAGCCTAGGTCAAGTGTGCATACTGCCCTCATCTTTCACCGGGAGCCCCAGATATATACATGAAAGAACACAGGACGCCATGACATATGTACGGCATTATGGCAGGCCGGATTTATTTATTACTTTTACTTGCAACCCCAAGTGGCCGGAGATCGAGAATGAACTTTTTCCTGGTCAAAAGGCCAAAAACAGGCATGATCTCACAGGAAGAGTATTTAGGCTTCGATTAATTAAACCCATGTACCTTATTAAAACAGGACATGTATTTGGACCTACAAAGTGTGACATGTATACAATTGAATGGCAAAAAGGAGGTCTGCCACATGCACACATCTTGATTTGGTTAACGGCAAAGATTACATCTAATGACATTGACAGAATTATATCGGCAGAGTTTCCCAACCCATCAACTGATAGGGAACTCTACATTCAGGTTAAGACACACATGGTGCATGGTCCGTGTGGGCGTGGCTTCAATTTGTCCTCCCCATGTATGAAGGACAATGGGTGCTCCAAAAGATACCCCAGAAAGTTCATTATCGAAACCCAGACCGGTCATGATGGGTATCCATCATACCGAAGAAGAAGTCCTGAGGATGGGGGGTTTACTGCAAAGGTTGGTAACTTCGAGGTGGACAACAGATGGATTGTACCTTACTGTCCATTCCTCCTTAAGACATTCAATGCCCATATCAATGTTGAGTTCTGCAATTCCATTAAGTCCAAGTATGTCTTCAAGTATGTCAACAAGGGCTTAGATGCTGTTATGTTCGCCTTTCATAATGAATCCTCCCGCGATGAAGTTATGCACTATCAGGTGGGGCGATACATCAGCAGCAACGAGGCCTTCTGGCGGATTATTGGTTTTCCCATACATCAGAGGCATCCTCCAATTGAAAAGCTTGCAGTTCACCTTGAGAATGGGCAACGTGCTTATTTTAACAATAACAATGCTTTTCAACTTGCAGATGAGCCGCAGGAAACAACACTCACAGCGTTATTTAGGCTCTGCCAGCAAGACCAGTTTGCTCGAATGCTGCTATATCCACAGGTTCCACCAGGAACAAAAAATCATGGACACGGAGAAAGGCAGGCCAGCATGTTGATGGACACCCCGGCAGTTTATATGGTTCATCCCAACCAGCACGAGTGCTTCTACCTGCTCCTGCTTTTACATGAGGTTAGAGGGCCTACAAGTTTCCTCAGCCTCAGAACTGTTGATGGCCAATTATGCACTACATACAGGGAAGCATGTTTGAAATACGGCCTACTTGAGGATGGCGCTTTGGCCGAGGCTGCTGTATCACATACAGCTGGCTGTCTCAGAAAGTTATTCGCACTTATGCTGCACGCGTGCGATTTGCCTGATCCTGATTCTTTGTGGTTAAAATATAGAAACGACATGTCTGAGAATTTCAGATATCAGGCCCAGCTACTGCTTCCAAATGTTGACGTAGGCTTCTGCGATGATATCTACAATAGGGCACTTATTAGTTTAGAAGACCGATTAATATGCATGGGGGGAAATATTTTACCGACATATGGCCTGCCGCAAACCCTACGATCAGATTCAAATAAACTCTCCACTGACATCATCCAAGAAACGCCATATGACGTTGTCGCCTTCGCAAAATACGTCGATGATACTATGCCAAAACTACTTCCGGACCAGCTACTCGCGTACAACACTATCTCTGATTCCGTACTTCTTCGGAAAGGGGGCATCTTCTTCCTGGATGCTCCCGGAAGGACTGGAAAAACGTTTGTTATTAAACTACTGCTCGCTAATTTAAGGCAGCAGAAAAAAATCGCGCTAGCAGTAGCAACATCTGGTATTGCTGCAACATTGCTGCCTGGTGGCAGGACAGCACACTCCTCTTTTACACTTCCCCTCAATTTAGCCTCCTCAGAAACTCCATCATGCAACATTGCTAAAAATCCGATAGAGGACAACTGCTGAGGAGGTGCGACTTCATTGTGTGGGATGTATGCAAAATAGCACACAAAGGTGCTCTCGAGGCACTTGATAGGACCTTACGAGATATCAAGGATTGTGAAGATCCCATGGGAGGTGTTACTCTGCTACTGTCAGGAGACTTCAGACAAACTCTTCCCGTCATACCCAAAGGAACGCGAGCCGATGAGGTACGCGCCTGCCTAAAGACTTCTTCCCTTTGGCAGCATGTAAAAACTTTGAGGCTGTCTACGAATATGCGGACACAGCAGCACGGCGACCCTTCTTCAGAAAAATTTGCTCAGGACCTCCTTGCACAAGGCGATAGCAGGATTACTATGGATGCACATGGCAACATACTCATCGACCACCTTTGCACTACTGTTACAACTGTGGCTGACCTGAAGGCAAGAGTTTTCCCCAATCTACAGGAAAACTTCAGAGACCAGCGTTGGCTATGTGAAAGAGCCATCCTGGCTCCGAAAAATAGCACTGTCAGTGAAATCAATGACCAGTTACTGCAGTGCCTTCCTGGTGAGCTTCACACATTTAAATCCGTTGATATTGTCCCAGATCCGCAGGAGGCAGTGAATTACCCCACTGAATTTCTTAACTCCTTGAATCCTCAAGGACTACCTCCCCACATATTAAAGCTGAAAGAGGGAACCCCCATGATGCTTTTGAGGAATCAAACCCCACCACAACTCTGTAATGGCACGCGCCTGGTGGTCAAAAAGATGTCTCCGCGCCTGATAGAGGCCACAATTCTCACTGGGTGTGGAAAGGGAAAGGATGCACTAATACCCAGGGTTCACCTGACTACATCAGGGGCAGACATTCCTTTCACTTTCAGGCGATCACAATTTCCGTTTCGTGTGTGCTTTGCAATGTCCGTCAATAAGTCCCAGGGCCAGACACTTTCGGTGGCAGGTCTTCACCTGGAAGAGCCATGTTTCTCACATGGCCAATTATACGTTGCATGCTCCAGAGTCGGGACAATATCTTTGCCTTTTTTCCCCAAGGGTAAAACAAAGAACATCGTCTATCATGAGGTTCTATAGAAACCGATGCATGCCGTTTGTTTGGTTTTCGGTCCTTCATACTAACAACAAACACACCCAGGCACTCATGACTAGCACACATACATGACCGGATAGAACCGGATAGCATTTTAGGCATGTCACAATTACCATGTTATTAACATGAAGCCGGTTGGAATATCAGTTAGGGCAGGCAGAGTTCTTCTTTCTGCTTCTTAGTTCATTATATAAAACTTTTTTATGTTACAACAATGACCATTGCGAAAATGATTGCCTTAAAATGCATTCTATGCCATTGCTTACTTGGCATTTACCCCCTAACCTAGCAGTTTCACTCGCTATGGCCTCTGAAAATCGTGCAGCAGCATTCTCGGCAACAGTGTCTTCGTTTTGATTAACTTTTTGCTCATTCTCATCGTGTATTCAGGCGTTCAAGGGGAATAGTTGCTTCAAGGAATGATATTTCTATGTCCAGTGGATGGTCAATGTGGTAGTGGCAGCGCCATCTTACGCATAGGGTTTAGTCTACTGAAGGACATATGGTGCGTCTATTCCATCTTTATCCCCTTACTCATACCTACTACAGCAAGGCCGGACCTGAAATCATTCACGTCAATTAACTCAAGCTACCCCATGAATTGTTTTTATGTTGCTGTTTATTTCACTCAATCATGTCACTGTACACCCATTTTGTTAAACTTTTTTTTACAATTACATTTCAATTCTTTGCTCAACCTTTGGCTCTCTTTATACGAACAAACAGGTTGTCATTCATTTCCCGAGCAACGACGGCTACATCTGCTAGTGTACATATATATATATATATATATCGTGTAGGTGTCACGACAAAAAAACACACAGTCCACGCTGTAATGTGGCCATGTAGGTAACACGGTAAAAACCTCCTAGTCCACACTGTAAACGTGGTTGGTGTTAGGAAGGGCATCCAGCCGTAGAAAATCCCGCCAGACAGTCCTATACAAGCAAGACAACCAATCTTGCCTCAAGTGGGAAAATTCCCGTCCAAACCCATGCAAGCGTGGAATATGGATGTTAAACGATGATGATGATGATATATATATATATATATATATATATATATATATATATATATATATATATATAAGAATTAAAATACTAGAGTGTGTTGGAGTTAAACACCCTCTTCATATTATAGAAATGACAGTAAAGGTATAGCTCAATGTAATTAAACAGAGCCGAAGAATTATGAAGTGTTAACTGCCCTTTAAACGGTAACTGCCTCTCTAGGAACATCGTTTATGCTTGTGTGGTTAAAACTAATTCCTCTAATAGCACATATATAGGCTCAACATCTAACACTTTTAAGACTAGGTTTAATTCTCATATCTCTAATTTTAAACATGTTAAGTTTAAGATTTCTACTTCTTTAGCACACCATATCTGGGATCTTAAGGGGGCTAATATACCATATAGCCTTAATTGGCGAATAGTAGCACGCTCTAATAACCTTTCAACACACACTAAATTCTGTAATCTCTGTATCCTTGAGTCCCACTCTATAATTTTCTCTAGGGAACTCTTACTTAATAGAAAGTCTGAGATATTCTCTTCCTGCCCCCACGCCATTTCTAATTCTTACTTTTATTATAAACCTAAAAGTTCTGGTAGTGTAAATTGTATCCATTAGCTGCTATATTCCCTTATCTTTTTTGTTTAGGTTCATTTTATTTACCACCATCATTATCATTATTATTATTGGTTTTTAACAGCTTTTCGATCTAGCTTTCATAGTCTTTTGGCTACCATACCATATCTATCTTCTTAACCCTTTAGCGTTCAAAGCGACAAAAACCGACAAGATTATGTCCCCTTTCATTTATTCAAACCGACAAAAACCGACATTTCAGACCACATGTAGATCTCCTAAAAATAAACATTGACATCATCAAAATCTCGTCAATTCGAGATTACAGCGAGATAAAGCCCTTACGCGCGAAAATTAACTCTTAGTATAGTTAAAGACCTTGCGATAACACGTGTTTTTAACTTTGAAATTGTAACATGGCTTACGAAAGTAGCGACAACGAATTTGAAGGTTTTACATCCTACGACATTCAAGATAAAAAAGAAACAGAAGATAATATCAGTGATTTATCTTCAAATGAATCAGATATATTTATTTCTGATATATCTGATGATGATGATAGTCACTTTGAAAGTGAAAGCGAAGATATATCTGACACCATTGAAAAAACAACACCGATACATGTTTCGGATTTTAATGAAAATACTGGACCACAACACACATTACCACCCGATGCTAAAGCACTGGATTATTTTTTTTTATTTTTACCACAAACTTTCTTTGAAGTTGTGGCAGAAGAGACAAATCGCTATGCACAACAACAAATTTCTAACCGAGGAAAACCTGATCTGTTATGGCGTCCGACAGATTCTGCCGAAATGAAAGCGTTTTTTACCATAAACATTATGTTTGGTATTAAACAATTTCCACGACTGTGGAATTATTGGAGTACTGATATAAGGTTTGGTGACCCTTATATATCTAGTATTATGGCAAAAACGAGATTTATAAAATTAAACCAGTATTTGCATCTGGTTGATACTACAAATGCCCCTGGTAGAAATGAATCGAATTACAACCCACTGTACAAAGTACGACCATTAATTGAAATGTTGACAGAAAAATTGAAAAGTATGTATATACCTGGAAAAAATCTTTGTGTTGATGAAGCTATGATTGGGTATAAGGGTAGGGCTCATTTCAGACAGTATATGCCAGCTAAACCCACCAAATGGGGCATCAAAGTGTGGGAACTGTGTGAATCGGACACGGGATACTGTGTAAACTTTGATGTTTACACAGGAAAAAAACTTAACGGAGAGAGAAAGCATGGGTTGGGTTACGATGTTGTGTGGTCGCTGACTCAACCCTTCCACTTTCAACACAGACATATTAATTTTGCCCGTTTTTTTTCTTCGGTGCTTTTAGCAGAAATACATACACCTGCGGCACAATAATGAGCAATCGGAAAGGGCTACTCCAAGAAATAAAAGTTGCGAAACTAAAAAACAGAGGAGACATTCTCCAAATGCAAAAAGAGAACATGTTAGCCACAGTGTTCAAAGACAAATGGCAAATTTTGTTCCTGAGTTCTAACCAACAACCAGGTGTTGGGGCTGAGGGTAGACCTTTAGTTAACCTCTCCTACAATAAATATATGGGTGGGGTTGACAAATCCGACCAATATTGCGTGTATTACCCAGTTGGACGCCCTGGAAAGAAATGGTGGAGATACATCTTGTGGTTTTTAGTGAATTTAACCATTGTGAATTCTTTTATTGTATTTACTAAAAGCCACAAGGATCCGCCACCACCAAAGGACTACTGCCACATGAAATTTCGCGTGGACATTGCATCCCAGCTACGTGGGAGATATACTTCTCGCAAACACAAAGCTGGGAAAAAATCAAAATTAGCAGTGGTCCACAAAGAAAATATTGATTTTCATAAAGTGGAGAGAATTGATGGTAGGAGGAAGGTTTGCCGATTGTGCTCTTTGCAAAAGAGAAAAACTGTTAAAGGTTACGCAATCCAAACCCTATTTATGTGTTCCTTTTGCAAAGTGCCATTATGTAAAGGGTGCTTTGGGCAGTATCACGATAGAAATATTGTCTGACAATATTGAAAACAATATTTTAAAAATATATTAGCACACATATACAAAAACACCTGCATTCACCTGTAACACACCTGCATCACACCTGTTAATGAACTTATATATTGGGAACATTCTGTTACGTAATTTTACACCTTACATTGTGTAAGAGTACATTGCCAATATTATTTTGACTGGTGAAAAGGTTTTATACATTTTTTTCAATGAAAATATTTGCCTGGAATGTAGAGAAAGACTAAAACCTTGTACTGATTACACCTGCATTTTTAATTAATTCACCTGTTCGGAAAACTGCTAGAATTGATGGAAATCAGCATCTAGATCATTATTGGATTTTTTTGCAACAAATCTAACAGATAAGGCAGATAAAGTTTAAATATTTGTGTTTATCCATAAAGTTATTACTTTTACACCTGTTAATTAATTTCACCTGCCCATAAAAGTCAAATTTAACAAAAAAAAATCAGGTAAAAATATATAATTGTAAATTATAGTTCTTTAAACATCTACTGACAAAATTTCAAGTCTGCACATAGAAAATTAGAGTAATTACAAGCAAATAAAATTGATAACCCTCTTGAGTATAATTAAGTGAAAATAATGCGAATAGATGAACATGACATTTGACAATTCAATGTGAATGCTAAAGGGTTAAATATTATATTTTTACTATTAACACCTTATGAGTTTATATCTGATTATATATTTTATTTTATTTGGATTCTCATTTAGATAATTAACCCCCCACACACACACACTTGTCATTCATTTTATTTATATTTTTTACTACCGTGCGTAGTTTCTGTCTGGTTCTTATTCACTTATTCACATATGTCTGTCTACCAACTATGTAATTATGTATATTATACTATGTTTATTATTTGATATTGAAGTTGTTATATCATATCACTTTATGTAATCGTACTATAGATCTTACATATTTACTGATTATTCAATGTACCCTTATGTTAAATTTTGTAAATTCTGTAATATGTTTATATTTTTATAATTTTTGTAATGTTTAGATAATATTTATTTATACCAATTGTATAAAAACTTGACCTCCGTCTGTTTTCTTACAACGGTATAGATATTTTTCCAGCACAATTTTTTCAACACAATTTAGTTCTGTATATTTTTTTCTCACCCTGTGTGTAACTTTATATGATTTGTTAAGTTATATGCCAATATATTATAATATCATTATTATAGTGTTATTGTAATATTTATATTGTTTGTGCAAATTGACCGGGATTATAAATTATATAATTATATAGTATATTATATATTATATGTTTATTTTTACTCATTTCTTTATCATTTTATACTGTAAATAATATATGTATTATATTTTTATTTATATTTAAACTCTTAATAAGTGTTAGTTTGTGTTTGTATTGATGGATATGTGTATTGATATATATATATACATATGTGTACATATGTATATATATATGTATAGTGGGCCTTTTAATATTATTATTATTATCATTATCAATTATATTATATTATATTATATATAGTACTGTAATTCTCGCTTTATATCACTTGTGTTTAGTTTTAGTTTTTGCATTGTACTATATTTGTAATATGGTTCAAAATGTTATTCACTTCCTTAGCAATTTTTACTTGATAATTTTCCTATGCTTTAATGTATGTATACTCCATATTCTTCTGAGTTTTTGGCTTGTATTGGCCGATAGTGCTTCTTATAGCTTTACTTGCCCTGATGAGTCCTTAATAGGACGAAACATTGTTGGCTAATAAAGACTTTTGATGTATTGAAGGCTTCTTTGGTTTATTTTCATAATATATATATATATATGTATCTGCAAAATCCTACTTCAGTGCCTCAAAAGTGGCGCAGGGGTGACTCTGGCTGTCTGATAGCTATGGTAGCGGGACTCAATGTCCTGGCAGGTTTTACCATGCTACACAGGTATCAGACTATTGGTCCTAGAGATGATTCATCATCTTCTAGAGTTCAAAAGCTAGCTAAACTGAAGAGGTACCAGCCTGCCCGCCCAGCCAGTGGGATGGCGTCATCTTATGGTTAAAACAGCACAAAGAAAAGGGCCTCAGTACCCTGCGCGCCAATCGGGCCACTCCATGATGGCGGAGTGCAACCTGAGCGACGAGAGGCTGCTAAGAATCACAGGTTCCTGAAGGTCGCTAAGGAACAGGACTAACCTTGCCATATGCACCTACAACTGCAGGTCTTTGGAAGGGGGCAAGGACTGAACCACCTAATGGAGAAGATCAGGTGCGACGTGTTAGGGCTGTGTGAGACCCGGCAGAAGAAGGAGGCGAGTTCGCGATGGCAAGATGGATGCGCCTTGAGACTCGGGAAAGCAGAGGGTGCCAGATCGGTCAGAGGTATAGGGTTCATCGTAAGCAAAGAATGGGCTCCGAAGGTCGCTTCTTGCCAGTTCATAGATTGGTGTACTGAACGGATTGGTGTACTGAACGTGAACCTCTCAGGGATGGCCACCCTCAAGATCATCCAGACCTACGCTCCCACAAGTGCCAGCGACGACGATGAGGTGGAAGAATTCTATCGCCAGCTAGACAAAGTGCTAGCTGTGAAGTCCACTTACACCATCGTGATGGGAGACTTCAACGTAAAGGTCGGACAGGGACGGCAAGGGGAAGAGTATGTCGGAAGATTCGGCCTAGGAGAGCAAATTGAGAGAGGAGAGCATCTGGTCACCATGGTGGAGGCGAGACAGCTCTACATCGGAAACAGCCTATCCAGGAAGAAGGAGAAGAGATAGACCTGGTATCGCCAAATTCTGAGCACCGAAACGAAATTGACTACATCCTGGTCAACAAGCGACGCATACTACAGGATGTCTCCGTCATAACGCCATTCAACACTGGCAGTGATCATCGTCTGGTGAGGTCAAGGGTCGTCATCGACCAGACGAGGGAGAAGGCGCTGCATTTGGCATTGAAGGGAGAACGCGTCCGGCTCTTCAACGAGGCGCAGCTGCAGGAAGCCATTATGCAGGAAAAGTGGCGTTAAGGAGACGGCATAGACGCTGACTACGACTCACTGATGAGGAAACTGAAGGAGTGCTTGAGGAAGGCTAAGGGTGTGTGCCCGAGGGAGCGGAAGGGAAGAGTCTCGGAGGAAACTATGAAGTTGCTTAAGAAGAGGAAGAATATGAAGAGGACACCTGAAGATCACCTCGAATATTCCCTTCTCAGCAGAGTGATACATCAACAACTGAAGAGAGACTTCGAGGCATACCGGATGTAGAAGCTCCTGAAGGCTGCAAAGGAAAGGAAGAGCCTCAAGAAATGCGAGAGGGACATGACAATGTACAGATCGGAGGTGACGACACTAAAAAACACAGCTGGAGTACCGGTCAGCGACAAGAGTGAGGTGGAAAAGGTTTGCGAAGACTTCTACACCAAGCTCTTCAAGTCTCCCGGGAATGTGCAGCCGTTGCCGTAACTCCAACAGGAAGAAAATGTGCCACCCATCCTTGTCAGTGAGGTCGAAAGAACCGTCGGCTTGATGAAAAGCGGAAAGACGCCAAGGAAAGACGGCATAACATCGGAGGTGTTGAAGTCAGGCGGAGAGCAGCTCTGGAAAATCCTCGTCGAGCGATTCACACACTATCTGGATGAGGGAAGAGTTGAATACCATCCTGCTATACAAGAAGGGCAATAGAGAAGATCTGAAGAACTACCGACCCATATGCCTGCTGTCTCACGTGTACAAGCTGTTCACGAAGATAATCCTGAACAGGTTATCACGTCATCTGGACGAACAGCAACCGAGAGAGCAAGCCGGCTTCCGGAAAAACTACAGCACAATGAACCACATATTTACTGACACAACTGCTTGAGCGAGCAAGAGAGTACAAGATGCCTCTTTGAGACATTTAATGTAATATGTGATAATAAACTATATATGCATTTATAATTATATAATTAAATACTTAAATTAATAACATGTATATAAGAGATCTACCTTTAACACAACATAATAATAAAGTATATATACATTTATAATTAAATATAAAATGCAATAGCATTGTATATTAGGGATTAACTTTCAAAACAATAATGTATATTATTACACCTATGATATATTTTGACATATTAACAGCTATACAACTCTTCATAACATATACCTTTTCCAGTAATGAATAGATAACAATCTAAAGAGACCTTTAATGTATGATAGTTAAATACACGGTATTTAAAATCAGGTATAAATATACAGCGTTATGTAATAGAGATTCAATGGTATCACATTATAATGTGTATTAGAGCAAAGAATTTTAATAACTGAATTAAACTTAATTAACTAGTTACCTCCCCTTACGCATTAGCTCCCCTTATTCACTTCCGGAAATTAACGATTGTAAAATTTACCGGTTGATCAAATATAGTCTATGAATATGAATACATTAAGACTAATTTACAACATTCAATATAAACATTAACTAAAATTTAATTCAACATATGTAATGGAAAAGTCTGCAAAAACTGTATGCTTCTCAACACACACAAATTCAAACACTATCAACATACAGCATCCACCATAGATTCTAATACATTAACATATTTGCTTAAAGTGCAGTATTTATTCATCTATATTGCATAATAACTTTGCTCGTTTCCTTCTCATGTATATGACTAACGCAGTTGCACTCTCCACACGCCTGCATATGTATTGTTAATGTACTCTTCCTTTCTCAAAACTACTTTCTCAATGCCTCTTTAATGATTGGACTATTCTCTTGTTTTATCTGTTGCATGTATTCCACTCCATGCTTTTGATTTTAATTTGAATTTTTGTACAATTATTGTACAATTCTCGTAAAATATATGTCACATCCATTCCACCCTGTAAATACGAAACTGTTGCTCACAACATCAATATTTATGTGTCTATATTATTGTTCAGTTGAATATGTGCAAACATTGATAATGCTCCGATGACTCCAAACTAGTTTGGAAGAAACGATTGTCAGCTATTAAATGATTTGAACACAACTTTGATAATTGTCTAATTTATTTATATATATATATATATATATATATATATATATATATATATTTAAGAGTTAAACAAGATTCAATGCTGAAGATCTTACTGACATCAATAATGATGCATATAAATTAATTGCCAAATTAGGAATTGAAGGAAGAACAGAGCCTTTTATACCTAAACAGCCGCGGATCAATTTTAAAGATCACAAAAGAAACTTTGAGGAAGACCTGCCAGTTAGACTGATTGCTCCATCCAAATTGGATATAGGAGTAATCAATAAAAATATTATTGATAGAATTCTACCTACTCTGAAATTGAGGTCTAAATTGAGCTTGTGGAAGGATACAAACGAAGTCATTGAATGGTATAAGAATATAGATAAGAAAAACCGTAAATTCATCCAGATGGACATGAGCTATTACTCTTCCATTACGCCCAACCTACTAAATAAGGCTTTATCATACGCTTACAAACATACTGATCTAACTACGGATGAAATTGATATCATATTAACTTCGACAATGAGTATTGGACCCGCTCAGAAGGAAATAGAAACTTTGACATTACCATGGGATCATCTGATTCAGCGCAAATCACGGGTCTTCTGGGGATTTTCATCTTATGATGAATAGAAAACTGCCGGAGATTACCGGTGGTTTATATAGGGATGATATTTTATTTACGGTTGTTAAACACAACAACATAGAACTAAATAGAGTAAAGAAAAATATAATTGAATTCTTTAAAATTTACGACCTTAAACTAGAAGTAGAAAGTGGTACCAAAATAGTTAATTTCCTTGATGTTACCTTTAACTTAAACTCTGGTTTTTATTACCCTTTCCATAAGCCCAATGAAAACTTAAATTACGTTAGTTATTACTCCAATCACTCTAAGTCAGTGAAAAAAGCAATTGTAAATAGTGTACAAAAACGCATAAATAGAATATCTGTCAATAAATCAATATTTGATGAAAATGCAGGATATTACAATGATGCGCTAAAAAAGGCAGGTTATAAAAATAATATAGAATATATAGACAATAATAATCCAAGTTTTAATCCTGATAAAAATAATGGCATATATAAACGAAATTCTATAAATTCTAATAATTATATTCAAACACCTGTACTGTGAATACATCGGGGAAAAGAACCAGAACTAAATCAGTTATATGGTTTACATTCCAAGCCTCGCAAAAAGTCAGGAAAAAACAGTAAGCAATCAAGCCTGATTTTCAACGGCTATCATCAACTGTTGAACATATAAGTCATAACGATTTATAAAACTTTAATAATGCTTTATCTTCTAATCATTTATAATGGAATTAATGTTTGAATGAATGACACTTGTTTGATAACTTGTTTACTTGATAGATATGCATACCCTATGATTTTTTGGATATTTTAAACTTTGATTCAGATTTTTATTTTTCTGTCTTTGTTTTAAATATATAGTTTAGATATCTAACTTGTAAATTTACTGATTATAATTTGAGCTGTGGATCATTCATGAGTTTGCATATTTTATATATATATATATTTTACTCATTTTTAGATGTTTTGGGGGACTCAGAAAGTTGGATTTGCACTGTGTTTTTTTATGTATATTTAACAAACCATAATAGCTGACAAATATTGGTATATCTCTCCACTGAACTGGAGGTAAAACTACTAACAATGATTATAATTATTATTCTTTATTAAATGTATACCGTTTCATTAATACCTATAATTATATCTATATATAGTTTGTACAAATATCTTTATCTAGTGTAATAACATAATCGTAGTTACATTTATAAATAATTTAAACACTCAAATGACATTATTATAAGTGTTAGGTTTTCCCTGGAAGGTCGAACTTATATAATCATTTACTTAATACAATATATGAACAAATAATAAACTATAATCTTGGTATGTTATGATCAATACATATATATAGTTGAAAATTCTGACTTCTTTAAGTTTAATTATAAGGCCTGTTGATACTTTAGGCACTCAAACTATTTAACAATAAATTCTTTAATAGTTATAACTATAAATATCTTATGAATTATATTATAGAAACTGTTGTTGATATTATAAGTAATTTTGGTAAAGATAACCTTCGTGGGGATATGGAACATTATATGTATATTTTCTTTCTTTCTTGGGTTTCGTAAATCCTTTAAATTTGTTTTCATAAAATTTTAATTTTAGAAATTTAACATAATTATATTATATTCATACAAATACCTATTAACTTTTAAAACCTAAAATTTGATTCTTTACCCTGAAATAACATAAATTAAATATTTTGAAAATTAACCGCCAAATATACTATATAAGATTCTGTGTAGAAACTTGAGCATAAATTACTCCCCTTTGTCTCTCTCTCTCTTTAATCGTCTTTCATCTGTCTTCTCAAGCTAAATACTATATAAGTTATCACATCAGCTATTTCTTCCTCTATGCTTTCCTTTCCCTCCTATTTCTCTAGTAGTTTTTAAATAATAAAAATTCTATAACTGTTATATTGATGCCATGTATTTCTTAAAATATATTACTCACACTCTCTCTATTGTTTGGATTATGTTTTCTCATGTTCTCAATATTAGGGTATAAATATTGAGTTTTGTCATAAGTTAATCACTACCTTGATTAAATCTTAACCATCTACCATATCAGGGTATGTCATGTATCATTTTATTTTATCTGATGAGGACGTACTGTTGAACTTAATTCAGTACCTCTGAAATATGTATAATAAAATATAATTGATCACAAGAATATCTATTTTGTTAATATTTGGAATTAATATATATATATATATATATATATCCATACATGTATATATCTATATATATAAAAGCGAGAATGTGTGTGTCTGTGGACAACTTTGGACAGCTAAGGCTTTTACAATTCCCAACCGAATTTGACCAAATTTTCTGTGCACGTTGCACCTGTCGTTAAGATGATCACATCACAAACAATTTTCAAATCGACCCACGTTGAGCAATAAAAAAAATCGATAGCAAAATTATTTTCTCTAAAGTGCATGATGTAAGGTAGAAATCAATCAAACAAAATCCTTATGGGACTTTCCATTCAAACTGTTGGGACCTACAACTTTTCAGCTGTAGCTTGCACATTTTTTTGTCACTCGCGACAAAATTGTAGGTGTTTATTCTCTGCACTACAAGGCTCTTCAGCGAGCATCGATTTTCTTCAAAGTCACATGCCTGTGTCAGCAAACCCATAAAAACTAAATCCTTATGGGATTTTCCATTCAAACTTAAAATTGCAATAACTTTTACATTTTACAAGTAAATTCTACCAAATTTGAGGAAGGAATTATCTCTGCTACCTTGGTAATGTGAGCAAATTATTTTATGAAAAAGGTGTACTATAAGGGAGATAACAATGAAGACAAAATCCTTATGGGATTTTCCATGCAAATTAAAAGTTGCAATTACTTTTACATTTTTCGAGCTTTTTTACCAAATGTGAGGCAGGCATTATCTATGCTTCCAGGATATTGTGAATTTATTTAAAAAACCTATTATTACAATGAAGAAATCAGTTAAAACAAAATCCTTATGGAATTTTTTATTCAAACTGTTAGGAGTAATCATTTTTACATTTTTCAAGTAATTTCGACCAAATTTGATGTATTCAGTTAATATGCTGTCAACATAATCGAAAGTCTTTAATAATAAATGCGGTGAGTACAGTTATTGCAACATCTTTGTCCGCCGCTGAGCGTCGGTTAGTGCGGCGAACCAATACTGCTAAAGCAGCTGCTGCAGAGACTACAGAGCAACGTGAAACACGCCTTGCTAGAGATGCTACAGCTACTGCAAGATCTGCAGAGACAGTACAAAAATATGAAACACGCCGTGCGTGTAATGCTTCAGCTACTGCTGCAGCAAGAGCAATTGAGACAATAGAACAGCATGACACACGCCTTATGCGTAATGCTTCCGCTACTGCTGCAGCAAGAGCAATTGAGACTGAGCAAGAACATGAAAGTCGCCAATTGAGAAATGCTTCAGCTACTGCTACGGCACAAGCTGTAGAGACTGTAACAAATCGAGCTATTTGGCAGGAGGGAACGCTCAACGTAGAGCTTTATCGCGGGGTATTTCAAAGGCATCACGCTCACGATGGTACCTTAAGGCAGTTAATTATGACCCTAATGTAAACTATCAAATCCATCCTGGTATTCAAATATATGCCATGTCAAATACTTGCCAACATTGTAAAGCTAAAAAGTTGTTGGGAGAATCGGCTGGAATGTGCTGCTCTAATGGTAAGGTTAATTTGCCCACCCTTAGGGAACCACCACAACCTCTTCAGATGCTTCTAACAGGTAAGCATTCACAATCACGTGATTTTCTGAAGCATATCAGACAGTACACCATTGCGTTTCAAATGACCTCTTTCGGTGCAAAACGTCTGAAGGAAGATGGATATATCCCGACTTTCAAAGTACAGGGCCAGGTGTATCATTTCACTGCAACCGCTGCCTACTGAAGAGCCTCAATTTTTACAGGTTTACATTATCGTTAACTGTCATCAGCAAGCAGATAGACGGCAATCGTACACTTCAGACACTAAACTGGAACTCTTGATTGACCTCCAAGACATGCTTCACTCTAACAATAGCTACAGAAGCACCTTCTTTAGAAGAAGCACCTTCGCCACATTACGATATCGTCATTTATGCTGATGAGAGACCGTCTGGGGAGCATGCGGGCTGGTATAATGCACCTACTTGTAATGAGGTAGGCATCATTATTAGTGGAGAGCAGCACAACAAGAGAGACATCATTATCAAGCGACGAGACAACAGCCTTCACAGAATAAGTGAAACCCATCGATCTTACGACGCACTCCAGTATCCGCTATTATTTGTTTATGGTGAGGATGTAATACCATTTCGGAATTCATCAAATTAATTCCACAAACCAAGATGAGCATACCACGAAAATTATCACGTGCATGGATTTTTACGTTTTCCGATTCATGATCCGCGACAACTGCTTCAACCAGCTGCACCGATCACAAGACCTCTTCAAACAATTTTGCAGTTGACATGTTCGCAAAAATGGAGTCCGAGAGATTATGCTTCATTCGACTTAATCAGAAACAACTTCGCTGTGACAGTTACATTCACCTTCGTGATGGAATGAACAATTATGCAGATCCTGATAGTATTGGACTGTTGTGCATCCTACCTTCATCTTTCACAGGAAGTCCTCGATTCTTTTTCGAAAAAGTTTAAGATGCTTTAACTATTGTGCGCCTTTTCGGTAAACCAGATTTGTTTATTACTTTCACTTCAAACCCAAAATGGAAGAGATTCAGAAAGAACTCTTCCCAGGTCAAAAAGCCACAGCCTGGCAGGATCTTATTGCCAGAGTTTTCCATCTTAAGTTAATTAAGCTCATGGAACTTATCAAAACGGGTGAAATCTTTAGCCCAGTACAATGTGACATGCTTACAATTGAGTGGCAAAAACGAGGCTTGCCACATGCCCACATTCTGATCTGGTTAAAGACAAAACTTAGATCAGATGAAATTGACAATGTCATTTCTGCTGAGTTTCCGGATCCGGCAATTGACAGGGACTTTTACCAAAAAGTTAAAACACACATGGTGCATGGCCCATGTGGACATGGACTTCACAACAACCTACCGTGTGTTAAGGACAAGTCTAGGTGCTTAAAGAAATTTCCCCGACAGTTCCTTAAGGACACTCAGACTGGTCATGACGGATACCCACTATATCGCCGGAGAAGACCTGAAGATGGTGGATTCACAGCAAGTGTTGGCAAACATGAGGTTGACAACAGATGGGTTGTTCCATATAATCCACTCCTTATAAAGATTTTTGATGCACACATAAACGTAGAATACTGTAATTCGATTAACTCTATAAAATACATTTGTAAGTACATTAATAAAGGCTCTGATGCTGCTACATTTGGATTACTTCGGGAAAACAGCCGAAATGAAGTGGCCCAGTACCAAACTGGAAGATACATTAGCTCTAATGAAGCGTTCTGGCAGATTTTCGGATTTTTTATACATTAACGGCATCCTGCTGTTCAAAAACTCCAAGTGCACCTGGAGAACGGTCAGAGAGTATATTTTACAAATGCATCAGCTGCTCAGTTAGCACAAGAACCAAAGGATACTACTCTTACCGCTTTCTTTAAACTATGTCAAGAAGATCCATTTGCTAAAACCTTACTATATCCACAAGTCCCATCTTACTATACCTGGGACAAAAATACATGGAAGCGAAGAAAAACAGGACAGTGTGTCGAAGGTTATCCGGGCACCAAGTTCAACAAGTGCTTGGGCAAAGTTTATACTGTGTCCCCAAACCAACACGAGTGCTCCCATCTTCGCATGCTACTACATGAGGTCAGAGGACCTACCTGCTTTGATGATCTCCGAACGTTCGACAGACAAGTTCTTCCAACATACACAGAGGCATGTTTGAGGCGTGGATTGCTGGAAGATGGTTCGCAGTGGGATGCAACGATGGCAGAAGTTGCTCTTTCCCATTCACCTGGCAGCCTGTAGATCACGCCACCTAGCTTTGACTTTGGAGGCAGTCGATTAACTGCCCTTAGTTCTGACGTCAGTAGCTGAATACACTCTCTTTTGGCGCCTTCCTTCGAGCTGACAACACTGAAGACTAGCATGTTAACTTTTCTCTGACCACCTATCATGGATCTGGACTATACCTAATTATGTTCGAGAATATTTGTTTACAACAATTATAACATGGAACTACAATAAAATGGAGACCATCTCTCCTAAAGTGGTTGACCCCGACGTGATGCCTTACACAGCCTTCTAAAAAAGACTTCTAAAAACTTCTAGAGAAACATAGAAAAAAAAGATTTGACGAAACTAATATTTTATTTCTTGCAACTATGCGAAAATAACTAAATTGAAAATTGTTCGTTTAACACAAAAAAAAATTCACAATGGCTGACTGGTCCGCCAATTTTCCTGCCAATTGTCTTTCTTCTCCGAAATGCAGCCATCTGATTGGCTGAGATACATCATGTGATGCCATCTCCTCCAATTAAAAAAAAAAAAAAAAACATTTAATTTTTCTGCCTTGAATTGTGACTTGTCGATTCCGGATTTTGCATTTCTTCTTTCTTCATGGATGTTGAAGGAAATTTGTGTAGTTTTCCCGTTGTTCCAAACATCTAACACTCGTTGCATTTCTTTACTTGGATATCATTTAGTATTTTTTATGTGGAACTGATACATGCTAATGATGAGTAGTCCTAATTTACCTGCTTCTTCAATTTAAAACCAGCCTGTCTCGACACGCGAGTATGCCATGTTAAAAGCTATTGACGCTTTGACGCAGCAAGTCGCTCGGTTATGCAGGAAGAATAGGCGGTATTCCCAGCAGCCTAGGAGTCGTTCGCGTTCTTTTGCGACTCTACATCGGCATACTACTTTGCCCGCCAGCAATCCATTATTTTGCTGGTATCATGCCACCTTCGCGGAGAAGGCAAAACATTGCCGGCCTCCATGTAAATATTCAGCTTCGGGAAATGTAGATCAGAGTCACTAAAGGCGGCAAGTGAACTCTGCGAGAGACAACAGAACCGCCATTTCTTCATAGAGGACTACCTGCTTCTAATGGAATGGTGGAGCGCTTCCACCGACAACTAAAAGCCGCTCTACGGACTTCTCCTGACTATGCGTTATCTGATCCTCTATCCTTGTGGATGAAATATAGGGATGAACTAACAGACGACTACAGACACCAAGCACAATTGCTGCTTCCAGAAATAGAGGTCGGCTTTAGTAATGTATTATACAACAGAGCTCTCATTGATATTGAGGACAAGTTAACTCTGATTGGAGGAAAGGTTTTATGTGACTACGGTTTACCAGAAACTCATCGCATGGACTCAAACAAACTTCCCACAGATATCATACAGGAGACTTCTTATGACATCCATGATCTCGGCCTCTACGTCACAGATAATGAGCCAAAACTTCTAGCTGATCAGCGACTGACTTATACCACCATTACTGAATCGGTATTTCAAAGAAGAGGTGGCATATTTTTCCTCGATGCTCCAGGGGAGACAGGAAAAACTGTTGTTACTAAACCTCTTCCAAAGGACATAGCAATAGCAGTTGCGTCCTCTGGAATCGCAGCAACTTTGCTCCCTGGTGGAAGGATGGCACATTCAGTTTTTAAATTGCTCCTTGATTTGGCAAAATTGGAAACTCCTACTTGTCATATCACCAAAGACTCCGAAAGGGCTCATCTGCTGCGAAGGTGTCACCTTATTGTTTGGGTGGAGTGCACAATGGTGTACAAAGGTGCTCTTGAAGCACTAGACAGATCTTTGCAAGACATACGGGATTGCAGTGATGTTATGGGGGGTGTCACCCTTCAGCTATCAGGAGACTTCAGACAGACTCTTCCTATAATACCGAAAGGAACAATAGCAGATGCGGTAAATGCATGTCTTAAGTCTTCACCATTGTGGCGACAAGTGACATCATTAAGACTAACTACCAACACGAATGCAAGATTGGGGACCCTCTGTCATCAACATTTTCTGAAGACATTCTTACAATAGGAGATGGTAACCTACCTCCGGATACAGATGGACACATAGTAATTGATCACACTGCAATGTAGTTGAAACTGTCGATGTTCTCAAGGTGAGTGTATTCCCGAACTTGCGTGATAACTATACAAATCTTGATTGGCTATGCGAAAGAGCCATTCTTGCACCCAAAAATATCACGGTTAGCTGTATTAACGATCAGCTTCTTCAGCTTCTTCTTGGATGTCCATGGATATATAAATCTATTGATACTGTATGAGATCCACAGGATGCGGTCAATTATCCAGTTGAATTTCTAAATTCTTTAAATCCTTCCAGTTTACCTCCTAATACATTGGTTCTGAAAGAGGGAACGCCAGTTATTTTGCTGAGAAATATCAATCCTCCAAAACTATGCAATGGTACACGCCTTGTGGTTAAAAAACTGTCTCCACTTAGTATTGACGCTACCATTCTATCCGGATGTTGAAAAGGCGAGGATGTGATAATAACAAAAATTAGCCCGACTACATCTGGCGTGGATACTCCCTTCTTTCGCCGAACCCAATTTCCCCTTCGTGTTGCCTTTGCGATGTCCATAAACAAGTCGCAAGGTCAAATTCTGTCCGTCGCTGGAATTCACTTGGATGAACCTTGCTTTTCGCACGGACAATTCTACATTGCCTGTTCACGAGTTGGCAGTAGAGATAATCTCTTTGCGTTTGTTCCAAAAAGAAAAACAAAGAATATCGTCTATCCTGAAGGTTACGGATCTCGTCAGACTGTACCACAAAACATTCCCAAACCTCCGCGGCGGGCTGTATCGGGACGACGCTTTATTCACTCTTGAATATAAAAGGCACAATATTGAACGAACCAAGAAAGACCTGCATAGATTCTTTAAAAGTTTCAACCTTAGTATTACTATAGATAAGAATAATAAAACAGTTAACTTCTTAGATGCAACCCTAGACTTAAAAAATAAAACATTCGCACCATACCATAAACCTAATGAAAAAGTAACCTATGTAAATGCCAGCTCCAACCATCCTAAATCGGTCCTAAACGCTATTATTAAAGGAGTTTCAAATAGAATTAGCAGGCTATCATATAGTGAGAATGCATTCAACTCCAATGCTGGATACTATAATGAAACCTTAGCAAAATCCAGTTATAAAAATAAGCTATTTTATATACCCAGCAACTTCCAAACCACCTATACTAGGCTAAATACTATAATCACACACAATATGTCTATAAATAATAATCGTAATAGAAATAGGAGTAAATAATCCAGCCCGGCCAAAGCCATATAGGCACACCAACAACCTGCCCAATACCAATGGCAGTAATACTAATAACGGTGTGATGGGAGTTAAAGATAGAAACCAAGGAAATGGAAACGACAATGGCACTGGTAGTAACCTAAATAACGCAGCACAGCCGCATCAAGTAAACCATAACAATAATAACCCTCTAAATAGGAGAAATAGGAAAAATAGAAGAAGGAAAAACACTTATTTCAACCCACCTTATAACTCCGAAGTCCTTACCAACCTTCCTAGAATATTCTTCTCGATACTAGAAAAGAACTTCCCGCCAGGCAGTAGATATCACAGTATTATTAATAAAAATACAATTAAATTATCCTATTCTACTACACCTAATCTAACCTCACACTTACCACGCACAAATAATAGGAAAATTAGGGAAGGTTTTGAGACCATCAGATCTGCAAATAACCACCAACCACCTAACCCACTGTGAAATGGGTTGCCTGATGGAGGTAATGACCCACCAAATGCACGAGTAATGCTTCGGGATAGTGCAAACAGCCACTCGTCCCGACGCATGTTGAATGACACAACCCGCAACTGTAATTGTAAGCGGAGAGATAGTTGCCCTCTCAAGGGCTACTGCCTCATGAAAAATATAGTCTACGCTTGTGACGTCACAACACCTACCTCTACCAAAACCTACATTGGTTCAGGATCCACATCGTTTAAAATGAGATATAACTCACATAGAGGCACCTTTAGGCATGATAGGCTTAAGAATACAACCTCGTTGGCAGGCTATATTTCCGTTTTAAAAAAAGCCGGCACCTCCTATACTCTTAATTGGAGACAGGTGGCTAAGTCTGCACCTTATCGCCCACCGAGCAAAATGTGTAACCTGTGCCTTCTGGAATCTCAAGCCATAGTTTACTCCAGAAAAAACCTGCTCAATAGGAAATCTGAGATATTTTCCTCCTGTCCGCACATAATCTTAAGTTCTTTCTTCTATTTTAAGCCGAGTATCTAGATAAGCCGTTCTTAGGTTATTTTTCTTTTTCTTTAGCACTCACTTATCTTTTTCTTTAGCACTCATTTATCTCTTCAACTTGCATGCCCCTTAATGTCCCGCATCCAACTAGTATGAAGGGGGCCCCAACTTCGATCTCGCTGGATTTGACCTGGAGTTTGAGGAATGGTACATTTTAGTGTGGTAAGATCACCCTGCATTTACAGAGATCAATTAAAGTAGGAATACTGCTAACAGTGGTATATATATGGGTCCCAAAAGAATTGCTGCCATAGCAGACTCTAGTGATTATTACTGTCTCGTACTATGAGTGAACCCGACATTGATGCCATAACTGGCCTCAGTGTGGGTAAACAACTCATACCGGGGGGGGGGGGGGGGGGGGGTATTTGCTATTGTGTTAGCGGGTTTGGTCAAAATGGGTACAATCTAGAGTTGTCCCCTTATCGCGGAATGATTTAATCTGTATCTTCGTAAATAGACAGCCATACTGACCTCCCTTATCCTTCCCCCAAGGGAATGGCCAGCCTGCTAGGAGCGTTATGATGTCCACTCGAAATGTTTACTACGTCATCATATTCTGAGTGTTGATCTTTGAATGTGGGCAAAGTGAAGAACACAGAAGCGCTGGAATGCTGTAAACACTGGAATTAAACGGTCAATTGATTTGATTTAATTAATTAAATTAGAACATATTGGATTACCATTGTACGAGGTTGGAATATAGTAAGCGATACTGTGGATGTGCTGAGTGTACCTTACAGCTTGATATGTATAATTACATCTATACTTGTATGACTTGGATAATTTAGGTCATTCGTTACACCACGTGGTATGCTGGGAAAGTTAGGATTGCATGGATTCACAACCCCATAGCTATGATGCGGAGGTATTGATCCCAACATGAGACTGGAGTGGATGGTTTTGTAGTCGTAAGGGGTAACACGGACGAATGGAACACGTAGATACATGTATGTATGTATGTATGTATATATATATGAGTGTGTGCGTATGTACAAGGGTCTATGTATACTTACATACAAACACACACAAACTTTATATTCTACTGATATCCATGATGATTGCTTTCACCTGCTTCCACTACACTTTGCTTTAGCGACCTAAATCAATAATGCTCCATGAACAAAACTCACAATATCCTCTACAAATCAAACAAAAAGCAATAAATCAAAAACTAATACAATTCAAAAATCTACTAAACAATTAGTTCACACCCATAATAACAATCACAATGTTATAATTTCATCTGATAACAATATCTACCCTCAAACTTCTATACATACCCAATATAACAAGAGGAAACCTTTTAGAAACCATAAAAGAAATGTAACATGGTATAACGCTCCATTCGACTTGCAAACTATGGGCCAAATCCCTAAAAGATTTTTTACAATTCTCGATAAGCATTTCCCACCTAACCACAAATACCATCAAATCTTAAACATAAATACAGTAAAATTTTCTTACTCCACATCAAGCAATATACAACAAAAAAATAAGTGCATATAACATCTATAAATGTAAAAAAGCTCCATCTATACCACACACAAGATAACTATGGTAATACTACAAGGCATAACCGGAATATTACTGCATACCCACCTGAAAGATCCACTCACTCACCTCACCAGCACAATATAGTAGTCCCCAAAGTGGACTGTCCACCAGATCCTCTACTGGTTAGGAGTCAGCAAAACCACGTTTTTTAAACTTCATTTTATGTCTGCCATATACTTAGATTTGGGGGCCTCTGTATATATATACGCACTTGTGTGTACATACATATACGCATCTGTATGGATTTGTGTGGGGGGGGGGGGGTGTATGTACAAGTCAACCAACATAAGTCTTTTTATATGTAAACTTTCTAAGTATTTGACTAACCATAATTTTCAGTATTACCACCCCACATTAATTCCTATAGGTACGATAGAACTTTCACGTTTAATCTTGTTTTTTTTTCTTCATAATTTCCCTCCTGTTTGCACCCAACCCACCTATCACTCTATCCACAGATGAATCGAGCTAAAGAAAGTGGTGCTGCCTTTAGAAAAAAGAGAAAGACAAGAGAGAAATTATTGAAAAAGTATAAAGGGGCTTTATTGAAATACATCACTCTTAAAGAAACTACTACTACTGAACCTGAACCAAAAAAACTTTATGAAGCCAAACCACTGTCAAATTCAAGAGATTCAACTTCAAGTGATTTGTCAATTTCAACTCCTTCAAATTAGAAAGAACATGAGGGAGAAAATATCCCAGAACCAGATGTGAACAGAGTTGACATAAAAGATGTTGGCCTGTGGCCAAGAAAGATTAGCAATGATACACGAATCTTGCTGGTACATCAAGGTGCGTCTGTGGTTCAAAATCTAGATTCACATTTTGGTGAAGTAATTCGTCAAGGTGTGTCACTCAAAGGACAAAGTAGAAATCTATCACGGGAATGGTTTTTTCGAACTCTGCCAAATGGCGAAAGAAGGTTGAGATCACGGATGGTATACTCCCCTTCCAAGAAAGCTCTTTACTGTTTTTGTTGCAAGCTGTTTTCAGACAGAAGTAACTCAAAATTTAATTCTGAAGATGGATTCAACATATGGTGGAAACTGAATCCTAGAATATCTGCGCATGAATCCAGTGCACCTCACGTTCTGAATTTCACAAAATGGAAGGAGTTGGAAATTAGGATAGCACGCGGAGAAACAATTGATAAAAAAGAACAAAGAGTTGTTGAAAATTGAAGTGGAAGGAAATCCTTTCAATATTACTTGATATTATTAGATTCCTAACTAAGCAGAATTTGGCTTTACAGGGTCACCGAGAAGGATTGAATTATGAGAAAAGCGAGACTGACGTTGAACTTGAAGCAACGGAAAATAGAGGAAATTTTTTAGAGCTAGTTCATTTGTTGGCAAAATATGATCCTGTGCTACGTGAACATCTAAGAATCCAGCTGAGAAACAAGTTTGCTATTTCTTATCTGTCTCCTACTATCCAGAACGAGTTTATAGAAATTTTGGGAGAAAACGTAAGAAGGAAAGTCATCCAGTAGGTGAAAGAAGCCAAGTACTTTTCCATGATATTCGACAGTACTCCTGATATTTCACATAAGGATAAACGAGCCAAGTTTTTCGCTATGTTATGATCGATGGAGAGAAAGTGAAGGTTGTAGAATCATTTGTCGATTTCATTGAAACAAAAGGTAAAACCGCAGAGAATATTTATTACAACAATGATTTTGGAAAAATTAGAGAAAGACGGAATTGACATTCAAAATTGTAGAGGGCAATCATATGATAATGCTGCGGTGATGGCTGGTGTACATACTGGTGTTCAGAAACGTATCATTGAAATTAATCAAAAAGCAGAATTTGTCACTTGTACAAATCAGTCGCTGAACTTGGCTGGTGTTCATGCAGCTTCTGTTGCTGTGAATTCTGTTACATTTTTTGGATATGTGGAACGTTTTTTTGTATTTTTTTCTTCATCAACTCATCGTTGGGATGTTCTAACTTCAGTCACTGGTCAAAGTGTCAAGCGCATGATAGAAACTTGGTGGAGTGCAAGGAGAGAAGCTGTAAGTGTTATCAAGAAACATTTCTCAGAAATATTAAATGCCATAGAAAAGTTAACTGGTGAAGAAGAAAATTCAGCTACCAGAGCAGATGCTGGTGTTTTACTTTGTGTGTTGCAATCATTGTCCTTTTTGTGCTTTCTTGGCTTCTGGGAACCTGTCCTTCTAGAAATTAATGACACACAGTATTACCTCTAAACCAAAGGATTGAACATATAACAATGTGATATAAAACTCAGGGCCTTAGAAACATTTCTAGTTGAAAACAGGGAAAAGCTAGTGAGTAATGGAATTAACTATGCCAAAGAAATTTGCAATGATCTGGGGATAGTCATGGAGCGTCAGCGTCGACTCAAAAAGAAGAAACATATGTTTGATGAAGGATCACGAGATGCTGATTTGCCATACGACATTGAATTAAGGAGAGAAATGTTTTGTTCGCTGGATAGAGTAATTCAAGAAATAACTTTGAGATTTAAACAACTCCATGAAATTACTGAGAAATATGCCTTCCTTACTCCGTTGAATCTTTTGGATGATAAATATGAGTGCCAAATGAATCACGATCACGACGAAATTGATAAAGAGGAGTTCCTCGTTGAGAGAAAAAGACTTCAGAATTTTATTGGTGTTGCTGCTATTCAAAACGAAATACAGACTTGGAAAGAAGGACCTCTTGAACTTTTGCTGTTTATTCAAAAGTATAACCTTGGAAACTCGGTTCCAAATATAGTAATAATGCTGAGGATTTTTCTCATAATTGCTGTTAGTATTGCTACCTGTGAGAGGAGATTTTCTAAACTAAAACTGATCAAGAATTACTTAAGATCTACTATGAGTACCTTGCGGTTGAGAAATCTTGCCATGCTGTCTATAGAGCAACAATTGACAGATGAAATAGTTTTGACAATCTCATTGAAGAATTTGCCAACAAAAAAGCAAGAAAAGTTACTTTGTAGAAAGTCGTAGTTTTAATTTTAAAAATAATCATGGTCTTTTTTTCACTTTTTTCCCTATATTTCACTTTTGCTTCTTTCAAGATTAGGATATTTGTACCCCTGACGACAAGTAGGGGTGTCTATAGAAAGAGACGCTAAACCTTTGAGTATGTGAAAGTTGTATTATGATGGTACACAAAATAGCTAATATAAATATTAAGAATTTAAGAGGGAGTCACTGTACAATATGTTGTTTTTTTGTGGCGGGCCCAGGGGGGAGCAAACTCACAAGATGCCCTGGGCGAAACACTCCCTAGCTACACCACTGTGTGTCGTGTGTGGAAATAAGAGGGGAAGGAAAGCAATAACTATTAACATGTGTGCGTGTGTATGTATGTGCGTGTATGTTTATGTGTGCGTTCCACAGAAAGTAAAAACTATCAACGTGTGAGTGCGTGTGTATGTGTAAGTGCACAGGTGCGTGTGTAAGTGCACAGGTGCGTGTGTAAGTTTGCATGCATGTGCGCGTTTCCATGCGTGTATGTGTGTGTACGTGCAGCGTTCTACAATCGCCACGCAGTTTATCTGTGTGTGCCTGTTTGTCAGTCTAACATACAGAGTTGTGATGGGAGTAAATAGGGACCTTTTGTTACATTGACGGACATCTTTTATATTTATTATTGTGTCATTTTTTTTGACAATTGCTTGAAATGAATACTGATAATAAAAGCAATTTGATTTTATCAAACAGTGAACTACAGCGGCGACGGAGTGCAGCCAGGAATGAAGAAAAAGGGCCAAACAGCGCCATCGGAACGCCGAACTTCAGAGGCGAAGACATGCCGCCATGAATGAAGAGGAGCTGGCTGAACAACGCCAACGAAACACTGGAGCCAAGCAGCGATGGCGTGCTGCGATGGTTGAAGACAAACTGGCTGAGCATCATCAGCAGATGGCCGGAATTCAGCAGCAACGGCGTGCTGCGATGGATGAAGAGGAGCTGGCTGAGCAGCGCTAACAAAACACTGGAGCCCAGCAGCGACGGCATGCTGCTATAGTTGAAGACGAACTGGCTGAGCATCATCAGCAGATGGCCGGAATTCAGCAGCAACGGCGTGCTGCGATGGATGAAGAGGAGCTGGCTGAACAGCGCTAGCGCAATACAGAAGTCCAGAGAATGTGTCGCCAAAGTGCTCCTCATTCCAGTAAAGAGGCTAGAAGGATGATATTAAAAATGGATCATGACAAAAACGGATGATATTAAAAATGGATCATGACAACCGTGTTATTTTCAGATTGGTGGATGAGCAGAGTGTACACATTGTGGAGCATTGCTTTGGAGGCACGAAATGTGCTGTCATAAAGGAGCAGTTCAGCTAGAACCCTTGCAAATGCCGGATGATGAGGAGTCACCGGAGTTTAAAATACTAAGTATGTGGGGTGATCAAGGAGACCGAGGTAGATTACTGCGCATTCATTAGCTTTAGCATCACAGATAGTTAGTGAGATGTTTGAGAGTGGAGCATGGCAACCGAATATAGTCATTCAAGGCCGTTTGTATCATTGTATCGATAATTTAGAAGTTGCCCCAGGAGAGAGGCCTCGATTCGCTCAAATTTACGTTAACAATCCAGATTATAGTGAATCGGAGGAGGATATCAGGATCAGTTTGGATGAAGTTGCCAGGAAATATAACTGAACTTGAACGGCAAAGGTTAAGTGATTTGATCCGTGATTTGCAATCATGGCTTGCTTAGACAGTGTAATCCTTATGTTATGGATTTCATGTTGGTGGCTGAACTGCAAAATGTTCAGCAGCAAACATTGATGATTAAGGCTGACGCAGTGCCAAGGAATCAACACGAACAGCGATATAATGCCCCTGAAGGATTTCGTGAAGTTACTGTGTCGATGGACGATAAGCCTGGATCGAGAGATATCGTCCTCAATCGCAGAGATGGTGGTCTCAAGACTATCAATGAGTCAAATAGGGCATACGATCCATTGCATTATGTTCTTTTATTCGCAAAAGGTGAAAATGGATGGAACATGTCTGTTCATTTAGATGATCATGAGAATCAGCATCAACAGGGCGGCGGCAATAGACACAATAATTCGATTCGCGACTTTTACGCATTCCATTTGAACGAGAGAAATGCGCTATTTCAAGCAAGCAGAGATTGATCCAGGAATACTGTTGTATGGCATTTGCAAAGATCGAAAATCAAAGGCTAAATTATATAACTACACATCAGCAACATATCAGAGCTGAATTGTCTAATAATATACAGGATGCGATAACAGCCGATGATGCCAATTACAAGAAAATTGGTCGACGCATCATTTTGCCATCGTCGTTCATCGGCAGCCCGAGATATATGACAATTCGCTATCAGGATGCAATGGCTATTGTCAGAAAGTTTGGAAAGCCAGATTTGTTTAGAACGGTTACATGCAATCCTGAATGGACTGATATTAAGGATGCACTTTTGCCAGGACAACAGCCAAAGGACTGTCCTGATATTGTGGCAAGAGTATTCAAAGGATATCTGAAGAAGATAATAGATGATGTGGAAAAAGAGAGAATCTTTGGAGCTATAGTTGCTTTTACATACGTAATTGAATTCCAAAACAGAGGATTGCCACATGCACATTTGCTGATCATTTTACATAGAGATTGCAAATTGAGATGTGCTGAGGATGTCGACAGCATTGTGTGTGCTGAAGTGCCGGAGAATGAGGCACTACGCAACTTGGTGGCAAAGTCAATGGTGCACAACCAATGCGGAGTGGCAAATCGGAAAGCGCCTTGCATGAAAAATGGCCAATGCAGTAAGCACTTTCCGAAATCTTTTGTCACAAGCACTTCCTGGAACGATGGGGATGCTCATCCCTCATACAGAAGACGGTCGCCTGCAGATGGCGGTTTGGTCGAAAATGTAAACGGTCGACAGGTTACAAATCAATGGGTTGTGCCATACAATCCATATTTGATTATGAAATATCATGGAAATTTGATTATGAAATATGTGATTATGAAATATGTGGAAATTTGTAGCTCAGTGAAAGCTTGCAAATATCTATTCAAATATGTTTACAAAGGTCATGATCGGGCAATGATCAATGTCAGGAATGAGGAGGCGAACCAAGGAGATGAAGTTGGCAGGTTCCAGGATGTTTGCTCGAATTGGATCTAGCGAAGCTTGCTGGAGATTTTTCGATTTTGATCTCAATGAACGCAAACTCACCGTTCAGAAACTGACGAGTCACTTAGAGAATAGGCAAATGGTCTATTTTCAGGACACTAGAAGAGGTGTCGAAAGAATTGCTAACGCACCACCTCCTAAGACCGAATTGACTGAGTGGTTCAAGCATAATAGGGAACATGCTTTGAACTCGGATCAAAGGCAACTCTACTGCCATTTCCCTTCGCACTATACGTGGGATAAGAAGGGAAAGAAATGGAATGATAGAAAACAAAAGTTGAGATTCATGACTATTGGACGGGTTTCTAAAGTCCATCCCGCATCTGGTGATGTGTTTTATCTCCGAATTCTGTTGCATAATGATTTTTCGAGAGGTAAACAGAGCTTCGCTGATTTGAAAACAATCAATGGCGTGGAATATGAAACATACCAGGCTGTGTGTCAGCATCTGGGACTCCTTCAGAATGATGCTGAATGGAATAACGCCATGGAAGCTGCAGGAACAACGCAGATGCCAGCTCAAATAAGGCAGTTGTTTGTCACGATTCTAGGATTTTGCAATCCTGCCGATCCAAGAGAGTTATTTCAACGTCATTGGGGAATTATGGCT
>OZ024741.1:46882190-46884690 GCA_964016885.1 Eledone cirrhosa
ACACACATAGCTCTACACGTAATCAAGCTATACGTAATCGGGGGACTAAAACACAAGCACACACACACACGGTACTACCAGACATACTAATAATAGAAGATCACCACCGAATAAATCACGTTGTAGAAAGTATATCTGGTACAATCCTATTTTTAATGCTTCGATTAGTACAAAACTATCTCTTTCATTCTTTAAATTAATCAATAAACACTTCCCTAGTTCCCATAAGTACAGCAAAATTCTGAACTCTAAAACTATTAGACTATCATACTCCACGGCACCAAACCCTGAAGCATACATAAAAAAACTTAACTTAAGGCAATTAAACAACTCTACAAAACAAAACATTTAGTAACAGATGGGCAGAACGCAATATCTGCCTCCCAACCACTAAATGGGAGACGGGTATTGCACAACCCACCTGTACCGCTATCACAACCTATCCATGGTGTACCCGCTACCCACAACAAAGAATGTAACTGCCATCTACCTGAAAGATGTCCATTGCAGAATGAATGCCTAAAGTCCAACATTGTTTACCAATGCACGGTTGAATCGAACGACCAGAAATGGTATTATATCGGATCTACCACCACATCGTTTAAATCTCGCTGGTACCGTCATCGATTCTCAATCAAACATCCGAATCACCGTTTTGTGACCACGCTCGCCAACAAGACCTGGCAACTCCGTGAACACAACCAACAGTTCACCTTAAAATGGGATATACTTTCCAGCGCAAATGCATATCGGAGTGGATTGAAGTACTGCAGGTTATGTAACCTTGAGCTATTTTACATACTAAAATCCAAAAACAAACTACTTAACGATAGAATTGAACGATCATTATACTGCAACCACAAACTAAAAGCTAAATTCTCTCACTATGAAATAACTTAACATTCGAACCCGTAACTACAACACCACTTTCTAGCTAACAACCTTCTCTTTCCCCCACACTACAAGACAATACACTGCTTATCACTATACATGGTAACTCAGTACAATTCCTAGATTACTACTACAAAACCAAAAGTTCACTCACCACATATACTTTATCAGTCCCTTCTCTACCTATATATCTCTCTCTACATCCATTACACTCTCTCTCTCTCACCTTTGACCTACCTCCCTCTCAACATCTATGAACCTGCCCTCTGGGGCAATAAATAATTCCGACCTCAACTATCTACGCATCTCTCCAAAAATGACCAGTATAATAAAACCTCTACCATAACATTTTGATTAAGATATCTACAAGCCACTCTCTTCTACTTCTCCAACCCCTGCATATCTTTCCTTCTCTCTCCCTCTTCCCTACTTTTCTCTCTTCCTGTTCCACTCTATCTTCCCCAACAACCCCACTTAAGGGTTTTTACATTGTACATTTACCATTCTGCTCTGAGGAAACAGTGGTCACAGCATTGGATATTCGAGTTCTGCAAATACTTGTGAATTTGCACGTAGCGGAACTAGGCTGCAGTACCAGCGTGGAAACACTTGTAAGCACACGGAATAAATTACCTTTTTATGATGTCTACCTGTTATTATTCATTCTGTATATATATATATATATATATATATATATATATATATATATATACATATATATATATATATATACATATATATATATATATATACATATATATATATATATATACATATATATATATATATATACATATATATATATATATATACATATATATATATATATATACATATATATATATATATATACATATATATATATATATATACATATATATATATATATATATATATACATATATACATATATATATATATATATATATATACATATATATATATATATACATATATATATATATATATATACATATATTCATATATATATATATATATATATATATATATATATATATATACATATATTCATATATATATATATATATACATATATATATATATATATATATATATATATACATACATATATATATACACATACATACATATATATATATATATATACATACATACATATATATATATATATATATACATACATATATATATACACATACATACATATATATATACACATACATACATATATATATACACATACATACATATATATATATACATACATACATATATACATACACTTCCGGGTGGTATTCAATGGCGTCTCTCGAAACGTAACAGCCTCCTGTATTGAACTAAAGAACATCAGACTACGATTCTCTAACTGGATTGTCAAACGCTCAATATCGAATTATCGTAGATTATGTGAGGGGCATATAATCGAAAAATACACTCCCCTGACCATGGAAATGTCGAAGTACATGAAATACTTGACATCCCTTCGCTGTGCATCTCCAATACTTTTAACACTTTTAATGCCTGCACTATTTTTAATGCTTATAACATTTCTCCACACACAGACTATATCAATCATATAAAGAATTTGCCACCAGATCTACCAACCTAACACTCTTGTTTACCTACC
>OZ024741.1:46889690-46892190 GCA_964016885.1 Eledone cirrhosa
CCGAAGGACTGGCATAGCAGCATCATCGTTAACTGTTATAAGGGTAAAGGAGACGCCCTAGATAGGAGTAACTATAGAGGCATTAAATTAATCGACCAGGTCATGAAGGTCACGGAAAAAGTAATAGCGCAACTAATCAGAGAGAGAATTGACCTAGATGAAATGCAGTTCGGGTTTGTGTCAGGCAAAAGTACCACAGACGCTCTTTTCATAGTACGACAACTACAGGAGAAGTACCTAGCTAAAGGTAAACCCCTCTACTTAGCTTTTGTCGACTTGGAGAAAGCCTTCGACAGAGTCCCCCGCTCCATTATCTGGTGGGCTCTTAGAAAACTAGGCGTTGACGAATGGCTTGTGAGGGCTATACAAGCCATGTATAAAGAAACAGTCAGCAAGGTTAGAATTAACAACGAATATAGTGAAGAGTTTAGCGTAAAAGTTGGCGTCCATCAGGGCTCTGTTCTCAGCCCCCTACTATTTATTATTGCCCTTCAGGCTATAACAGAGGAGTTCAAGACAGGCTGCCCATGGGAACTCCTATACGCAGACGACCTGACACTCATAGCGGAATCAATGGCCGAGCTAGAGAAGAAATTCCAAACATGGAAGCACGGCCTAGAGTCAAAAGGACTTAAAATTAACCTGGCTAAGACCAAAGTACTAGTTTGTAGGAAAGAAAACAAGGCGGCGGTCCCTTCTGGGAAATGGTCGTGCTCGGTGTGTAGGAAAGGCGTAGGTAGAAACTCCATTTTATGTCCTAAATGCAAAGTATGGGTGCATAAAAGATGTAGTGGGATCACAGGTAAGCTAACTAAGAACATAGATTTTACATGTGGCCGGTGTTCTGGTGCAATAAGTAGCAGCAAGTGCCCACAAAATACTAGCTCTTTCAACTGCGCAGAGGGTTCTATAGAAATAGTGGACAGCTTCCGTTACCTGGGCGATAAAATCAGCAGTGGGGGAGGGTGCTCTGAAAGTACTGTAGCTAGAGTCAGAACTGGTTGGAAAAAGTTCAGAGAGCTTATACCACTATTAGCTGCTAAAGGGTTCTCCCTAAAAATGAAAGGCAGGTTGTACGATGCCTGCATACGAACAGCAATGCTGCATGGCAGTGAGACCTGGGCATTGTGTGCAGAGGACATACGCAGACTAGAGAGTAACGAAGCTTGCATGCTCCGCTGGATGTGTAGCAGTAATATACGTGAACGGCAAAGCATAAACGAACTAAGGAAAAAATTAGAGATAAGAGGGATCAGATGTTGTTTACTCGAGAGAAGGCTACGTCGGTATGGACACGTGATGCGCATGAAAGTCGATAGCTGTATAACAAAGTGCAGGGCAATAAAGATAGACGGTAGTCACGGAATAGGCAGACCTAGAAAAACCTGGGACGAGCTGATAAACTCCGACATCACACACTTACACCTCTCCAAGACAATGTCACTGGACCGAGACCTTTGGCGGTACTCAGTAACAGAGAAGACCCGCCTTACCTAAATATATAATAAAACCTACTCCAGCCAGTAGGCATCTCTAACAAAATACACCCCGTCCCACCACCACCACCCCCACCCTATCCACACCACCCCGTTCTATGTAAAGTTATGTTGGTGCCGCGCCATCGAGGCCGAAACAAATGAGATCGTGTAGGTGTCACGACAAAAAAACACACAGTCCACGCTGTAATGTGGCCGTGTAGGCAACACGGTAAAAACCTCCCAGACCCACACTGTAAATGTGGTTGGTGTTAGGAAGGGCATCCAACTGTAGAAAACCTGCCAGACAGTCCTATGCGAGCAAGACAATCACTCTTGCCTCAAGTGGGACTACCCCCGTCCAAACCCATGCAAGCGTGGAACACAGACGTTAAACGTTGATGATGATGATGATGATGATGATATATACATACATATATATATACATACATATATACATACATACATACATACATATATATATACATACATATATATATACATACATATATATACATACATATATATACATACATATATATATACATACATATATATATACATACATGTATATATACATACATGTATATATACATACACATATATATACATACATATATACATACATATATATATACATACATATATACATACATATATATATACATACATATATATATACATACATATATATATACATACATATATATATACGTACATATAAATATACATACATATAAATATACATACATATATATATACATATATATATGGTGGCTGCCAACTCGTTTTCGAGTACGGCCACTACTTTATATCCATGTAGGAGAACCCCTACCGATGCGCTGAACGAATGTGACTTTTTAGTCCAGTCAGCGACTTGAAAACTCTGGTACAAAGACTACACTTGTGACCATTATTGACACATAGTGCAGGGCCCATGGTACCATGTGATGACAAGTGCAGAGAGATCTCCAGATATAAAGCAATGCCTGTGCTGTGAAGCTTTTATAGTGAGCAAAGGCACT
>OZ024741.1:46894690-46899690 GCA_964016885.1 Eledone cirrhosa
TTGTAACTGTAGAAGGGCTTCGGGCTGCTCCCTGAATGGTTTCTGCCTTATTAGAAACATAGTTTACGCGTGTGATGTGGTAACTACGGAGTCCACTAAAACTTATACAGGATCAACTTCCACCCCCTTTAAGACCAGGTTTAACTCTCACCAGTGCACTTTTAGACACAATAAACTGAGGAATTCCACCTCCTTGGCAGCGTACGTCCACAATTTAAAAAATGCACGAACACATTACACACTTACTTGGCGGCAGGTTGCTAAATCCCATCCATATACTCCTCATAATAGAGTATGTAACCTATGCCTTGCCGAATCCCACTCTATTATATTTGCTAAATGCCCTCTACTAAATAGAAAGTCTGAAATATTTTCCTCTTGCCCCCACCGAATATTAAGCTCTTTCTTCTACTTTAAACCTATTAGCTAGCACTTTCTTAATTCTCCAGTTGGGCTATCTTGTGTAACTGTCTCTTATTGTGTGTAATTGTTTCCTATTGTTTGTCTTCTATGTATATGAGTCTGTGTGTGTATATGTATGCCTGCGGGAGAATATTGATCTGGATATTGAGGTGTACAGGTGAGTTGGTGTGTATGTTAATAAGCACCCCTGTTTGGCACAGTGGATGTGACCCATCCACGCTCGCCTAGCCACCCTTAGTGCATTGGTGGGTCTATCCCAACGTGTATTTTACGGATCTGTACCTCTGTATGCGCATGAGTTATGATGCAATATATCTATGTAGAGCGTGTACTGCGCTATAAGTTGCACAAATGGAAATCTAGCCTGTAACTGTGAGCGGACCTGTGCCATCTCGCCGTGAGCAGTAGATACGTAGCACATGCACGTGTTACCCTCCTATTCTGTGGTTTAAGATCTACAGGCTGACTTCGGGGAGCTCTTGCCCGGTGTTGTAGTCTTTCTAGCACAATCGGCCTTCCATATATTGACGGTCGTTGTTATTATCCCAAAAATAACGTTTTGGCCCCGATAGCCCTCCGTAGTTATTAACGGTCTGTTTACACTTGAATCGGGCGACTACACGTGTGGACATGCATCTCTTCGTAAGAATTTACTTTGATTAATTTTGCTGGGAAAAAATATATTATCTGTGACCAGTGTGAGCGACTGTTGTGGGTTCTGCCTTTTGTTAGCCTAATATGATATTTCTGTGTATTATATCCGCTTTGACCCGGGTGTCCTACGCTGTGTGTGTGTGCGTGTGTGTCTATATACATTTATATGTGTATGAGTGTAGGTGGTTTTATATGTCTATATATATATATATATATATATATACCGTCTCTGCATATGCATGTGGTGTGTGTATATGCATATACGTACTAACCATATTGTTGTGTATATTCTTGGGATGCCTCAATGTTGTGATTTCATGGATATTGGCTTTTGAAGCTATTTTTTATATGCGCTGTTGAGTCTCATATATTAAATGGTATGCATATTAACCCGCCTAACCCAACTGTATTTGCTTGCTTTCGGCTAGCCCACCTGCACTTGCTTGCTTTCGCCCCACTTATCTGCCTCTTGATGTTCATGTTGATGTAAACGAATTTGCTTGCTACCTTGTGACGTTGTGGCCCTCAGTTATCTGCCCATGGATGTTCCTGCTGCTGCATGTGAATTTACCTACCTTCCTTGCATACGTCCTTGCTAGTGATGTGGATATACCTCTGTTGACCAATAGATTCCTGCCCGAGTGTGAACCTTTTGTGATTGCCCCACCGCTCAACTGTGTGAATGCACACCCGTGACTTTAGAGTGTGAACTTCTGTGACTGCCCAACCTGGGATGTCTTCATTGCATTGCAATGGTAAACTCAATCGAGTGTGGACATAGCACCTGTTGATTATAAATCTCATTTGAACATTTGATTGTTGTGATATGGCTAACTGTAACACTTAAGGCGTTCGTGTGCCCCTGATATATTCAAGAAATATATTCAAAAAATATATATCTTATCTCACTTTACTTTATTTTATTTTATTTCATTGTATTTTATTTTATATAATTTTATTTTATTTTATTCTTTACCCTTTATCACTATTATCTGTATATTTTTTATATATATATTTTTTATATTTTTTATATACATTATTTGTCTATTTTTTATCTATTTTTATCTACTCTTATCTATCTTATCTATTCCTTATCTATTCTCTATCTCTTATCCATGGTTAATCTATTTTTTATCTATGGTTAATCTATTTTTATCCTTTGTTTATCTTACTTTTACCCATTGTATTTTTACCCACTGTATATCCACCATTCATCTCTTAGCTTTTGTATACTCGTCCATGATATGTTATTTGTATTAGTCTATACTATATGTGTTGCATATGGCTGCCTGTTGTGTGGTTGCATGCGGGTGCTCATGCTTATGCGTATGCTTGTATGTAACTGTATGTTAACAGCACCCTGCCCAACTGTGACTGATAGCACCTCTTATTTTTCAATGCTTATTTTTCAATGTTTATTTTTTATTTCTTCAATGTTTATTTTTTACTTTTCACTATTCTTTATCCTCCAATTTTATTTTCTACACTCTATTTACTCTACTCTTTAAACTCCCCCCCAACTTATGGCATCCCCATATATATTCTTCTGTCTTGGCTTTGTTATTGCTTGTGTAATATGTAATCACTCTTTATGCTCTGATGAGTCCCACTTATAGTGTGGACGAAACACTGTTAGCAAGTAAAGATATACCTATGCTCTACGCGTTCTTTGTTGTTAATTATATATATATATATATACACATACATATATATATACATACATACATATATATATATATATACATATATATATATATATGTAGATAAATCTACCAAGAGTTTACGGTAGTGTCCAATCCGTATGAAGAACTCAATGTATTCCGGATATCATGGAAAGAACTATATACATATATATATATATATATATATACATATATATATATACATACATATATATATATACATACATATATATATATATACATACATATATACATACATATATATATACATACATATATACATACATATATATATACATACATATATACATACATATATACATACATATATACATATATATATACATACATATATATATATACATACATATATATATATATACATACATATATATGGAGGAGGTTATAGACACAACACCTACACCGCACGCTACAACATCACATACGGACTATTTCCAGCCTTGTACCACAACTCGTTGAAACCCCAGAACCTCTCTCCAGGGTCATCTCCACCGCTATAGACAGGTCATACCACCACCGCCGAGACTACGAGAAAATACGTCTAACGCAAAAATTTCTCAAACTCAGGACGGCCAACTGTCTTAACAACATCCCAACGCTAAACACCAACAGAGGCGAACAATACGTTACCAACACCGAACCTAGTGGCACCCCGACCAACAACACACCTGACGCAAAACACCTCGTCACAGACTTGACAGGATCCCTCTCCCGAGAGGAATTAGACCTCCTCAGCCTGGGTCCCAAGTTCATATTGAAACAGAGACTGGACGACAGACTATGGCTCGACATAGAAACGAATTTCTGTCGGGCTGCCTACCAACTGAAATGGATATCGACTCTCGACAACAACACCACGGAATCCACCACACCCAGATTCCCGATATACCAACTAGATCGCCCACTCTATCCACCGCCCGCCAACCGCGAGCTGGAAGAAAAACTCTCGAGAGAAAACATTCCGTATTTAACATCTTACGGAAACAGAAGAAGATGGCCCCAAACCTCTCCAGGACACAACAACTCACCCTGAAGAACCTACGGAATAAGGAACTTATTTACTTACCATCCGACAAAGGTAAAGAGTTCTGCGTCATCTCTCAAGCCACATACAACAACCTAGCCTTCGAACACCTTAGCGACAGTGAATTATACACAGAGATCCCGGACATGACTGCAGCCCAAATCGAAAAACAGACCAACTCCATCTGGTTCGATATCTGTAGGAGAAGACAACTCCCGAATAAAGTTAAGCTCAACTACACCACTAGAAATAGCAGACTGCCCACTTTCTACCACCTCATCAAGACCCACAAGAATAGTACTAAGACGCAAATAAGACCCATCGTCTCTAGCATAGAAGGACCCCTATACAAAATTTCCTGGCTTCTCTCCCAGGTCCTCAAGCCTCTACTCTCCACCTTCCCCGGGCATGTCAGTAGCTCCGACGAAGTTATACGTAGGCTACACCAACTCCAGCCAGAACAACTTAAACTAAATAAATACGCTTTTAGCCTCGAGGTTGTCTCCCTCTACACTACTGTCCCCGCTCATCCAGCTGTCGATTTATTGACGGACTGCGTGGTCGCAGAGAACATCCACTGCTACGGCCTCCACCCGACGGACATACACCAGCTTTTGTCCTTCACAGTAGACAACACGTACTTCACCTTCCACCACCACACAGACAGACAACAGGATTACCCATGGGATCCAGCCTTTCGGGCCTGCTGGCCATCACCTACATGAACCAGCTAGAATGGCGAGCCCTCAACACCTGCCATTCCCATGCATTCTTCACCCGATATGTAGATGACATACTCATCCTTACATCATCCCGTGAGGAGGCAGAGAAAATATACACAACATTCTCCAGCATGGACGCCAGTATAAAGTTCAGCATGGAACACCCCAATGACCGCGGATCCCTATCCCTACTGGACTTCCAACTCAGGGTAACAGAGGAAGGCAACATCCACACCTGCTTCTATAAAAAATCCGCCAGCAGGGACCTGTTCGTACATTTCAGATTGGCCCTCCCACTCGGTGCCAAGTTCGGATACATAAAGAACGAACTGGCACGTATCAAGAACAAATGCACCGACGCCAGAGACCGAGACACACACACCACACATTTCCTGGAAGTACTCAAACTGAACGGATACACGACATCCACCACAAACCGTGCCAGAAAGAACAGAGGACACCACACCCGAGGCA
>OZ024741.1:46917190-46922190 GCA_964016885.1 Eledone cirrhosa
AGTGATGTGAGTGCGGAAGAGTTCCATGAGGAGGTGTGTAGAGCTGTCAACACCACTCAGGCACACAATATCCTGCTTGTTTTGGGGGACTTCAATGCACATCTGAGTAAGGAGGGCAGTGAAGATCCTTTCTGGTACTTCCATAACAACACCAACCGAAATGGAAGACTACTGAGAGACACCCTGCTGGAGGCGAACTTGATGGCGACCAACCTAAGCTTTAGGAAGAATCTGGGGAAGATGGGGACCTACATCTCAGATTGATTTCATTCTGGTGAGGAAAAAGTGGCGAAATAGTGTTCTGAACACAGAACCATAGTTATTTCAGTACACTGGGTAGTGACCACCGGCTTGTTATGAGTGAGGTCCGGGTGAGCTTAAGAAAGAGCAAGGCTCGGCACCGGAGAGCAATCTATGACTGCTGAGCTTTCAAGGAAGATGATAAGCTACAGGAGAGGTTCACAGTGGAAGTGAGAAACAGGTTTAGTGCTCTGTGTGGAGAGTCAGAGGAGAGAGAGATTGGATGGACTGAGGAGAGTGTGACGAGGAGGTACGGGCACTTCACCAATGCAGTGGCGGAAGCAAGTGAAACCCTGGTGCCGAGGAAAAAGAACAAAGGGAAGCACGTCAGCTCTGCAAACCCAAAAGTGTGTGCAGCCAGAGAACACCTGAAGGCTGCCAAGGACCAATTCTATGCTGATCCTACGGAGGAGAGGATGGAGACTGTGGAGGTGATGAGGGAAGAACTCTGTACCGCTTACACTGAGGTCAGAGAGGAGGCACTGATAGAGAAGATCAGAAGTGTGGAGAGAGCGGTTGACAGATCTGGATGTAAGGAGAGCTAGATGATCATCAACGAGATCACAGGGAGGAAGAGAAGGTGTTCGAGTCAGATCCAGGTAACGGGGCCCGTGCTAGAAGGATTAGATGGGGGAGGTGTGCTACTAGAGTAATTATTGGTGTAGTGGCGTGGTGTATTTGATAGGGGTGGTGGTACCGCGGTGTGGGAGTTATAGTGTCTTAGCTTATGATGGTTACTGAACGCGATGTGGCTAGCTAGGTTAGGTGTAGTGGAGAATGAGATTTTAATGTTTTTATTAAAGAGTTTGTAATATCTATGGTTAGGGGGGGAAGTGTTTGGATAGGATAGAGAAGAAGCGATTGGGGATATTAGTGGCTAGATTAGATGAGAATGGTGGGTTAAGCCAGGTGATATTTCTAGGCCTATTCTTTCTAGGGGTTCTAGTGGAGTTGGTAGAGGCCTTCCTAGGGTTATTATTACGTGGGGGTTTGTTATTTGTCATCCCATTTCTCATTCCTATTCTAGGGTTGATTCTTAGTTTGCTACTAGGAGTGGGGAGCAGGCCGCTGCCACCATTACAGTTCCCTGTATAGGTGCTTATTATTAATATTTTATTATTATTATTATTCTCTACATTCCTTACATCAAACTAAATATGTCGACAATCTTTTAATAATGTCTTCCTTGTGAAATTTGTGGTCTTGTTTTGCTTAACTAATGAATATATATATATATATATATATATATATATATATATATATATATATATGTATATATACATGTATATATATATGTATATATACATGTATATATACATATATATATATACATGTATATATACATATATATATATACATGTATATATACATATATATATACATGTATATATACATATACATATATATATATATATATATATATATATATATATATATATATATGTATATATACATGTATATATATATATATATATACATGTATATATATATATATATATATATATATATACATGTATATATATATATATATATACATGTATATATATGTATATATACATGTATATATATATATATATACATGTATATATATATATATATATATATATATGTATATATACATGTAAATGCAAGAATCATTAAACTCAGACTAGTCCTGAATAAGACAATTACCACAATAATATCAGCTTACGCACCCCAATCGGGGCTGCCAGACGAACTTAAGGATAGGTTTTACGAGTCCCTAATACACACTACTGCTCTAACAGACGACAAGGACTTCCTAATCATTGCAGGAGATTTTAACGGACACGTAGGTAAACACTGCGACGGCTTCAATAGAGTACATGGAGGCCATGGAGTTGGCACAAGGAATGAGGAAGGATTCAGACTTCTAGAATTCTGCGACGCCAATGACATGTCGATATGTAACACAAACTTTAAAAAACCCGACAACCACCTGATCACCTATAGATCAGGGGAGCACTCTAGTCAGTTAGATTTTATCCTCATCAGAGGACGTGACAGATGGACGGTCGTAAACACAAAAGCCTTCCCTAGTGAGGAATGTACATCCCAACATAGCTTAGTTGTCAGCGACCTCACGGTCAGAACTAGACGAGCCCTGAAACAGAGGCCAACCTGGAGAAGAAAGATCTGGAAGCTGAAAGTCCCCTCAACCAGTAACAGATTTAAAGATATTTTACTCAACGCCTACGACAGTAAAGAAGAACAGATAGAGACATTTAACGTAGAAGAGAACTGGGAGTTCCTAAAAAATAACTTACTAGAGGCGACGGATGAGGTTTGTGGCTGGAGTAAGACCTCAAGCAGGAGGAGAGTGACTTGGTGGTGGAACAATAAGGTAGATGAAGCAGTCAAGGCCAAGAGACAGGCATGGAAAGAATGGAAGAACGGGGGGAGCAGGGTACATTACATAGAGACCAAGAGGGAAGCTAGGCGACAAGTATACTTAGCTAGGAGGGAAGCAGAGGATAGAAAATTCAAGCATGTTTTACAACGTGAGGACCAGAAACAGGAGGTATTCAAGATTGCGAGGCAGTGTGTCAGAGATAGTTGTGATGTCATTGGAGAGAAGTGTATCCGGAATGATAAAGCTGAGCTTGCCCTCACAAGTGCTGAGAAGAAAGATGCATGGAAGAGTCATTATGATAGATTACTAAATGAGGAGAATGCATGGGAAGAAGAGACCCTACCCCACGTAGACCCTATAGAGGGACCAGCAGTACAAGTCAGCGGCAGCGTAGTAAGTAAGGCAATCAGAGATATGAAGATAGGGAAGGCAACCGGTCCATCGGGTATAGCTGCCGAGATGCTGAAGGCATCTGGGTCTGTAGGTCACACTATAACCACACGTATCGTTAACCAGGTAATACTAGAGGGGGCCATACCAAAAGATTGGTGCAGTAGCATCATTGTCAACTGCTACAAAGGTAAAGGCGATGCACTAGATAGAGGAAACTATAGAGGTATAAAGTTGATGGACCAGGTCATGAAAGTAACAGAAAGAGTTATAGCACAGCTGATTAGGGACCGGGTGAATATAGACGAGATGCAATTTGGGTTTGTTCCAGGGAAAGGCACCACTGATGCGCTCTTCCTTGTGAGGCAATTACAGGAAAAGTACCTAGCTAAAAGTAAGCCACTCTACTTGGCATTTGTCGACCTTGAGAAAGCCTTTGACAGAGTTCCACGTGCAGTAATCTGGTGGGCTCTTAGAAAACTAGGAGTAGATGAATGGCTTGTGAAAGCGGTACAAGCCATGTATAGGGGAGCAGTCAGCAAAGTTAGGATTGGCAATGAGTATAGCGAGGAATTTAGCGTACAGGTTGGGGTCCACCAGGGCTCTGTTCTTAGCCCTCTCCTGTTCATCATAGTCCTGCAGGCAATAACGGAGGAGTTTAAGACCGGATGCCCATGGGAACTCCTGTATGCTGATGACCTCGCACTCATAGCTGAATCTATGGTAGAACTAGAGAATAAATTCCAAACCTGGAAGCAGGGACTAGAGAGAAAGGGCCTCAAAGTCAACATGACAAAGACTAAGGTCCTTATAAGTAGACGAGAAAACAGAACCCAGATCCCCTCAGGGAAATGGCCTTGCTCAGTATGTAGGAAAGGTGTAGGTAGGAACTCCATTCTTTGCCCCAAATGCAAACAATGGGTGCACAAGAGATGTAGCGGGATCTCAGGAAGCTTAATTAAGAATGTAGGATTCACATGCAGCAGCTGTGCTGAAACAGCAAGCAAACAGCCACAGGAAACAAGTACCACCAATCTCTGGGAGGGCCCTGTAGAAACAGTAGACAGCTTCTGCTACCTAGGTGACCGAATTAGCAACGGAGGTGGGTGCTCAGAAAGTACAATAACTAGGGTAAGAACGGGATGGAAGAAGTTTAGGGAACTACTACCACTGCTAGCTGCAAAAGGCTTCTCCCTCAGAATGAAAGGCAGACTGTATGATGCGTGTATCCGAACAGCGATGTTGCATGGTAGTGAGACCTGGGCGCTGAAGGTGGAAGACTTACGTAGATTAGAGAGAAACGAAGCCTGCATGCTCCGATGGATGTGTAACAGTAATATACGTGAACGACAAAGCATAAATGAATTGAGAGAGAGACTGAGCATAAGAGGAATCAAATGCTGCGTGCAGGAGAGGCGGTTACGCTGGTATGGACATGTGATGCGTATGAAGGATGACAGCTGCATAAAAAGGTGCAGAGCACTAGAAGTTGATGGAAACCGCGGAGTGGGGAGACCCAAGATGACTTGGGATGAGGTGATAAAAGCCGACCTTACCCAACTACACCTCTCAAAGTCAATGACACACGACCGTGACTTCTGGCGTCACGCAGTAATACAGGGTACCCGACCTCCCATGGGTACATGCTGAAGCATATAAACAATATGCCCCCCCCCCCCCACCGCAAGGTGGTCGTGGAGGTGCCACGGCAAAAAAGCACCCAGCCCACACTGTAAAGTGGACGTGTAGGCGCCACGAAAAAGCACCCAGCACTCACTGTAAATGAGGTTGGTGTTAGGAAGGGCATCCAGCTGTAGAAATCAAGCCAGATCAGTTCCTGTATGAGCAAGGCATGGTCAGCCGACCAGACACTGCCCACAACAGGACAACCCGTCTAACCCATGCTAGCGTGGAAGAACGGACGTAAAACGGTGATGAT
>OZ024741.1:46924690-46964690 GCA_964016885.1 Eledone cirrhosa
GGTTTTGTTTTTAGTCCTGCAGGATGTCCAAAGTCACCCTCCTCACCAAGAAACCTTGGTGGGGTTGCCAGTTTAGTCGCCAACGACCCGACCATGAGACAGGTTGTACTGGGATACATGTTACCAGTAGCACCAACTGGTGACCTGACATATGTATATATACATATATATATATATACATACATGTATATATACATATATATATATACATACATGTATATATACATACATGTATATATACATATATATATATATATATATATATATATATATACATGTATACATATATATATATACATACATACATGTGTAGTAAGACGCCTTACGCCCCCCCCCCCCTGTCGGATAATGGACCAGGCCTAGTTATCTCCCTCTGGTTGAGAACACTATTTAAGTAAGCAGCAGTATTACTTTCTCAGACAAGCCACGGAGACAGCAAACAGCAGACGGCCTTTGTACCACGAAACAGCAGACAGCCTTTGGACCACGAGATCACACAGATGTCAATACACTGAACTCCTATGCCGAAGCCACAAGGATAGTGTTGGCCGAGCACTGGCTCATAACTGATTTCCCTTTACTGGTCCCGTCACATTGGTGACCCAGACATGGGCGTTACATTGGTGACCCACGACAATTGTAATACATTGCCTTCATTTCAACTGATCACGTCTATATTGGTATGTTGTTTCATTTGTAATATAACAATAATAGACAAAATAAACATCATCCTTATTTACATTGTTGAATAGAACTCTCGTTGTGGTTATTATCTTGTCTACACACACACACCCACTCACTTGTTATAATTCTATGGAGTACCTATCCTCTCACTTACGAAAATGGTAAATAGACGAGGGACTTTCCCTCACGTCTATATTGATAAACTATCCAACAAGGATTATTCATTACCATACTGGTAACCCCGACTAAAGAATTGTAAGTAGCCTTTTATTCATTTGAACTTAAATATTTCACTGTTATTACCACGTTGCCAACCTTTTCGCAACTTACAAAAATACACACAAAAAAAAAGACAGAGAAATAATAATGTGTTTATACGGTATTGACAAAGTATACAAAAAACCAGCCAAAAATTTTTCCAATATGGTGTTGCTTTTCTCTTCCATTTTGCAATTTTCCCGCCAGGACAGGGACATTTTGAATTGCTTGTGTGTGTTTCATATTTGATCAAGAGAAAAACTGTTTTTGTGAACATTACTGCCCCGCTGGGGATACACATGCCTTACTTTTTTTCTAAGTGATTTTTAGCCACAGGCTACTATTGTTGATATCCAACGTGGATATATTCTAAAACAAACATTTTTTTTTTTTCTTTCTCCTTTTCTCGGGTTATATGATTTGGCTTGCCCGTTGAAGCAACACAAGGGGACAGACGTTGAAGGAAAAAAATTTTTTTTTTAAAATATATATATGTACTTTGCTATTTCCTAATGTTTTGAATGTCTGTTTCTTTTTGACCTTTGATTTTTTTATTCTATTTTGGGTGTTTACTTTTCCCTGTATGAGGGAACATTAATTGCTGTTTCTATTTTTTTTTTTAGTCGTTTCACAATGAATACGCCACATTTGCCCGCCTTTACTGGAAACCCTAAGCTGTGGTTCGCCCAGCTACAGGCGTATTTTACGGTCTGTAAGACCGAGTCTGACCAGCGCCTCGCTGTCTTGATTAGCGGACTTCCCCCTAATTTAACAGATTCGGTCCAAGACCTAATTACAGACCCCCCCCCCCCCCTCTGACTTAATGTATGATTCTTTAAAAGGCGAGATCTTGAGAAGGAACTGTAAATCGGTAGAGAGTCGTTTTCGGTCATTGATCGAGGACGAACGACTAGGTGACAGAACCCCTACCGCTTTTCTCCGGCATTTGCGGGAATTGAGTCATTCCCAAGATCAGGATAGTCCTTTCCTGAAGCAATTGTTCTTCTCTCGCCTACCTCAAGAGGTACAGGCGATCCTAGCCCATATGCTAGAGTTAAACACACTCGACCACATTGCTGTCTCTGCCGACAAAATAGTAGAAGTGACGAGAGAGACACTTCGAAGCAAAAGTACGTTGCTTCTTCTTCTCTTCCTCAATCACGCTCATCAGCGAGTGATGCGAAGTTGGTCAAAACTATGGAAGCCATGACTCGTCAAATGGCGGAGTTGTGCCAGGAACTCAGGTCTTTTGGACGGCAGAGGAGCCGCTCACGATCTTATTCAACTCCTCGCCGCCGTAGCCGTTCTAAATCTTCAAATCCATCATATTGTTATTACCATGACAAATATGGTGACAAAGCCCCCCGTTGTAGGCCTCCTTGTGCTTACAAGGGAAACGACGACCAGAGTCACTAACGGCAGATAGTGCGCTCTGCGAAACATCATCCAACCGCCACTTTTTTATTGAGGACCTGCTATCAGGTAGAGCCGTTCTGGTTGACACAGGTGCAACTTGTTCAATATGGCCTGTGTGTTGTATAAAGGAGACTCACCCTGAGTCACCTATTGAGTTGCAGGGAGTAAATTGTTCGCCCATTCGAACCTTCGGACAAATCTCGCTACCTTTGCAGTTCCGTAATCTGCGGCGTGAGTTTAAATGGATTTTTACTGTCGATGCCTTGCCATATCCGATTTTAGGCGCGGATTTTCTCCACCATTTTTCATTGACGGTGGACCTCCGTCGTAAATGCCTAATTGATGACATCACTGGTTTTTCTGTTGTTAAAACTAATGTAGGCAAAAAATTCCTAGAGCTCTTAGATAAACATTTCCCTAGAACACATAGATACTATAAGATCTTCAATAGAAACTGTGTCAAAATTAGCTACTCATGCGGTCCCCCTATTAAATCTTATATCATCAACAAAAAATCACCTAGAGAACATCAAAATTGCTCCTGGAGAGTCAAAAGTGAATGCCCATTACAAGGTAAATGCAACACCAAAGCCATTGTATATGCGGCTAAAGTGACAACCATCAGCAACAACCAACCAGCTTCCAGTGAACGATATGTGGGTATGACACAAGACAAATTCAAAACGCGTTATTACTCACATGTCGCATCCTTCCGACATCCAGAAAAAAGATTCACAACAGTTCTGGCTAGCAGAATATGGGATTGAAAGACCAAGGTATCCAATATAAATTGGATTGGTCAATTTTGAACCAATCTAAAGAATATGCAAGAGGAACCAGAAAATGCACACTCTGCATAAATGAAAAATATTGGATTTTACAAAACCTTAAATCACCAAAAACCTGCCTAAATACAAAGACAGAAATGTTCACCAGTTGCCCACACATGAAATCACACTTGCTTTCCAGCTCATATAAACTTAACTCACTTTCAGATACTTATCCTCCATAAGCTCTTATTCTTCACTTAAATTATTCTCTCTAAAGACTACTCTTTCTGATTTACTTTCATTTTCAACCTTATTATTAATTTTATTTTTATTTTTATTTTTATTTTTACTTCACATCCACTAGTAACCCCCCCCCCCCTTTATTCTTTGATTCACTTACCTAATATCTTCACATTCCACATTTACTTCCCTATTTTCTTTACTACCTGATTACACAAGTCACTTGCGTTTTCCACTCCAGATATTTTCTGTTATTTCGCAGCCAATTTTATATTTTTATACTATGTATTTATGTGTCTGAGCGTCTTTATGTGTGTATACGTTCTGTATATGTACACGAACGCTTCCGCATGTGCGCGTGCGTGCGTGTATATATATGTGTATGTATGTGTGTTTCTTTATATCTGTGTTTTTATATCTACGTTTTTTACATTCTTATTTTTATGTGTGTGCATGTAAGCGGGTCAATGTACGTGAATATGTATGTGTGTATGTGTATATATATATATACATATTTGCATTTCTTGAGACTTTCCAAATATTTCACTGTTTTATATTGCCTTGTCCGACGAACGAATGAGGACGTTTCTTTCGTATTCGTCTTATTCGGGAAACCTCTGGTAATGAGGTAATTATATTGTATTGTTTATTATACATTAAATTTTGCTCTGGTACTTACATAGAGCACTCTTCACTCCTATGACTTTTTTCAATTTTCAACGGAACTTCAATACATATATATATATATATATATATATTTAACCTTTATATGTAAATTGCCATGCTATATCATTTGATGAATGTCACCCCACTGTTGATCAATATGCGCATATGTTTTATGTGTCTCTTGGGTTGAAAAGGAGGTCAAGTATGTTATAAATAGTTGCTCCGAAGAATCCAAACCTCGGTTTGGAGGAAACAATTGTAAGCAAATAAATGACTTAAACTGAACTTTGATTACTGTAATCTCTCTCTCTATATATATATATACATTCATGTATATATATATATATATATATATATACATGTATGTATATATATATATATGGAGGAGGTTATAGTTCACTTGAAGCATTGTGTAATGAGGTATAAACGTTCAGCTATCTGAAAAGCGCGCCAAGGCCGGCAGCCAAATAAATTTCCTAAAACGATGCCTGAATAACAACATCATCCCAAAAACTATCAAAAATTTGCACCTACCAACATGCTTCAAATCACCAGGCCTCAAATGATCACTCAGTTACATACAAAAATTCTGCCTAAGAAAACTCATACAACACCTACAACAACACATACGGACTATTTCCAGCCTTGTACCACAACTCGCTGAAACCCCAGAACCTCTGTCCAGAGTCATCTCCGCCGCTATAGACAGGTCATACCACCATCGCCGAGACTACGAGAAAATACGTCTAACGCAAAAATTTCTCAAACTCAGAACGGCCAACTGTCTTAATAACATCCCAACTCTAAACACCAACACCGAACCTAGCGGCACCCCGACCAACAACACACCTGACGCAAAACACCTCGTCACAGACTTGACAGGATCCCTCTCCCGAGAGGAATTAGACCTCCTCAGCCTGGGTCCCAAGTTCATATTGAAACAGAGACTGGACGACAGACTATGGCTCGACATGGAAACAAATTTCTGTCGGGCTGCCTATCAACTAAAATGGATATCGACTCTCGACAACAACACCACGGAATCTATCAAACCCAGATTCCCGATATACCAACTGGATTGCCCACTCTGTCCACCGCTTGCCAACCGCGAGCTTGAAGAAAAACTCTCGAGGCTAAAACATTCCGTATTTAACATCTTACGGAAACAGAAGAAGATAGCCCCAAACCTCTCCAGGACACAACAACTCACCCTGAAGAACCTACGGAATAGGGAACTTATATACTTACCATCCGACAAAGGTAAAGAGTTTTGTGTCATCTCTCAAGCCACGTACAACAACCTAGCCTTTGAACACCTAAGCGACAATGAATTATACACAGAGATCCCGGACATGACTGCAGCCCAAATCGAAAAACAGACCAACTCCATCTGGTTCGATATCTGTAGGAGAAGACAACTCCCGAATAAAGTTAAGCTCAACTACACCACTAGAAATAGCAGACTGCCCACTTTCTACCACCTCATCAAGACCCACAAGAATAGCACTAAGACGCAAATAAGACCCATCGTCTCTAGCATAGAAGGACCCCTATACAAAATTTCCTGGCTTCTCTCCCAGGTCCTCAAGCCTCTACTCTCCACCTTCCCCGGGCATGTCAGTAGCTCCGATGAAGTTATACGTAGACTACACCAACTCCAGCCAGAACAACTTAAACTAAATAAATACGCTTTTAGCCTCGACGTTGTCTCCCTCTACACTACTGTCCCCGCTCACCCAGCTGTCGATTTATTGACGGACTGCGTGGTCGCAGAGGACATCCACTGCTACGGCCTCCACCCGACGGACATACACCAGCTTTTGTCCTTCACAGTAGACAACACGTACTTCACCTTCCACCACCACACATACAGACAGACAACAGGATTACCCATGGGATCCAGCCTTTCAGGCCTGCTGGCCATCACCTACATGAACCAGCTAGAATGCCGAGCCCTCAACACCTGCCATTCCCATACCTTCTTCACCTGGCAGAGGTGGGTGTTCAGAAAGTACAATAACTAGGGTAAGAACGGGATGGAAGAAGTTTAGGGAACTACTACCACTGCTAGCTGCAAAAGGCTTCTCCCTCAGAATGAAAGGCAGACTGTATGATGCGTGTATCCGAACAGCTATGTTGCATGGTAGTGAGACCTGGGCGCTGAAGGTGGAAGACTTACGTAGATTAGAGAGAAACGAAGCCTGCATGCTCCGATGGATGTGTAACAGTAATATACGTGATCGACAAAACATAAATGAATTGATAGAGAGACTGAGCATAAGAGGAATCAAATGCTGTGCGCAGGAGAGGCGGTTGCGCTGGTATGGACATGTAATGCGTATGAAGGATGACAGCTGCATAAAAAGGTACAGAGCACTAGAAGTTGATGGAAACCGCGGAGTGGGGAGACCCAAGAAGACCTGGGATGAGGTGAGAAAAGCCGACCTTACCCAATTACACCTCTCAAAGTCAATGACACACGACCGTGACTTCTGGCGTGACGCAGTAATACAGAGTACCCGACCTCCCACGGGTACAAGCTGAAGCATATAGACAATATGCCCCCACCGCAAGGTGGTCGTGGAGGTGCCACGGCAAAAAAGCACCCAGCCCACACTGTAAAGTGGACGTGTAGGTGCCACGAAAAAGCACCCAGCACTCACTGTAAATGAGGTTGGTGTTAGGAAGGGCATCCAGCTGTAGAAATCAAGCCAAATCAGTTCCTGTATGAGCAAGGCATGGTCAGCCGACCAGACACTGCCCACAACAGGACAACCCGTCTAACCCATGCTAGCGTGGAAGAACGGACGTAAAACGGTGATGATGATGATGATACTCATCCTCACATCATCCCGTGAGGAGGCAGATAAAATATACACAGCATTCTCCAGCATGGATGCTAGTATAAAGTTCAGCATGGAACACCCCGATGACCGCGGATCCCTATCCCTACTGGACTTCCAACTCAGGGTAACAGAGGAAGGCAACATCCACACCTGCTTCTATAAAAAAGCCGCCAGTTCGTACATTTCAGATCGGCCCTCCCACTCGGTGCCAAGTTCGGATACATAAGGAATGAACTGGCACGTATCCGGAACAAATGCACCGACACTAGAGACCGAAACACACACACCACACATTTCCTGGAAGTACTCAAACTGAACGGATACACGACATCCACCACAAACCGTGCCAGAAAGAACAGAGGACACCACACCCGAGGCACTAACACTTGCTTCCTGAAGCTCCCACACTTCAGTGAAGAAACAAAAACAGCCATCCGCAGAGCTATCAGACGAGAGGGACTAGATATCCAACTGGCCCACTCAGGTCCTTCTCTACGCGGACAGCTAACCAAAAGACACTCCACCAGACATGACAACTGCTGCAGACTAGCCAACTGCCCCCTCAACGACACAGACCTATGCCACCAGGCTTACGTCGTATACAGACTAGAGTGTGACAAATGAAAGCCAGGAGGCGCCTGACCGAAAAGGCGAATGAGAGAGTGAGAACTTAAAGTTGTTAGTTTTATAGGGTTCTGACCGGAAGTTACAGAAAGGGTTCTACTTCCTGTCTAGATGGTGTTAATCTATTGGGGTTGTGAGTGTCACAACAAGGGAGACAACTCCTGCTACATAACCTCCCGCCAGAATTTTAGAATATAAAAATCGAATGAAATATGTAGCAAGTTGGCGAGAATGTTGTAACACGCATGAAAATTACGACAAAAGAATGTTTGCAAAAATCAAGGTAGCCAACCGCTCTTGGCCAGAGAACGACTGGACATCTATCTATCCATCACCCAAAGATACAATGTAATAAAGTAAGAGAAGAGCTCAAAGTTCAAATGTACAAAATATAGTTCACAGGTGTGCAATCACATGACAGCAGGAAAGAAAGTGTGTTCCAGAGAATGAATGCAGGTGGTTTCTGTTCTGTGGTATATCGTGAAATTTCCAACCTCCGAATGGATTTTCTCACAGGGAGAGTGCTGCAAAAATAAATTCTCTGGCTTGTTCTGCTGGTTTTGGTTGTTGGTGAAGCTGTGTTGCTGTTGATGTTGTTGTCTCGCGGAGTGAGCGTATTCGGTGTTTAAATTCACAGTAAAAAAAATTTTTTCGGAAAAAATGAGTTGCGCAAAGTGCTAGAAATAACAGCCGAAGTTGATGGTCGATGTTGAGAATGCGTTGACCTGGAAGGGTCAAGAGGCCAGCGACCAAAGAAATAAGCATTCTGAATAAATGCGCAGTTTTCAACGGCAAATTTACGTGGTAAATTTTTAAACCGGCAAATAGGAGAATATAGCTTAAGGCTGAAGAATCCTTGGCGAGAAACGTTATCTCTGGCGTGCGGCTATCTCTGTGAGTCGAGATATCTCTGTGAGTTGAGAATTTGTGCTGCCTACACGTGCCAATACAAGGTTAAGTTAGGTTGAAAAAATAATATTTCTAACACGCGAGAAAATGGCGCGAAAATGATAGTGCAACAGGTCGTTGGCAGCCATTTTGAAAAAATGTGTGTGAAAGTGACAATGATGAAAAATAAAGGCTTCACTTAGCATAATTATTGGTGTGAACTTTGAAAAAAAACTTGAACGATGAAGAAAACGATGAAAAAAAGGCAATGGTTGAGTTCATCGAAAATAAATGTTCCTGTTGAAATGTTTTTTTAAAAAAATCAAATTTCTTTTTTTTTTTTAAAGTGTTCGTTGTAAGAAACGAGAAACATATATATATATATATCGTGAAATGCGACAGTTAGTTGATGCGTGAGAGAAAAAGTCTGTCTGTGCGAAAATTTCACATGTGCGTTTCTTTGACTGCGTATTTTCATAGTTTGTCAATAAAATTTGCTGTGTATTCGTAATGTTACTCACACAACACCAGATTCTGCTATTTTTTTCTTTTTTCGGGGTCACTTTATAGTTTCCATTTTTTTTATTTTGAATCTCTGGCACAGGATGCAAAGGTTAATTCCTTCCACAATCTGGGCTGTCACACCACATGGGACAGAGAAATAGAATTTGCTTTGAGTAAAACAACAAATATTTACTGTAGACTCATTCAAACCCCAGAAAGTGACGATTTTCTCAGGTGGGGATGTTAATGCCGCTTACACTTATATCACAACAAAGGCTAACACCCAAGAAATCTCTCCAAAGCACTTGATTCACTTTATGATTCGATTTGCACAGACTTACATGGTTTTTGATAACTTTGCAGAGTTGCAACAATATGATTTCCTGAGAAATAAATCTAAAGTAAATGCTTCCGATTTTTTTCAAATTCAAGAAAGTTCTACCTTCCCTACTCCTACAAGCATAGATTCAAGTTCTAATGATCACAATGGCCTCCTATTTTATATGGTTTCTCTCTATAAAGTAGAAAACGCCGGAAGTAGCGCAGAGGTATCAGACTACAAACAAACCTTAATCCGAGGATTTAATAACGACCGAATGACACACCCGTATAAATATACTCAAGATATGATGCTAAGCGGACCATTATCTAAGATAATCAAAAACGATCAAGTGTTCCAAATCATGTCCGCGATGGACTTTTTCTTGTATGGACAGAGCGATCATGAATTGTCACTACTGCGCAGAGGAACAGTGTTAACTAGGTTTGATGGGATGAACATCCTTGAAGTTCTGGATCATTTCCGTAAGACTTCAAGTTTGACTGTAGAAAATCTAATCTGCGCTATCGTGAATGAGACCGGTGCCACAGAGATGAGAAGGATTATCAAAGCCTTGAATACAGAAGCGTCTTTTACAGAAATATTTCCGTATCAGAAGTCTCTGGGATTAGTGAAGAAGTGCGTCTTTTCAGCGAGTGCCTGGCGAAAGCCAGGAGGCGCCTGACCGAAAAGGCGAATGAGAGAGTGAGAACTTAGTTTTATAGGGTTCTGACCGGAAGTTACAGAAAGGGTTCTACTTCCTGTCTAGATGGTGTTAATCTATTGGGGTTGTGAGTGTCACAACAAGGGAGGCAATTCCTGCTACATGTCCATTGTAATGCAATGAGGTGGCCAGCGGAATCTACCGGTATATGTTGCTCCAATGGAACGGTTAGATTGCCTTATTTACAAGTCGGTGCCGAACCTTTGAATTCTCTGCTGCTTGGAGACCACCCTGATTCTAAACACTTTTTCAGAAATATAAGAGCCTACAATTCGGCTTTCCAAATGACAAGCTTTGGTCATACACCAATAAAAGATGGGAATTATATGCCCACATTTAAAGTGCAAGGCCAAATTTACCATCAAATAGGATCACTTATTCCACAAGATGGCAAAGAACACAGTTTTCTCCAGATCTACTTTATGGGCAACGGACCTGAAGAAATTGCACGAAGGGCTTCAGTTGCTAAAGGAACAACACCTTCTCTTCTGCAGCCCCTTCAATATATGCTTCATTCCATAAACCCGTACATCACCATTTTCAAAACTGCTTTACAACGTAGAGATGCTAACAACAATCAATACAAGGTTGTCATTCGAAATGACTGCGCCCCACCAGGACAGCATCAGGGTTGCTTTAATAGACCCCAAACCGATGAAGTTGCGGTGATTATAACACGTCCTAATGAGAGCGCTTCAAACCGTGATATTGTTATTGAATGGCAGGACTCGCATCTTCAAAAAATAAATGAACTTCATCCCGCATATGATGCTCTCCAGTATCCATTGCTGTTCCCCTTTGGCGACGATGGCTACCGCATTGATTTGCAAAAGTGTAATCCTGTAAGTTGAATGCATCTTACACCAGGGAAAACCATTTCACAAATGGAATTTTATGCATTTAGACTTATGTTTCGCAAAAACGACGTCAACATTCTGCATAGAACACGGATGCTCCTCAATCAATACTGTGTAGACATATTTGCTAAGATTGACACTGAACGCCTCCAATGGATAAGACATCATCAAAAGGAACTGCGTTCAGAAGAATACGGCAATCTACGTGACGAAGTAAACCGAAATGATCAAGCTAATGCTTCGGATGTTGGGCTTTCTGTCATTCTCCCATCATCATACACTGGAGGCCCCCGTTACATGCATGAAAAAATGCAGGATGCTCTGACCTATGTCCGCCATTGTGGCCGTCCTGATCTTTTTATCACCTTTACATGCAATACAAAATGGTTTGACATCCAGTCTCATTTACTTCATCCAGAGTGTTTCACATGAAGCTTATAAAAGTGATAGATGTTTTAAAATACGGACAACTTTTTGAACCAGTAAGGTGCTTCATGTACACAGTAGAATGGCAGAAGAGAAGACTCCCACATGCCCATATTCTCCTTTGGCTTCAAAAGAAACTTATGTCAACTGATGTTGATTCCATTATCAGTGCTGAATTGCCAAATCCCCAAGAAGACCCTTCGCTATTTCAAATCATAAAAGCCAACATGATACATGGCCCGTGTGGCCACCTAAATCCAAAATATGCATGTATGTATGGACAATAGATGTACAAAGCGTTACCCACGTAAACTCATCAATGAAACCAAAACTGGTGATGATGGCTACCCTTCATACCGTCGCCAAGCACTGCAGGAGGGTGGACATATGGCAAATATAACAATGCTTGGTGGTCAAGATTTCACTATTGACAACCGATGGGTTTTACCACATAACAAGGTGCTATGTAAAATGTTTTCAGCCCATATTAACGTTGAATTCTGCAACTCCGTCAAAGCAATCCAATACATCTGCAAGTATGTCCATAAGGGAGCTGATTGAGCAGTTATTGAGTTGGCTAAAAGCGATAACCCTGATGCTGCCACAGATGAAGTCACGTGTTTTCAAACTGGACGCTACATCTCTTCTAACGAGGGATTTGGGCACATATTCGGTTTTCCGATCCATGAACGTGAACCTCCAGTTATTCATCTCAGCATTCATTTGGAGAATGGTCAACGGGTGTATTTTAACCAAGAAAATATGCTTGACTGTGCAAGACAACCTCGAAGAACGACCCTTACCGGGTTCTTTGAACTCTGTACTTCAGACTCTTTTGCCAGAACACTTCTTTATGCGGAGTTGCCTACATTCTACACGTGGAATAAATCTTCACGCTGTTGGCAAAGAAGAAAGCGAGGACGCATTTCACAAAGGGATGCTTTGATGCGTGAGTCTGATGCCCTCTCAAGAGTGTACACAGTTCACCCGCTCAATTCAGAATGTTTTCACCTTCGTCTTCTATTGCACGTTATCAAAGGTCCGACTTCCTTTGAAGACCTCCGTACCGTCAATGGCCATATTTGGTCAACATTTAAAGAGGCCTGCTCCAAATTAGGTCTTCTCGACAACGGTGACCACTATGACCACGCCCTCCATGAAGCATCAATGTTGCAGTCACCAATTGCTCTTCGTAAGCTTTTCGCCGTTATGCTGGTATACTGCAGTCTTGGGAATCCAGTCTTTCTGGGATAAATATCGTGACAGCATGTGCTTGGACATCCTAATGCAATCTCGCTTTGCGTCCACAGACATGAATTTACAGTTTACACATGAAATGTACAATTGCGGTCTCATATTTCTAGAAGATATACTTTTGGAAATGACCGGCCATCCCTTGAAGAACTACTATATGGAATCCCCTAAAAGAGAAAATGAGGCTGTTTGTAACCGCCACGTACTAAGGGAGACATGCTACAATGCTGCCAGGCTTCTGTCCTACATTCAAAAAAGAGAAAAACTTTTGAATTCTGAACAAGCTGATGTCTATACTTTTGTTTTGACCATGCTTGAAGACATAAACGGTAGCATCCTCTTCCTTGATGCGCCAGGTGGCACAGGAAAGACATTTCTACTAAACCTCCTTCTTGCCAAAGTTCGCCAACATGGACAGATTGCCATTGCAATGGCATCTTCAGGAATAGCAGTAACACTGCTAGAAGGCAGCAGAACAGTCCATTCAACATTTAAGCTTCCCCTTAACATTGGTCATGTTGAAAATCCGACCACTAATGTAAAGAAGAATTCTGATGAGGCTGCTGTCTTTCGAAAATGCAAAATGATTGTCTGGGATGAGGCGACAATGTCCCATAAGAATGCACTTCATGCAATCAATGCAACGCTACAAGACCTGCGCTCCAACTCTAAACTTTTCGGTGGCGTCGTTCTGCTTCTTGCTGAGGACTTTCGTCAAACTCTTCCCATCATCCCAAAAGGTCAACCAGGTGATGAAATAGACGCTTGCATTAAACATTCTCATTTTTGGCGCTTCGTCCAGTCGAGAATGTTAACCATCAACATGCGATCAATTCTCCACCAACAAGACGGTGACAATTACTTTGCTTCAAAGTTATTGGATGTTGGTAATGGGAACTTACCAATCGACGTAAACGATTTCGTTGACATAAGTACCATCGGCAACTACGTCTCCAGCCCTGGGGACCTTTGCACAAAAGTTTACCCCGACCTCTCAACAAATTAAGTCAGTCATCAATGGATGTGTGAAAGGGCTGTCTTAGCTCCTACAAATGCCACCGTCCAAGCTCTTAACACATGTCTGCTTCATCAACTTCCTTCCCAAGAGCGATGTTATGCTTCGATTGATTCAATTACGGATCCGACGCAAGTAACGTTTTACCCAACAGAGTTTTTAAACTCACAAGAACCATCGGGAATGCCACCGCATAAACTCTGCCTAAGACTTGGATGTCGCATCATACTATTAAGAAATTTGGAACCTCCTCAGCTTTGCAATGGCACATGCTTGGTTATAACGCAAATGTTGGATGACGTTCTCGAAGCTACAATCATTACTGGAAAAGGCGCTGGTGACTCTGTTTTAATTTCCAGAGTTCCACTTATTCCAACTGACTGTGTCTTTCCGATGAAAAGAGTTCAATTCCCCATTCGATTAAGTTTTGCGATGACCATTAACAAAGCCCAGGGGCAATCACAAAAAGTGGTTGGGCTGGACCTCAGTACCCCATGTTTTTCACACGGACAACTGTATGTGGGATGTTCAAGAGTTGGAAACTCAGCAAGTCTCTTTTACTACGCTCCCGGAAGATTTACAAAAAATGTGGTTTACAAGGCAGCCCTCCAATAGTTTATCCAATGCTGCTTCTACTTCCAATAGCCGTGCTTTAGAGACTGTTGACCAAAGGGCAACAAGGCTTGCGGCTGATACTCAACGGAAAATGCGTACTTATGTCTTTCCAAGGGATTCTTCCTGTTACTGGTCTAAGAAAGGTTTTCAATACAACCCCCAAGAGGACTACGCATCCCATCCACATATCATCATTGGTAGTATGTCAACTGTTTGCGTCCATTGTAATGCAATGAGGTATACATGTATATATATATATATATACAAGATACGGTTTATAACTTGGTTATATGCTGAACCATCGTGAATTATATGATAGACCCGTGTTCTATATATTGCGTCTCATGGATTATGTGAGTGGTGGTGTGAGCGAAGACAGTGGTACTGTTTTGCCTACGATATAATATGGTTTATAATATGTTTGAAATTTTTTATATTTTGGTGTTTCTCTACATTAGGGACTGTATATCATACAGGTATATGCGAATAAATGATTTAATAATTCAGCCCACATAATAATATTGATTGCCTGCTTCAACTGCCTGACCCTGCAAATAACATTCTGACGCACTCTAATCCTGTATAAATAAGACACGCGTGCATGCTACACGTGAGATTGTTTCATACACTGACTACTCTAAACTTTCCTCTTGCTTTATCTTCATAGACTGCCAATGCTTCATTTTTATTTTTATTTTTATTTTTATTTTTATTTTTATTTTTATTTTTATTTTTATTTTTATTTTTATTTTTATCCTTTAACCTTTATATGTAAATTGCCATGCTATATCATTTTGATGGATGTCATCCCACTGTGGATCAATATGTGCATATGTTTTATGTCTCTTGTGTTGAAAAGGAGGTCAAGTATGTTATAGATCACTAAATAGTTGCTCCGAAGAATCCAAACCTCGGTTTGGAGGAAACAATTGTAAGCAAATAAATGATTTAAACTGAACTTTGATTATTGTAATCTCTATATATATGTATATACATATATATATATATATACATGTATATATATATATATATGCATGTATATATATATATATATATATACATGTATATACATGTATATATATATATATATATATATACATGTATATACATGTATATATATATATATATATACATGTATATATATATATATACAAGTAGGATAGAAGAGGTCCCTGACAAACTGGACCAGGGTCTCAACATCCTACTGCTGGGAGACTTCAACCTACCAAAGGTCAAATGGCCTGAGGGCCACCTCCTCCTTGGAATAACGTCAATAGAACAGAGACAGACGGAATCCCTGCTGGCCCTCACACACAGGCTGTTCATGGAGCAAGCAATACTCCTCCCAACAAGAGGCGAAAATGTCCTGGACCTCTCTTTTACAAACAACGAAGTGCTCATCCACAATGTAAAGGTGACACCAACAATTCTCTCGGATCATAACTTAGTAGAACTAATGATATGTGGTCCAAGAGAACCAACAGAGACAAAACCACCAAGAAGCTCCTGGACGCTATCCAGCCTTAACTTCTACAAGGCTAACTGGAAAAAGATTAAGAGAGGAATCCGGAAGCAAACATGGAGTGAAAACACCGCCACACAAGACACTAACACACAATTTCAACACTTCATGACTACGATACACACTATATGCAAAAAGTTTGTCCCGGAGAAAGAGGCAAACAGACACAAAAATCTTATTCCCAGAGATAGGAAAATCCTTATGAGACATAGAACTAAACTGTCAAACCAGTTGAATAGTCAACAAAACAAAAACAAGAAGGAATCCTATTTGAAACGTGCACTACTTGACACCGAGATTGCACTCAAACTTTCCCATGAGAATGAGAGGGCAAAGAAAGAGAACAGGGCCATAGAAAACATTAAAACAAACCCTAAGGCCTTCTTTGGATTTGCAAAGGAGACTGCCTCAGTACACTGCAAGATTGGGCCACTCTTCCATACGGACAGTTCATTAACCGAAAACCCCCAAGAGATATGTGAAATACTGAACGAACAGTACAAAAGTGTGTTCACATGTCCACTGAGGCACATGCAAATAACGAAGCCAGAGGAGTTCTTTGATGCCACAACACTACATGAAGAAATGGCTACCATCAACCACATAGACATAACGGAGGAGGATGTGGTGTACGCCATTGATGAAATTAGAACAGACTCGACTGCTGGACCTGATGAATTCCCAGCAGTTCTCTTAAAAATATGTAAGCGGGCCTTAGCAACTCCACTGAAGATGCTCTTCAGAAGCTCCTTGGCTAGCGGTGTACTACCCAGGTAGCTGAAAGAAGGCACAATATGCCCTATCCATACAGGAGGTAGCAGAGCGGAGGCCAAAAACTATAGGCCAGTCTCCCTGACGTCGCATATCAGTAAGGTCATGGAGCGAGTCGTCAGAAAGAAACTGATCACTTTCCTCGAGGAAAATGACTGCCTGACTAGCACGCAACATGGCTTCCGCCCAGGAAGAAGCTGCCTTACAAAGCTGCTACATCACTACGACTGGGTAATGAGACAACTACTAGACAGCTCACATGTGGACGTGATATATCTTGACTTTGCGAAGGCCTTTGACAAGGTCGACCACGGAATGATATGTCACAAACTACACGGACTCGGCATAACTGGAAAAGTAGGTGAGTGGCTGCATGGCTTCCTAAGGGACAGAAGCCAGGCAGTCGCAGCAAATGGGGCCCTCTCAAAGGAAACACCAATAACAAGTGGGGTGCCCCAGGGGACAGTCCTGGGACCACTACTGTTTTTGGTGGCTCTCTCAGACATGCCCTCTGTAGTACATACAACAACATTCCTCACTAGCTATGCTGATGACACTAAGGTAGCACAGGCAATCAAAAACCCGGCTGACGCTGCCCTTTTACAGCAGGATCTGGATGCCATATACAAATGGGCGGAAGAAAACAACATGCAGTTTAATGCTGGCAAATTCCAAGCCCTACAATACAAACCTCCAAACAAACCTGCAAACACAAATATAGTGGAACACAACTACACAGGACCAGGAGGGACTGATATCCCCGTGTCAAAATCGATACGAGACCTGGGCATAGACATGAGCGATGATGCATCTTTTTCTTCACACATCATGAAAGTGGCGACAATGTACAGACGACTCGCTGGCTGGATCTTGAGAACTTTCTGGACAAGAGATCGAGACACCATGTTGACACTATGGAGGACATTTGTCCTAAGCCGCCTGGACTACTGCTCCCAGTTGTGGTCACCCCATAGTGTCAAACTAACCATGGAGCTTGAGGCAATCCAGCGAAGCTACACCAAGAGGATTGCCAAGATGAGGGAGACAAGCTACTGGGAGAGGCTAAAGGAACTGAACCACTACTCCTTGGAGCGAAGACGGGAGAGATACGCAGTGATCTACATGTGGAAAATCCTGGAGGGACTAACACCAAACTTTGGCATTGGGAGCTGGACCAACCGTCAAACAGGACGTCACTGTGTGGTGCCAAAGGTCCCATCTTCCATATCTAGAATAAGGAGCAGGTATTGCAATAGCCTGGGATTCAAGGGCCCTCAACTCTTCAACAGGCTGCCGAGGGATCTGAGAGCCTTGCATGACGTGGAGGTGGATGTCTTCAAGAAACATCTCGACACCTTGTTATCCAGGATCCCGGATGAGCCCACAGCAAGACATGAGGGAAACCTAAGAGCAGCAGCAACAAACTCCCTCTTACACCAGTGGCCAACCTATACAAGCTGGAGATAAAATGTGTAGCAACAAGGGCGGTGCCCCAGCATGGCCTCAGCCGGATGGCTGAAACAGGTAAAAGAGTAAAACAGTATGTATATATATATATATATATACATGTATATATATATATATATATATACATGTATATATATATATACATGTATATATATATACATATGTATATATATATATATACATGTGTGTATATATATATATATATATATATATATATATATATATATATATATATGTATATATATATATATTTACATGTATGAAACATAGAAATTAGGGTCTATTTTGAGACACATTTCAATAGTTAGTAATAGAAACCTCGGAGTTACCTCCCCTCATGCATTAACTCCCCTTAGCCACACACACACTTCCGGGTAGTATTCAATGTCGATTCTCGAAACGTAACAGCCTCCTGTATTGAACTAAAGAACATCAGACTACGATTCTCTAACTGGATTGTCAAACGCTCAATATCGAATTGTTGTGGATTATGTGAGGGGCATATAATCTGAAAAATACACTCACCTGACTATGAAAATGTCGAAGTACATGAAGTCCATAACATCCCTTCGCTGTGCATTTCCAATACTTTTAATATTTTTAATGCTTGCACTATTTTTAATGCTTATATCATTTCTCCACACACAGACTATAACAATCATATAAAAAATTTGCCACTAGATCAACCAACCTAACACTCTTGTTTACCTACCTAAGTGCTTCTACTACACGTAACTCTCTGCCACACTATATAAACAAGACGCACGTGCTTGCCACACATATAACATTTGCACGATATAACCGCTTATTTTCATGTTGTATTTTAACCTGTATTTTTGATTGTACCTTTTAATATGAATGTAATCTCTAAGTGTGTACTGCCACTCTAAATGCTGTAATGAATGTTGACCCACAATATTTGCATATGTATCTGTATGTCTCTTGGGTGAAAAGGAGGTCATATAACTGTTCATTCATTAATAAATTGCTCCAAAGAATCCAAACCTCGGTTTGGAGGAAACAGTTGTAAGCACAAAAATGTTTTGAACAGTTCTTTGATTCTTATATTTCATATAACTGCTCTGTAAATCATCTGATGTTTTTACATTGAGCTACTTAACTTACTGGTAATAAGGTAGTAATATATTACTGCCTACCACTATTTAAGGTTTGTATAAAAAAATATATATAACTGCAAAAGGTTTTTGTATTTACATAACCATAAATAGTATAATTAATACTATTAATACTATATACATGTATATATATATATATATATATATATATATATATATCTAAGGCGGGTAAAATTCCCGAGATCCATGTCCTTAGAATTATTAGATAAAATATATACTATTTCCTCTTCTAATTAGCATAATTAACCATATAAAAAATCAATTAGACCATAGAGCGTAAAAGTGACCGGTTGCAACATCATCATCATCATCATCATCATCAGGTTTAGCATCCGTGTTCCACGCTTGCATGGGTTTGGACGGGGGTTTTCCCACTTGAGGCAAGAGTGGTTGTCTTGCTCGCATAGGACTGTCTGGCGGGTTTTCTACAGTTGGATGCCCTTCCTAACACCAACCACATTTACAGTGCGGGGCTGGGAGGTTTTTACCGTGTTGCCTACACGGCCACATTACAGCGTGGACTGTCTGGCGGGTTTTCTACAGCTGGATGCCCTTCCTAACACCAACCACATTTACAGTGTGGGGCTGGGAGGTTTTTACCGTGTTGCCTACACGGCCACATTTACAGCGTGGACTCTGTGTTTTTTGTCGTGACACCTACACGATCTCATTTGTTTCGGCCTGGATGTTGTGGGACCAACATAACTTTACATTGAAAGGGGCGGTGTGGGTGGGACGGGGGTGTGTTTTGATAGAGATGCCTACTGACTGTAGTAGGTTTTTACTTTGTATTTAGGTAAGGCGGGTCTTCTCTATTACTGAGTACCGCCAAAGGTCTCGGTCCAGTGACATTGTCTTGGAGAGGTGTAAGCGTGTGAGGTCGGAGTTTATCAGCTCGTCCCATGTTTTTCTGGGTCTGCCTACTCCGTGGCTACCGTCTATCTTTATTGCCCTGCACTTTGTTATACAGCTGTCGTCTTTCATGCGCATCACGTGACCGTACCAACGTAGCCTTCTCTCGAGTAAACAACATCTGATCCCTCTTATTTCTAATTTTTTCCTTAGTTCGTTTATGCTTTGCCGTTCACGTATATTACTATTGCACATCCAGCGGAGAATGCAAGCTTCGTTCCTCTCTAGTCTGCGTATATCCTCTGCACACAATGCCCAGGTCTCACTGCCATGCAGCATTGCTGTTCGTATGCAGGCATCGTATAACCTGCCTTTCATTTTTAGGGAGAACCCTCTAGCGGCTAATAGTGGTATAAGCTCTCTGAACTTTTTCCATCCAGTTCTGACTCTAGCTACTGTACTTTCAGAGCACCCTCCCCCACTGCTGATTTTGTCACCCAGATAACGGAAGCTGTCCACTATTTCTATAGAACCCTCTGCGCAGTTGAGGGAGCTAGTATTTTGTGGGCACTTGCTGCTACTTATTGCACCAGAGCACCGGCCACATGTAAAATCTATGTTCTTAGTTATCTTACCTGTGATCCCACTACATCTTTTATGCACCCATACTTTGCATTTGGGACATAAAATGGAGTTTCTACCTACGCCTTTCCTACACACTGAGCATGGCCATTTCCCAGATGGGACCGCCGCCTTATTTTCTTTCCTACAAACTAGAACCTTAGTCTTAGCCAGGTTAATTTTAAGGCCTTTTGATTCTAGGCCGTGCTTCCATGTTTGGAATTTCTTCTCTAGTTCGGTCATTGATTCAGCTATGAGCGTTAGATCATCTGCGTATAGGAGTTCCCATGGGCAGCCGGTCTTGAACTCCTCTGTTATAGCCTGAAGGGCAATAATAAATAGTAGGGGGCTAAGAACAGAGCCCTGATGGACACCAACTTTTACGCTAAACTCTTCACTATATTCGTTGTTAATTCTAACCTTACTGACTGTTTCTTTATACATGGCTTGTATAGCTCTCACAAGCCATTCGTCAACACCTAGTTTTCTAAGAGACCACCAGATAATGGAACGGGGGACTCTGTCGAAGGCTTTCTCCAAGTCGACGAAAGCTAAGTATAGGGGTTTACTTTTAGCTAGGTACTTCTCCTGTAGTTGTCGTACAATGAAAAGAGCGTCTGTGGTACTTTTGCCTGACACAAACCCGAACTGCATTTCATCTACATCAATTCTCTCTCTGATTAGTTGCGCTATTACTTTTTCTGTGACCTTCATGACCTGGTCGATTAATTTAATGCCTCTATAGTTACTCCTATCTAGGACATCTCCTTTTCCCTTATAGCAGTTAACGATGATGCTGCTACGCCATTCCTTCGGAACAACCCCATTCTGTACGACTTGGTTAACTATCCGGGTGACCATGGTGTGTCCCACCGAACCAGATGCCTTCAGCATCTCAGCAACTATTTCCGAAGGCCCAGCCGCCTTACCCGTCTTCATATCTTTGATTGCCTTACTTATTATACTACCTTCAACTAACACTGCTGGTCCCTCTATTGGATCGATCTGGGGGAGACTGTCTTTCTCCCATTTGTTCTCCTCATTTAGAAGCCTTTCGTAGTGACACTTATATACATGTATATATACATGTATATATATATATATACATGTATATATATATATATATATATATATATATATATATATATATACATGTGTATATATATATATATATACATGTATATATATATATATATATATATATATATATATACATATATATATATATATACATGTATATATATATATATATATATATATACATGTATATATATATATATATATATATATATATATATACATGTCATCATCATCATCATCGTCAGGTTTAGCGTCCGTGTTCCACGCTTGCATGGGTTTGGACGGGGGTTTTCCCACTTGAGGCAAGAGTGGTTGTCTTGCTCGCATAGGACTGTCTGGCGGGTTTTCTACAGTTGGATGCCCTTCCTAACACCAACCACATTTACAGTGTGGGGCTGGGAGGTTTTTACCGTATTGCCTACACGGCCACATTACAGCGTGGACTGTCTGGCGGGTTTTCTACAGCTGGATGCCCTTCCTAACACCAACCACATTTACAGTGTGGGGCTGGGAGGTTTTTACCGTGTTGCCTACACGGCCACATTTACAGCGTGGACTCTGTGTTTTTTGTCGTGACACCTACACGATCTCATTTGTTTCGGCCTGGATGTTGTGGGACCAACATAACTTTACATTGAAAGGGGCGGTGTGGGTGGGACGGGGGTGTGTTTTGATAGAGATGCCTACTGACTGTAGTAGGTTTTTACTTTGTATTTAGGTAAGGCGGGTCTTCTCTATTACTGAGTACCGCCAAAGGTCTCGGTCCAGTGACATTGTCTTGGAGAGGTGTAAGCGTGTGAGGTCAGAATTTATCAAATCGTCCCAGGTTTTTCTGGGTCTGCCTACTCCGTGGCTACCGTCTATCTTTATTGCCCTGCACTTTGTTATACAGCTGTCGTCTTTCATGCGCATCACGTGACCGTACCAACGTAGCCTTCTCTCAAGTAAACAACATCTGATCCCTCTTATTTCTAATTTTTTCCTTAGTTCGTTTATGCTTTGCCGTTCACGTATATTACTATTGCACATCCAGCGGAGCATGCAAGCTTCGTTCCTCTCTAGTCTGCGTATATCCTCTGCACACAATGCCCAGGTCTCACTGCCATGCAGCATTGCTGTTCGTATGCAGGCATCGTATAACCTGCCTTTCATTTTTAGGGAGAACCCTCTAGCGGCTAATAGTGGTATAAGCTCTCTGAACTTTTTCCATCCAGTTCTGACTCTAGCTACTGTACTTTCAGAGCACCCTCCCCCACTGCTGATTTTGTCACCCAGATAACGGAAGCTGTCCACTATTTCTATAGAACCCTCTGCGCAGTTGAAGGAGCTAGTATTTTGTGGGCACTTGCTGCTACTTATTGCACCAGAGCACCGGCCACATGTAAAATCTATGTTCTTAGTTAGCTTACCTGTGATCCCACTACATCTTTTATGCAGCCATACTTTGCATTTGGGACATAAAATGGAGTTTCTACCTACGCCTTTCCTACACACTGAGCATGGCCATTTCCCAGATGGGACCGCCGCCTTATTTTCTTTCCTACAAACTAGAACTTTAGTCTTAGCCAGGTTAATTTTAAGGCCTTTTGATTCTAGGCCGTGCTTCCATGTTTGGAATTTCTTCTCTAGTTCGGTCATTGATTCAGCTATGAGCGTTAGATCATCTGCGTATAGGAGTTCCCATGGGCAGCCGGTCTTGAACTCCTCTGTTATAGCCTGAAGGGCAATAATAAATAGTAGGGGGCTAAGAACAGAGCCCTGATGGACACCAACTTTTACGCTAATCTCTTCACTATATTCGTTGTTAATTCTAACCTTACTGACTGTTTCTTTATACATGGCTTGTATAGCTCTCACAAGCCATTCGTCAACACCTAGTTTTCTAAGAGACCACCAGATAATGGAACGGGGGACTCTGTCGAAGGCTTTCTCCAAGTCGACGAAAGCTAAGTATAGGGGTTTACTTTTAGCTAGGTACTTCTCCTGTAGTTGTCGTACAATGAAAAGAGCGTCTGTGGTACTTTTGCCTGACACAAACCCGAACTGCATTTCATCTACATCAATTCTCTCTCTGATTAGTTGCGCTATTACTTTTTCCGTGACCTTCATGACCTGGTCGATTAATTTAATGCCTCTATAGTTACTCCTATCTAGGGCATCTCCTTTTCCCTTATAGCAGTTAACGATGATGCTGCTACTCCATATATATATATATATATATACATGTATATATATATATACATGTATATATATATATATATATATATATACATGTATATATATATCTATATATATATATATATATATATATATATATATATATTTATTAAAATAACAGATTAAAGTTTAAGCAAAGAATCGCTGCTTTCACCCTTAACGGGATCTTCTGAACTAACAAAGTCAATCTGTAAACGCAGAAGTGGATAAAAAACGTTGCAACCGGAGGAAGACAGGAAGACGATACTTTGTTTCGTGGAAACGTTCCCTGGCAAAGAACGGGAAAAAACGAATATAATTGTTTCTACTTTAGGCACAAGGCCAGAACGAATATAATATGTCATTAATAGGAGCGGTGAAAAACAATTACGCGCAAAGACAGAACCACGTTTATGGTATAAAAGAGGTCGTAGACTAATGTTCTCTTAGGTGGTTCATAGAGACGTTCTCTGGCAATGAAAAAATAACGAAGATAATACGTCATATATCCATATATATACATGTATATATATACATGTATATATATATATATATATATATATATATATATATATATATATATATATATATATATATATCCATATATATATATCCATATATATATATATATATATCCATATATATATATATATATATCCATATATATCCATATATATATATATATATATATATATATATATATATATATCCATATATATATATCCATATATATATATATATATATATCCATATATATATATATATATATATATATATATATATATATATATATATATATATATATATCCATATATATATATATATATATATATATCATCATTTTATGTCCACTTTTCCCTGCTTGCAAGGGTGGGACGGGAACTGATTCTGGCTTGATTTCTACAGCTGGATGCCCTTCCTAACACCAACCTCATTTACAGTGAGTGCTGGGTGCTTTTTTGCCGTGGCACCTGCACGACCACTTTGCAGTGGAATGATAGGGATCCCAGTCCCTATCATCTCATTTCTACAGCTGAGTAAACTGGAGCAATGTGAAATAAAGTGTCTTGCTCAAGGAAACAACACATCACCCGGTCTGAGAATTGAACTCACAACCTTTCGATTGCAAGGCCAATGCTCTAACCACTAAGCCATGTGCCTCCATATATATATATATATATATCCATATATATATATATATATATATATATATATATATATATATATATATATATATATATATATATATATATATATATATATATATATATATATATATATATATATATATATATATATCCATATATATATATATATATATATATATATATATCCATATATATATATATATATATATATATATATATATATATATATATATATATATATCCATATATATATATATATCCATGTATATATATATATATATATATATATCCATATATATCATCATCATCATCATCATCATCACCGTTTTACGTCCGTTCTTCCACGCTAGCATGGGTTAGACGGGTTGTCCTGTTGTGGGCAGTGTCTGGTCGGCTGACCATGCCTTGCTCATACAGGAACTGATCTGGCTTGATTTCTACAGCTGGATGCCCTTCCTAACACCAACCTCATTTACAGTGAGTGCTGGGAGCTTTTTCGTGGCGCCTACACGTCCACTTTACAGTGTGGGCTGGGTGCTTTTTTGCCGTGGCACCTCCACGACCACCTTGCGGTGGGGGGAGTGGGGCCATATTGTTTATATGCTTCAGCATGTACCCATGGGAGGTCAGGTACCCTGTATTACTGCGTGACGCCAGAAGTCACGGTCGTGTGTCATTGTCTTTGAGAGGTGTAGTTGGGTAAGGTCGGCTTTTATCACCTCATCCCAAGTCATCTTGGGTCTCCCCACTCCGCGGTTTCCATCAACTTCTAGTGCTCTGCACCTTTTTATGCAGCTGTCATCCTTCATACGCATCACATGTCCATACCAGCGTAACCGCCTCTCCTGCACGCAGCATTTGATTCCTCTTATGCTCAGTCTCTCTCTCAATTCCTTTATGCTTTGTCGTTCACGTATATTACTGTTACACATCCATCGGAGCATGCAGGCTTCGTTTCTCTGTATATATATACATGTATATATATATATATATGTATATATATATATATATATATACATGTATATATATACATGTATATATATGGATATATATACATATATATATACATGTATATATATACATGTATATATATGGATATATATACATATATATATATACATGTGTATATATATATATATATATACATATATATATATACATGTGTATATATATATATATATATATCCATATATATATATATATATATATATATATATATATATACATGTATATATATATATATATATCCATATATATATATATATCCATATATATATATATATATATATATATATATACATGTATATATATATATACATGTATATATATATATACACATGTATATATATATATACACATGTATATATATATATACATGTATATATATATATACACATGTATATATATATATATATACACATGTATATATATATATATATATATATATATATATACACATGTATATATATATATATATATATCCATATATATACATGTATATATATACATGTATATATATGCATGTATATATATATATATCCATATATATACATGTATATATATATATATCCATATATATACATGTATATATATACATGTATATATATATATATATATATATAGTATTAGTTATACTATTTATGGTTATGTAAACACAAAACCTTAAGCAGTTGTAAGTATTTTACACACACCCTAAATAGTGGTAGGCAGTAATGTATTACTACCTTATTACCAGTAAGTTAAGTAGCTCAATGTAAAAACATCAGATGATTTACAGAGCAGTTATATGAAATATATGAATCAAATTGAACAGTTCTTTGATTCATATATTTCATATATATATATATATATATATCCATATATATATACATGTATATATATATATATATATACATACATATATATATACATATATATATATATACATATATATATACATATATATATACATATATATATATATACATATATATATACATATATATATACATGTATATATATATATACATATATATATACATATATATATACATGTATATATATACATATATATATACATGTATATATATATATATATACATGTATATATATATATATATACATGTATATATATATACATATATATGTACATGTATATATACATGTATATATATATATATATATATACATATATACATGTATATATATATATACATGTATATATATATACATATATATGTACATGTATATATACATGTATATATATACATGTATATATATATATATATATACATATATACATGTATATATATATATATACATATATACATGTATATATATATACATGTATATATATATATCATAAAATGCGTATAGCCTGGTCTATTCGATTTTTTATATAGTTAATTATGCTAATTGGGAGAGGAAATAGTATATATTTTATCTTGTGATTCTATAGACGGTTCCTTTTGGGTGGATACTTAACGAGAAAAATCCTAGGGTTTTGGACAAGTTTGTTTCAGGCACCTATTTTGTCACACCATGGTCATGAATTCGTATTCTTTTCCAATAGATATTTTCCGCTCTATAAGGCTCACCAGGATATAAGGCGTATCATTTAAAATCAGGTCCGCGCAACGGCGTGTAAGGCCAACCAGGAAAATGCTATCTTTACTTTTAGTCTAGATCTATTACTTCTGTTAGAGCCGTGATTGATTACCATTGTATTATTTATACATAAGGCTGACCGGAGTATAAAGCGCAGAGCTGTTTTTTGATTAAATTTAATTATTTTAAGTGCAATTTATAGACCGGAAAATTCGGTAAGTTATTGTAATCATATTTCCAAACCTTCCCATTCACCAGTAACCATGCTAACGAATCTGGTGTCATCTCTCTCTGTATTTAATCACCTCTCTCTAACCTAATAGCTTTGTTACACGTCGTTATGCCCACATGGAAACGTTCAAGACTTACCTCCAAAAAAGGTACAGCTATTGCTTTGAGACAACGAATTAGGCGTTCTCAGGTATGAGTTCATTCACAATTGATTAATCCTTTATGCAATATTCTCCCTTAATGTTAGCAAGTACTGCGTTTATCCTAACTGTCACCACTTTTAAGCAACTACAACATTCTAATCGTAGTTATATTAAATTTATTGTCTTACCTTGATTCCCTTTTGTTCATGTTAGACTTTTCTCATTTACTATTGACACTGCCATTGGCTTAGCTAACCAGTAGAATTAATTAATTTTCTCTAGGAAACACCTGCTGAGCGCGAATCTCGACTCGCTGATAGACGTCTTTCCCGGCTGGTTGAGTCACCAACATCACGTACGACAAGGCTTGCTGATGTTCGCCTTCATCGCCAACAAGCGCTGGCGGAGGAATCACCAACATCCCGTCAAACGAGGCTTGCTGGGGTTCGCCTTCATCGTCAACAAGCACTTGCAGAGGAGTCCACGGCAGACAGAGACAACAGGCTTGCTGCTAAGCGTTCCCGGCATACGTTAACTACTACTACCAAGAGCTCAGGCTGGGTAAAAGCAGCCTTCAGATATAACCCCTCTGAGGATTACGGACTTCTGCCTACAATTTCCATCGGTAAAATGGATAATGTCTGTACATCCTGCAACGCAATGAAGTGGCCAGGCGAGGCGCCTTCTATGTGTTGTGCAGGAGGTAAGGTGCAACTAGGAGCATTGTCTGACCCGCCATACGTTCTTCTGAATCTACTTACAGGTGACGACACTACGGCTACAACGTTCCGCCGTAATATGTGGAAATACAACTCCTGTTTCATGATGACCTCCTTTGGTGTAGACAATAACACCAACAACAGCGTGAACCCCAACAACAACGTTTTCACTACATTCAGACTTCAAGGCCAATGCTACCATCTCATGGGTAGTCTTCGTCCGCATCCAAATGAAGAGCCAAAGTTTCTGCAGGTTTTCTTTTTGGGTGGAGGTGAGGCCGATTTTGACCAACGCTGCAAGTTAAACGAGGGTGTAGATAGGCGAATAATAGCAGGTCTGCAGACAATGCTCCATGTGACTCATCCCTACGTTCACAATTTCAAGTTTGCCTTGGAACAAATTGAAACCACGCCGAACATCAAGGTGATTATAAGGGCTGACAGGCGACCAGCTGGCGAGCATGCCCGTCGTTTCAATGCACCAAATACCAATGAGGTAGCAGTGATTTTGGTTGGCGAGGAGCACGGTAAACGCGATATTGTCCTTCAGCACCGTGACAGTCGGCTGGTGTTTGTCACAGAGACACGTAGATCGTATGATTGCCTTCAGTATCCTCTTTTATTCCCCCACGGAGAGGACGGATACAATTTTGCTCTTCGTCATGTAAATTATTCCAATGGTAGTGAATCACGGAAATCCATTTCATGTATGGACTTTTATACCTACCGCTTTATGGTAAGGAGTGGAGATTTTAATCAGCTTCTTCGATTCAGGCAGCTGACGAATCAATACATTGTGGATATGCTTGCCAAAATCGAGGCAGAACATCTGCTTTTTATTCGACTCAACCAAAAGAAACTGTGTGCGGAGGAATACATCCATTTACAGGACGCCCTGATTCGTGATGGCTATGCCGGAAACGTCGGACAACAAGTGATCCTTCCATCAAGTTTCACAGGATCCCCTCGGTATATGCACCAAAGAACTCAGGATGCAATGTCTTATATTCGTAAGTTTGGCAGGCCTGATCTTTTCATCACTCTCACATCATCGCAATCCAAAATGAGAGGAAATTCAAAACTACCTCTTCCGGGGCCAGGTGAGTAGTGACAGGCACGACCTCATAGCCAGAGTCTTCCAGCAGAAACTCAAGAAATTGATGTGGCTACTGAAAGACGGCAAAATATTTGGTGGTCTTAATGCATGGATGTATACCGTGGAGTGGCAGAAGCGGGGACTACCACATGCTCACATCCTTATATGGTGCAAGGACAGGGTACGGCCAACGGACATGGACAACATTATTTGCACAGAACTGCCCAATCCGCAAACCGATGTGCAATTGTTCAACACCGTGAGCAAACAATTGATGCACGGACCCTGCGGCGCCCTTAACTTTAATTCACCTTGCATAGAGAATAACAAGTGCATTAAAATGTTTGCACGACCTTTTACACGGGAAACACGCACAGGGATCGACGGCTATCCTATCTATAGACGACGCGCACCCGCGGATGGTGGGGCTAAAGCAAAAATAAAGCTGCACGGGCAGGAGATTGTCCTCGACAACAGGTGGGTGGTACCATATAACCCTCATCTTGCCAAGATTTTTAATGCTCACATCAATGTTGAGTCATGTACGTCGGTGAAGAGCATTAAGTACATATGCAAGTACATAAACAAGGGAGGGGATATGACTGTCATTGAACTCCAAGGTGGCAGGGCACAACCTGATGAAATACAACAATATCAAATCAGAAGGTACATTTCATCCAATCAGGCGATTTGGAGGATTTTTGGTTTTGACATTCATCAGCGTTCACCAACAGTCGTAAACTTGAATATTCACTTGGAGAATGGGCAAAGAGTGTACTATACTGACGAAACCGCCAGCCGCGTTGTGGCCAACCCACCTGCAACAAAATTAACGGCTTTCTTCCAATTGTGCCAAGAAGATCCGTTTGCTAAAACGCTTCATTATGCCGACGTCCCAACCTACTACACCTGGGCACATAATAAATGGACGAGGTGCCGACAGGGAGCACGCGTTCACGTGAACGGAGAAGACGTTTTTAAAAGCGATGCCATCGGCAGGGTGTACACAGTGCATCCAAATTACCATGAGTGCTTTTATTTACGTATGTTGCTGCACAGTGTTAGGGGTCCTACTTTTCACTGAGCTACGGCGCATCAATGGCAAACTCTGCACTACGTATAGGGAGGCATGTGCCAAACTTGGACTCTTGGAAGATGACGGTCAATGGGATCAGACTCTAGAGGAGGCTACTGCCTTCAAAGCACCAATTCAACTGGGCCAGCTGTTTTCGATCATGCTGATGACATGCGGTTTGAGTGACCCCTTAAAACTTTGGGAGGCACACAAAAACAGCATGGCCGAAGACTTCCTCGCCGACTTCAGCGTCAGGACCCTACGGCTGGGTTTGAATATAATTCTGCTATCTACAACGAGGCCTTACTCGACCTAGATAAACAAGTCCAAGCAATGGAAGGTCAGGGCGTCGCTACCTTCGATTTGCCCCAACCACAGCAAGCATCCAGTTCATTCAACATCGAGTACATACGCGAGGTTAGCTACGACCAAGTGCATTTGGCAGTTTATGTACAGCTCAACGAGCCTCGACTTTTGTCAGACCAGAGGACTGCCTACAACATGATAATCTCCAGTATTGACTGCAAAGCGGGAGGTATTTTTTTTCTTGATGCTCCGGTGGGAACAGGCAAAACCTTCATCATCAACTTGCTTCTGGCTAAAGTTAGGCAATGCAGACAAATTGCTTTAGGAGTGGCCTCCAGTGGCATAGCGGCAACCCTGATACATGGCGGTCGTACAGCCCATTCATTATTTAGGCTACCCTTAGATATATCCAAGAGGGAAACGCCCACCTGCAGTCGCGGCTCGACAAAAGGCAAAATTCTGAACGAGTGCAACCTCATCATTTGGGATGAAGCGCCAATGAGCCATAAAGGCGCCTTCGAGGCTCTCGACCGTACCCTTCAGGATCTTAGGCATAATACATGGCTTATGGGTGGCGTGACAGTTTTGCTTGCTGGAGATTTTCGACAGACCCTTCCTATTATTTCGAAAGGAACAAGGGCAGACGAGGTGAACGCAAGCATCAAGTGTTCCTACTTGTGGCAGAATATAAAAACGATGCATCTTACAACTAACATGAGAGTCCATCTTAGTGGTGATGAAGAGACCGCGGTGTTCTCCAGGCAACTATTGGAAATAGGCAATGGCACTATAGTTGGCGAAAATGACGGTCCTATATGTCTTCCGTTTGGGCATGTTGTACCTAAAGCCGAAAATCTCATGTCAACAGTGTTTCCTTACCTACCCAGAAATTACACTGATCCCGATTGGCTGAAGCAGCGCGCAATCTTAGCGCCGAAGAATTTCACTGTGGATGCATTAAATTTTAGACTCCTAGAACAACTCCCTGGTGATTCCATCAGTTACAAGTCCATAGACTCTGTTCCCAACACGGACAAGGCGGTGCATTACCCTGTTGAATTTCTAAACAGCCTTACACCACAAGGACTTCCCCAGCATAACTTGCTACTTAAAAGAGGCTCTCCAGTTATGCTGTTAAGAAACTTAGACCCTCCGAAACTTTGTAACGGAACGCGGCTGACCATTAAGACCATGATATCAAAAGTCTTAGAGGCTACTGTCTTAAATGGACCAGCCAGTGGTGAGGATGTCTTCATACCCAGAATACTGCTCATTCCATCCGATATGCCCTTTCAGTTTCGACGACTGCAATTTCCATTGAAATTAAGCTTTGCAATGAGCATTAACAAGGCGCAAGGGCAGTCATTACAGGTGGTTGGCTTAGAACTTTCTGAACCTGTTTTTTCACATGGCCAGTTGTATGTTGGATGATCAAGGGTCGGGAGTCCACAACGCCTCTTCATCCATGCTCCTGAGGGCAAGACACAAAACGTCGTCTACCATGAGGCGTTAGAGAATTAACACATGGTTACCCTCACACGAGCGCTTTTTCACTGCGAAACGTCAAAGCTTATCCACCAAAGCTTATCCATTCTTCTAAGCTGCAGTACTTTCTGCTTTACAAAAACCTCATCTATCTCTAACATCTTCTACCCTGGGGCCAATTCACCATTCAGAGCCTTAAAGCATCCCTTCGCCGTTATCTATCAGCTTCATTGCGCATCACAATCCGGCAACCGAAAAACGCCATTCTTCTTGCCACCATTTATCGCGACTCCCGCCATGCAAAAAACGTCCAATTTATCAGGATTATCCATCGTAAATCTCTTTACATTAAAGCTCACCATATTCAGCAAACATTTTATGACAATTCTTCCATTTCTTATATATGGACTATCAAGACTATACCGCCGCGCATCATCCTGTATTGCGCCCAGTCTTCTCAAGCGATCATCGAGCCTCATTTTGGCTGAGAAGCATCCTGTGTAGCATCGCGTCTTCTAAAGCGATCAACATGCCATCCACTGTCCTCACAGTTGACTCACAACTCCTCATCTATTCCCTGCGACGCTCCTAAACGTCATCAGCATGGCTTATTTTTCTGCCGCGTTTAACCGGCCCTCATTCTAGGTCATAAACAACTAAACCGCATGTCTATTTAAATTAATGGTCAAAATGTTCAGCAAAACAATTATACCAATTCTTCCCCTTCAACTCCAAGGCCTAGCCATTATATCTTATAGGTTGGGATTCGCAATTTCTACGATTTCAATATTGACACAACAATCCGTCAGGTTTTTCGGCACATTTTGCTCCGATAGGAATATCAACGCGATTTTCACTTAATTCGTAAGTGTTCAATCTTCCGGATGCTTTTATTTTTTTATACAACAGCGACTACAATCACCTAACTTTACTTTGTAGGGTAGACGCGAATCACAAGGGAAACAATCCTGTGATATACAACACCACCAAATTCTTTGGTCTACCTAGATTTCAATGGCTATATCCTTTGCTTTTTTACGGTTGTACATTTGACAATGTCGCAAAACATTATTCCACTTGATTCTTACCTTTCAGCTATGAATTGGGCAGTGCCTTAAAATCCTGTTTTATTTGCATGCAATTTTTTTGTATCTTATGTATGGAGAATCGAAAACCCTTTTTCTCATAACCTGATACATGCGTTACACATGCTCCATGGATGTTTGTGGACTATTTTTTCAAGATACCAATATCACAGATTGGAGCACAAAAGGAAACGTTTGTTCTTCATTTATTTAAATCCAGCGCCTTATAAACCCGTGTGTATCCGGGTACACTAGTTAGAAAGAGAAATGGAAACATTGATTCCTCGGTCCGATTTGACGAAAGTAGATTTAGTTCCACAGCAAATTAACAAACCATACTTGAAGACACGTTGAGGCTGTTGCAAAGGGCAATAACCCTAGATACAATTTTGATCAACTTTTTTTCACCTATAGCAAATTTACCGGGACAGGTTTTTAGCTACTCAAATCTACTTCAGAGATCACGCATTGATGTAAAAAAATCAATAAAACTTAAGCGGGGCTCGATTGTGCGCAAAAAAACAAGGCAAAGTTACACATTGGAAAACTTTTTACAGGAACGTCCAATATTCTTGAAAACTGTCACAAAAGACTCGCCATTATGCCATGTTTAAGATAAAGGCCCTTTTAATTCTTCTTCTGCACATGTGAGCGCAAGAATTGTAATAAAAAAAAAATCTGAATAAAAAAAATAAAATCGACATTTTCACCCTGCTTTAAATTAACTGAACATTCAATATCAAGCGATTTTGACTTCCGTCAGTCGTGCAGAGAACAATTTCAACGATACACTGTGTAACTACAATTAATAAATTACACACCTGCGTCTACTAACCTATTTTTTTTCATTGAAGTTCGAAGTTTTGAACCTGTGATGCGCGGGAAGTAACTTTCACACATTCTAACAGACCAAAGCTCGACTTACACCCAGGCAACGCCGGGTATTTCTGCTAGTACATATATATATACATATATATATATATATATAAACATATATATATATATATACATATATATATATATATACATATGTATATATACATATATACATACATATATATATACATATATATATATACATACATATATATATACATACATATATATATATATACATATATATATACATATATATATACATATATATATACATATATATACATACATATGTATATACATACATATATATATACATATATATATATACATACATATATATATACATACATATATATATACATACATATATATATATATATACATATATATATACATATATATATACATACATATATATATATATATACATATATATATATATATATATATATATATATATATATATATATACATATATATATATATATATACTTAGTGCCTTCGTGGGCCCCTGATATATTCAAGAGATATATTCTAAAAAAATATATATCTTATCTCAATTTACTTTACTTCATTTTATTTTATTTTATTTCATTTCATGTTATCTAATTCTATTTATTTACTTACTTGACTCCATTTATTCATTTATTTATTTATTTATTTATTTATTTAAATTTAAATTTTAATTTAAAATTTAAAATTTTAATTTTAATTTTATTTATTTATTTAATTTTTATTTATTTATTTATTTATTTATTTATTTATTTATTTATTTATTTAATTACATTTAATTACATTTAATTATACATTTAATTATATCTTACATTATATTATTTTAATTTAGTCTATGTTATTTGATTTTAGTTTACCTTATTTTATCTTATTGTACGATTATATTATATTATGTTCTATGTATATAATTTTTAATTTTAATTTTATATTATTTTATATTATTTTATCTCATTCCTTACCCTGTATCACTATTATCTGTATATTTTATATTTTATATGTAAGTTTGTTATGTATTTCTTTGTATTTCTTTATATTTTCTTATTTTTATATATATTATAAGTCTGTTTTTTCACCTATTTTTTACCTATTTTTTACCTACTCTTACCTAATCCCATCTATCTTATCTACTCTTGTCTGTTCTCTTATCCATGTGTCTACTCTTGTCTGTTCTCTTATCCATGTGTATGCTTGTATGTAACTATATGTTGACAGCACCCCGCCCAACTGTGACTGATAGCACCTCTTATTTTTCATCCCTTATTTTTCATTGCTTAGTATTCTTATCTTTATTTTTACTTTTACTTCCTTAATATCCTTTATCGTCTATTATTACCTTTCATTCTTCAATGTCTTGGATTTGTTATTGCTTGTATGGTATGTAATTAACCTTTATGCTCTGATGAGTCCCACTTATAGTGCGGATGAAACAATGTTAGCAAGTAAAGATATGCATATGCTATAAGCGTTCTTTGTTATTTATTATATTACGGCTCTGTCCTCTGACATTGAGCTAACCTTATACTGCCTGCTGGATAAGTGGAGTGTTATACACCCCTGATCCTTTCCCTAGTATACTATACGGCTCCCACTGGTTGAGCTTAAACTTTGATATACGCGGATTTGTGTCCTTGTATATTATCAGGCAGTATGCTAACAAAGACATACTTACCCATTTCCTTGAAGAATATTCCCACCCCCCCTAAAATCTCATATGAGAAATCATTGATAACTAGCATAAACTCATTCGTAAAATGTGTTCGGTGGCGTGCGTTCCACTTTGATAAGAAGTATGATAGCCCTGAGGAGAGGCGTAGTTTTAATAATTATGGATTTAAGACCTATAGGAGCCCCCCGCATAATAGCCTGTTGGATAACTTCGAAAGTGAGCTATTATCCCTTGTTAGGAATATTAGATATAAAAAATCTAGATGTACCAATAAATTTCAGAGTAAACTAAGTTCAATCGTTAGGGACTTTAGGGATAATAAATCCATTCTGGTCCCCTCTGACAAAACTAAAAACTTATATAGTATGGATTATAAAACCTATCGAGGCTTCATTTATAATGAACTACATAGGAACTACAAAAAAACAACGCAGAGTAATTTAGATAATATTAATCTGGAGGGGTATAACATAGTGGTAAAATTAGGTCTGGATAAACACACTCAGCCTTATTACCCCAAGCAGCCTAGATTCACCCTCAAGGACCACAAGGAAGATTTTATTAGCAGACCCTCAGTTAGGCTTATCTGCCCCTCCAAGTCTGACCTGGGGATTATTAGTAAGGGAATCTTGGATAGCGTTATTCCCCTGGTTAGAGAAAAAACTTTCCTTGAGCTTTGGGGTAACAGTAGTGAGGTCATTATGTGGTTCTCTACGGATTGTGGTCGTGACTCACTAAAATTCATCCAATTTGATATTGATGCTTATTATACATCTATATCTCCTATTATCCTCAATAAGGCCCTCATCCTAGCCATGCAGAGGGGGGCAATTACTAGGCCACAGATAGATATTGTTCTCGCTGCACGTAAAACCATTATCATGTTTGAGGATAATCTATGGACGAGAAAAAACACACCTGATAATTTTGACATTACTATGGGGTCGAGTGACTCTGCTCAAGTCACCGACTTAGTTGGACTATACCTCCTCAATGAACTGCATAGTAACTTCCCTTTCCTTAGGGGCGGGTTGTACCGGGATGACGCCCTACTCTCCATAGATACTAGTAAGTATAATATAGTGCGCATTAGGAAAAAGCTGCATAGCTTTTTTAAAACATTTAACCTATCCATTACTATGGATGTAAATGATAGAACTGTGAACTTCCTAGATGTTACACTGGACTTGGATAACCATACGTACACACCGTACCATAAGCCCAATGAATTGCTGACTTACGTGAATACCAACTCCAACCACCCTAGGTCTGTCATCAGCGGTATACTGAAGGGCGTATCTAACAGAATAAGTTCACTCTCACATAGTGAGGAGGCGTTTGACTCGCAGGCTGATTACTATAACGACGCCTTAGCTAGATCCGGCTTTAGGGACAAATTGTATTACACCCAGGGAAATAATGGTCCTAATAGTAGCTCTACCAGTGTTGTTATAACACATAATATGTCCATTGGTAATCGAGGTGTCGCGAATGGGAGGGTTCTAAATGCCGGTGGAATGAAACAGCAGGACACCATTAGTCTAAGTAATAACAATAGAGGTGTCGTGAACGGGAGGTTTCTAGATGCCGGTGGAATGAACCAGCAGGGCACCATTAGTCTAAGTAATAGCAATGGTAGTCCTCGTAGCTCCCCGCATGGACTAGGCGAGCATAGGAACCGTAGAAATAATAATGCTAATAATACTGATGGAAATAGTAAGAATAAAAAGAATAGAAGAAGATTGAATACATACTTCAACCCCCCTTTTAATTCTGAAGTGGCTATAAATATTCCTAGGGCCTTCTTCTCTGTGCTGGAACGGAACTTCCCTCCTGGTAATAGGTACCACTCTATCCTCAATAAGAATGTTGTTAAACTTTCGTATTCTACAACCCAAAATCTGGCCTCTCATCTGGCCATTACTAATAATAAGAAAATAAAGGAAGGCCTGGACAACCTAAGCCTAGGTGAAAACTTGGTAGTGGACAGAGTGGGCAGAAACACTGGTGGTGATCATTCTGAGAATAGCATCACCAGAGGTTGTAACTGTAGAAGGGCTTCAGGCTGCCCCCTGAATGGTTTCTGCCTTGTTAGAAACATAGTTTATGCGTGTGATGTGGTAACTACGGCGTCCACTAAGACCTATATAGGATCAACCTCCACCCCCTTTAAGACCAGGTTTAACTCTCATCAATGCACTTTTAGACATAATAAACTGAGGAACTCCACCTCCTTGGCAGCGTACGTCCATAATTTAAAAAATGCACGAACACGTTACACACTTACTTGGCGGCAGGTTGCTAAATCCCATCCATATACTCCTCATAGTAGAGTATGTAACCTGTGCCTTGCCGAATCCCACTCTATTATATTTGCTAAATGCCCTCTACTAAATAGAAAGTCTGAAATTTTTTCCTCTTGCCCCCACCGAATATTAAGCTCTTTCTTCTACTTTAAACCTGTTAGCTAGCACTTCCTTATTCCTCCAGTTGGGCTGTCTTGTGTAACTGTCTCTGACGGTGTGTAACTGTCTCCTATTGTTGGTCGTCTATGTATACGAGTCGGTGAATGTATACGTATGCCTGTGGGAGGATATTGATCTGGATATTGGGGTGTGCAGGGGAGTGTATGTTAATAAGCACCCCTGTTTGGCACAGTGGATGTAACCCATCCACGCTGGCCTACCCACCATTGGTGCATTGGTGGACCTATCCTGACGTATATCTTGTTGATCTGTACCTCTGTATGCGCATGAGTTGTGATGTAATGTATTTATGTAAAGCGTGTACTGCGATTTAGGCTGCACTAGTAGAAATTTAGCCTGTAACTGTGGGCGGACCCGTGCCATCCCACCGTAAGCAGTGGATACGTGGCGCATGTACGTGTTGCCCTCATATTCTGTGGTTTAAGATCTACAGGCTGACCTCTGGGAGCTCTTGCCCGGGGTTGTAGTCTTCCTAGCACGATCGGCCTTCCATATATTGACGGTCGTTGTTATGATCCCGAAAGTAACGTTTTGGCCCCGATAGCCCTCCGTAGTTACTAACGGTCTGTGTACACTCGAATCGGTCAATGGCACGTGCGGACATGAATATCTCCGTAGGATTTCAACTTTATTTTACTACATCTCATCGTATGTATGTATTTATTTTGAATGTATTACCTGTGGTGGTGGGTCTGGTCTAATGTGGTATTTCGGTGTTTAATATCAGCTTTGACCCGTGTGTCCTACGCTGTGTGTGTGTGCATGTGTGTCCGTGTATACATTTATATGTGTATGGGTGTAGGTGGTTGTATGTGTCTGTATGTATATAAAAAAAAATATATATATATATATGTATACCGTCTCTGCATGTGCATGTGGTGTGTATACGTGCATATACGTGCTGAACATATTGATGTGTACAATCTTGTGATGTCCCAATGCGGTGACTTAATGGCTCTTGAAGCTATTTTTCATATATCTTCTGTCTTTTTATATATCTTTTGTATGCGCTACAACTGTGTCTGCTTGCTCTAACCCGCCTGCACCTCGCTTGCTAATGCACGTGAATTCTTCTACCTCCTTCGATGCACCTCTCTCTGACCATTGGACTCCTGCCCGGGTGTGAACCGGTTTGTGATTACCCCACCGCTCAGCTGTGTGAATGCACACCCATGACTTTCGAGTGAACTTTTGAGACTGCCCAACCTGGGACGCCTCCATTGCCTTGCAATGGTCAAGTGATACTGGTGACTGTGACACTTAGTGCCTTCGTGGGCCCCTGATGTTTTCAAGAAATATATTTTTAAAAAATGGTCAAGTGATACACATAAC
>OZ024741.1:46979690-46982190 GCA_964016885.1 Eledone cirrhosa
ATATTTTTTAATGTCAGTATATTATTCCATTGTTTTTGGTATTGTTTATGCACACCGTCAGGGTGGTTATTCTATTATAATGATTATTATATTATAACGAGTATATTTATATTTAAATAAGTGTTAGTATGTGTTTGTGTAAATGTGTATATACATGGATATATATATATATATATATATATATATATATATATATATTAAGCTTTTTATTTCTTATTATCCATTATATTGTATTCTATATCATATTATAATTCTTACATTGTATTACCATGTTGTGTTTCATGTATTTGTCTTATACTGTACTTTCAATGTGGGTTTGACATATTACTCGCTCTCTTGCCTTATACTCTATATTTGCAAATGCACACTTTTAGCTTTAGCATATCTTTCCATGATGTCTTTCCTAAGTTTTCATAGATATAAATTCCCCGTTCTTCTGAGTTTTGGCTTGTTCTGGCCGTTAATACTTCTTGTCTCTTTACTTGCTCTGATGAGTCCCTATTAATGGGACGAAACACTGTCAGCTAATAAAGACTTTTGATGTATTGAAGGCTTCTTTGTTTATTTTTTATAATTTTACGGCTCTGTTGAATTACATTGAGCTATACCTTTACTGTCATTTCTCTAATACGACGAGTGTGTTTAACTCCAACGCACTCAAGTATTTTAATCTTATTACGGCCCTCGATTGGTTGAGCTTTATCCTATATACTGGTGTTTTGGCCTTTATATACATCTGACAGTATGCTAACAAAGAGCTACTTGCCTTTTTCTCTGAAGAATATTCCCATCCCCTCTAGAAATACTTATGAAAAACTCTTGATTGCTAGCGTTAACTCTTTCGTACAATGGATTAGATGGCGTGCTTTCCACTTTGATAGTAATAGGAATATGATTAACCCCCGGGATAAGACTCCATTCAATAACTTTGGCTTCAAGACTTATAAAAGTCCACCGCATAATGTTCTATTAGATAGTTTTGAGAACGATTTACTTTCCCTTGTCAAAAATATTAAATATAAGCCGCATAATAAATATGGGAACTATAATAAATTTGACAGGTTCCAGTCTAAACTTAAGAATATTGTTAAGGATTTTAAAGGGAATAAGTCTATTCTTGTCCCGGCTGACAAGACTAAGAATCTTTACTCTATGGATTATATTGCCTACCGTAATTTTATTTATAAGGAGCTACATAAAAATTACAAAAAGACAACGCAGGATAATTTAGATCAAATTAATAATGAGGGCCTCAAGATAGTTTCGGATCTGGGTCTTGATAAGTATACCCAACCATATTACCCTAGGGAACCGAGATTCACACTTAAGGATCATAAGGTAGACTTCTTAAGTAATCCTACTGTTAGACTTATCAGTCATTCTAAGTCTGATATAGCTATAATTAGTAAGAAAATTCTTGACCTGATTAAAATGAACCTTTTCCCTAACGGTAGGTATAATCTATGGGGGAATACTATGGATGTTATTGATTGGTTCTCTGGTATTAATAAGCTTAAGTCTAGTAGGTATATCCAGTTTGATATAGACGCCTATTACACGTCAATATCACCTATCCTCCTTAATAAAGCCTTAATTATGGCCATGCAAATGTCTAGTCTTAAGCGACCCCAGATTGATGTTATACTAGTCGCCGTAGGACTATCATCAAATTCGAGGATACACTTTGGACGCGTAAAAACACACCCAACAACTTTGACGTTACCATGGGTTCGAGTGATTCTGCACAGGTAACTGATCTTGTTGGGCTGTACCTCTTGAACGAACTTTATGTTAGCTTTCCGCACCTTAAAGGTGGACTTTATCGTGACGATGCATTATTTGTGATAAACTCTAGTACTAATAGCATTGAACATAATAGGAAGAAGTTACATAAATTTTTTAAAAATTTTAACCTTTCAATCACGATTGATAAGAATGATAGAGCAGTTAACTTTTTAGATGTGACATTGGACTTGGTCACTAATGATTATAAACCCTTCCACAAGCCAAATGAGACACTCTCTTACGTTAATCCTAATTCCAACCACCCTAATTCTATGATTAGTTCTATTATTAATGGTGTATCTAATAGAATCTCCACACTCTCTAAAGATACAGGAATCTTTAATTCACATGCTGAGTATTATAATGATGCCCTAGCCAACTGTGGTTACTCTGGTAGAATACATTATAAAGATGACAACCTTGGAATGACTCTGATTACCCATAATAACGTGATATCCCATAATTTAGCCTTGAATGGGAGAAGAAAATTTAGGAATCATAGAAATTACGCATTAACTCCCCTTGGTCACACACACACTTCCGGAATATAATATTATCACACAAAACTAAACAACATGATTTATTAATTAAGAATCGACATGATATGGTTTATAACTTGGTTATATGCTGAACCATCGTGGATTATACGATAGACCCGTGTTTTATATATTGCGTCTCATGGATTATGTGAGTGGTGGTGTACGCGAAGACAGTG
>OZ024741.1:46996400-47001400 GCA_964016885.1 Eledone cirrhosa
ATACACTTACACGAACATACACATACACATATATAAAGATATATATATACACACACACACACACGCAACACATACACACATACACATATATATAAAAAATAAATAATAAAGATATATACCTATATATATATACACACACATATATATATATATATATAATACATATACATACACATACATCTAAATATACATACACACATACATGTACATACATGTACATACATATACGCACATCGATATACATATATATATATATATATATATATATATATACACACACATAGACATATAGATACATACACACACAACTTACATACACACATATATATATATACATGTATATTCATACATAGAATTAGATATATAATCATACATACATATGCACTTACTTATACTCATATATACAAATACATACGCATCCATATATGCGTATATACATAAAAAACCACTACAACCTCACCCTAAACTCAGACATACAAATAAAAATAATAATAAAAAGGCATATGTATATACATACACACACGCATTATAGAGATATATATATACACACATACATACACATATATATATATATATATATATACACATATATATATATATTATATATATACACACACATACACTCATACATATATATATATATATATATATACACATAGATATCCACACACTCATACCACCATAAATACACATACAAACACCCACATATATATATATATACACCACGTATATATATATATATATATATACACACACATAAAAAACAGACATGCAACATATATATATATATTTTTTTACACTTATATATACACATATTATATACACATACACAACCTCACTTATACACACATACACATAAGTTATATTATAATAATAAAGAATAATATATATATATATATATATATATATATACATATATATATATATATACATACATACATACACACACATACATACATATAAACATATACATACATAAATACACACATACGAATAAAGACATATGTTCACACATAGACACCTATATATATATATATATATATATATATATATATATATATATATATATACACACATACATATACACAGACACATATACACACTCACTATATATATATGTGTGTGTGTGCACACACACACATATATAACACACACACACAAATACACATAAACACATACATATGCATACATGCACACACACACACATATATCACATAGATACGAAGATAAACATATAAATAGAGAGACATACATATATATACAACACACATACACACACATACATACACACGCATATACATATACATATATATATATACATATATATACTCTTATATATACATGCATACACATATATACACATATATACACATACATACACATATACGTACACACATTCACATACACATACATATATAATGCATATATACACATATATACATATATATACACACTCATATATACACACGCAATCTTACATTCATATTTGCATGCGCATATATGTATTTTTATATTTAGATATAAATACCCAAACCTATATAGACACCTACCTACATATATATTCATACATAGACGCTTACAAATACAGATGATAATAGTATGGGGGAAAGGGGGGGGTTTGGAGAAGGGGATCAAAGTAAATATATGTTTCAAGAAACATAGAATATTTTCCGTATCTTTATCCAATGTATGTTCTTACATATTTTCAGTGTTAGGAAATACGACAAACAAGAACTAAGGCAAATCTATGCATCTCAAAATAAATAAGTATACCATTAATCATATGTTAACTAAACCAAAGATAGTCAACATATTGATTTCTAAGGTGTAAATTAGTTAGGTTTATAATATTTGAAGCAGAATTTTGAAGTCAAACAGTAGTAGATTATTAATTACAGTATAACTAAATTAAGTTAATAACGTTATGGTATCAATATTTGGAAATGAATTTAGTAATAGGGAAAAAAAACACAAATAAAAATAAAATAAAGTATTACATCGGTAGTAGAATATAAATTATATGTTAACTAAATTAAAAATTATATATTTATTTCAATAGTATATGTTAATTAGGTATACAATACATAAAGCAGATACTGTATTTCATCAATAGCATAATATAATTATATGCAAATAGAAATCAAAATTAATACGCATACATATACACATACATACACATACATATATACATATATATACACACATATATATATATATATATATATATATATATATATATACACATATATACATACATACACATACACATACACACATACACATACACATATACATATACATATCTTTTTCAAAAAATTGCATAGAATATATTAACTAGGTATATATCCAAAACACATCCCATTCTATGATTACATGACATTCTGCAATTCGTCTGTATAAGGATACTAATTTTAAGCAATTAAAATTAAAATTTTTAGGTTGATTAAAACTAAAACAAATAATAAATATATTTCTAAAATGTATATTAATTAGGTCTATAATACTAAAAATTATTTCTCTGTCATTGGATACACGATATTTATTTTGTTATATTTTATCTGTAAAAGAGTTATAATAAAAGGTTTAAATAAATTAAAATTAATCTATAAATTAAATTACTAAGTATATATTAGTAATATTTAAAGGTTTTTCACAATTTATGATTACATAATATTTTATATTCTCATCTGTAATAAATATTAATTAAATTAAATTTATAGGTTAACTAACATTTAAATTAAATTAATTTCTAAATAATGTTATTAATTAGGTTTATAATATTTAAATGTTTTTTTTAGTTTATGATTACACGATATAATTAATTCCTGTCGTTTATTTAATAAGATATCCTTAGACTTCATTATTTCAAATAGTTCTTGGGAACATAATCTACATTCATTTCTATTATTTTGATAAGGGGTGGCTCTTTTGAGCACACTCCAGGTCAAATCATATTTTATATTCTTATTTTTATAACTATTGATTTTTTTCTGCTAGAGATGTTGTATTAGCCAGTGCGGCATTTTTAAAACTATGCTTGTGGGTATTAAACCTTGTCTTAAAATTGTTAGAGGTAGCTCCTATATATGAGCAAATAGAATCTTTAGTTTTAACATTACATTTATAGACTATGTTGTTAACAAGACAATTCCCTTTTAATGGGCAGTTTGCTTTGTTTCTACAGTTACATCTTTTCGTTAATTCTGTATTTGAGGAGATATTATGGTTAATTTGATGTACTGGTGGTATACTTATGGTTTCTTACATTTATATGCATTATATGCACTTATATTTTGTTTTATGTTATTTGTTGTAGAGTATGAGAATTTAACTGTAGACCTATTTAAGATTTGATGGTATTTGTGGTTTGGCGGGAAGTTTTTCTCAAGGATATAAAAAAATTTTTTAGCAATATTATCCTTAACTTGTAAATTAAAAGGAGCATTATACCAAGTAACGCCGTCTATTACGGTTTCTATGTTGTTTATTATTTTTATTATTTTTATAGGTTGTATCGTGATTTTTACTAGGAGGATTAATGTTAATGATCTCTCCACAACTATTTTTAGTTATATTTGTAGATTTAGGTGTTTTATCTTTTTTATTAGGAGTTTTATTATTAATATTTATTATAGTTGTATGATGAGTAGTTTTTTTGAGAGTTACTATACTTTATATTAGAAGATTTAGTATTTTGGGGTATAGTGTGGGTGGCATTTAGGTGTGTACTTTTCATTTGGTGTTTGTTGTAATATTATGTTGTATGCTTTCAGTATTTTTAGTAGAAGGTATATACTCTAATCTATTTTTGTGGCCGCTTCTATCTAGAGCTTCGTTATAGAAGGTCGCATTTTTATCAAATACATCTTGGTTAGAAGAAAGGTTAGAAATTCTAAGTGATATATTATATGCAAGGTTTTTAAGGATAGATTTAGGGTGATTAGATTGTGAGTGTATGCAATGTAAGTTTTGGTTAGGTTTATGGTAAGGTTGGTAGATACCCGTAGCTAAATCTAAAGTTATATCTAGGAAATTTACTACTTTACTTGTTTTTTCAAAAGTAATATTAAGATTATAATAGTCCTTAAGGGAAAGTTCTAATATGTTTTTTGTTTTTTTCGATTTCTGAAAGGCTAAGGTTGTTAGAAAGAAGAAGACAGTCATCACGATATAAACCACCTTTGAGGTGTGGGGAAAAGAGGCATTTATGTTGAAAAGGAGAAAGAGGCCCACAAGATCAGTAATTTGGGCGGAATCGCTTGAACCCATAGTAATATCAAAAAGATTACTGTATGTGTTTCTGGTCCAGTATTCATTCTGAAATTCAATAAGTGTTAGTCTAGCATGTGTAATAATGTTAATGTCATCCAAAGTTAAGTTAGATCTATTTTTTAGCAAATATCAATGCTTTGTTCAGGAGTATAGGTGATATAGAAGAATAGTAATTATCTATATCAAATTGTAGTAGGAAGAAGCAGAAGATTTACACCTAATATTTTTAAACCAGTTAATTACCTGGGAGGTGTTTTCCCAGAGTGGTAAAATAACGTGTTTTCTTATTTGTGGGATGACTCTATCTAAAATTTTTTTGCTAATTATTCCAATATCTGATTTGGAGGGACATATAAGTCTAATAGAAGGATTTGAGTTAAAGTTAGATTTGTGATCTTTCAGGTTGAAGTGTGGTCTTTTCAATGCCAAAGGTTCAGTTCTATCTTCAATGTTTAGTTTTTTTACTATGTTGTGTGTTTTGTTGTTGATGTTGGTGAGTGACACATTATTAGATTTTTTATAATTTTTTCTGAGTTCTTTATATATGAACTCGTTATAATGTTCAATATCCATATGATACAAGTTACCAGTTTTGTCCGAGTGGACATGGATTTTTTTAGACTTTTTTAGGTCCAATAGGGTAGAATCAAGGTCCTTTTGAAAGACGGATTTATACTTTTTAAATTTGAGGTGTTTAATTAAATTAAAAAGGTCTTTCTCGAAGTCTT
>OZ024741.1:47013900-47028900 GCA_964016885.1 Eledone cirrhosa
ATAGTAGTTGGGCTCTATAGGCCACCCCAAACGCCTCTACCATGCTTCAAGGAATGCCTCAACAGCATAAAGTGTTTCATCCAAGAGTGTCACCCTGACAACATCTTAATGATGGGGGACTTCAACCTCCCCGGAGTTGACTGGTCCACAAATAGCCTGCCACCAGGTTCTTCTGCCTCAACCTCTGACAGGGAAGCAGTGGAATCGCTTCTTGACTTCATGGATGATTTCTTCCTGTCCCAACTGGTGCTCGAACCAACGAGGTGCCACAAAAACGTTCTAGACTTAAATTTCAGCAATTATACTGACACTATCCACAATATTGCAGTGGAGAAAACTCTACTCTCTGATCATGACATGATTCTCTGTGATCTGAGATTCCACCGTCCAATATACAAACCCAATGTCATCTCTCCTGTCCATCCGTTTGACGCTATGGATTTCCACAATGCAAACTGGGAAGCGATCAGTCATGGTCTTGCACATGTCGACTGGTCCTTCACGCACACTCACACACCCACTAACATCAAAAAGTCCTGGCAGACATTTGTGGACACTGTTACAAACATATGTGCAAAACACACCCCATTAAGAACTATAAACAAATCTAAGAGCAGAATCCCTACAAATAGAAAAACGCTCATCAGAAAAATTAAGAGAACTAACAAAAAAATCAACAAACTGAAATACTGTCAGCAGCAACACATCAACTTGACTGCCATTTCATCACTAGAGATTAAAAAACATAACCTCCAAAACAATATAATGTCTATCATCAACAATCAGAGAAGAGCTGAAGAGGCCTGGGCCATTGAGAAGATCAAACTCAATCCCAAAGTGTTCTTTTCATTTGCAAAAAAAACACAAAATCACTGGCTCTACTGTTGGCCCTCTAATTGATGAAAATGGCACTCTTCAAGACTGCTAAAACCATGGGTGAGATACTGCAGGAACAATACTGCTCTGTTTTCAGCAATCCTGATATGGCCGATCTGGGCTGTATCGGCGATGTTACTTCCCATTACACCTTATCGAACATAACGTTTGGCGCCCCTGATGTCTTAGCGGCAATGAAGGAAATCAAGCATAATTCAGCAGTAGGTCCCGATAGGTTCCTTACTTGTGTCTTGAAGGTGTGTCAACACCAACTTGCATCTCCTCTTGCCAATCTGTGGCGGAACTCACTGGATGCTGGATATGTGCCAGAAAACCTTCTATCCCAGTTTTCAAAAAAGGAAACAAATCCCTTGCCGTGAATTACCGTCCAATCTCACTCACCTCTCATATCATTAAGGTATTTGAGAGAGTGGTGAGATCACGAATGACTCACTTCCTTGAGAGTAACAATATGCTGAACTCCAACCAGCATGGATTCCGTAATGGAAGGGATTGCCTGACACAGCTACTGCATCACTTTGATGACATTTTGAGAGCCTTGGGAGAGGGTTCCAACACTGATGTTATCTACCTTGATTTCAGCAAGGCCTTTGACAGGGTTGATCACAACATTCTACTGAGAAAGCTGTCCAATATTGGTGTCACTGGAAAGCTGCTGCAGTGGATCAAGTGCTTCCTGTCAAACAGAACCCAACGTGTTGTAGTCGAAGGAGTCAAATCCAGCCCAGCCAAAGTCAGTAGTGGGGTCCCACAAGGCACTGTGTTGGGCCCACTTCTCTTCATCATCTATATTAATGACATCACTGACATCATCAAACACAGCAACATTAGAATTTTCGCTGATAATTCCAAGCTCCAAAAGGTCATCAATGGCGTGGATGACCGGATAAGCCTTCAGTCAGACCTACTGGCTGTTACCCAATGGGCGGAAAAGAACAACATGTTACTGAACGAAGACAAATTCGAACTGATCCACTTTGGAAAAGAGGATGCTCTGAAACTCCCGTACTCCCTTCCTTCAGGTGAAACTCTCGTGGCATCTAACAACATCAGAGACTTGGGAGTAACCGTGGACAGCAACATAAGCTGGGCTACGCATATAAGCAGCAAAGTTGACATGGCCCGCAGAATGTGTTCCTGGATCCTCAGAACCTTCCAGTCGAGAGATTCCCACACCATTATCCTTCTCTTCTCCACTTTTGCCCGACCACACCTTGAATACTGTTGTCCACTGTGGTCTCCCCACACGAAACAAAGTATCATGAAACTTGAAGCTCCCCGAAGGGAAATCACGAAAAAGATAGATGGCATGTCAGACCTTGACTAATGGGGTCGACTAGAAAAGCTGAAACTTTACTCACTCCAACGTCGCCGTGAGCGTTATATTATCTGCATGATGTGGAAAATGTTTCATCAGCACTGCCCAAATGATGTTGGCATCACCTTCAAAATACACCCAAGGCTTGGGCCCCGTGCTATCCGTCCCAAACAAAAATCTAAATCGCAACTCATAACAACAATACGGCACAATTATTTCACCTCCATTGGCCCTGCTCTCTTCAACATCACACCAAGACACGTCAAAACAGAAACTGACCACACAAAATTCAAGAAGTCTTTGGACAAATTCCTCCAAGTAATCCCGGACAAACCACCCACACCAGGATATGACTCCGCAAACAGTAATTCTCTTCTCGAATGGGCCATGGTGCCAAAATCCTGAATTGAAAGACTTCGCCAGGTGGTGCTATTAAATGAGACATGGCCTGGGCCAATACTGGCCAAAACATTTCAAAGTTATTCAAAGTTATAAAGTTATATATATATATATATACACATATACACATGTATATGTATATATATATATATATATATATATATATATATATGCATACATGTATATGTGTATATATATATATATATATATATATATATATATATATACGGGGTAACAAATAATAGTTATATGCAGTCCACTTAGGTGTAGTCCAGTTATGGTATTCCGGGTAGTGGATGATGTCAACGCTTGGCTTGGTTCGACTCAACAAGGCGTTTTCATAGTGATGTTGCGAGTATGCTGTAATTCCTATGTTGTAAACACTTGGAGTTAGGCACGTAACACCTGGAGTAAACGGTCAAAACACTAATAACGTAAACCCAAGAAACAATAGAAGAAACAGACAAAGAAAATACCTATGGTTCAACCCAATCTTCAACTCCTCTATAAAAACTAGACTGCCCTCGACATTCTTTAAACTAATAGATAAACACTTCCCTATCTCGCATAGATATCACAAAATACTCAATAGATTTACTATAAAACTCTCATACTCGACAGCAGCAAATATAGAATCACACATACGCAGGATCAACCACAGAAATATCTCTAGTAAATCAACCGCACCTATGCATAACGTAGCACCAAATTATAAGCATAAACACATCAGAACATCACAACCTCAAGCGCATACAAACGCGCAGCAGCAAAACCCATTGGGCATATATCACAACCCACTTATAACAGGGTACTAAACAGGAGTGTAGAAGCTGCACAAAATAGCGCCTCAAACTGTAACTGTCACCTACCAGATAGGTGCCCATTGGCGAACAGATGTCTCGATTCGAGCCTAGTATACATGTGCAAGGTCAACTCGGATAACTCCACCTGGAATTACATAGGATCCACCGCGGGTTCTTTTAAAAAAAGATGGTATGTGCACAGGCACTCAATGAAAAACCGTGCACTTATGGGTTCCACAACCCTCGCCAAAAAAATATGGGAACTGAAGGACAGCAGCACTAACTACAGTATTAACTGGTCAAAGTTGTTGGCTGCTAAAACCTATAGTACAGGTATGTCCCACTGCGGGCTATGTGATCTAGAACTAATGTATATCCTCAAAAATGTAAAAAGACTACTTAACAATAAGTTAGAAAGATCTATCTTCTGCAGACATAGAATTGCCACTAAATTCATAAGATTCAAACCTCCGTGAATCGAACCAACACAACATAGCTTTAAACTAGGATACCCACTACCCTGCATAAATTACCACAGAAATATACTCATTAAGTACACTCTAGCCTTCACAGGTCTATACCACACAAATGTCTGTAAGTACCTCATCAACCCATAAACTTATTCCTTCTCAGCTGCTGCCATCACTTGATCCTAAATCCAAGTATTTCTCAAATCACTACTACAATGTAACTTTACCTTCCTTTTGCCATAATTACAATCAGTACGCTTATCTCTTTGCATGTATGTATATTTTTGTACGAGTGTATATTGATGTGTATGTATGTGTCTATGTACACATGCATGTGTATATATATATATGTGTGTGTATAGGTGTATATATATATATGTATATATATATATATGTATTACCTCCTTAATCTCTGTATTAACTCGCCCACTATTTAGCTTTGACAGTGTTGTCCCATTCATGTATGTTATTGGAGATGAAAAGAAAGACTGTAAACACCTGCTTATCTTTAAAATTGATACAATACACCCTACGACACTCCGTACATGCCAAACTTATACTTCATGTCAGCTTCACGCCAAAATCTTAGATACACTATACCCCCCACCTTATGTAATGTCAGGGTCTCCTCAAATAATTTATTAATAGCATTGTTGTAATTGTTGTTATTGTTCTAATTGAATGCCATTACTACTTCATATAGTAGCCTGTATATTCCTTTCATGCCTGTATATTCTCTTCATTCTCGCATGCTCCGAAGAACTGACTGGTTATAATTTTGTATTGGCGATCGAGTAACGTGAAAACAAGCGAATAGCGATCTCTAGACCTACCAGTTCAGAGAAACAATTGTCAGCAATGAGATTAAAAACCTTTTTTGTATAGCAAACCATGTCAATCTTCTTTCCTGATTTATATATATATATATATACATGTATATATATATATACGTAAACTTACCTATAGTAATAATTATCTAGATACATACGGCCTTAGCAACCTGTGCCCTACAAGACCAGCAAGAGGCAGACCACCTACCATTACCTGAATGGCCAAGAAAACCCACACAGATAGATGGAACGGGTGGACCAGAGTCATACGGACCCCCGAAAACCACGATGAACTAAAGAAAATGATTGCTAACTCCATCCACCAGAGTATTAGAGTTACTATAGACTACCCAAGTAGACACCCCAACCATCAATTACCTGTACTAGACACAGAGCTCTGGTTAGATACCATTAATAACAAAAAACAAATCCTCCATTCCCATTATGCCAAACCCATGACTTCCAAACATCTGATCCACCGAAACTCAGCTGTTTCGGACCATACCAAAATCAACATACTGATTGCGGATTTGGTACGGGTGATGAGAAATGTGTCCCGCATGTGCAACGCCAAAAAAACTAGAGAGACACATACAACACTTCATCCACCGTATGCAGTTCTCTGGTTACAACCAGAGAGATAAAATCAGAGTATATAGAGGAGCCAGAACCAAATGGGCAAAAATGGTTAATAATTGTTTCTACTTTTGCCACAAGGCCAGCAATTACCCAGTACATGACTGGTACTTTATTTTATCGACCCCGTAAGGATGAAAGCAAAGTTAACCTCGGCGAGATTTGAACTCAGAATGAAAAGGGCCGTAACTCTATGCATCAAAGCATGGCGTCCGACCCTCTACCGATACTGCCAATAAAGTATATTTATTAAAATAACAGATTAAAGTTTAAGCAAAGAATCGCTGCTTTCACCCTTAACGGGATCTTCTGAAACTAACAAAGTATGGGACCTGCCCCTTGTATAGGAGCAAATTTTGGAATAGAATAGAAAGAACTAGGAATAAGGCTAATAGATTAAACTCATGGTATGATAGCAATAAATACCAGAGTGTAATGTTCATCGATACAACCCCTAGAGGTGAATTAGCTTACAAATTTAGAAGGGCCCTAGATAAACAAACTCAATATTAAGATAGTAGAAAGACCAGGTACCTCCATAAAAACACTTATTAGCAATACATACCCTTTTCAAAGACCTCCCTGTATAGATAAGAAATGTATAATCTGTAAATTAAGCCCCCATATTAACTGTAAAACTAGAAATGTAGTATATAGCATAAGATGTACTGAAGGACAATGTAGAGATAAAAATATAGTGTACATAGGTGAGACAGCTCGTAGTATAGAGGAACGGATAAATGAACACTGGCGAGACCTTCAAGATAGTATAGAATCATCTGTACTCTACCAACATGCTAAAATAGAACATAAGGGTAAATTAGAGAAAATAGAAATAAAAATAGAATCTACACACAGAAAAGATGCAATGTTTAGACAAATCACAGAGGCAATAAACATAAATGAACTCCAACCAAAATTAAATAGAAAACATGAAAGGAGCAGCACACATCAAAACTTACAATTAAGGACAAAATGAAAACACACACACACATAGAACAAACAACCAACCAGCAACATGTAAATAAACAAATAAATAAAGAATATAAACACACACAGATACCCGGATGTAACACATGCGCAAACTAAGCACACAACACACACACAAAAACAAGATGGCGTAGGACAGAACAAAGGAGAGGCACAAAAACAGAGAAAAGAATCCCCTGTCATTGAAGAGGTCACAGAATGTGTGACGAAAGAACTTTGACAATATATAAACAATCACCTGGTTGTGGAACCAACCAACCAACCGGAAATTTATAAATTCCTAAATTTATAAACTTATTATAATAAATTGAAGTGAAAACAACTGGTGCGTGTGTTTCTTATTGGCAACATGACCCTCCCAAAGTATAACAATATCGGTTTCAACACACGTTTTCAGATAAAGAATCTTGCTAAACAAATTCAGAAACGAAATATCGTAAGCCTTAGCCAGGCTAACAAGATACTGAAAACCACCATGTTCTGTTGTCTACAAAAAACAATAACATCTCGACAACTACACTTCATAAAAGAATGTGCCTCGTCCCGAGTTTACACCAACACCATCAACACCAATTTGTAAGAAGATTACAGCTGACCAAAACGCAACCAGATAGGCTAAAAAGAAAACTAATTCTAAACATAAAAAAGAAGATTTATAGAGAATTAACTCAAGAAAAACATAAGCGTAACCTAATACAAGAAATAACTAAGATCACCACACCAAGAGAAAAATTAATATTTATAAACCTTATATGTCCTGAAGAAAAGTACATTGTTCAAGAATGTGACAAGCACTTTAACAAGAAACTAAAGTGGCTCAAACAGATAAAACTAAATCAAGATACTTTAGAGAATATCAATAGATATCCCCAAAAAATTGACGGTATAAATATGGTCGACATCTCATTAACAGATGAATTCAACAACGACAACACAAATATATATGGCAACACTACGGTCGACTCTGATGAACTATCCATATTACAACTACCACCTAAGTATGCCACATTTAATAAGGTAAATATGATCTAGAGACCTAACAAACTGCATAATAGGTAGTATGGATGTTGTGTCCCTGTATCCATCTATTAACGTGGATTTTGCTGTGGAGAAATGCGTAGAAATGATCAGTGAGAGCAATGTTGAATTCCGTGGGATTGATACCAGTGAGCTGGGACTCCTACTTAAAGTTACCTATAGTAATAATTACCTAGATACATATGACCTTAGCAACCTGTGCCCTACAAGACCAGCAAGCGGCAGACCACCTACCATTACCTGAATGGCCAAGAAAACCCACACAGATAGATGGAACGGATGGACCAGAGCCATACGGACACCCGAAAACCAGGATGAACTGAAGAAAATGATTGCACATGCGGTGGGGCCCAGCATAAAATTAACCCATAAGGAACATATGTTCAAATTTAATGGAAAAACATATGCCCAAGAGGAGGGAGCAGCCATTGGTGTTAGCATTGCAGGCGACATAGCTAACCTATTTATGGTATGGTGGGACAGTAGACTTAAACTTAAACTTAAAGAACAATTAGAAGACACCTCAACCCTGATAATGTACTCCCGCTACGTTGATGATATAAACATCGTAGTAAAAACACCCCCACTAGAGAAAAGTCAGGAATTAGAGAAAAACACAATGGAAAGCATCCAGCAAATAGCTAACTCCATCCACCAGAGTATTAGAGTTACTATAGACTACCCAAGCAAACACCCCAACCATCGATTACCTGTACTAGACACAGAGCCCTGGTTAGATACCTTTAATAACAAAAAACAAATCCTCCATTCCCATTATGCCAAACCCATGACTTCCAAATACCTGATCCATCGAAACTCAGCTGTTTCGGACCATACCAAAATCAACATACTGATTGCGGATTTGGTACGGGTGATGAGAAACGTGTCCCGCATGTGCAACCCCAAAGAACTAGAGAGACACATACAACACTTCATCCACCGTATGCAGTTCTCTGGTTACAATCAGAGAGATAAAATCAGAGTATATAGAGGAGCCAGAACCAAATGGGAAAAAATGGTAAATAATGACACAAATGGGACCTGCCCCTTGAATAGGAGCAAATTTTGGAATAGAATAAAAAGAACTAGGAATAAGGCTAATAGAATAAACTCATGGTATGATAGAAATAAATACCAGAGTGTAATGTTCATCGATACAACCCCTAGAGGTGAATTAGCTTACAAATTTAGAAGGGCCCTAGATAAACAAACTCAATATTAAGATAGTAGAAAGACCAGGTACCTCCATAAAAACACTTATTAGCAATACATACCCTTTTCAAAGACCTCCCTGTATAGATAAGAAATGTATAATCTGTAAATTAAGCCCCCATATTAACTGTAAAACTAGAAATGTAGTATATAGCATAAGATGTACTGAAGGACAATGTAGAGATAAAAATATAGTGTACATAGATGAGACAGCTCGTAGTATAGGGGAACGGATAAATGAACACTGGCGAGACCTTCAAGATAGTAAAGAATCATCTGTACTCTACCAACATGCTAAAATAGAACATAAGGGTAAATTAGAGAACATAGAAATAAAAATAGAATCTACACACAGAAAAGATGCAATGTTTAGACAAATCAGAGGCAATAAACATAAATGAACTCCAACCAAAATTAAATAGAAAACATGAATGGAGCAGCACACATCAAAACTTACAATTAAGGACAAAATGAAAACACACACGCACATAGAACAAACAACCAACCAGCAACATGTAAATAAACAAATAAATAAAGAATATAAGCACACACAGACACCCGGATGTAACACATGCGCAAACTAAGCACACAACACACACACAAAACCAAGATGGCGTAGGACAGAACAAAGGAGAGGCACAAAAACAAAGAAAAGAATCCCCAGTCACTGAATGTGTGACGAAAGAACTTTGACAATATATAAAGAATCATCTGGTTGTGGAACCAACCAACCAACTGGAAATTTATAAATTGACCCTCCCAAAGTATAACAATATCAGTTTCAACACACGTTTTCAGATAAAGAATCTTGCTAAACAAATTCAGAAACGAAACATGTATATATATATACATGTATATATGGATTAAAGAACAACATGCTGTAATAATCTAACCTAATACATCAAGCTTCCAATACTGAATCATCGTGAATTATGTGAAGGACATATCTATATATATAAAAATGAATGTATGTTTGTTTGTTTGTTTGTATGTCCAGGAAGGAAGGGGAATAACTCTTTATTTACTACGTGTATATATATATATATATAAGACATTGAAAAACAATGAAAAATTAAACAAATAACATGTTCTTCATATTAATCTATTGTACTTAAATTTGCTGTCCATTGGTCTGACCTAATTATCTTTTACATTTGCTGTCCATTGGTCTGACCTAATTATCTTTCTCTACTGTAACCACCATACCATCTTTTTCCACAAGTGTTTTACTGTTTTCTCATTCTACACTGATGATAGAGGACTGAAAGAGGTAGGTTTGCATTTATCTCAGTATAATTTGTAAAATATAGTATATATGTATGTGTATGTATATATGTGTATATGTATATATATATATATGTATATGTGTATATATGTATATGTAGATATATTTTTTTTTATGAAGATGCATAATCAATATTAATATGAATAACATGTTCTTTGTTTAATTTTTCATTGTTTTTCAATGTCTTATTTTGACTCTGTTTTCCTATTGTTTTGCATCATTAATTAACTACATGAATTGTTTATGATCTCTCCACACTTGGATTGCATTGAGTTCTCTATACGGATCCGACACTACCGTTTACTCCGGTAGATTAATCTGTGTATATATATATATAAATGAATGTATATTTGTTTGTTTGTATGTTTGTCCTTTATCTACGTTCATCTGAAACAGACGAGCAACGTGAAGCAAGGTTGGAAATGAATCGACTACGCAATGCTGTCACCAGAAGAATACTGCACGGTGATTTAAATCTTGGTGCATTTCATTACGATTCAAATTATGATTACAGTCTTCATCCAAGTGTGATTATTGGAAAAATGGATAAATTATGCGGGTATTGTGGTGCCCTCAAATTTATATAGGCACGTGGCTGAGTGGTTAGAGAGTTGTATTCACAATCATGAGGTTGTCAGTTCGATTCCCAGACCGGGCGATGTGTTGTGTCCTTGGGCAAGACACTTTATTTTTTCACGTTGCTCCAGTCCACACTGTAATGTGGTTGGTGTTAGGAAGGGCATCCAGCCGTAGAAAGCCTGCCAGAAACAGTTCCCAAGTGGGACAAAACCCGTCTGACCCATGCTACCATGGAAAAATGACGTTAAATGATGATGATGATGATGATAAATGAATGTATGTTTGTTTGTCCTTTATCTATAGTTTTAAAAAATATATATATTTCAGAAATCAACCCATTTTCTATTCAATTATGCCTCCCAAACGACGAGCGATTGGTCAATCTACACCTCAAGCAAGGAAAAAAATGCATTACGAGCTTCAGAAACAGACGAGCAACGGAAAGCAAGATTGGAAACGAATCGACTACGCAATGCTGAAGCCCATTCATCTGAAACAGACAAGCAACTGGAAGCAAGATTGGAAACCGTTCGAGTAAGAACTGCTCGAGCCCGTTCATCTGAAACAGACAAGCAACGGGAAGCAAGATTGGAAACCGTTCGAGTAAGAACTGCTCAAGCCCGTTCATCTGAAACAGACGAGCAACGGGAAGCAAGATGGCAAACCGTTCGAGTAAGAACTGCTCAAGCCTGTTCATCTGAAACAGACGAGCAACGGGAAGCAAGAGTGGAAACGAATCGACTACGCAATGCTCTCACCAGAAGAATACTGCACGCTGATTTAAATCTTGGTGCATTTCATTACGATTCAAATTGTGATTACAGTCTTCATCCAAGTGTGATTATTGGAAAAATGGATAAATTATGCGGGTATTGTGATGCCCTCAAATTTAAAAATGAAACACCAGGAATGTGCTGCTCGGGTGGAAAAGTGAAATTGCCAGAATTACATCCACCACCTGAACCATTATCAACGTTAGTATCAGGTGACACAAGCGAATCTAAACATTTCTTGGCAAACATACGCAAGTACAATTCATGTTTCCAAATGACATCGTTTGGTGCAACAAATATCGTGCGCGAGAATTACATGCCAACATTCAAAGTGCAAGGGCAAATTTATCATCGTGCTGAATCACTACTACCACTGCCGGACGCAGATCACAAATTTCTTCAAATTTATTTCATGGGAAACACTGATGACCAAATAGATCAACGTTGCAAATTCAATAGGGGAACTAAACGAGAAATTGTTACTGCATTACACACTTTATTCAATCAACACAACAAATTAATTCGATTGTTCAGAGCTGCCCTTGAACAAATGCCAAGTGATGACTACACAATTGTAGTTAGAGCAGACAAAACACCTGTTGGCCAACATCAAAGACAGTACAATGCACCAACAATTGATGAAGTGGCGATCGTTATTGTAGGTGAAGAATTTAACTCTCGCGATATAATTCTTCACCGCAGAAATGGTGATGTTCAGCGAGTCTCAGAAACGCATCGGTCATACAATGGTTTGCAATATCCAATTTTATTTTGGCAAGGAGAAGATGGATATCATTTCAACATCAAACTGAGAAATCCTAAACAGATGAGGAAACGAATAAGAAAGTCAGTGTCATGAATTATTATTCATATAGATTAATGATTCGTGAAAACGGTGAAAATCATATTTTGAAATGTCGACAATTGTTCCATCAATACATTGTCGATATGTATGCAAAAATCGAAACTGAACGACTCCTCTACATTCGATTGAATCAAACCAAGCTACGTTCAGAAGAGTACATTCATTTACGTGATGCCATTGTTAATGATGGCAATATGAATCCTAATGAATTGGGGAAAATGGTCATACTGCCGGCTACATTTACAGGGAGCCCACGGCACATGCATGAATACGCACAAGATGCAATGACATATGTTCGCGCATATGGCCGTCCAGATTTTTTTATTACATTCACATGCAATCCTACGTGGGATGAAATTAAAGAACTTTTGTTACCTGGTCAATTGTCTTCGGATCGTCATGATATTACAGCGCGTGTGTTCAAACAAAAATTGAAATCTTCAACGGATTTAATTGTCAAGCATCATGTTTTTGGAGAGACACGCTGTTGGATGTTTTCCATTGAATGGCAAAAAAGAGGATTGCCACATGCCCACATTTTGATTTGGTTAATTGAAAAAGTCACACCAGATCAAATTGATCAAATCATCTCAGCAGAAATACCAGATGTCGACGTTGATCCAGACTTATTTGAAGTCGTCACTAAAACATGATTCATGGTCCATGTGGCTTACTCAACAACAATTCACCATGCATGTCTGATGGGAAATGCACGAAACAATACTCAAGAGACTTAGTTGCCGAGACTATCACTGGCAATGACGGATATCCACTCTATCGTCGACGAGCAACTGAAGATGGCGGCAAATCCATCACTTTAAAAGTACAAAACAATTATGTTGAAGTCGATAATCGTTGGGTTGTACCATATTCACCGTTACTCTCAAAGACGTTCAAAGCACACATCAATGTCGAGTATTGCAATTCGGTGAAAGCGATCAAGTACATTTGCAAATATATCAACAAAGGAAGCGATGTGGCAGTTTTTGGAGTGTGCAATGCAAATGCATCTATCGATGAAATCGACCAATACCAACTGGGACGCTACATTAGTAGTAATGAAGCAGTATGGCGCATTTTATCATTTCCAATCCATTATCGACATCCAACAGTTGTTCATTTGGCAGTGCACCTTGAAAATGGACAGCGCGTATACTTCACAACTGAAAATATACGTGCAAGGGCCATTGACACCACCGCCAACAACGTTAACTGCGTTTTTCTCATTGTGCAGTGAAGATGTGTTTGCAAAGACACTACTTTATTATGAAGTGCTAACATATTACACATGGAATACATCAACGAAAAAGTTTAAACGTCGCAAACGGGGTAAAGTAGTTGAAGGACATCCCAATTTATATTCGACCGACGCGTTAGGCCGTTTGTACACTGTTCACCCAAATAATGCAGAATGCTTTTACTTGCGATTATTGTTAATCAACGTACGTGGACCGACATCATTCCAAGAATTGAGAACAGTAAACGGTCAAGTATGTGCCACTTATCGTGAAGCTTGCCAAAAATTAAATCTTCTTGAAAATGATGGACATTGAGACACTTCACTCGCTGATGCATCGAATACTGCTCGACCACAGCAAATACGCACGTTATTCGCAATAACATTGACAACGTGCTTCCCATCAAATCCAAAAGATCTTTGGGAAAAATACAAAGACTACATGAGTGAAGACATCCTACATCGTTTGCGTGCAACAAATCAAAATCTGAATATTCAATTCACACCAATCGTGTATAATGAAGCATTGGTTTTGATTGAGGTCATATGTTTAGCAATCGCTAACAAAATACTGGTACAATTGGGAATGCCTGCACCGAATCGATCTGTAAACGACATTTTCGATCGTGATTTGCAACGAGAAACAAACTTTGATGTCGCTGAATTGGGTACATTTGTTCAAACGAATCTTCTGAAATTGGTACCAGAACAACGCATAGTATATGACAAAATTATGCAGGCAATTACAAATCAAAGCGGCGGATTGTATTTTATAGATGCGCCCGGTGGTACAGGCAAAACTTTTCTCATTTCACTTATTTTGGCAACTATACGATCACAAAATAATATTGCACTGGCAATCGCATCATCTGGAATTGCGGTAACTCTTTTGGATGGTTGCCGAACTGCACATTCAGCACTGAAATTGCCATTGAATATGCAGATCACTGAGACACCAACATGCAATATCACCAAAAATTCTGGTATAGGTAAAGTACTCCAATCATGTCAAATCATTATATGGGACGAATGTACTATGGCGCACAAAAAATCATTGGAAGCACTTAATAACACACTAAAAGATTTGAAAGGAAATGAACAGCTCTTCGGTGGCACACTCATTTTATTGTCTGGTGATTTTCGACAAACTCTACCAGTTATAACGCGATCAACACCCGCTGATGAGCTTAATGCATGTCTCAAATCATCAGTTTTATGGCGACACGTACAGAAATTAACTTTAAAAACCAATATGCGTGTACAACTACAAAATGATGCATCCGCTGAACGTTTCACAAAACAATTGCTGGATATTGGGAATGGGAAAATGGTAATCGATGAATCCACAAAATGTATGACATTGCCAACAAACTTCTGTAGAATCACGGCAACCAGAGACGAACTGATTCACAAAGTTTTCCCAAATATCGCGCAGCATTACAAAAATCATCAGTGGCTCAATGCACGTGCTATATTAGCAGCCAAAAACAACGATGTCAATGCCATTAATTTCAGCATTCAAAACAAAATACCAGGCGAAGCGACAACGTATAAGTCCATCGATACTGCAATGAATCAAGACGAAATTATCAATTATCCAACTGAATTCTTGAATTCACTTGATTTGCCAGGCATGCCACCGCACATTTTAACATTGAAAATTGGCGT
>OZ024741.1:47036400-47053900 GCA_964016885.1 Eledone cirrhosa
TATGTATATGGGTGTATATGTCTACACGTGTGCATACATATGTGTATGCATATATATGTGTGTGTATGTGTATTTATATGTGTGTGTGTATGTGTGGGTACATATTTGTGAGTGTGAGCGGGCTTGTGAGATACCAAACCCAGCATGAGTCCATTGAAGTGTGTCGGACGGGGAGTAACTGATGACCAGTGTGGCAGCAAATATTGACCAGAATTTATGATGACGTAGAAAAACAACAGCCAATGGCAAGACAAGAGTGGAAGATGTTTTTTGAAGGTAACACCCCAGTGAGAAAATTTGCTCCAAAAGCATTGCATGTGTCCGAAGAACTCGCAGTTATAGAATCAGGCAGATCCATACAATGATCGTGTCTCGAGCTATCTGCTGGTGAAACACTTGTAACACGCAATAAACAGTCTAGATGCATCACTGATTTTTTGTTTTGTTATATTATATCACACTCTGCTCTGTAAGAACATAGTGCTCAACCGGCATACCGCCTATGGAAGCAGCATAGCTTCCATTAAACACACATATATACTACGCTCCTCCACAAGTAGAGCGCTTACAGCAATTCGCCATGGAATAATTCAATTACTCTTCCTCCCTAAAAGACATCCCGATCCTGTCTGACAGCACGTACATGGGCTTACGGATACACCACACCAACTCGTTCGTTAGACGCATGAAATGGCGCGCATTTCACCACGACAGAAGGACACAACAACACGCGCCCTATGCCCCCCAGGACCGCCTAAAGCAGATATTTAGATCTAGACAACACCCACCACATAACGCACAGCTGGAAGAATTTGAAAATCGTATCATCAACATCGTCCGTAACATCAAGTCCCGTAGGAATAGTACATGGCGTACGAAATACCTCACAAGTGTCAGCTCCACAATCAAAAGCATGGAAGAATGCCAGGATTACTTGTGCCCTCGGACAAAACTGGTAATCTATACATGCTTGACCGTTTTACATACGACTGCCTCGGGAAAGAGATTGTGAAAAATTATAGGACCACAGGACAGACAAACTTAGATAATATTAACGCCATGACCAAAAAATTACTGACGGGGCTAGGATTAGATGATAAGACCGAAGTATATATACCTAGAAAACCTCGGATATCTATTAAGGACCATAAATTAGACTCTAGAACTAACCTACCGGTTAGGTTAATAGCACCCTCAAAATCTGACATAGGTAGGACCAGCAAAAATATCATAGACCGGATACTACCGGTACTTAGTAACAAAACTAGGCTTAGCTTATGGACCTCCCCTAAGGAGGTAATTGACTTGTTCTCGTTAGTAGGTAACAAGCAGCAGGTAAATTTTATTCAATTAGACATAGATAATTACTACGCATCAGTATCTCCTGTATTAGTCAACAAGGCCCTCATGTGCGCCATGGCCAGGTCCAGCCTCACTAGGGAGGAGACTATCCGCATAGTAGCAACCAGAAAGACGCTAATTAGATTCGAAGACAAGTAATGGGAGAGGAGGGACAGACCCGACAGTTTCAATATCACCATGGGGTCGAGCGACTTGGCACAGGTGACCGATCTTCTGGCGGGGATATATCTCCTCCATAGGTTAGCGGAGGAGATCCCGGGGATCGGAGGTGGAATATACAGAGATGACGCACTTTTCACCTTCCGTTCCCTAAACTCCAGCCAGATGGAGCGTATGAGGAAGCGCATATCACATTTTTTTAAACAGCACAGCTTATCCGTGACGATAGATCCTAACACTAAGACGGTGAATTTCGTGGACGTTACCCTGGAAATGAATACGGGCATCCACCGACCTTATCACAAGCCCAACGAGTACCTGCAATATGTGAACAGGCAATCGAATCACCCTAAGTCAGTCATAGAAGCCATAGTTAAAGGGGTATACAAACGCGTATCCACCCTGTCGGCCAACACAGACGTGTTTAAACAGCACGCCGAATAGGCACTGCGCAGGGCCGGTGACCATAGTGTATACCCCAGACAGGGAAGAGTCATGTGCCGAGGCGTGTGGATACGGCAATAGCGAGGGCGCTTCCATAGGTAGAAGAAATGACCCGGTAGCAGTCTCTAATAACACGAATAGCAACACAGCTCACATTAATGACACAGGACCGACTGTAGGAAGGACAAAGGCACCCATGGGAGCTAGACCACCTAGTACACGGAGACATGGGCCTGGCATGCACACTGCATGCTTCACGGGAACTGGGACTAGAGACAGGGCAACGACACGTACGGCCGTGGTTCCCGCTAGAGAGAACACCCGGCCTGGTAGTAGTAGTATAGCACAGACAGCAGCATCACATAGATTTAAAGGGACTAGCTGTAGAGCCGACAACGTAGAACGAAATACCTTAGTAACTGAAGGGCATAACCTTGGCTCCCACAGCAGGCACACAGATAGAGACAACACAGGAGACGTAATTATGGGCGGGCGAAACCCGAGACGGATATCAGGTCCAGGGCACACTCACACGACTACACACACACGAAAGAACAGGACTAGATCTAAGGCTATTACACGGTTTAATGCGCCATACTCCAAGCATGTACACAGCAACGTGCCAGGTCTTTTTTTCCAAGCGTCAGACAGTGCTTCCCGCCGTCGAACAAATTTCCTTCACCACAGCACCTAGCATGGCCGACTACATGGCTAAAACTAACGCGGTAAAGATGGGGAACATCGACCATCAACCGCGGCGGCAGAATGACAGTCTATCGGAGCACGGAGGACCAGTCGGGGACCGGCCTTCAAATAACCCGGCCCCCGTAGCGGCCGACACGATCCAACGCCAGGAGGGAACGAGTGGCGTGGGGGAGATCACCGTGCCGGCGGAACAACACCCTGAGAATCCTGAGAGGGCCCTAGCAGATCGAGGGCCAGGCGTCAGAAGCCGACGAAGTAACAACAGAACTTGTAACTGCAGAGCGGGCACCCAGTGACTCTACAGGGAAAATGCCTGACGAAGGACCTGATATACAAATGTGTGGTTAGAACCCAAAATGTAAATCGCACCTATATCGGCGCAACATCCACGACCTTTAAATCGCGGATGTAATAACCACACAAATTCCTTCAAGGACTGTAGCAAGAGGCACTCCACTAGGTTAGCAGACCTGGTGTGGAACCTGAAAGACCAAGGCCTTGAATGGAGTATCGTTCGGCATGCGAAGGCATACTAGGCTGGAAGTAGAAAGTGCCGATTATGCTTATACGAGGCCATGGGGATAGTCAGACTGAAGGATTACGCGGTCAACCTGAAGTCTGAAATTATCTTGACCTGCAGACACCAGAGAAGGTGCACAGGCTAAGAGCATGAGACAGAGCGCGGACAGACCTGAGCGACGAAACGGGTTTAAGGGACCTGACACCATACCCTTATGACATTATATGCCCCGTGGGGTAAACCAAAATAACCCAAGATGCACACCTGACTACGCACGTCACCTTAGGCAGGTACATCGCCTACGCCGGGACAGACTGACCCGGACTCCACGGTCGTTCAGTCAAATACCCTACACATATAGGACAACAAACCCCACCCACAGTGACATACCCCAATATGACCGGGCTACGTGCCCCCGTGAATGTGTACCTCTTCAATCGTGAATACATACTCTCCACGTGTTCCACTTTGGAACACTTATTATTGTTTGTTCCGTACACAGACCTAAGTGTGCATCTCCTACTCCCCATGTGTGGTATATCACACGAATACATGTACCTACTCCTTTCTCCCCTCTTTTTTATATATCTCTATGTGAAGTTATATGCATATTTTAATGTATTTTAATATATCGTAAATTTATTTTATTGTTTTTATGTGTAGATGCATAGGCCTGTGCGTATGTATATGTATGTGTGTGCGCATGTATATATGTGTGTGTGTGTGTGTGCGTATGTATATGTGTGAGTATATATATATACATATGTGTAGATATGTGTGTGTATATATATATATATAGATGTGTATGTGTATGTGTGTGTATATATATTTTCTATCACCCTCAATAAATGTAATATCTCCACTATCCAGGAAGCTCCAACAGTTAAGGTTGTCTTTTTTCAGAGTATGTCAATATTTATTTATAAAACAAATCTGTATTGTATTTTATCTGATGAAAGCGCACCATAATTTGCCTTGGTGGCCCTTGAAATATGTATAATAAAATAAATATGGTTTTATAAATATAGTTTCCATTTGTTAATATATTGTATATTTACTCCACTAGCTGTTGAGTGCTTTATATCAGTTATAAAAATGTTTAAGCTTGTTGAATCCCAACAAATTAAATATAACCTCTGCATATATTTTGCTCCTCTATTGTTGAGCGCTTTAAATTATAACTAATTAAAAATGGAATTCTTTAAGATCTCTTCTCTAAAAGACATACCTTTACCTAGGAATAAGGACTTTCTAAAACAACTCAGAAAAATCGGATGGCATGCTTTTCATTTCGATAAATCTGATGCGAAAGAAAATATTTCCAATCTTGATAGAATCTTCAAATCCAAAAAGAATCCACCTTCCAACAAACTATTAATGGAATTTGAAAATGAGATTATCTCTATCATACAAAGCATTAAATTTAAGAAAAGCTACTTTGAAGGCCAGGATTACCTAAAGAGTCTCAAAAATAATATAGAAAGCTTTGAAAAAACGGAAAAAATTCTAGTTAAATCAGATAAAACCAACAATCTTTATGGAATGGAAAAGGATAATTACAATGATCTTATAGGAATTAAGGAAGAATTACAAAAGAGCAACCAGTGATGACCTTGAAAAACTAAATACGGAAGCTTCGTATATAATGCAGGAATTAGGCATCGAAAATAGGACTCAACTCTTCATACCTAGGAAACCAAAAATTAATATGAAGGACCATAAAAGACATTTTGAAATTGAATTACCAGTTAGATTGATTGCACCATCTAAATCGGACCTTGGCATACTTAGCAAGAATATTTTAGAAAGAATCATACCACAGCTTAAGGAAATATCTTATTTAAAATTATGGAATGGGACTAATGAAGTTATTGACTGGTTTAAGGACATTAAATATAAGCATAACAATAAATTTATTCAATTGGATATTAATAATTATTACTCATCTATCACTCCTAATCTACTTAATAAAGCCCTTACATATGCATTTAAATATACAGATTTAACTAGTAATGAAATGCACATTATCTTAACTGCACGTAAAACATTAATTAAATTTAACAACCACCTCTGGACTAGAGCAGATAGAGATAATAATTTTGATATTACTATGGGATCATCTGACTTGGCACAAATAACGGATCTTGTGGGGCTTTTTATTAACAATATTTTACATAGGAAAATACCGGAGATGACCGGTGGTTTATATCGTGACGATATGCTTTTACTTATAGAAAATAATAATAATTGTGAAATAAATAGGAAAAGAAAAGAAATTATACAATTTTTTAATTGCCTTAACCCTTTAGCATTCAAACCGACAAAAACCAACAAGATTATGTCCCCTTTCATTTATTCAAACCAACAAAAACCGACATTTAATACCACATGGAGATCTCCTTCTAAAAGTAAAAATTGACATCATCAAAATCTCGTCAATTCGAGATTACTGCGAGATAAAGCCCTTACGCGCGAAAATTAACTCTTAGTATAGTTAAAGAACTTGCGATAACACGCGTTTTTAACGTTCAAAGTGTAACATGGCTTCCGAAAGTAGCAACAACGAATTTGAAGGTTTTACATCCGACAGCATTCGAGATCAAAAAGAAACAGAAGATAATATTAGTGATTTATCTTCAAACGAATCAGATATATTTATTTCTGATATATCTGATGATGATGATGATAGTTACTTTCAAAGTGAAAGAGAAGATATAACTGACACCATTGAAAAAACAGCAATGTGGTTGAAAGAAACAACACCAATACATGTTTCGGATTTTACTGAAAATATTGGACCACCACACATTACCACCCGATGCTAAAGCACTGAATTATTATTTTTATTTTTACCACAAACTTTCTTCGAAGTGGTGGCAGAAGAGACAAATCGCTATGCCCAACAACGAATTTCTAACCGAGGAAAACCCGATCTGTTATGGCGTCCGACAAATTCTGCTGAAATGAAAGCGTTTTTTACCATAAATATTATGTTTGGTATTAAAGAATTTCCAAGACTGTGGAATTATTGGAGTACTGATATAAGGTTTGGTGACCCTTATATATCTAGTATGATGGCAAAAACGAGATTCATCAAATTAAACCAGTATTTGCACCTGGTTGATACTTCAAATACCCCTGGTAGAAATGAATCAAATTACGACCCACTGTACAAAGTACGACCATTAATTGAAATGTTGTCGGAAAAATTTAAAAGTGTGTATATACCTGGAAAAAATCTTAGTATTGATGAAGCTATGATTGGGTATAAGGGTAGGGTTCATTTCAGACAGTATATGCCAGCTAAACCCACCAAATGGGGCATCAAAGTGTGGGAACTGTGTGTGAATCGGACACAGGATACTGTGTAAACTTTGATGTTTACACAGAAAAAAAACATAACGGAGAGAGAAAACACAGGTTGGGTTACGATGTTGTGTGGTCGCTGACCCAACCCTTCCACTCTCAACACAAACATAGAAAAAAAAACGGTCAAAATATATATTTTGACCGTTTTTTTTCTTCAGTGCTTTTAGCAGAGGATCTTGCGCTTGTAAATTCGTACACCTGCGGCACAATAATGAGCAATCGGAAAGGGCTACCCCAAGAAATAAAAGATGCGAAACTGAAAAACAGAGGGGACATTCTCCAAATGCAAAAAGGGAACATGTTAGCCACAGTGTTCAAAGACAAACGGCAAATTTTGTTCCTGAGTTCTAACCAACAACCAGGTGTTGGGGCTGAGGGTAAACCTTTAGTTAACCTCTCCTACAATAAATATATGGGTGGGGTTGACAAATCTGACCAGTATTGTGCACATTACCCAGTTGGACGCCCTGGAAAGAAATGGTGGAGGTACATCTTATGGTTTTTAGTGAATTTAACCATTGTGAATTCTTTTATTGTATTTACTAAAAGCCACAAGGATCCGCCACCACCAAAGGACTACTGTCATATGAAGTTTCGCGTGGACATTGCATCCCAGCTACGTGGAGGATATACTTCTCGCAAACACAAATCTGGGAAAAAATCAAAATTAGCAGTGGTCCACAAAGAAAATATTGATTTTCACAAAGTGGAGAGAATTGATGGTAGGAGGAAGGTTTGCCGATTGTGCTCTTTGCAAAAGAGAAAAACTGTTAAGGGTTACGCAATCCAAACCCTATTTATGTGTTCCTTTTGCAAAGTGCCATTATGTAAAGGGTCTTTTGGGCAGTATCACGATAGAAATATTGTCTGACAATATTGAAAACAATCTTGAAAACAATATTTAAAAAATATATTAGAACATATATACAAAAACACCTGCATTCACCTGTCACACCTGTTAATGAACTTATATATTGGGAACATTCTGTTACGTAAATTTACACCGTACATTGTGTAAGAGTACATTGCCAATATTATTTTGACTGGTGAAAAGGTTTTATACATTTTTTTCAATGAGAATATTTGCCTGGAATGTAGAGAAAGACTAAAACCTTGTACTGATTACACCTGCATTTATAATTAATTCACCTGTTCGGAAAACTGCTAGAATTGATGGAAATCAGCATCTAAGTCATTATTGGATTTTTTTTTGCAACAAATCTAACAGGTAAGGCAGATAAAGTTTAAATTTTTGTGTTTATCCATAAAGTTATTACTTTTACACCTGTTAATTAATTTCACCTGCCCATAAAAGTCAAATTTAACAAAAAAAAAAACAGGTAAAAATATATAATTGTAAATTATAATTATTTAAACATCTACTGACAAAATTTCAAGTCTGCACATAGAAAATTAAAGTAATTACAAACAAATAAAATTGATAACCCTCTTGAGTATAATTAAGTGAAAATAATGCGAATAGATGAACATGACATTTGACAATTCAATCATCATCATCAGCGTTTAACGTCCATATTCCACGCTTGCATGGGTTTGGATGGGAGTTTTCCCACTTGAGGCAAGAGTGGTTGTCTTGCTCGCATAGGACTGTCTGGCGGGTTTTCTATGGCTGGATGCCCTTCCTAACACCAACCACATTTACAGTGTGGAACTGGGAGGTTTTTACCGTGTTACCTACACGGCCACATTACAGCGTGGACTGTGTTTTTTTGTCGTGACACCTACACGACCTCGTGAATGCTAAAGGGTTAATCTTAAAGTAGAAGTAGAGAATAATTATAAAATAGTTAATTTTTTAGATGTAACTTTAAACCTTAACACTGGTCTTTATTATCCATTTCATAAAATAAATGAAAATCTAAACTATGTTAACTTTAATTCCAATCACCCCAGATCCGTTAAAAACACTATTGTAAATTCTGTGCAGCAACGTATTTCTAGAATTTCAGCTAATAAAAATATATTTGAAGATAAGGCACAATATTATAATGAAGCGTTAGGTAGAGCAGGCTATAGTAATAAAATTAAATACATTGATAATAAGGATATGCCAACTAACCATAACTATAAATATTATAATAGAAAACCTTACACTAACTCGAAAACCAAAAGAAAAAATAAAACTAGAAATATATTATGGTTCGCTCCCCCTTTCTCATTAAGTATTAAAACTCCTATTGCTAAATTATTCTTTAAAGCTCTAGATAAATGCTTTCCTAGAACACAGATATTACTCAATATTTAATAGACATACTATTAAACTCTCATATTCCACAACTATGAATCTAGCGCAGAATATTTATAGAATTAATAATAGAAACTTAAAACGTAACCAGAATAGCATTAATACCCCTAGCAATATCCAATATAATGTTACGGCTCCCAGTAATCTAAATTTAGATAAATGTAATTGTAGAAATAAATCTGTCCTCTAAATAATAATTGTTTAGTTAAAAATATAGTATACAATTGTAATGTTGAAACAAATGTAAACTCCTTTAATTATGTAGGCTCTACCTCCACAGACTTCAAATCCCATTTTAATAACCACAAATGTTCTTTTACGAATATAGGTAAAAAATCTTCAACTTCTCTATCTAACTTACCATGGGACCTGAAATCAAAGAGCATTAACTATTCTTTACTTTGGAATATTATCTCCAAAGCTCCTTCATACACTACTTTATCCAAAAATTGTTCTCTTTGTGTCGAAGAAATATTCTTTATACTAAAAAGTAAGAACTCTATTAATTTGAGGAACAATTTATTTAGTTCTTGCAAATATCGTTTAAATTCAACTTTTAAATATATATATATAAAATGTAATATACGACTTATCTCTTTTACATAATGTCTTCTATATCCATATATGATTCATATACTTAATTTATTATTAGACCTATCGATAGATTATAAAATTCCTTTATATGATTGCTTGAAACTCCTTTAACCCTTTAGCATTCACATTGAATTGTCAAATGTCATGTTCATCTATTCGCATTATTTTCACTTAATTATACTCAAGAGGGTTATCAATTTTATTTGTTTGTAATTACTTTAATTTTCTATGTGCAGACTTGAAATTTTGTCAGTAGATGTTTAAATAACTATAATTTACAATTATATATTTTTACCTGATTTTTTTTGTTAAATTTGACTTTTATGGGCAGGTGAAATTAATTAACAGGTGTAAAAGTAATAACTTTATGGATAAACACAAAAATTTAAACTTTATCTGCCTTATCTGTTAGATTTGTTGCAAAAAAATCCAATAATGACCTAGATGCTGATTTCCATCAATTCTAGCAGTTTTCTGAACAGGTGAATTAATTAAAAATGCAGGTGTAATCAGTACACGGTTTTAGTCTTTCTCTACATTCCAGGCAAATATTTTCATTGAAAAAAATATATAAAACCTTTTCACCGGTCAAAATAATATTGGCAATGTACTCTGTAAATGTACGGTGTAACATTACGTAATAGAAAGTTCCCAATATATAAGTTTATACACACTTTAAAATTTTTCTGACAATATTTCAATTAATGGTCGTACTTTGTACAGTGGGTCGTAATTTGATTCATTTCTACCAGGGGCATTTGAAGTATCAACCAGATGCAAATACTGGTTTAATTTAATGAATCTCGTTTTTGCCATAATACTAGATATATAAGGGTCACCAAACCTTATATCAGTACTCCAATAATTCCACAGTCGTGGAAATTGTTTAATACCAAACATAATATTTATGGTAAAAAACGCTTTCATTTCGGCAGAATCTGTCGGACAACATAACAGATCGGGTTTTCCGATATTAGAAATTTGTTGTTGTGCATAGCGATTTGGCACAACTTCGAAGAAAGATTATGGTAAAAATAAAAAATAATAATCCAGTGCTTTAGCATCGGGTGGTAATGTGTGTTGTGGTCCAATATTTTCAGTAAAATCCGAAACATGTATCGATGTTGTTTCTTTCAACCACATTGCTGTTTTTTCAATGGTGTCAGTTATATCTTCTCTTTCACTTTCAAAGTAACTATCATCATCATCATCAGATATATCAGAAATAAATATATCTGATTCGTTTGAAGATAAATCACTAATATTATCTTCTGTTTCTTTTTGATCTCGAATGCCGTCGGATGTAAAACCTTCAAATTCGTTGTTGCTACTTTCGGAAGCCATGTTACACTTTGAACGTTAAAAACGCGTGTTATCGCAAGTTCTTTAACTATACTAAGAGTTAATTTTCGCGCGTAAGGGCTTTATCTCGCAGTAATCTCGAATTGACGAGATTTCGATGATGTCAATGTTTATTTTTAGAAGGAAATCTCCGTGTGGTATTAAACGTCGGTTTTTGTCGGTTTGAATAAATGAAAGGGGACATAATCTTGTCGGTTTTTGTCGCTTTGAATGCTAAAGGGTTAAGGAAATTTTTTTCTTGAAAACTTACTGAAGGGTCTAAGAAAATCTTTTGAAAATTCCTTTGAAAAATATAGAAAAACTATACTTTTATATTATATTTTCAAACGTTTTTAATATATATATATATCCAAATATTTAAATATGTGGAAAACATGATTTTTTATATATATATATGTGGTGTAACCTATGGTTTATGCTTTAAATATATTCTTAAGAAGATTTTTTAAATGTTTTAACTTTATAGCAAGTAAATTTTGTGACTTAGTATAAAATAACATAAGGTTCATGTTCTAATTATATTCTTAAGATTGAAAATTTAACTTCTTAACTTTATAGCATTTAATCCCTAGAGTTCTTAAAAAATCACTTATAACTTCCTTTACACTTCCTTACTGTTTTTATAATATAACTAAGTGGTTATTCTTTTGTAAACTCTCGAAAATTTTCCATAAATTTAGAATTATTTGGATGTTTTAAATTTTTGACTTACAACTTTAAATAAAATAAACTATAATAGATTTGCTCTAATGTAAAATAATATATATTTTTTAATAACTTATAATCCTTAACATACACATTTAAACTAATTATTAATTTATCAAATTAAATCTTTAATCTAATTTTTCAACCTATCATTATAAATATTATAATCAAAACATAACGAATCCTGCATTATAAATATTATTCCTCCACGCTATTCTATTCTTATCTTCATCAAAATCTCGTCAATTCAAGACTACTGCGAGATTAAGCCCTTACCACGAAAATTAACACTTAATATAGTGAAACAAGTTAAAACAACATGTGTTTTTTTAACTTTGAAAGTAGAACAGATTTTTTTTTTGTATCAACATGGTTTCTGAAAGTAGCGATACCGACTTTGAAGGTTTACACACGACATTCAGAATGAACAAGAAACAAAAGATAATATTAGTGATATATCATCAAATAAATCTGATGTTTATATTTCTGAAATTTCGTCCGACGAAGATTGTTATTTTGAAAGTGAAAGCGAAGCAGATCTCCAGGGCGCCATTGAAGATATTTCAGCAACATGGTCGAAAAATACCATACCAATACATGTTCCTGATTTTGTTGAAAATACTGGTCTACAGCATATATTACCTCCCGATGCTAAGCACTGGATTATTTCTTTTTGTTTTTGCCACAAACTTTCTTCGAAGTTGTGGCAAAAGAGACGAATCAATATGCCCAACAGCAGATATATATCAAAGAAAACCTGATCAGTTATGGCGACCGACAGATGCTGCGGGGATGCAAGCGTTTTTTACCATAAACATTATGTTTGGTATAAAACAATTTCCAAGACTGTGGAATTACTGGAGCACTGATATAATGTTTAGCGACCCTTATATATTGAGTATTATGCCCAAAACAAGGTATTTGAAATTAAACCAATATTTGCATCTGGTTGATACTTCAAATGCCCCTGCTAGAAATGATTTCAATTATGACCCTCTGTATAAAATTCGACCAGTAATTTAAATGCTCTCGGAAAAATTTAAAACAGTGTATATACCTGGAAAAAATCTTAGTGTTGATGAAGCTATGATTGGGTATAAGGGTAGGATTCATTTTAGACAATACATGCCAGCTAAACCCACTAAATGGGGCATCAAGGTGTGGGAACTGTGTGAATCGGACACAGGCTACTGTGTAAACTTTGATGTTTACACAGGAAAGAAACACAACGGAGAGAGAAAATATGGCTTGGGGTACAATGTTGTGTGGTCTCTGAGTAAAAATAAAAATAAAAAAATATATAAAAAATATTGAGAAAGGGAAAATCACATATATTCTCTATATATTTTTTATATACTTTTTTTATATATTTTTTTTTATATATTTTTACTTTTATTTTCATTTTTATCCTCCTTATATTTTATTTTATTCTTACTTTTATATCTTATTATAGTGTAATCTTCCCTATGCCTTATTATACATTATTAACGATAAATTATTCTTATTCCATTTCTAATTACCTCATGTACTTTCTCCTCCGTTATATATATATTATATGCCCTTTGTGTGTGTGTAGCCTCTGCACACCCTCTGCACCCTACTATCAATGCCACCCCATCTATGGCTCCACTAACCACTCGACTCCCGGGAATGAATATGACCCACACCCCACCCTCCCGCACCTAAATTAGAATTATTGTCTCCTGCTTTTGCTCTTTACTCTTTGTTCTTGAATGTTTGGTTGGTAGAGTCCATAACACCAATCAAAACCCTTTTATAGCTCTGAAGAATCCTACAGTTACGTAAGGAAGAAACATTGTAAGCCAATAAAAAATGTTTGATGTTGTAGACGCTCTTGTGTTCTTTATCATATATACGGCTCTGCTCCAAAGCATTGAGTTAATTATTATACTGCCAATACTTTAATGGGACATGGGTATACAATGCCTAACCTAAGTATATATATATATATACTATATACATATATATATATACTATATACATATATATAGAGTATATACATATATATATATATATATATATATATATATATATATACACAGTATATACAGGGGAACATCCACTCATGTAATAACACACTATATATTATATATTATGTATTTCGCTATGTGTCGCCGAAAGGTTATTTGGAGGGAACTCTCAGAGAGAGAATTTTTTTCTGTAGAAGTCTTCTCTATATGTGGTGTTTAGCATGAATTCCTCCTGTAATACTCTTCTTTGAGAGGAGCACGATATGTGAAGTAACATATATGTAAAGAGGGGGTTCATTAGTCTCCTCATGTTGGGATTCATAGCCTATTTCCATTTTTGTAGGTATCAAGCTGGAGTCAGGTAATTCGCCACTATACTCGTAGCTTGGTGTATTTTGAGGGTCATCTCCTCTTCCCATTCTGGATGTTTCTAGAAGTTCAGACACACGATTGCCCTCTGGAAGGGTAGTTGCACCAATGGCTCCACAGATTTCCTTAACGGAGCCTAAGGCTACTTTGTTTCCCTTGGCATAGTTGTATGATTTCCTGCACTGTCTCTGTCTATCTTGCGGCATTTTGGGCAGTGGTTTTGTTAGTTAAGTATGAAATCGAGTTAGTTTTTTTTTCTGATGCTGTACAATGTTATAAAAGTATGAAAAGTGATTGTATAAAAATAAAAAGTTAAGACCGTCTATAAAGTCCTTCAATGATACCCCCCAGATTTCTGTGCTTCTGTAACAGAATCATTAAAAGCCTGCCCCAATGTTCCGGGTCTAACTTTGCTAATCGCGCTTTTATTGAATGTTGAGATAAAACTTGTCGGATTTGGAAACCTGTTCACCATCTCTACCATACTTTCCGAAATTCCAAAGCCTATCTGATTGAGATCTATATCTGGATCCTCATCAACTTGTCCTTCCTCAGCATAAAAGAAGACTTTGTGCGGTTTGGATCTATGAGCCACTCTGAATGCGAGCGCGTCAACCAGACCAGATTCAACATGTCCTGGCTCTATATTTCGGGAATGAACAAATCTTTTATCCTTGCTGAGGCAACCTATCATTCCGAAGAATGTGTGTAGATAGGGATTGGAGCCTGCTGAGAAAACACATTTTTTTATCAAGCCGAGAGATTTTTGATAAGGGAAGATTTCAGTATTAGCTGCCCCTGTATTCAGGGCTTTCAATACTCTCAACATTTCTGTAGCACCAGCCTCATTGATTACGATACAGATCATATCTTCAAGCCTCAATTGGAGTGTTTTTCTGAAATGGTCGAGGACTTCTACTATGTGCATGCCCTCAAATCTGGTAAGAATTGTCCCTCTTCTCAAAAGGGATAGTTCATGATCCTCATGTTGAAATAGGAAATAATCCACGGAAGCCATAATCTGAAAGATTTGGTCATTTTTGACTATATGAGCTAGTGGTCCATTTATTAACATGTCGTGCATATACCGATATGGGTGCGTCATTCTATAATTGTTGAAATCCTTGACTAGATGTTGTTTGTAGTCACCCACTTCCAGGCTGGTGCCTGCATTTTCAACTTTGTACATGGTGACAATGTAAAGAAGAAGACCATGGTGATTACTGGGTGTTGAATCGGCCGCAGTTGGGGTCAGGAAGCTAGAGTCTTCATTAATTACAAAAAAATCGGCAGGACCCACTGACTGTCTTGTCTTCAAGAAATCGTATTGGAGCAAATCCTTATTAATATCAAACATTAAGTACTTCTGGCAATATCGGACCATAAAATGTAGGATATGCTTTGGAAGAATCTCCTGTGTATTGGATTTTGCAGCACCGTCTATATTTAGACTATGTTAGCTGCACCCTTCTTTTTTTTTTTGCCTCTGTGTTTCTGCTTTTTCTTTGCCTTGTTTTTTATGCATGCATGTTTTTTTTTTTTAACATTTTTCAAATCCTTATTCTGGATTCAACGTTTGGTAGAGCGAATAGCTCCCCCTTGTTGCATTGTTCACCATCTTACTCCACATGTGAGTAATGACATCGATTTTCGATGATTTGAAAATCTGGCAGGCAGTACTGTAGTAAGACGCCTCACGCCAGGATAATAGAACAACCCTAGTTATCTCCCGCTGGTTGAAAACACGAGAAGTAAACAGACAGCCACGAGAAAGCAGACTGATCACACGCCAGAAAACAGCCTCTGTACCACGCCACAGAAAGGGAACAGCAAACAATAAACCCCACAATACTTTTGTAATGGTAATACGTTCCTTTCACCACAACTGACCATGTCAACATTTGGTACGTTCCATTTGTAGTATAAATAAATCACCATTATTTACAATTGTTGACTTTAACTCTCGTTGTGGTTATTGTCTTGTTTGCGCACACACTCACTCACTTTGTTATAATTCTCACAAACACAAAATGGTAAATAGACGAGGGACCTTCCCTCACGTCTATGTCAATAAACTATCCAACTAGGATACATTACATTTTACCACATTTTTTCTGTAGAAGTCTTCTCTATATGTGGTGTTTAGCATGAATTCCTCCTGTAATACTCTTCTTTGAGAGGAGCACGATATGTAAAGTAACATATATGTATTGTCGCAGTGGAAACTGAGAACCACCTCCTCTCCTGCTGACCCAAATGTATACTGAAGACCAGAACACCACTTTCCACAATATAAGAGAAGAATGCGGTTGCCGGAATATTGATGACCAAAACATCACAATCCAAGGTCATGGCAAAACACAGTGACTGGTAAACACGACCTAAACATCACAACATGGACATCGGAACAACAGAGATCTAGGAATATCAGATATAATATCAATAAGAGCATCAATTGAATTTTTATCGCGTTGAAATACATTTAAATATGTGTCTGTGTGTATCAGACACACGTACACACGAAGAAACTGGTGACCTAAATGTACTTGTCATGCCTGACCGAATTCCCAGGAGAATTTTCGGTCAGTTGCTATCTTGACTGCTTGCCCTCACAGTTACTACGTAGCAGTTCTTGCACGTGACTGCTAGACCCGGATGAAACGAAGACGAAGAATTTCCTTGCGTACCGTTATTTACCACAGATGCGATTTCACTCTGCCTCATTAATGTTCAATCAACACCAAAGTTCTATGTTCTGGGCAATAGATTTGAATCCAATCACCGATAACATAGTTGGATGACCGATAATCAAACCGAACCGGAGTACTGTGATCCTTGTGATTTTGAGAAATACAACCATTGATAGTGTATCGAAGACCAGAAAACCATACTCCATAATATAGAACCAAGTGACTGATTTATGCGACCATAATAACACTACACACATATTGGGTCAGCAACGAACTAGGAATATTGGATGCTCCGTCAATGACCGGGTAAGCACAAATAGAATTCTATTTGCATTGAAATATACGAACTTGCGAATCTGTTGTGAGGTCGAACGCAAACACACACGACCGCACAGATAAGCGATGGACTATGCTCTATGGGTTGGACTTGCAAGTGCATTGAAAGATGTGTAACTCGAGTATACATATTATTTATTATTAAGATGTATAAACTTGACACACTTATTATCATCTTATATTCTCTCAACTAATCACATTATGATTATATTTCTCGGGTGGTGGATTGGCAGTATCGGTAGAGGGTCGGACGTCATGCTTTCCAGCATAGTTACGTCCCTTTACGATCTGAGTTCAAATCCCGCCGAGGTTGACTTTGCCTTTCATCCTTACGGGGTCGATAAAATAAAGTACCAATAATGCACTGTGTAATTGCTGGCCTTGTGCCTAAAGTAGAAACAATTATGATTATATTTCTCTCTCCCGTTTTCTCCTCCCATATTTATAATATTTTTATTTAACAAAATCTGTTTTTTTACATTGTGTTTTTCCCTTTCTGATACTTGCTTATATTTTTTATATATTCTCTATATATTTTTTATATATTTTTTTATTTTTACTTTTATTCTCATTTTTATCCTCCCTATATTTTATTTTATTCTTACTTTTATATCTTATTATAGTGTAA
>OZ024741.1:47058900-47076400 GCA_964016885.1 Eledone cirrhosa
AAAATCCAAGAAGGTCCATGAGAAAAATGGCAGAAGAAGCCGAAACATCGCCGAGAACTATGCGGAGGATATGTGGATGTCACCCTATAAGTTCCAAAAGAAGCAGCTTCTTTCTGCAGCCTCAATTGAAAAGAGGCTCTCCAGAAGTAAACTGTTATTGAACCGTATCAAGGATGGCACGCTGCAAAACATCATCTTTATAGATGAGAAGTTATTCACTGTGCACCAATCTCACAATCATCAAAATGATGGAGTACTTGCAAAAAGTCTCAAATCAATTCCTTCAAGTGTAGAAAAAGTGTTCAGAACAAAGAAACCAGCATCAGTGATGCTTTAGGCAGCCATTTCTGAAAGAGGGAAGTCTCCTCTGATTTTTGTGCCTCAATGAGTTAAAATTAACAAATAACTTTACATGAAGGATATTTTGGAGGGAGCACTGATGCCATGTTTATGGCGATGACATTTGGACTCTCCAACAAGATGGAGCAATGAGCCACACTGCTCGCGTAACACAATAGTGGTGTAGAGATCATTGTCCTGCATGGATCAGTAAGAAGAGTGGCCTCCCACATCACCAGATCTCAACCCTCTCAATTTTTCTTTATGGTCAATTCTTGAGAGTGAAGCCTGCTTTACTCCTAGCCAAAATATTGAAACTCTAAAATCAAAACTGAATGGGAGAAAATACCCATGGAAACTGTTTGTGCAGCCATCGAAGACTTTCCTAGAAGACTTCGAGCGGTAGTGAGAGCTAGAGGAAAGCATTTCGAATACATTTTTGGGCAGTTGTTTAATAGTATATTACTTATTATTTGTTGAAGTCAGATCTTGAAATAAATGTTTTTTTCAAGAACTATTTACATTTTATTTTGTAACAGTTTTTATGCCCCGCCCTGTATATATATATATATATATATATACAGTATATACATATATACAGTATATACATATATACAGTATATACATATCTCCCCACCCTTATTCCTTTTGCCTTTGACCGCCCCCTTACCCCCACACTTTTCCCCCACTAACACCACTAACACACCCCTCCTTTTCACCGCCCACCCCACAACTAACAATACTAACACTTCCACTCCACCCCTCATCTGACCACCCTTCCCCAACTAACATACTAACATCCCTCCCTTCTTCTCCTCCTCCCCCCTCCTTATCACACGCACACACCCACCGGCACATATATACACGCGCTAACACTAAACACACACCCTACTACCACCACTAACCCTCACCCCCACACCTCCATCCCACCACCCCGCAACTAACCTCACTAACACCCCCTAACCCCAAGCACACAAACACACGCACCCACTTACACCACCCACCCCACACGCAACTAACCTCACTAACACCCCCTAACCCCAAGCACACGAACACACGCACCCACTTACACCACCCACCCCACACGCAACTAACATCACTAACACCCCCCAGCCCCACGCACACGTACCCACACACCCTCGTACACCACCAACTCTACACACCCTACCACCACTAACCCCCACTCACACCTGCATTCAACCCCTCCCCACCTCCCGTATACTAACACCCCTTCATCAAACTACACACACACCAGTACACCACACTCCCTCCATAGAACCACACACACCTTTCTCTCCCCGCTCCACCCACACCCTCGCTCCACACTCACTCATCCCACTAACACCTCTACTAATACACACACACACACACACCCTCCTCACTCCAACTTTCACACCCACCCATCCTCGCCCCTTTACCATTCCACCGACGGCTGCTATGCCCTCTGACCACCTCCCAGCACAAACAGACACACAGCACTCCCACTGCTTGACCACTTCCTGTTGCGCGCGCACCCCACATCTCTCCTCTTCCGACCATCGCTTCATGGAATACTCGCACGGAGAAATTGACCACCACAGAATCCACTAAACACCTTTGGATTTTACCAACTTTTCAACCATCCTCTTACGTAATCACCTATATAACTCACCCACACACACACCCCAAAAAAATTTTTTTCTTCCCACGCCACCTACACCGACAACACGCTTAAACCCCACACACACGTGCTTTCCACCACATATTTACACCCTCAGCCTCCTGATTCCTCTCCCCCCACCCCTCTATCCACACACGCAGACACTCCGACCACCCCCCACACACACACCTCTTCCTGAACATGCAACCCCGTTCTTCCCCCAACCCTTACTTTCACATACACACACACACACACGTACACCTACACACACACACACCACTTTCAGCCCTCCCCGCTCGGACACCCCGTCTCCCTCTCCCCACTCCACCCACCACCACCCCTACACACCCCACACCCTTCCATCACCTGTTTTACCCCCCTTTTAATTTCAATTTATTTTGATCATGCTTTTATATTTAAATTTATTTCATTCCTTGTATTTTGATCATGCTTTATTTTTATTTTTTTCATTCGCACCGTTTCCTTTCGCTATATGTCTCTCCACCACTCCCCTACACACCCTTTGAACTCTGTTCCCACACACTTCTCACCTGAGGAAGGGCTTATGCCCGAAACATCGTCCCCCACCAACACCCCACTCTCCAGAATGTGAAATTAATAAACATTCGTTGTACTGCCTCTCTGTTTTGTCCCTGTTCAAATTTTTCCATTATATATATATATATATATATATATATACAGTATATACATATATACAGTATATACATATATATATATACAGTATATACATATATACATATATATATACAGTATATACATATATACAGTATATACATATATACAGTATATACATATATACATATATATATATATATATATTGTTATACTTTGGGAGGGTCATGTTGCCAGAAACGAAATATATATATATATATATATATATATACATATATATATATATAATTATCTCCAATTCATTTGTCGAGCAATATTTGGCCATGACTGCTACTATGGTAGTAAGCTGGCCGCTGTCTTAATAACTACTCGCTTTCCACTGATTGACCTCGATGTCACGTGATTGATTCTTTTTGAATTTGCCACAGACGAGGAGGCAGTGATTTTCTCAATGGCTTGGAATCCAGTCCACGCTTTGCTATTTCCATTCCACTGAATTTTTTTTAATAAGTTTCCAGTGTCCTCGCTATGCCTGGAGACCTATACGGAAAAAGACTTTCCTGATGACGGAATGATTTTCTATGTGTTTCTTCGGAAAATATATTTACTCCATTCCAGAAACTAATTAGTTGGAAGTGATTTTTTAGTAAGTAAGTTAATTTTATAATTTTCTTATTTTACGTCTCTCATATATATATATATATATACAGTATATATATATATATATATACATATCCAGTATATGACGATATCCCATCGTCATACACTGGAGGCCCCCGTTACATGCATGAAAAAATGTAGGATGCTCTCACCTATGTCCGCCATTGTTGCCGTCCTGATTTTTTTTTATCACCTTCACATGCAATCCAAAATGGTTTGACGTCCAGTCTCACTTACTTTATGGCCAAAATCCTTCACACAGGCATGATATCACATCTAGAGTGTTTCACCTAAAGCTTATGAAAATGATGGATGTTATAAAATACGGACAACTTTCTGGACCAGTAAGGTGTTTCATGTACACCGTAGAATGGCAGAAGAGAGGATTCCCACATGCCCATATTCTCCTTTGGCTTAAAAAAAAACTCATGTTAACTGATGTTGATTCCGTTATAAGTGCTGAATTGCCAAATCCCCAAGAAGACCCTGTCCTTTTTCAAATTATAAAAGCCAACATGATCCATGGACTGTGTGGCCACCTAAATCCAAAATCTGCATGTATGATAATGGGAAATGTACAAAGCGTTACCCACGTAAACTTATCCATGTGACCAAAACTGGTGATGATGGCTACCCTTTATACCGTCGCAGGGCACCGCAGGAGGGTGGACATACGGCAACTATAACAATGGTTGGTGGTCAAGATTTCAATATCGACAACCGATGCGTTGTACCACATAACAAGGTGCTTTGTAAAATGTTTTCAGCCCACATTAATGTTGAATTCTGCACCTCCGTAAAATCAATCCAATACATCTGCAAGTATGTTCATAAGGGAGCCGATCAAGCAGTTATTGAGTTGGCTAAGACCGATAACCCTGATGCCGCCACAGATGAAGTCACATTTTTCCAAACTGGACGCTACATCTCTTCTAACGAGGCATTTTGGCACATATTTGGTTTTCCGATCCATGAACCTGCAGTTATTCACCTCAGTGTTCATTTGGAGAATGGTCAACGGGTGTATTTTAACCAAGAAAATATGCTTGACTGTGCAAGACAACCTCGAAGAACGACCATTACCGGATTCTTTGTACTTCTGACTCTCTTGCCAGAACACTTCTTTATGCGGAGTTGTCTACATTCTACACGTGGAATAAATTTTCAAAGAAGAAAGCGAGGACGCATTTCACAAAGGGATGCTACGATGTGTGAGTCTGATGCCCTCTCAAGACTGTACACAGTTCACCCGCTCAATTCAGAATGCTTTCACCTTCTATTATTTCGTCTTCTATTGCACGTTGTCAAAGGTCCAACTTCCTTTGAAGACCTTCGTACCGTCAATGGCCATATTTGTTCAACATTTAAAGAGGCCTGCTCCAAATTAGGTCTTCTCGACAATAATGACCACTATGACCACGCCGTCCATGAAGCATCAATGTTGCAATCACCAATTGCTCTTTGTAAGCTTTTCGCCGTTATGCTGGTGTACTGCAGTCTTGGGAATCCAGTCTTTTTGGGATAAATATCGAGACAGCATGTGCTTGGAGATCCTAATGCAATCTCGCTTCGCGACCACACACATGAATTTACAGTTTACACCTGAAATGTACAACTGCGATCTCATATTTCTAGAAGATATACTTATACTTTTGGAAATGGGTGGCCGTCCTTTGAAGAACTACCGTATGGAATCCCCTAAAAGAGAAAATGAGGCTGTTTGTAACCGCCCCCTACTAAGGGATACATGCTACCATGCTGCCAGGCTTCTGTCCTACGTTCAAGAAAGAGAAAAACTTTTGAATCTTGAACAAGCTGATGTCTATACTTTTGTTTTGACCATGCTTGAAGGCACCAGCGGTGGCATCCACTTCCTTGATGCACCAGGTGACACAGGAAAGACATTTGCCAAAGTTCGCCAATGTGGACAGATTGCCTTTGCAATGGCGCCTTCAGGAATAGCAGCAACACTGCTAGACGACGGCAGAACAGTCCATTCATCATTTAAGCTTCCCCTTAACATCGGTCATGTTGAAAATCTAACCACCAATACAAAGAAGAATTCTGATGAGGCTGCTGTCTTTCAAAAATGCAAATTGATTGTCTGGGACGAGGCAACAATGTCCCACAAGAATGCACTTGATGCAATCAATGCAACGCTACAAGACCTCCGCTCCAACTCTAAACCCTTCGGTGGCGTCGTTCTGCTTCTTGCTGGGGATTTTCGTCAAACTCTTCCCATTGTCCCAAAAGACCAACCAGTTGATGAAATAGATGCTTGCATTAAACATTCTCATCTTTGGCGTTTCATCCAGTCGAGAAAGTTAACCATCAACATGCGATCGATTCTCCACCAACAAGACGGTGACAATTACTTTGCTTCAAAGTTATTGGATGTTGGTAATGGGAACTTACTAATCGACGTAAACAGTTTGGTTGACATAAGTACCATCGGTAACTACGTCTCCAGCCCTGGGGACATTTGCACAAGAGTTTACCCCGACCTCTCAACAAATTACGTCAGTCATCAATGGATGTGTGAAAGGGCTGTCTTAGCCCCTACAAATGCCACCGTCCAAGCTCTTAACACATGTCTGCTTCATCAACTTCCTTCCCAAGAGCGATGTTATGCTTCGATTGATTCGATTACGGATCCGACGCAAGTAACGTTTTATCCAACAGAGTTTTTAAACTCACAAGAGCAATCGGGAATGCCACCGCATAAACTCTGCCTAAGACTTGGAAGTCCCATCATACTCGAGAAACTTGGAACCTCCTCGGCTTTGCAATGGCACATGCTTGGTTATAATGCAAATGTTGGATGACGTTCTCGAGGCTACAATCATTACGGGAAAAGGCGCTGGCGACTCTTTTTATTTCCAGAGTTCCACTTATTCCAACTGACTGTGTCTTTCCGATGAAAAGAGTCCAATTCCCCATTCGATTAAGTTTTGCAATGACCATTAACAAAGCCCAGGGCAGTCACTAAAAGTGGTTGGGCTGGACCTCAGTACTCCATGCTTTTCACACGGACAACTGTATGTGGGATGTTCAAGAGTTGGAAACTTGGCCAATCTCTTTTACTACACTCCCGGAAGATTGACAAAAAATTGGTTTACAAGGCAGCCGTACAATAGTTTTTCCATAGAGTTGAAAGCCGCTTCAAGTTGATCCTTATTGCGATTACTTACTTTTCACAATAGGTAATGTTACTCTTCCAACAAATGCCCATTGATGAAATCAACCATTTTTTTTCATTTCAATGGACAGCCTTCCACATGCCCCAGGTTATTTCATAATTTAATTAAACATGTAGCTTCTTACAGATTGCCTACATGTCAACCGAACTGTCGTCTATGCTTTTTGTACCGATTCTTCAGCCATTCAGTCAATTAAACGACATTCCAAACGATATTTCCATTTTTCTCTATTTTCACGTTTTTCTCTATTTTTGATTATCGATATTTTCACATTTTAATGAAAGAAATCTATCTGTAAATAAAACATGCTCTTTTTGAATACCGTCTCATTATTGATTGAAAGAGTTGACCACGTAAAATTATCCTCCATGTTAAACATCGACAAAACGGAATTTCACCATTAAGACTGCAGTCCTACCAAGTACTAACACTATATAAGTCCCGTTCTGTCTGTGTGTAAAGTATTATAACTTGCGTATTGTTCACCTGTTCTCGCTAAAATTTACACGTTGCCAAAGGAGGATGCGAGACGTGTCAATAACTATTTATTGCATAATTGTTACTTTCAAAGTGATAATCGCCATTTTTCTAATCTTTGTGTGACTTTGCTTTAAAAAATCTCCATTAGAACTGCCATAAGCAGAAATGCGGTTGAGAAAGAGAAGTAGAAAGTGCAGAGTAGAAGAGAGAGATGGACAGAAAAAGAAAGAGAGAATGTCTATAGGAGGGAAACAGCAACAGAAAGAAAGAAACAAAGAAAAAAGGAGAAAGGAAAGAGAGAGAGAGAAGGCTGTGTGGTGTGAGAGAAGGGACTGGCAAAAAGGGAGAGAAAGAAGAGGCTGTGTCAGAGGGGAAAGAAAGAGAGAGTGAGACAGTAAGTAACCACATGTGAGAAGAGAAGCAGACATAAATATTAAACACGATATTAGAAAAATATTTTTGTAATTATGACGATATTTTATATATGCATGCATGCATGCATGCATAGATAAATACATACATATGTTTACAGTATATAAGGGAGAGGATTAGGAGTGTGTAACACTCCACTTATCCAATAGGCAGTATAAGGTTAGCTCGATGTCTGAGGACAGAGCCGTAATATAATTAACAACAAAGAACGTTTAGAGCATAGGTATATCTTTACTTGCTAACAGTGTTTCGTCCACACTATAAGTGGGACTCATCAGATCATGAAGAGTGATTACATATTACACAAGCAATAACAAAGCCAAGACAGAAGAATATATATGGGGATGCCATAAGTTGGGGGGAGTTTAAAGAGTAGAGTAAATAGAGTGTAGAAAATAAAATTGGAGGATAAAGAATAGCGAAAAGTAAAAAATAAACATTGAAGAAATAAAAACTAAACATTGAAAAATAAGCATTGAAAAATAAGAGGTGCTATCAGTCACAGTTGGGCAGGGTGCTGTTAACATACAGTTACATACAAGCATACGCATAAGCATGAGCACCCGCATGCAACCACACAACAGGCAGCCATATGCAACACATATAGTATAGACTAATACAAATAACATATCATGGACGAGTATGCAAAAGCTAAGAGATGAATGGTGGATATACAATGGGTAAAAATACAATGGGTAAAAGTAAGATAAACAAAGGATAAAAATAGATTAACCATAGATAAAAAAATAGATTAACCATGGATAAGAGATAGAGAATAGATAAGGAATAGACAAGAATAGATAAGATAGATAAGAGTAGATAAAAATAGATAAAAAATAGATAAAAAATAGATAAAAAATAGACAAATAATATATATAAAAAATATAAAAAATATATATATAAAATATACAGATAATAGAGATAAAGGGTAAAGAATAAAATAAAATAAAATTATATAAAATAAAATACAATGAAATAAAATAAAATAAAGTAAAGTGAGATAAGATATATATTTTTTTAATATATTTCTTGAATATATCAGGGGCACACGAACGCCTTAAGTGTTACAGTTAGCCATATCACAACAATCAAATGTTCAAATGAGATTTATAATCAACAGGTGCTATGTCCACACTCGATTGAGTTGACCATTGCAATGCAATGTTTACAGGTATATTTATATATCGCCATTTTTTTAATCCTTATGGGACTGCATTCAAAATCTTCATTAGAAGTCCTAAATAAATACATACATATGTTTTCAGGTATATTTATATATATATATCGCCATTTTTCTAATCCTAATGGGACTGCATTCAAAATCGTCATTAGAAGTCCTATAAACAGCAACGAGGAAAATTTCTTTGATTTGATTTGTTTCAGATTTATTCAATTACAGATTTTCGATGAGATCGAGTCCTGTTCTGTCTGAGTGTGTAAAGTATTATAACTTGCGTATTATTCACCCGATCTCTTAAAATTTTACACATTGCTAAAGTAGGATGCGAGATGTTTTTATAAAAGAAACAACCACTTTAGATGACGCTGTATATTGTGTATTATAAGACTCTTTTATTAATTAGCACTGATGAACTGTAATACTTCTAGAACCTACAAGGTAGTCACGCATTGTACTCAGTAATTTGATTGCCGATGTCACAGAATATAGTTGCTGTAAGCGACAATTCTTTAACGACATGTACATAACATTTACAGCATTGCGTTTCACAATTTCTTCTCGGTGATCAGTCAGTTTGTAATATTTATTTTATAGCACATTGAATATTTGCAGTAGGTTCTGTAGTATATCAGTCTCTGGTTGACAGTTAATATATATATACATATATATATATGGTAGCTGCCAACTCGTTTTCGAGTACGGCCACTACTTTATATCCATGTAGGAGAACCCCTACCGATGCGCTAAACAAGTGTGACTTTTTAGTCCAGCCAGCGACTTGAAAACTCTGGTACAAACACTACACCTGTGACAATTATTGACACATAGTGCAGGGCTCATGGCACCATGTGACGACAAGTGCAGAGAGATCTCCAGATATAAAGCAATGCCTGTGCCGTGAAGCTTTTATAGTGAGCAAAGGCACTGCACAAAGCCAGTCCCACTCTCTTAACCAAGATGATATTTACCAAAAAGAATAACAAGTTAACATCATTGGATACCATCAGGGTTGCAGGTGTTATATCAGAGTTTTCTTCCTCTTAGAATTCTGCCTTGACAAAGGCTAAGGGGTCATCTCTCCCGGTGATTTTGGATGGCCATTGACTCTTAAGAGCTCCTTTGCCCTTTGACAGGTTTTGTTTTTAGTCCTACAGGATGTCCAAAGTCACCCTCCTCACCAAGAAACCTTGGTGGGATTGCCAGTTTAGTCGCCAACGACCTGACCATGAGACAGGTTGTACTGGGATACATGTTACCAGTAGCACCAACTGGTGACCTGACCATATATATATAAATATATATACATACACATATATTTACATACACACATACATATATATATATATATATACACATACACATATATATACACATATATATACATACACATATATTTACATACACACATATATACACATATATATACATACACATATATTTACATACACACATATATATATATATATATATACACATACACATATATATACACATACACATATATATACACATACACATATATATATACACATATATATATATACACATATATATATATATACACATATATATATATATACACATATATATATACACATATATATATATACACATATATATTTAAAGATTTACATATACATAAAGTCACATATATATGTGGCAACTGGTCACGTTGTGGCTCAATGAAGAATTAATAAATTAAATAAGCAGAGCAATATATCATAAATCATGTCCTTAGAATTATTAGATAAAATATATACCATTTCCTCTCCCAATTAGCATAATTAACCATATAAAAAATCAATTAGACCAGGCTATAAGAATAAAGGCTCCTATGAAGAAATATTTGATAAATAACCGAAAGTGGCCTCTTCGCGGTGACCCCAATAGAGTATTTACCCAACATTTCAACAGCATGTAGAAACTGACCAAATATACCGTCAACCATACACAATTAGGTGTAAATTTAAAATTAGAAGAAACGTGTACATACCGTAATTACATCTCATTAATTAAAGTTGGGATTAGCAATGAGTATAGCCCCCTCCTGTTCATCATAGTCCTGCAGGCAATAATGGAGCAGTTTAAGACCGGATGCCGATGGGAACTCCTGTATGCTGATGACCTCGCACTTATAGCTGAATCTATGGTAGAACTAGAGAATAAATTCCAAACTTGGAAGCAGGGACTAGAAATGAAGGGTCTCAAAGTCAACATGACAAAGACTAAGGTCCTTGTAAGTAGACGAGAAAACAGAACCCAGATCCCCTCAGGGAAATGGCCTTGCTCAGTATGTAGGAACTCCATTCTCTGCTCCAAATGCAAACAATGGGTACACAAGAGATGTAGCGGGATCTCAGGAAGCTTAATTAAGAATGTAGGCTTCACATGCAGCAGCTGTGCTGGGACAGCAAGCAGCACAGCCACAGGAAACAAATACCACCAATCTCTGGGAGGGCTCTGTAGAAACAGTAGACAGCTTCTGCTACCTAGGTGACCGAATTAGCAGCGGTGATGGGTGTTCAGAAAGTACAATAACTAGGGTAAGAACGGGATGGAAGAAGTTTAGGGAACTACTACCACTGCTAGCTGCAAAAGGCTTCTCCCTCAGAATGAAAGGCAGACTGTATGATGCGTGTATCCGAACAGCGATGTTGCATGGTAGTGAGACCTGGGCGCTGAAGGTGGAACATTTACGTAGATTAGAGAGAAACGAAGCCTGCATGCTCCGATGGATGTGTAACAGTAATATACGTGAACGACAAAGCATAAATGAATTGAGAGAGAGGCTGAGCATAAGAGGAATCAAATGCTGTGTGCAGGAGAGGCGGTTGCGCTGGTATGGACATGTGATGCGTATGAAGGATGACAACTGCATAAAAAGGTGGAGAGCACTAGAAGTTGATGGAAACCGCGGAGTGGGGAGACCCAAGATGACCTGGGATGAGGTGACAAAAGCCAACCTTACCCAATTACACCTCTCAAAGGCAATGACACACGACCGTGACCTCTGGCGTCACGCAGTAATACAGAGTACCCGACCTCCCGTGGGTACAAGCTGAAGCATATAGACAATATGCCACCACACCCCCCACCGCAAGGTGGTCGTGGAGGTGCCACGGCAAAAAAGCACCCAGCCCACACTGTAAAGTGGACGTGTAGGCGCCACGAAAAAGCACCCAGCACTCACTGTAAATGAGGTTGGTGTTAGGAAGGGCATCCAGCTGTAGAAATCAAGCCAAATCAGTTCCTGTATGAGCAAGGCATGGTCAGCCGACCAGACACTGCCCACAACAGGACAACCCGTCTAACCCATGCTAGCATGGAAGAACGGACGTAAAACGGTGATGAAGATGATGATACATACATATACATATATACATTTATATACATATACATATATATACATATACATATATACATATATATACATATACATATATATATACATACACATATATATATACATACATATACATATATATATACATACATATACATACATATATATATATACATATATGTACATATACATATATATATATACATATATGTACACATATATATATATATACATATATATACACATACATATATATATATATACATATATATACACATACATATATATATATATACATATATATACACATACATATATATATATATATTTTAAAATTAGAGATAAGAGGGATCAGATGTTGTTTACTCGAGAGAAGGCTGCGTTGGTATGGACACGTGATGCGCATGAAAGTCGATAGCTGTATAACAAAGTGCAGGGCAATAAAGATAGACGGTAGCCACGGAATAGGCAGACCTAGAAAAACATGGGATGAGCTGATAAACTCCGACCTCACACACTTACACCTCTCCAAGACAATGTCACTGGACCGTGACCTTTGGCGGTACTCAGTAACAGAGAAGACCCGCCTTGCCAGTAGGCATCTCTAACAAAATACACCCCGTCCCGCCACCACCCCCACCCCATCCACACCACCCCGTTCTATGTAAAGTTATGTTGGTGCCGCGCCATCCAGGCCGAAACAAATGAGATCGTGTAGGTGTCACGACAAAAAAACACACAGTCCACGCTGTAATGTGGCCGTGTAGGCAACACGGTAAAAACCTCCCAGACCCACACTGTAAATGTGGTTGGTGTTAGGAAGGGCATCCAACTGTAGAAAACCTGCCAGACAGTCCTATGCGAGCAAGACAATCACTCTTGCCTCAAGTGGGACTACCCCCGTCCAAACCCATGCAAGCGTGGAACACGGACGTTAAACGTTGATGATGATGATGATGATGATATACACATACATATATATATATATATATATACAAGTAATCCCATTCACCAAATCCATGGCTGCTTTCCTTCACGGTATAATGTAATGTACACATTTTTCTTGCATTTCTACAATCCACTCAATTCCATAGTCTATCCCATCCGACAATTCTATAGCATTTTCTATTCCCCGATTCCAATCCTTGCTTCACTACTCGCTATTCTATCCTATTTCCAAAACAAATCCTCCTGTATTTTGTCGTATTTTCCAAAACAAATCTTGTATTTTTATTATTGCTTGTTAAATACGAGGTTTTTGTCGTATTTTACAAAACAAATCTTGTTTTTTTATTATCGCTTGTTCTCGCTAACAACTCAAAACCCCTCCCTCCCGCCCCCACGCACCACCATTATTATTACGTGGACCAATCATAAGCCAGAGGCCTATACTATCGCTTACCTGGTTGCCTTTCGATATGACGGATGGATGGACTACGGAATTCTGGAGAGTTGAAGAGAGAAAAATCTGGACGCTCAGCGACAATGCCAAAGATAAAGACAAATTCACCTCGTGGACGAGAATGCGAGCATTCCTCTTTGTTTCGGCCGCGGATGGCTAACAGACTCAGACGCACCTACACCTAACAATAACTATATCGGCCTTAACAACTCCTTGGCAGTATCCAATAGTGTTGGCAACGGCATCCGCAGACGCAACCAGCATAACCACAAAATGACTGGCGAACATGCAGGACATGACGTGCTGTGGGTTGTAATGGTGCTAACGACAGCTGCGGTAGCGTGGGTAACAACATAGGCAGCAACAATGATGGCCTTACCGTGGGAAATAGAAGGAACCGCGACAGAAATTGCAACTGCCGCGACAGAGGATACTGCTTGACTGATAGGGTTATATATAGATGCACTATAACTAGCCACAATAGCGTTAAACATTATATAGGGGCTACGTTCAAAATTAGGTTTCGAACACATCTCCACTCTTTCACAAATAAAAAACTAAGACACTGCACTTCGCTCGCAGACTACATCACATCACTAAAGGACTTAAACATCAGCTTCTCCACGCACTGGGATATTGTCGGCAGGGCTGCACCGTACAACTTCAAGAGGGAATGCGATCTTTGCCTCATGGAGCTCTACCACATCATAACTGCACCCCACGAGCTCATCAACAGCAGAGCTGGAACAGCGATAAGTTGTACACATCGCTTAAAAATATCCTTCAGATGGGTTAAGGATGAGGAGTGAAACCGTGCACCGGATCTCCCTGCAACAAGTCTTAACACCCCGGCGAGCAGGCGCTGCAAAAGAACACCCAGGAAACTATCCTTGCATACCAGACCCAGCCTCAAACGACTCAGACAAACAGATGCAGCAAATAAAAAATTAAAAAATTAAAAAAAAAACGGCCAGAGTTACCTCCCTTGACCTGCTGCAAAATCAAAACAAGCTATTTTTGCGAGCAATGAACCTTGACGTGGATTTAACCCCAAAAACTCTTTCCGAGCAATGTAAGGAGCACTTTTGATTATTTATGCCCTTGAGAAGCCCAACTGGGCGAAACGTACGTAGGTGCAGTTTTAAATAAACATGTTTTACCGGTCTATGCTCCGATTTCTTACTTTCCCACGTGCTTACGCTGTGCTAATTCTCTAGCCCACTAAATATTAACACTTTGAATATTTAATACTGCCGGCACTAGTATCGAGCACCTTTGGCATACGCTACTTGGCAAATAACTATATGTATCACCTATCTTCCCCTTTTTTTTCTCTCTCTCGATACTTAAATACTGTATTACCGTGCTCCTTTTGTAGAGCATCTCACCTTATTTGCCATTATGTTGGAGAACCAGCCGTTACCCATGTCTCTCAAGTGTATCCCCTTACCCAGCAAAAAAAACCTACCTCAAACTGCTTATAGACGCTACTAATTCGTTTATACGGAGAGTCAGATGGAAGGCCTACCACCTGGATAAGAACACCCGTAACCTTCCTGAACCCAAAGAGAGGTATGGCTTCAAAACATACCGAAACCCACTGCACAATACCTTACTGGACTCCTTTGAAGAGGACCTACTGAAAATGATCAAAAACGTTAAGTTCAGAAAGAAACACCAATGCAGCAATCCATTCTTAACATCCCTTGATACACTAATTACTAAGATCAAGAATGACCCGCACCTCTTTGTCACCTCCGACAAAACCCAAAAGCTGTACAAGATGGACGCGAGTAAGTATAAAAAATTCATCTATAAGGAACTACATAAAGACTACAAAAAGACACCTGCTAGTACCCTAAATGACATAAATAGAGTAGGGAAGGATATAGTCACCAGCTTAGAAATAGAAAAGTACACTAACCCGTACGTCCCTCTGACGCCTAAATTCTCTCTTAAGGATCACAAATATGACTTTAATGAAAGCCCCTCTATTACACTAATATGCCCCTCTACATCAGATATAAGTAAGATTAGTAAAGTGATCCTCGACAGAGTACTACTGGAGCTTACTAGAAAGGCTAAGGTCTGCCTCTGGGGCAACACCGACCAGGTCATAAATTGGTTCACCGAGTTGCCGGATAAAGCCACCCTGAAGTTCATCCAGTTTGACATAGACAGTTACTACGCCTCTATCTCCCTCATACTCTTAAATAAGGCACTTATCTTAGCTAAATCTAACACTAGCCTCACTAAAAAAGAAATTTACATAGTTCTAGCGGCACGTAGAACCATTATCCAGTTCGAAGGCTCCCACTGGACCAGAACCAACCGTCCTGATAACTTCGATGTCACGATGGGGTCCAGTGACTCAGCGCAAGCAACTGACCTGGTCGGGATATACCTCCTACATAAGCTTAGGGAAGAGATACCGGCCCTACAAGGAGGTGTATATAGGGACGACGCCCTGTTTACCGTTAGGAACCATAGCCCCCGTAGGATAGAGAACCTTAACAAACATATACACAGGTTCTTCAAGTCATACAGCCTATCCGTAACTATGGACCTCAACCACAAGGTTGTCAACTTCCTGGACGTGACCCTGGAGTTGAGCACGGGCTTATACAAGCCATACAATAAGCCTGGATAGTGCCTCTCTTTTATTAATTATGCCTCCAACCACCCTAAGCGGACTCTCAACTCCATAGTCTATAGTATCTCACATAGAATCTCGAGACTATCCGCCAATGAGGATATCTTCAACCAAGCGGCAGATTACTACAATAGGGCCTTGATAAGCGCCGGCTTTAACCGAGGAATTTCCTACATCCATAACGCTAGCTCTAGAAACCACCCCCTTCATAAAACGAATGTTATAGTAAGCCATACCTATAACCGATCACGCGGCGACCTCGTTGAAGTCGGATATAATTGAATAGATAACCGCACTAAAGATCACGACCCCGGCGACGGTAACCACTGTACATTACTCGAACTATTCCCCTATTACAAAACCAACAAAGGCGACGGCCTACTACCAATGCCTTCCAACCAACATCTTCCTGTACATAAACATGGAAGAGGTAGGAAGAGTGCACCCGAGCATAAAGTGAAAGGGCACCGAACAGGCGACTGCGCACTAACACACATAAGAGCGGTCACCTAGATGGAACCACCCGTAGCAAACGTACAAGGACACATAATCGCCACCGTAACGTCCTATGGTTCCACCCCTTCGAACTCTCGGAGTGTGGCCTCCAACATACCCCGGATGTTCTTCGAAGCCTTAGAGAAGAACTTCCCGCCCAACCATAGGTATAGAAAAATTCTTAATAGGAACAATATAAAACTATCCTTCTCTACTACCCCTAACCTAGCAGACATCATAGGAACAACGAACCACAGTAAGATCACCAAGACACAGCACCTCTACTCAGACGCACCTACACCTGACAATAACTATATCGGCCTTTACAACACCCTGGCAGCATCCAATAGTGTTGGCAACGGCATCCGCAGACGCAACCAGCATAACCACGAAATGACTGGCGAACATGCAGGACATGACGTGTGGAATAATAATCGTACCACCCCGCGCGCTGTGGGTTGTAATGGTGCTAACAACAGCTGCGGTAGCATGGGTCACAACGTAGGCAACAATGATGGCCTTACCGTGGGAAATAGAAGGAACCGCGACAGAAATTGCAACTGCCGCGACAGAGGACGCTGCCCCCTTAGAAGATACTGCTTGACTGATAGGGTTATATATAGATGCACTATAACTAGCCACAATAGCGTTAAACATTATATAGGGGCTACCTCCGGTCCGTTCAAAATTAGGTTTCGAACACATCTCCACTCTTTCACAAATAAAAAAATTGAGACACTCCACTTCGCTCGCGGACTACATCACATCACTAAAGGACTTAAACATCAGTTTCTCCACGCACTGGGATATTGTCGGCAGGGCTGCACCGTACAACTTCAAGAGGAAATGCGATCTTTGCCTCATGGAGCTCTACCACATCATAACTGCACCCCACAAACTCATCAACAGCAGAGCTGAAACAGCGATAAGTTGTACACATCGCTTAAAAATATCCTTCTTCAGATGGGTTAAGGATGAGTAATGAAACCGTGTACCGGATCTCCCTGCAATAAGTCTTAACACCCCGGCGGGCAGGCGCTGCAA
>OZ024741.1:47081400-47086400 GCA_964016885.1 Eledone cirrhosa
TATATACATATACATATATATACATATATATATATATATATATATATATATATATATACACATATACATATAAATACATATACATACACATATACATATATATACATATATATATATATATACATATATATACATATATATATACATATACATATATATACATATACATATATATACATATACATATATATACATATTAATATATATAAATATACATATATATACATATTAATATATATAAATATACATATATATACATATTAATATATATACATATACATATATATACATATATATATATATATATATATATATACATATACATATATATATATATACATATATATACATATACATATACATATATATATATACATATACATATATATACACTTCTGAAGAAGTGACAACTGATTATACATTTGCTATCGAATACTTGCTAACATTATATGATTACGCAAGCAGCGATACATAGGTATTCCGTCTGTTACAGAAACATATGTCAATACCTAATAAATTCCTTTTTTTTAAAAAAAGCACTTTCATTTTATATTCATCTTTTCTACATTTTCTCCGGAATATAATTTATACTCGTTGAGCAAACCTACACGTACGCTGTTCATCTCTAACGTAACAATATATTATCACTACATTATTGATAACCTGAAATTTTAATATTCTCCTATACAGTTGAGCAACTAATTCAGCATACACCTCTAAAATGGAAAGGCACCAATTGGATATGTCGTTAAAAAACATACCTATTCAGGCAAAAAAGGAATATATTCTAGGTATGATACGAAGGACCAATGATTTTATTCAACGAATCAGATGGAAAACATTCCATTTTGACAAAAGCCGTATAAACCAAACATCGGATCTTAACAAGGATAAATTTGGATTTAAATCTTACAAAAACCCACCCTCAAACCCACTTTTGGATGCATTTGAACAAGATCTAATGGATATGATCATGGAGATCAAATTTACAAAACGGAAGAACAATAAACTACAGAATGACATCACGGCACTGCTCAATAATCTAAAAAACGCCAATGGAATTATTGTTAGAGCAGACAAAACATCAAACGTATATACCATGGATGTGGACACTTACAATAACTTCATCCGTAAGAAATTGCATAAAAAATACAAGAGAACTAATGAAGCTACACTTAAAAACATCAACAACTCGGCTTGTGAAATTGTTAAAAAACTTTGTATTGACGATAGAACGCAACCCTTAACACCAGCTACACCATCCTTCAACCTGAAGGACCACAAGGTAAACTTCGATACTGACCCTAAAATTAGACTTATATGCCCCTCTAAATCTGATATAGGCAAAATTAGCAAATATATACTAGACAGAATTATCCCCCAAGTTAAGGCAAAAGTAGAAATTAAACTATGGGGTAACACTCATCAAGCAATAAGATGGTTTAATAACATTACTGATAAGAAAAAATCAAAATTTATTCAGTTTGATATTGATGAATATTATTCCTCAATTTCACCTGATACTCTGCATGAAGCTCATTCGTTCGCTTAGGCTAATTCCGACCTTACGGATGCTGAAATTAAAATTATTATGGAAGCGAGGAAAACTATTGTTAAATTTGATGATAGCTACTGGGTTCGCAAAGATAGACCTTCTAATTTTGATATTACTATGGGTTCCAATGATTCGGCGGAAGTAACAGATCTTGTAGGAATTTATATCACCCACAGACTACAAGGAAAATTCAAGGATCTCCACGGTGGAATCTACGGTGACAATGCGCTCCTATTAGTTAAGCATATGAATAACCAGAATTTAGAAAGGATGCGTAAAAATATCAGAAAGCTTTTTAAGGAACTAGGATTAAATATTACATTTGAATATAACCTCAAAGAGGTCAATTTCCTTGATGTTACTTTGAATCTCAATACAGAAACGATTAAACCGTTCCATAAACTAAATGAGAACCTTAAATATGTAAATACGAGTTCTAACCATCCACCCTCTATAATTAAATCCATCCCTAGAAATGTTTCTCTTAGAATCTCCCGCCTGTCGTCCAACCAACAAACCTTCAAAGAACATGCCGAATATTATGATGATGCACTTAGGAAGGCAGGACACCTAGATAATATAGAGTATATAGTCGACGACCACCAAAACACCCAAAATAAATCTCATAGAGGTAGAAATAGCATAGAATCACCACCATACATACACTACCGCAATAGACACAATAATAGTCGCACACCACCAAACAGAAGGCGATGTAAAGAGTATATATGGTACAAGCCGGTCTATAACAACTCTATTAAAACCAATCTACCCTCACAATTCTTTCGATTAGTTAAAAAACACTTTCCAACATCACATAAATATAATAAAATCTTAAACCCTAACACTATTCGACTTTCATATTCAACCGCCCCTAATATTGAACAACATATAAAAAAGCTTAACGCAAAACGGTTAGATAAACGCCTAACAACACATAACAATACACGTAAAACATTAGCTATAACATCACAAAACAACAAACAACATCCCGTCCTACCTAAGCAACCTCATCAACCCATCCATGCCAATACAACAACGCAAAATTATAACTGTAACTGTGTCCAACCAGGAATGTGTCCGTTGAACAATCAGTGTCTTGAACGCAACATAATATACAGATGTACTATCGAATCGGATAGACAGAAGTGGTACTATGTGGGATCTACAGCCACCTCCTTCAAATCACGCCTTTATAGACATCGTTACTCGATAAAACATGAAAACCAGCGTTATGTAACAACACTCGCAGACAAGGCTTGGCAGCTGCGTGAAAATAACCAACAATTTCACCTTAAATGGGATATAATAACGCTGCCCCCCATATTCCCACGGACAGGAATTTTGTAAATTGTGTAACATGGAATTATTTTGTATTATGAAATCCAAAAACATTTTATTAAATAACAGAATAGAGCGATCGTTATACTGTAACCATCGCTTAAAATCTACATTTTCATATTACAAATACTACCAGGATTGAACGCCTGTCTCCATCTCCGTTTGATTGTCAAAATACATATTAACATTCTCTATTAGTCTTAATTCTATCAACTCTTCTATTATTTACCATTTAATATAAACTGCTATAGATAAAATGAGATTTCTTAATTCAATTCCCTAATGCATATACCAGCTGGCGACTAGCATTGATGTTATTCAGTAGCAGTCGAAATCTCCCCCTTCCTTAATTGACACTTTATAATTAATACTACTACACCAAATGACCAGCCCTGTCCATTGTTCAATTGGTCAAGTATAGATTAAAATAGGCACTCCCAAAAATTCTTATTTAGATAAAATAAACCATTTACTCATTGTATTCTCATTAGAAACCCTTTATATACTTGTTTAGCAGTAAATTGAATTACCATCTGTCATATACTATCCCTTCTCTTCTTCCTCTATTACAACTAATATAAATACTTCAATTTTTCTGATTTTTTTCAATTTATCCAAAATCTCTGAAGAAGTGACAACTGATTATACATTTGCTATCGAATACTTGCTAACATTATATGATTACGCAAGCAGCGAATCATAGGTATTCCGTCTGTTACAGAAACATATGTTAATACCTAATAAATTCCTTTTTTTTTTAAAAAAGCATTTTCATTTTATATTCATCTTTTCTACATATATATATACATATATATACATATATATATACATATATATATATATATATATACATATATAAATTAATAAAATAATGAATAAACAAAGAAACAGTTCCTTATATTAAAAAAAATTCATCATTTTACGATCGTTTCTAGGATATATATGTATTAGAGTTGGTATGCATATTCTATAGATCTATGTACAATATTTATACAAACTATCAGAGGGAATATACATACCTACACATATATATGCTGTCTTCAGAAATAATGATATTTGTTTATTGAAAAAAGCAAAGATTCAATACAATAGGTCTGTTTGGGAACAGGTTTTGAATTGACCAATCAGAAGATAGTGAGAGTCAAGATAGTAATATAGTAGTAGAAGAACCTTAAATTATGGGTAGAGGAAGGTAGATTTCAGTTTTGGATGGAAAAGAGTATTATGAATGAAGGAATATTTTAGGGAAGAAATAGGTCTTATGCTGACCTCAGAAATAATTTTATTTGTTCATTGAATAAAACCAATAAAGATCTAATATATTCTGTCTGTATGGTAAGAGGTTTAGAATTAACCAATAGAAAGTTAATAATTGGCCAAATGGTAAAATAGTAGTAATTGAAGCTTATTTTAGGGGTGAAAATAGGTCAGGTGGTCAGTCAAAGGTATACAAGCAGTTGCTGTTATAAAATAGTAATGCCAATACAAATATCTAAGGTGACCAAAGTTTTAAGATAAGAATGTTAGTGAAAAAAATACATCTATGAAAAGAATATAAAATTAATTTAATTGATGGGTATATTTATATTGATAAAATTATACTAATACATATAGATATGATAAATAAGAGTTAGATGCAGTTGAAAAGTGCTGTTAAAGATGAGGGGAAATTAAAAGAATATAAAAATAATATATATATATATACCTATATATATATATACATATACATACATATACACACACATATATATATATATATACACTTATATATATATACATATGTATATATATATATACACACACGCACATACACATATATATATATATATACATATATATATACACATATATATATATACATATATATATACACACATACATGCACATATACATACATACACATACATATACACACTTATACATACATATAATTATTGGGGGGGGGGGATTAAATTTATTAGTGAGAAATAGTAAATATATATAGTTTTCAAGGAACATAGAGTCAGTTTATATATTAATTTCTAAAGTGTATATTAATTAGGTTTATAATATTTAAAGCAGAAATATGTAGTTCATCAGTAGTAGAATATTAATTATAGGTTAA
>OZ024741.1:47093900-47121400 GCA_964016885.1 Eledone cirrhosa
CACCACCAGCAGCAGAGATAGGAGCAACAACTGTAGCAGCAACAACAGAAGCAACTGTAACACCAACAACCCCAGCAACAGTAGCAAAACCAACACCACCACCACCCAACACGCCAGAACTAGCACCAGCGCCTACACCATCCACCACGCCACAACCAAAACTAACGCCTGTGGAGGATTTTCCACTCCCCGGCCTATCACAACTGGAGACATGTTGTGACGACGAGGAGTGGCGAAACTGTTGTATGGACTGGGAATCGAACTCACAACCTCATTGTTGTATGGATTGTTAAATTCGTTTTATTCAACTTACACGTGCTCACACATTTGCATATGAATCACGTGACCTGGGCAGTCAGTCAGCGTTGGTATTAAAAACTCAGTCACAGACTGCTGCTGTCACTTACTTTATGTTATTCTGCTACTGTGAGGAGGGGCGTTTTGGTTGTTTCATACAATACACAAATTATTTGATATAACTCGTGTTTTCTCTGCGAGTACCGAGAGGAATACAACAGAGTTTATTGGCGTCGCCGATAGTATTTACCTACATTGCCGATAGGATTTACCTACATTGCCAATAGGATTTACCTACATTGCCAATAGGATTTACCTACATTGCCTATAGGATTTACCTACATTGCTGGGAAATTGTTTATCATAAAAACATGGCGGAACAACAAACAGCGGAGCTAATAAAGTTGTTTAGAGAACAGATGGAACAACAAATGCAACAACACAAGAAAGATATGGACACTCTGATAAAACTGTTTGGTGCTCGAGATTCTGAACAACAGAGTTTATTGGCGTCGCCAGTTACTTCGACACCAACAGCATTCATCCCACCATTTGCTGCTTTTGATTCAACAACAGAACTATGGCCCGATTACTGGTCAAGATTCTGCACGTTTGTGGCTGCTAACGCTGTACCCGAGCAACGCATGGCACAAGTGTTCCTGACTAATCAGACAGCTGCTATCTACAAACAACTTGCAAATCTGGCTGCTCAACAAAATCCGCCTAAGGATATCAACAAGTTGACAATGGACGAAATTGTTGACTTCATGAAAGAACAGTTCGACCCAAAACTTTTCATTGTGAGAGAACGTTTCAAGTTCTGGAGTGACATGCAACAGAAGCCAGGCAAAACTCTCCAGGAGCTGGCAGCACGTATACGTCAGGATGCAGCTACCTGTGATTTTCCTTCGATCACAAATCCACAAGATGAAGCTCTAAGACAGAGATTTATATGTTCTGTCAATAATGAAGCTGTGTTGAAGGCTATTTTCAAGATCAAGGATACAGAACTAGATTTCGCCCGTGCTGTCCAAGTTGCCATCGGGACCGAAGACGCAGCAAAGGTTGCCAAGGAAACTGTTTACGGTTCCAAAACCAAGCAAGTCTACAAGGTCCAGCAGAACAAGAACAAGGGTCCTCGAAAGAACTATCAGCAGTCTTATTCCACAGACCAGGAGATGTGCTACCGATGTGGAAAGGCCCACAAAGCGACAGACTGCCCCTTCAAAGAAACCAAATGTCATTTTTGTGACAAAAAGGGACATTTGCAAGCGGTGTGTAGAAAGAAACAACATGAGCAACGTAATCATCGCTCACAGAATTACGTGAAAAGAATCACGAAAGCTGAGCTAGTCAAGGCGATCCTTGGTGAAGTTCTCCATGATACTCATAGTTTGAATGTGCCAATAACAATCCAGAACAGACTTTTCACAATGGAATTGGACACAGCTACTACAGGCAATTTTGTTTCCTTGTCAGTTTGGAAACAATTAGGAAAACCGAAGCTGCAAGATGTCAAACATCGGTTTGAATCTGCCAGCAAGCACGACCTGCCCGTTCTGGGAACTTTCATGGGCCTAACCAAGGATCCAACGACCGGTAAACGGAATTCAATACCCTACATCGTCACCAAGATCCCTGATCTTAATTTGCTGGGACGAAACGCTATCCAGACTCTGGGAATTTCCGTGGACAATGCTCTAGGATTGAAAAGCATAGACAGCCAGGCCAAGAGTGAGGGTGCAGAAGTGATACATCCAAAGACCTCAAATGAGCCCTATATTTCCATGCAACGAGATTGTCACAACATGTGTGATGAATTCCCAGATCTCTTCAAGCAAGAATTGGGATGTCTACATGATGTCTACATGAAGTGAAGTTCAAGTCGGACGCGACACCTGTCTTTCACAAGGCACGCCCGGTCCTGTTTGCTCTTTGTGATGACCTGGCCAAAGGTTACGAAGGCATCGCCAAAGGAATCTGGAAGCCAGTACAGTTCAACGAATACGGAACGCCAGTGGTACCGATTCGTAAAGCACATACTTCAGGCAACCTGAAGCCCAAACTACGGATTTGTGGTGACTACTCTGTGGGAATTAATGACCAACTTGCAGATCATCGTCATCCAATGCCACCCCTAGAGGAACTGATGCAGAAGCTCGAAGGTGGATTCAGATACACAAAGATTGATCTTGCTGATGCCTATAATCAGATCAAGCTGGCTCCAGAAAGTCAACGCAGGCTTGCACTCAGCACTCACCGTGGGGTGCTCCTGCAGGAACGACTCCCTTTCGGAATCAAGTCAGCACCTGGTTACTTTCAGGAGATCATGGAAAACCTGACTCAAGATCTACCTGGTGTGGCCGTCTTCCAGGACGACATGCTCGTCAGTGGGAAAGATGCAAATGATCACCTGAACAATCTAAAGTGTCTGCTCACTCGTCTGTGCGACAAAGGACTCAGATGTCGCCGTGACAAGTGCCAGTTTGCACTACCCAGTGTGGAATACCTTGGACACACCTTGTCGGCTGAAGGGATCGCGAAGGGATCCAAGGTCGAAGCAGTTTTAAAGATGCCACCTCCAACGAACGTCTCAAGCTTGAAGTCTTTCCTGGGTTCAGTTCAGTTCTATGGAAAGTTTATCCCAAACCTGGCCAGCATGGTAGAGCCACTCTATTGCCTTACGAAAAAAACGACTACTTGGAAGTGGGGAGATGAAGAACAGTCAGCTTTCGATCAGTCGAAAACTGTGCTTTCATCGGATCGAGTTCTGATACACTTCGATCCAAACAAAACTTTGGGACTGGCTTGCGACGCGTCAAATGTTGGTATTGGAGCAGTCCTGTTTCATCGCTATCCTGATGGAAGCGAGCGCCCAATATCCAATGTGTCCAAGACTCTTACTTCTGCACAGCGTAACTACGGACAAATTCAAAAGGAAGCCCTGGCCATCATATTTGGCTTGCAGAAGTTCTATCAGTATCTGTACGGACATCAGTTTATACTCGTAACTGACCACAAGCCACTGACATCACTGTTCAGTCCGAGGAAAGGGACGCTACTTCTCGCTGCTAACCGACTAGCACGGTGGGCCCTGTGGCTGAACCAGTTTGACTACACCATCGAATATCGTAAAACAGCGGATCATGGCAATGCAGATGCCCTCAGTCGCTTGCCATTTGGTAATGACATCGACTTTGAAGTCTTCCTCAGAGCTTGTTTGAAGGTCTGCACCAAACGTTCCGCTGCTCCGTTGGTAGCTGGGTGGTAAGGTGCCCCTGTCAGGTGCGTGATCCCACGTTCTTTGCACCAGCTCTGGAACTCCTCAGAAATAAAAGTTGGTGCGTTATTGGTGACTAGCGTGTGAGGAAATCCGAAGTGCGCAAAGTCTTCTTCAAGCAGATCTAAAGTGGCTCTGGAGGACGTGGATGATGTAGCATGAATGCATGGATACTTGGATGGCTGGTTTTGATGTTCACCACACGAATCACATTGTCGACTGGTTTTCTCTATAGCAGCATCGATACCAGGCCAATAAACAGCAGTTCTTGCCAATTGTTTCATGCGCTCCGTGCCAAAGTGTTCGAGATGCGGTAGATTGAGGATCTTTGGCTGTAAGCTATGTGGAATCACAACTCTCGATCCATGGATAAGGCATCCGTGGCAGATACTGAGTGAATCCGATAACTTCCGGAACTTATTGACTTCGTCATTGATCTCAGTATTCTTTGGTGGCCAGCCTTCACGGACGTAGCGTATCACTGTAGATATCACTGGATCTTTCCCTGACTCTTGACGGAGGACGTTAGCATCGATAGGTTGGACTTGAAGACTGAGAGCTTTGATGGCGCACACCATGTCCATGTCTTCACCATTTTCCTTCCCTTATTGCCCATTCCAGAGTATGGACCAGACAATCGAAGACGGTCCAAGAGAACTCGTAAACCCCCAGAGAGACTTTGCTGTTGATGCTTCTTTTGTCGCATCAATTTCGGTGGGGAGGTGTTGTATGGACTGGGAATCAAACTCACAACCTCATTGTTGTATGGACTGTTAAATTCGTTTTATTCAATTTACACGTGCTCACACATTTGCATATGAATCACGTGACCTGGGCAGTCAGTCAGCGTTGGTATTAAAAACTCGGTCACAGACTGCTGCTGTCACTTACTTTGTTATTCTGCTACTGTGAGGAGGGGCGTTTTGGTTGTTTCGTACAATACACAAATTATTTGATATAACTCGTGTTTTATCTGCGAGTACCGAGAGGAATACAACAGAAACGGTATCAGGAAAAAAGAAAAAAACCAAAAAAGAAAAAATTCTCTTCCTTCCACCTCCAAAAACAAAATACAGAGGGAAACAAATAAACTATCAAACAAAAAAGTGAGAACAGATATGCCACCATCCACACCAGCATCCCCAACTCCATCACCCCAAACACCAACACCATCACCATCATTAACCCCAACACCACCATCACCAACACCAAAAAGCGAAACAGAAACAAACCCACAACAAACGCAAACAAAACAAAACAACCAAAACGATACACACTACACAGCATTAAATTTGAACAACAAGCAATTATTACACTACATCCAACACAACACCAGCATCACAGAAATAGACTACACAACAACCCAAAAGTTCACACCACCTCCACACATACAAATCACTCACATCACACAGAAAACGTACATGACACTAAAACAAAAATTCCCCAAAGACATCGGAGACTTCCGACAAGCACTCTCCAGGAGGATTTATAAGGACATCCTTACTGAGGGGGCCACAAGCAGTGAAAAGGATGGAGAAAGCGTCCTTCCTCTACGAGTAGTAAGGTAAGTGGTCTTTCCCATCTTTTCCACTTCATTTCAACATGACCTCACTCAGAATAGGCAGCATAAATGCGCGTGGCTTGGGTCGGCATGGAAGCAGGGCCACCTGCTCAACGACCTCAGGTCACTAAACATAGATGTAGTGGCCATCAGCGAGACCAGAATCTCCGAAGCACGGGCCTTCGCACCGATCTTCGGCGGCTACGATGTGCACGCATCTCCCAGCCGTCCGGGATCGGGGGGGCGGAGTTGCTGTGCTTTTTCGGAGAGGTTTGGATCTCGCCATACGGGCCATCTTCCTGGACCCAGAAGGTAAGTTGGTGGTGCTGGACGTGACCAGCGGAGAAGGGCAAGCTTTCAGGTTAGTGGCCATCTATGCCCTGACAGGAGCAGGGCGGCCTGATTTCTTCTGGCGTCTGGAGACCTTTCTTGGAACGTCCCGCTCTTTAGTGTTAGTGGGCGACTGGAACAGGATCTTAGATGCACGCTAGGACTGTGTGGGATTAGCGGATAGGGGAGGAGGGTGCAAGAGTCTCACCAACCTGCTCAGGCATTTTGAACTGTCTGACAGGTACCGATTGGATTTCCCGAATGTGCCAATGTGGACTTGGACAAATTGCATAGGGTCATCCAGATCATATCTAGATAGAGTATTTTGTAGGGAAATAGATAGGTCTAGCATAGGCTGTCCACAATTCAAGATAGTCAGCTACACGGACCACAAATTCGTGAACTGTGTGCTTTACTTAGATAGGCTTCATAGACGAGGACCCGGCTACTGGAAGCTAAACGCATCCTTACCAGCGTGCAAGGCCTACAGAGACCGGATTAGCGAACTAGTTAAGCGAGCGTTGACGGGGGCCATCGTCAACAACAAGTGGTGGTTTGCTCTGAAAAGAGCAATTAGAATAGAGTCCATTAGGTTTAGTAAGGCTTTAGCAATAGAGAAAAATAGAGCAGAGGGAGAATTAGTTAGAAAATTAGACGAGGCGCTTAGCAAAGGCATCGCGACCGACGTACTTGCGGCGAAACTGGCCCTTGACCAATTCTTCAATGCAAAGCACGAAGGCTGCGTTGTCAGAGCTAGGGGGCGTGCTCTCAGACACGAGGGGACGAAAGCCGTTCAATGGGCCCGAGTGGCGGAGGCGCGTCGTGGTAACAAAGCCACGATCCGGTCTTTGGTGGATCACGGCGGGCGCATGCTACTCGATCCCGGGCAAATGTGTGAAGCTTTTCAGCGACACTTCACTCAGCTGTTCGGAGGCAGCGGTGGGCCGGGTCGAGGGATGGACTTTAGTGTCTACCTCGACGGACTGCCGCGGCTCACGGCCCCTGAGGCAGTGTGTTGCTAAAAGCCGATAACAGCCGCTGAAGTACGGGAAGCAATGACTGGCTGCACAAGGGGTTAATCGCCTGGTTTGGATGGTCTGCCCTATGAACTTTACTTACAAATGCCAGACTTGTTCGGAGGCCTCTTGGCGGACGTCTACTGCAACTGGCAACAGAATGGAAGAATTCCCAGCTCTGTGAGCCGAGGAGCGGTGGCGCTGCTGAGAAAGGATCCGAACAAGGGGGATACATAGATAATTTTAGGCCCATAACTCTGCTAAACAGAGTTCAAGATTTTGGCCAAGCTCCTAGCAAAGAGGTTGGCGCTTGTCGTTGGTGGTCTGGTGGGAGAGGCGCAGACATGAGCCATTCCCGACAGATCCATCCACGACAACCTCCACCTCATGCAATACATCGTATAGAGGGTAGCTAGGAAACCTGGCACGGGTGGGTCCTTGATCAATTTAGATCAGTCGAAAACTTTCAATAGGGTCGACCATCGTTACCTAGCGGCAGTCCTGAGGGCGGCTGGCTTTGGGCCCGTCTTCAGAGGCTGGATCGCTGCCATGCACAGACGACATCTGCTCTGTGGTGAGAGTGAACGGTCACCTTTCAGAACCGTTCAACATCATGCGCTCGGTCCGCCAAGGATGTCCCCTCTCGTCCCTCTTGTACGCATTGACTCTCGAGCCATTACTGCACAAACTGGAGACGTTGAGGGGGGTCCCGCGCGAACTAGGATGCGGAAGATCCGTGTCAGCATATGCGGACGATGTCACCGTAGTGGTGTCGAACGCCAAACGAATCGAGGCGATCGGCACTACACTAAGAGAATACGAAGCGGTGACAGGAGCAATGATCAACCAGGAAAAGTCAGTGGGCCTGAAGCTCGGCACCTGGAGAGGCAGGTGCATGCCGTCCAACAGCGTCGTCGGCGCTGGACGGACGGACCGGTTAAATTGCTAGGGGTCTGGTTCGGTCCGGACCTTCAGACGGACAAAAACTGGGACGAGGTGACGAGCAGGGTGGCTTCTCTCACCCAGAAATGGGCGGAGAGAAAGCTATCCCTGAAAGGTCGAGCGGAGGTGGCTAACGCGTACATCGTGTCCATCATCTACTACCGCCTGACCGTAGTACCTTGTCCTAAGCCCCGCCTGACTGCGCTGGAGCGTTTGCTCTTTCGCTTTTTGTGGAAGGGACGCGCTCCGATGGTCAGGCGGTCCATCTGCTGTCAACACCCGCTACGTGGAGGGCTGGGCATGCCGTGGCTGATAATGCGCAGACACGCGCTCAGGCTACGACATGACCTCTTCCTCGACGGTGATCAGGTGTGGTCGCCGTTTGCTAGACACGTCTTCCCCCAGCTCGTCTCCTCGACGGAGCTGCAGTCCTGAGTCAAGCGAAGACCGAGAGGGGCCGCTTGGAGACTGAAATGTCTTCAGGCGCTCACAGCCCTCAACTAATCGGGCAATGTGATCGGTGGAAACTCCACCATGGCGTTCTATAGAGGATTAGTGGAGGGGAAGAGCGACGACGTACTTGGAGAAACTCTAGGCTTCGACGAAAATCAACTAGCCAATCTCTTCGGAAGGACTTTCGGGCCGGGGCCTATGGACAACTTCCAGAAATCCCTGGCCCAGCAGTGCTACCGAGGAGCTTTGCCAGTTCGGAATAAACTCTACAGGCATGGAGGTGCCGTCAGCCGGGCATATCCGAGATGCGCGCAGGGAGACGAAACCGTCCTGCACGCACTCGTCCAGTATCCGAGCATTGCTGACTTGTGGGTTTATGTCAAACACCTGCTGTCACGTGTAGGATGGAACCAGCTATCAGCTGAGTCCATCGTGAGGATTTCCCGCCCTCTTCCTCTAGCCGGGAAGGGCAGGCAGTTTTTATCTGCCTGGTGGCCATGGCGAAAGAGATAGTATGGTGGACACGTTTGAAAGGGCTGAAGACGAGCACTTACCTCTTTGGTGATGCCCTGATTAACTTTTTCAAATTTCATTTGAAAAGGAAAATCAGGGTAGAGTGCTCTCTTCCCAGCATTTTGTTGAAAGATAGGTGAGAGAAGCAAGTATGGCCCGAGTGAATGGGCCTACTCTGAGTATGTGTCTGTAAATTAAAGGTGGAAATCTGGGAGAGGGCACTTGCCCTGGTGGTCAGGGTCACTGTGGCCTTTTAATGGGCTTTCTACACAAATGTCCCTCGGAAGTCTCCCCTCTATTGGGGAATTTTTCATTGTTATTTTTTATTACATCCTGTTTTTTTACACGCAGATATGCCCATTTGTACCGTCCTGTATTGTTCTGTACTGTCCTTAATGTCTACTTTATGTAAACCCTTGTGGTTAATAAAGAAAGCATTATTCATTTTTATTCTTATGTGACGGTATTTTTATTATTATATTTTTTCTTATAATTATTTGTGTGTGAGTATGTAGAGGTGTGTGTACATATTTCTATATTTGTGCATGCGTATGTATGCGTGTATATATGCGTCTATGTATGTGTATGTATGTACGTGTGTATATATGTATGATTGTGTGTATGTATGTGTATATATATATGTATGTATGTGTATGTATATGTATGTATGTATATATGTGTATATGTATGTGTGTGTATGTATGTATATATATATATTTTTATATATATATGTGTGTATGTCTATACATGTTTGTGTATTTGTATGTATCTGTATGTATGGATATGTTGATAATTATGTGTGTATGTATGTATGTGTATATGTATATATATACACATATATGTGTGTGTGTGTGTGTATATGTGTGTGTATGTATGTGTGTATGTATATATATATATGTGTATGTATATATTTGTATGCGTGTGTGCATGCGCATGTGTGTTTATTTTTCCTATCCTTCTTCCTTTTCCAGCCTCACTTTCATATAGATTATATTTTTGTTTGTAAAATCCAATGCCAATAAATACACCATGATTTTTTCATTCTGATGAATGAAAGCAAAATTTGTTTGCTTTTAAGAAACCACTGGTAAATGAAATAATTGCCTTATGTTGTTTATTACATAACTATATATACATATATATATACATACATACATACATACATACATACATACATACATACATACATACATACATACATACATACATACATACATGCATATACATACATATATATATACATACATATATATATACATATATATATATATACATATACATATATATATACATACATATACATATACATACATATATACATACATACATACATATATACATACATACATATATACATACATACATAAATACATATACATACATAAATACATATATATATACATACATATATATATACATACATATATATATACATACATATATATATACATACATACATACATATATACATACAGAAACAGCTCTACAGAAAATGTCGAATAGGAAATCGCCAGGCCCAGACCTCATTACAGGATACTGGTTGAAGAATTTCACTTTCTATTGGCAAGATCTCATACGGCTGTTTACAGAAACCATTAAGGGCACACAAGAAATGCCCAGATGGTTATCAACTGCCTCTACTCTCCTCATTCCCAAAAATAGCCAAATCACCCTTGCTAAAAATTACCGCCCAATTGTCTGCCAAAACATCATGTATAAATTATATACTGGGTGCCTTAACCTGTTCTTACAGGATCACTGTGCTACCAACAACATCATAACACCTGAGCAAGCTGGTGGAAAGGGGGAGGTGTGGGGTTGCATAGATCACCTACTAACTAACAAAATGATTCAGGAAAAAACAACAAAGAATCGCAGAAACATGACTGTCGTGTGGCTGGACTATCAAAAAGCATTTGATAGTGTACCTCATGGGTGGATTGTTAAGGCTTTACAGTTAGCTAAAGTCCCACAACCATTGGTAGCTGCTGTTGAACGCCTGACCAAGAACTGGTACACCAGTTTGATCCTTAGAGGTGAGAAGGAGCAGGTTAAGACTGATAAGATACATTACCAGAAGGGCATCTTTCAGGGTGATAGCTTGTCAGTGCTACTCTTCGTTCTCTCACTGAATCCACTATCTTACCTACTCAGGAAACAAGGTGGACAAAGAAGTGGGACCAGAAGTATCTCCCATCTTTTCTTTGTTGATGACCTGAAGTTGTATGGGCCAAATATCAATGACATCAAGAAACAATTGGACCTCATTACACAATTTTCAACCGACATCAAAATGAAATTTGGTGAGTCCAAGTGTGCATATTTGGCAGTAAAACGTGGAAGAGCTGTGCCCTCCTCTAGAAATCTAGAGATGAACGGCCTGACAATACAACCTCTGCAGTCAGGTGACAACTACAGATATCTTGGACAGGATGAGAATGTCAGATATGATGGACCCATAAATAAGGAGAGAACCAGAACTGAATACCTCAGAAGAGTAAAGAAAATATGGTCATCAGAACTGTCAGCATACAACAAATACATTGCCCACAATACTTATGCTGTGCCAATTCTAACGCCAACATTTGGCCTACTGAACTGGTCATTGCAAGAACTAAGTGAGATGGATGTTAGAACTCGAAAACTTCTCAGTGTTACTGACTGGGAACTTTAACATCAATGGTGATGTGGATAGGCTATACTTCTCACGCAAGGAAGGTGGCCGGGGTCTAAAATCAATATTAACAACATATGAGACCCGGATAGTGACACTGAAGCAACACCTTCAACAGAGGAAAAAGGTTGGCAACCATCTTGCCCAGGTTTATGACCATGAAAAAAGAAATATCATTAGAATAGCGACTGATCTGGAGGAGAGATATGGAATAAAGCCTGATATAAATCTCTCACCCAGAGAAATCGGAAGATCCTATTCAATGTTCAAACAAGATAAAAAAATTGACCAATTTACAGAAAAAGTTGTGCATGGATACTTGAAGCGTAAAACACAGACCATAGAGGGGATAAACCACTCAAAAAGCCTGGCATGGAGTTCCGACAAGTTTATGACATCACACCTTGAGGGATATCTCTATGCTATACAGGAACAAGAACTCCCTACCAAATATCTGCTGCACAAAAGAGGAGGGCCAGCAGCTGACAATAAATGTAGGCTATGTAAAACAAAGATCGAGGATGTAAGCCACATTGTTGCCAGCTGCGAAAGAATGTCATCTCGCTACTACCTCCCCATGAGACACGATGGGATAGCTAGAACCATCTGGAACGCACTTCGGAAAACAAAATTAACAACAAACGAGGAAGAATATATTGAGACAGATGGCACTAAGGAATACTGGTGGAACCTGAAAATAAAAACTGCCACCAAATTAAAGCACAACCGGCCTGATATTGTAGTTTGGGACCACACATTGAAAACGTGTTCTGTTGTGGAGATCAGCTGCCCACTTGATGTAAACGTTGTCAGAAAAATACAGGAGAAGGAGGACATCTACGGACCATTGATGAGGAGTTTACAAATCCAGTATCCAAGATACACCTTTAGCTTCATACCCATCATTATTGGTGCTACGGGTTATATACCAACCCGCTTGGACCAAAGTATGACTGAACTTGGATTTGTGGACAAAAAGCGCAGCTCCCTAATTCATAGTCTACAAATGGCTGCGATAGCTGGCACCTTCAAAATTTGCAAAACATTCTTGCGATTCAAGGGATGACAATTTCTTTTCTTTTACAACCTTGCCACCAGAAAGGTGGCCAGTCAAAAAAATATACTCAAAATTAAGAGAAAGAGAAAACAGACATATATACATACATACATATATACATACATGACCTGCGCCCATTTGGGATGGAAATCTAGCCTGTAACTGTGAGCGGACCTGTGCCATCTCGCCGTGAGCAGTAGGTACGTAGCACATGCACGTGTTACCTTCCTATTCTGTGGTTTAAGATCTACAGGCTGACTTCGGGGAGCTCTTGCCCGGTGCTGTAGTCTTTCTAGCACAATCGGCCTTCCATATATTGACGGTCGTTGTTATTACCCCAAAAATAACGTTTTGGCCCCGATAGCCCTCCGTAGTTATTAACGGTCTGTTTACACTTAAATCGGGTGACTACACGTGTGGGCATGCATCTCTTCGTAAGAATTTACTTTGATTAATTTTGCTGCATCTCCTCGTAAGAATTTATTTTGATTAATTTTGCTGGGAAAAAATATATTATCTGTGACCAGTGTGAGCGACTGTTGTGGGTTCTGCCTTTTGTTAGCCTGATAAGATATTTCTGTGTAATATATCCGCTTTGACCCGGGTGTCCTATGCTGTGTGTGTGTGCGTGTATGTCTGTATATACATTTATATGTGTATGAGTGTAGGTGGTTATATATGTCTATATATAAATATATATATATATATACCGTCTCTGCATATGCATGTGGTGTGTGTATATGTATATACGTACTAACCATATTGTTGTGTATATTCTTGGGATGCCTCAATGTTGTGATTTCATGGATATTGGCTTTTGAAGCTATTTTTTATATGTGCTGTTGAGTCTCATATATTAAATGGTATGCATATTAACCCGCCTAACCCAACTGTATTTGCTTGCTTTCGGCTAGCCCACCTGCACTTGCTTGCTTTCGCCCCACTTATCTGCCTCTTGATGTTCATGTTGATGTAAACAAATTTTCTTGCTACCTTGTGACGTTGTGACACTCAGTTATCTGCCCATGGATGTTCCTGCTGCTGCATGTGAATTTACCTACCTTCCTTGCATATGTCCTTGCTAGTGATGTGGATATACTTCTGTTGACCAATAGATTCCTGCCCGAGTGTGAACCTTTTGTGATTGCCCCACCGCTCAACTATATGAATGCACACCCGTGACTTTAGAGTGTGAACTTCTGTGACTGCCCAACCTGGGATGTCTCCATTGCATTGCAATGGTCAACTCAATCGAGTGTGGACATAGCACCTGTTAATTATAAATCTCATTTGAGCATTTGATTGTTGTGATATGGCTAACTGTAACACTTAAGGCGTTCGTGTGCCCCTGATATATTCAAAAAATATATATCTTATCTCACTTTACTTTATTTTATTTTATTTCATTGTATTTTATTTTATATAATTTTATTTTATTTTATTCTTTACCCTTTATCTTTATTATCTGTATATTTTATATATATTTTTTATATTTTTTATATATATTATTTGTCTATTTTTTATCTATTTTTATCTACTCTTATCTATCTTATCTATTTTTGTCTATTCCTTATCTATTCTCTCTCTCTTATCCATGGTTAATCTATTTTTTATCTATGGTTAATCTATTTTTATCTTTTGTTTATCTTACTTTTACACATTGTATTTTTACCCATTGTATATCTACCATTTATCTCTTAGCTTTTGCATACTCGTCCATGATATGTTATTTGTATTAGTCTATACTATATGTGTTGCATATGGCTGCCTGTTGTGTGGTTGCATGCGGGTGCTCATGCTTATGCGTATGCTTGTATGTAACTGTATGTTAACAGCACCCTGCCCAACTGCGAGTGATAGCACCTCTTATTTTTCAATGCTTATTCTTCAATGTTTATTTTTTATTTCTTCAATGTTTATTTTTTATTTTTTTACTTTTTACTATTCTTTATCCTACAATTTTATTTTCTACACTATCTCACTCTATTCACTCTACTCTTTAAACTCCTCCCAACTTATGGCATCCCCATATATATTCTTCTGTCTTGGCTTTGTTAATGCTTGTGTAATATGTACTCTCTCTTTATGCTCTGATGAGTCCCACTTATAGTGTGGACGAAACACTGTTAGCAATTAAAGATATACCTATGTTCTAAGCGTTCTTTGTTGTTAATTATATATACATACATACATATATATATACATACATACATATATACATACATACATACATATATATATATATATACATACATACATATATATATATATATACATACATATATACATACATACATACATATACATACATACATACATATATATATATATATATACATACATACATATATACATACATACATACATATATACATACATACATATATACATACATACATACATATATACATACATACATATATACATACATACATATATATATACATACATACATATATACATACATACATATATATATACATACATATATATATACATACATACATATATACATACATACATATATACATACATACATATATACATACATACATATATACATACATACATATATATATATACATACATAAAAAACTAACTGAAAAGAAATATTACCCAAGCTGTGAATAACTTTAAATTTGATTCTGACAGAACTTTGTCGAAACTTTTAAAGAAGATCATCGACTATTTTGAAAAATAAATACGAAATATTAGTGGATAGATGAACTCATCATGGCAAAACGTATAAGTCTTCTTCGACCAAATCGCAACTACAACCGCTGTATACAGTGGAGCTACGAGCTTAACAAAGAATTATATGAAGCATACAAACAATCTGAACCCCAAAAGTTTGGTTTTATGCAAAGGCTAAAAACTTTATGGAACTCCAAACACCCAGAATTAGACTTTTCTCCAAAGCATCTAAATGAACAGGCAAAACGTATCATTAGTTGTAAATTGATACATCTAACGGAATTGAGTGATACTACAAATACAGCCCTTGTAGACAACGACCCCACCTCCACTGACAGACAAAGAGAATGGCCAGCTAAATCTAACAGTGAACAGCTCACCAACAATTTTGCTGAAATCCATCCCACTTCCACTGAAGAACAGCGAGAAAGGTCAGCTAATTCTAGTAGTAATTGTCACCACATCAACAATGAGGCTGAAATTCATGACTCTACTGAACAAACAGAACACCAAAAACTTGTGGATACCTTACAAGTGATTTGGGATGATATGTTTCAAGAGATACACAGCCTTAATGTGAGTGACAGACCATACAACACCAGAATCAGTAAAGAACCCACTAAATTGGAATTGGAAGCGGTGAACGAAATAGCTGGCAATTATCTGAAGGCTATACGATCTAAAGGTGTAGAAACGACATTTGAAACGCTTAATGTTTTGTTATATGTTTCAGCTGTCACATTGCTATCATATAACACACATCTAAAACCACGCAATCAAGATACAAACAGAAAGCCTGAACCAGCGTGGATGCGAAATTTAAAAAGCAAAATTTTGTCCCTGAGACGAAGTATCTCACACATCGCAGTCGTTATGAAATGCAACATAGAGAGCAACTTCACACGACACCAGGAAGACCTAAAACAAAAGTTAGAGACGATTTGGAGATACAAAATTTAAAACTTTGAACTCCAAATTACACCAGTTGAAACAACAACTCACAGCTACAACAGAAAGACTAAAATATAAGTCAACAGCACATAAACGACAAGTGCTAAATAGATTGTTTGCCAGAGATCCTAAATCAGTTTATCGCAGCTTCGGTGGCAAAAGCTAAATCCCTGTAAATGACACCCCTTCAAAAGAACAGGTTGAGAGCTACTGGAGATCTGTATGGGAAACGGATGACGGATTCAACAGACAAACTAATTGGCTAAAAGAACTGGAACAGTACTACTGCCAACATGTCCAGACAAAACAATATGACATAGATGGGTCAATACTGGAAACAGCTCTACAGAAAATGTCGAATAGGAAATCACCAGGCCCAGACCTCATTATAGGATACTGGTTGAAGAATTTCACTTTCTATCGGCAAGATCTCATACGGCTGTTTACAGAAACCAATAAAGGAACACAAGAACTGCCCAGATGGTTATCAACTGCCACTACTCTTCTCATTCCCCAAAATAGCCAAACCACCCTTGCTAAAAATTACCGCCCAATAGCCTGCCAAAACATCATGTATAAATTATATACTGGGTGCCTTAACCTGTTCTTACAAGATCACTGTGCTACCAACAAAATCATAACACCTGAGCAAGCTGGTGGAAAGAGGGAGGTGTGGGGTTGCATAGATCACCTACTAACTAATAAAATGATTCAAGAAAAAAGAACAAAGAATCGCAGAAACATGACTGGTGTGGCTGGACTATCAAAAAGCATTTGATAGTGTACCTCATGGGTGGATTATTAAGGCTTTACAGTTAGTCAAAGTCCCACAACCATTGGTAGCTGCTGTTGAATGCCTGACCAAGAACTGGTACATCAATTTGATCCTTAGAGGTGAGAAGGAGCAAGTTAAAACTGATAAGATACATTACCAGAAGGGCATCTTTCAGGGTGATAGCTTGTCAGTGCTACTCTTCGTTCTCTCACTAAATCCACTATCTTACCTACTCAGGAAACAAGGTGGACAAAGAAGTGGGTCCAGAAGTATCTCCCATCTTTTCTTTGTTGATGACCTGAAGTTGTATAGGCCAAATATCAACGACATCAAGAAACAATTGGACCTCATTACACAATTTTCAACAGACATCAAAATGAAATTTGGTGTGTCCAAGTGTGCATATTTGGCAGTAAAACGTGGAAGAGCTGTGCCCTCCTCTAGAAATCTAGAGATGAACGGCCTGACAATACAACCTCTACAGTCAGGTGACAACTACAGATATCGTAGACAGGATGAGAATGTCAAATATGATGGACCCATAAATAAGGAGAGAACCAGAACTGAATACCTCAGAAGAGTGAAGAAAATATGGTCATCAGAACTGTCAGCGTACAACAAATACATTGCCCACAATACTTATGCTGTGCCAATTCTAACGCCAACATTTGGCCTGCTGAACTGGTCTTTGCAAGAACTAAGTGAGATGGATGTTAGAACTCGAAAACTTCTCAATGTTACTGGGAACTTTAACATCAATGGTGATGTGGATAGGCTATACTTCTCACGCAAGGAAGGTGGCCGGGGTCTAAAATCCATATTAACAACATATGAGACCCGGATAATAACACTGAAGCAACACCTTCAACAGACGAAAAAAGTTGGCAACCATCTTGCCCAGGTTTATGAGCATGAAAAAAAAAATATCATTACAATAGCGACTGATCTGGAGGAGAGATATGGAATAAAGCCCGATATAAATCTCTCACCCAGAGAAATCGGAAGATCCTATTCAATGTTCAAACAAGATGAAAAAATTGACCAATTTACAGAAAAAGTTGTGCATGAATACTTGAGACGTAAAACACAGACCATAGAGGGGATAAACCACTCAAAAAGCCTGGCATGGAGTTCCGACAGGTTTATGACATCACACCAATATTCCTAAATTATTCTTTAATGCCTTAAATAAATGCTTCCCTCCCTCACATATCTATAGTAAAATATTTAACAAACACACTATAACTAGAACTCCCTACCAAATATCTGCTGCACAAAAGGGGAGGGCCAGCAGCTGACAATAAATGTAGGCTATGTAAAACAAAGATAGAGGATGTAAGCCACATTGTTGCCAGCTGCGAAAGGAAGCCATCTTGGAAAGGGAACTAAAAGGGAACTTCTATACCAAGGAACATAACTTTCTCGATCATTTATTTAATTCTAGAAGAAATCCTCCTTCCAACAAAAATCTAGTGCAATTCGAGGAGGAGTTAACTAACATTATAAAAAATCTTAAATTCAAAAGAAACCCTTACAACCTTGTAAATCTCAAGAACACGATTTTAAACCTAAATTCCCCCCAAAATGTTTTAGTCCACTCCGACAAAACAAATAATTTATATGGTATATCTAAGGATAACTATAACAACCTTATCCTTAAGGAACTTAGGAAAAAATATCGCAAAACCAACCCTGATAATTTAGAATCCATAAACTTTGAAGCTTCTGAGATTATGTCAAAACTTGGCATCGAAAAAAAGACCGAACCATTCCTCCCAAGAACTCCGAGGATAAATCTCAAGGATCACAAAAACAACTTTCGTACTGAACTACCTGTTAGACTAATCTCCCCCTCTAAATTGGATCTGGGGGTTGTTAGCAAAGCCATCTTGGATAGAATTATCCCACAGGTTCGTTCTAATTGCTCTACTTCGAACTTAAATTTATGGTTTGGTACTTCTGAAGTGATTGGCTGGTTCAACAAATTGAATAAGAAAAACAAAAATTTATTCAATTTGATATTGCCAGCTACCATTCTTCTATTTCGCCCTCACTTCTCAACAATGCTCTATCTTTCGCTTACAAATATTCAGACATCACCACAGATGAACTTCACATCATTCTCACCGCATGTAAAACCATCCTAGAGTTCAACAATGAATATTGAACCAGAGCTGATACCTCTAACAACTTTGACATTACAATGGGTGCATCCGATTCATCCCAATTGACAGATTTAATTGGTTATCTTTATTTTGAACTCTTTGAGTCGGAAAATTCCTCAACTTCGCGGTGGAATTTATCGGCACGATGGACTTTTTACTATCTTAAATTGCAACATAGTTAACCTTAATATTATTAAGAACAATATACGTAATCTCTTTAACCAACATAACTTAAAAATTGAATTTGATAACAACATCAAACTAGCTAACTTCTTGGATGTATCTCTTAATCTTGACACTGGCCTATATTACCCTTACCATAAAAACAATGAGAATCTAAATTATGTTAATTTTAAATCCAACCACCCCACTAATATTAAGAATGCTATAGTTAGTAATATTGGAAAAAGAATATCCAACCTATCATCTAATAAAAACATCTTTGATTCTAACACCAATTACTATAATAACGTGCTTTCTAAAGCCGGTTATCCTGATAAAATCAAATACAGTAAAGAAACAAATCCTAGAAGACCTTACAGTAAAATAATTAATCATGATCATTCCATTAACTTTAATAAAAGACTTAGATACAAAAACATAATCTGGTATAATGCTCTTTTCTCCATCTCTATTAATAATAATATTCCTAAATTATTCTTTAATGCCTTAAATAAATGCTTCCCTCCCTCACATATCTATAGTAAAATATTTAACAAACACACTATAACTAGAACTCCCTACCAAATATCTGCTGCACAAAAGGGGAGGGCCAGCAGCTGACAATAAATGTAGGCTATGTAAAACAAAGATCGAGGATGTAAGCCACATTGTTGCCAGCTGCGAAAGGAAGCCATCTTGGAAAGGGAACTTCTATACCAAGGAACATAACTTTCTCGATCATTTATTTAATTCTAGAAGAAATCCTCCTTCCAACAAAAATCTAGTGCAATTCGAGGAGGAGTTAACTAACATTATAAAAAATCTTAAATTCAAGAGAAATCCTTACAGAGGACAAGAGCACCTTGTAAATCTCAAGAACACGATTTTAAACCTAAATTCCCCCGAAAATGTTTTAGTCCACTCCGACAAAACAAATAATTTATATGGTATATCTAAGGATAACTATAACAACCTTATCCTTAAGGAACTTAGGAAAAAATATCGCAAAACCAACCCTGATAATTTAGAATCCATAAACTTTGAAGCTTCTGAGATTATGTCAAAACTTGGCATCGAAAAAAAGACCGAACCATTCCTCCCAAGAACTCCGAGGATAAATCTCAAGGATCACAAAAACAACTTTCGTACTGAACTACCTGTTAGACTAATCGCCCCCTCTAAATTGGATCTGGGGGTTGTTAGCAAAGCCATCTTGGATAGAATTATCCCACAGGTTCGTTCTAATTGCTCTACTTCGAACTTAAATTTATGGTTTGGTACTTCTGAAGTGATTGGCTGGTTCAACAAATTGAATAAGAAAAACAAACAAAAATTTATTCAATTTGATATTGCCAGCTACTATTCTTCTATTTCGCCCTCACTTCTCAACAATGCTCTATCTTTCGCTTACAAATATTCAGACATCACCACAGATGAACTTCACATCATTCTCACCGCATGTAAAACCATCCTAGAATTCAACAATGAATATTGAACCAGAGCTGATACCTCTAACAACTATGACATTACAATGGGTGCATCCGATTCATCCCAATTGACAGATTTAATTGGTTATCTTTATTTTGAACTCTTTGAGTCGGAAAATTCCTCAACTTCGCAGTGGAATTTATCGGGACGATGGACTTTTTACTATCTTAAATTGCAACATAGTTAACCTTAATATTATTAAGAACAATATACGTAATCTCTTTAACCAACATAACTTAAAAATTGAATTTGATAACAACATCAAACTAGCTAACTTCTTGGATGTATCTCTTAATCTTGACACTGGCCTATATTACCCTTACCATAAAAACAATGAGAATCTAAATTATGTTAATTTTAAATCCAACCACCCCACTAATATTAAGAATGCTATAGTTAGTAATATTGGAAAAAGAATATCCAACCTATCATCTAATAAAAACATCTTTGATTCTAACACCAATTACTATAATAACGCGCTTTCTAAAGCCGGTTATCCTGATAAAATCAAATACAGTAAAGAAACAAATCCTAGAAGACCTTACAGTAAAATAATTAATCATGATCATTCCATTAACTTTAATAAAAGACTTAGATACAAAAACATAATCTGGTATAATGCTCTTTTCTCCATCTCTATTAATAATAATATTCCTAAATTATTCTTTAATGCCTTAAATAAATGCTTCCCTCCCTCACATATCTATAGTAAAATATTTAACAAACACACTATAACTAGAACTCCCTACCAAATATCTGCTGCACAAAAGGGGAGGGCCAGCAGCTGACAATAAATGTAGGCTATGTAAAACAAAGATCGAGGATGTAAGCCACATTGTTGCCAGCTGCGAAAGGAAGCCATCTTGGAAAGGGAACTTCTATACCAAGGAACATAACTTTCTCGATCATTTATTTAATTCTAGAAGAAATCCTCCTTCCAACAAAAATCTAGTGCAATTCGAGGAGGAGTTAACTAACATTATAAAAAATCTTAAATTCAAGAGAAATCCTTACAGAGGACAAGAGCACCTTGTAAATCTCAAGAACACGATTTTAAACCTAAATTCCCCCAAAAATGTTTTAGTCCACTCCGACAAAACAAATAATTTATATGGTATATCTAAGGATAACTATAACAACCTTATCCTTAAGGAACTTAGGAAAAAATATCGCAAAACCAACCCTGATAATTTAGAATCCATAAACTTTGAAGCTTCTGAGATTATGTCAAAACTTGGCATCGAAAAAAAGACCGAACCATTCCTCCCAAGAACTCCGAGGATAAATCTCAAGGATCACAAAAACAACTTTCGTACTGAACTACCTGTTAGACTAATCGCCCCCTCTAAATTGGATCTGGGGGTTGTTAGCAAAGCCATCTTGGATAGAATTATCCCACAGGTTCGTTCTAATTGCTCTACTTCGAACTTAAATTTATGGTTTGGTACTTCTGAAGTGATTGGCTGGTTCAACAAATTGAATAAGAAAAACAAACAAAAATTTATTCAATTTGATATTGCCAGCTACTATTCTTCTATTTCGCCCTCACTTCTCAACAATGCTCTATCTTTCGCTTACAAATATTCAGACATCACCACAGATGAACTTCACATCATTCTCACCGCATGTAAAACCATCCTAGAATTCAACAATGAATATTGAACCAGAGCTGATACCTCTAACAACTATGACATTACAATGGGTGCATCCGATTCATCCCAATTGACAGATTTAATTGGTTATCTTTATTTTGAACTCTTTGAGTCGAAAAATTCCTCAACTTCGCAGTGGAATTTATCGGGACGATGGACTTTTTACTATCTTAAATTGCAACATAGTTAACCTTAATATTATTAAGAACAATATACGTAATCTCTTTAACCAACATAACTTAAAAATTGAATTTGATAACAACATCAAACTAGCTAACTTCTTGGATGTATCTCTTAATCTTGACACTGGCCTATATTACCCTTACCATAAAAACAATGAGAATCTAAATTATGTTAATTTTAAATCCAACCACCCCACTAATATTAAGAATGCTATAGTTAGTAATATTGGAAAAAGAATATCCAACCTATCATCTAATAAAAACAGCTTTGATGCTAACACCAATTACTATAATAACGCGCTTTCTAAAGCCGGTTATCCTGATAAAATCAAATACAGTAAAGAAACAAATCCTAGAAGACCTTACAGTAAAATAATTAATCATGATTATTCCATTAACTTTAATAAAAGACCTAGATACAAAAACATAATCTGGTATAATGCTCTTTTCTCCATCTCTATTAATAATAATATTCCTAAATTATTCTTTAATGCCTAAAATGAATGCTTCCCACCCTCACATATCTATAGTAAAATATTTAACAAACACACTATAAAATTTAAAAACATAATCTGGTATAATGCTCTTTTCTCCATCTCTATTAATAATAATATTCCTAAATTATTCTTTAATGCCTTAAATAAATGCTTCCCTCCCTCACATATCTATAGTAAAATATTTAACAAACACACTATAACTAGAACTCCCTACCAAATATCTGCTGCACAAAAGGGGAGGGCCAGCAGCTGACAATAAATGTAGGCTATGTAAAACAAAGATCGAGGATGTAAGCCACATTGTTGCCAGCTGCGAAAGGAAGCCATCTTGGAAAGGGAACTAAAAGGGAACTTCTATACCAAGGAACATAACTTTCTCGATCATTTATTTAATTCTAGAAGAAATCCTCCTTCCAACAAAAATCTAGTGCAATTCGAGGAGGAGTTAACTAACATTATAAAAAATCTTAAATTCAAGAGAAACCCTTACAGAGGACAAGAGCACCTTGTAAATCTCAAGAACACGATTTTAAACCTAAATTCCCCCAAAAATGTTTTAGTCCACTCCGACAAAACAAATAATTTATATGGTATATCTAAGGATAACTATAACAACCTTATCCTTAAGGAACTTAGGAAAAAATATCGCAAAACCAACCCTGATAATTTAGAATCCATAAACTTTGAAGCTTCTGAGATTATGTCAAAACTTGGCATCGAAATAAAGACCGAACCATTCCTCCCAAGAACTCTGAGGATAAATCTCAAGGATCACAAAAACAACTTTCGTACTGAACTACCTGTTAGACTAATCGCCCCCTCTAAATTGGATCTGGGGGTTGTTAGCAAAACCATCTTCGATAGAATTATCCCACAGGTTCGTTCTAATTGCTCTACTTCGAACTTAAATTTATGGTTTGGTACTTCTGAAGTGATTGGCTGGTTCAACAAATTGAATAAGAAAAACAAACAAAAATTTATTCAATTTGATATTGCCAGCTACCATTCTTCTATTTTGCCCTCACTTCTCAACAATGCTCTATCTTTCGCTTACAAATATTCAGACATCACCACAGATGAACTTCACATCATTCTCACCGCATGTAAAACCATCCTAGAGTTCAACAATGAATATTGAACCAGAGCTGATACCTCTAACAACTTTGACATTACAATGGGTGCATCCGATTCATCCCAATTGACAGATTTAATTGGTTATCTTTATTTTGAACTCTTTGAGTCGGAAAATTCCTCAACTTCGCGGTGGAATTTATCGGCACGATGGACTTTTTACTATCTTAAATTGCAACATAGTTAACCTTAATATTATTAAGAACAATATACGTAATCTCTTTAACCAACATAACTTAAAAATTGAATTTGATAACAACATCAAACTAGCTAACTTCTTGGATGTATCTCTTAATCTTGACACTGGCCTATATTACCCTTACCATAAAAACAATGAGAATCTAAATTATGTTAATTTTAAATCCAACCACCCCACTAATATTAAGAATGCTATAGTTAGTAATATTGGAAAAAGAATATCCAACCTATCATCTAATAAAAACATCTTTGATTCTAACACCAATTACTATAATAACGCGCTTTCTAAAGCCGGTTATCCTGATAAAATCAAATACAGTAAAGAAACAAATCCTAGAAGACCTTACAGTAAAATAATTAATCATGATCATTCCATTAACTTTAATAAAAGACTTAGATACAAAAACATAATCTGGTATAATGCTCTTTTCTCCATCTCTATTAATAATAATATTCCTAAATTATTCTTTAATGCCTTAAATAAATGCTTCCCTCCCTCACATATCTATAGTAAAATATTTAACAAACACACTATAACTAGAACTCCCTACCAAATATCTGCTGCACAAAAGGGGAGGGCCAGCAGCTGACAATAAATGTAGGCTATGTAAAACAAAGATCGAGGATGTAAGCCACATTGTTGCCAGCTGCGAAAGGAAGCCATCTTGGAAAGGGAACTAAAAGGGAACTTCTATACCAAGGAACATAACTTTCTCGATCATTTATTTAATTCTAGAAGAAATCCTCCTTCCAACAAAAATCTAGTGCAATTCGAGGAGGAGTTAACTAACATTATAAAAAATCTTAAATTCAAGAGAAACCCTTACAGAGGACAAGAGCACCTTGTAAATCTCAAGAACACGATTTTAAACCTAAATTCCCCCAAAAATGTTTTAGTCCACTCCGACAAAACAAATAATTTATATGGTATATCTAAGGATAACTATAACAACCTTATCCTTAAGGAACTTAGGAAAAAATATCGCAAAACCAACCCTGATAATTTAGAATCCATAAACTTTGAAGCTTCTGAGATTATGTCAAAACTTGGCATCGAAAAAAAGACCGAACCATTCCTCCCAAGAACTCTGAGGATAAATCTCAAGGATCACAAAAACAACTTTCGTACTGAACTACCTGTTAGACTAATCGCCCCCTCTAAATTGGATCTGGGGGTTGTTAGCAAAACCATCTTCGATAGAATTATCCCACAGGTTCGTTCTAATTGCTCTACTTCGAACTTAAATTTATGGTTTGGTACTTCTGAAGTGATTGGCTGGTTCAACAAATTGAATAAGAAAAACAAACAAAAATTTATTCAATTTGATATTGCCAGCTACCATTCTTCTATTTTGCCCTCACTTCTCAACAATGCTCTATCTTTCGCTTACAAATATTCAGACATCACCACAGATGAACTTCACATCATTCTCACCGCATGTAAAACCATCCTAGAGTTCAACAACGAATATTGAACCAGAGCTGATACCTCTAACAACTTTGACATTACAATGGGTGCATCCGATTCATCCCAATTGACAGATTTAATTGGTTATCTTTATTTTGAACTCTTTGAGTCGGAAAATTCCTCAACTTCGCGGTGGAATTTATCGGCACGATGGACTTTTTACTATCTTAAATTGCAACATAGTTAACCTTAATATTATTAAGAACAATATACGTAATCTCTTTAACCAACATAACTTAAAAATTGAATTTGATAACAACATCAAACTAGCTAACTTCTTGGATGTATCTCTTAATCTTGACACTGGCCTATATTACCCTTACCATAAAAACAATGAGAATCTAAATTATGTTAATTTTAAATCCAACCACCCCACTAATATTAAGAATGCTATAGTTAGTAATATTGGAAAAAGAATATCCAACCTATCATCTAATAAAAACATCTTTAATGCTAACACCAATTACTATAATAACGCGCTTTCTAAAGCCGGTTATCCTGATAAAATCAAATACAGTAAAGAAACAAATCCTAGAAGACCTTACAGTAAAATAATTAATCATGATCATTTCATTAACTTTAATAAAAGACTTAGATACAAAAACATAATCTGGTATAATGCTCTTTTCTCCATCTCTATTAATAATAATATTCCTAAATTATTCTTTAATGCCTTAAATAAATGCTTCCCTCCCTCACATATCTATAGTAAAATATTTAACAAACACACTATAACTAGAACTCCCTACCAAATATCTGCTGCACAAAAGGGGAGGGCCAGCAGCTGACAATAAATGTAGGCAATGTAAAACAAAGATCGAGGATGTAAGCCACATTGTTGGCAGCTGCGAAAGGAAGCCATCTTGGAAAGGGAACTTCTATACCAAGGAACATAACTTTCTCGATCATTTATTTAATTCTAGAAGAAATCCTCCTTCCAACAAAAATCTAGTGCAATTCGAGGAGTTAACTAACATTATAAAAAATCTTAAATTCAAGAGAAACCTTTACAGAGGACAAGAGCACCTTGTAAATCTCAAGAACACGATTTTAAACCTAAATTCCCCCAAAAATGTTTTAGTCCACTCCAACAAAACAAATAATATATATGGTATATCTAAGGATAACTATAACAACCTTATCCTTAAGGAACTTAGGAAAAAATATCGCAAAACCAACCCTGATAATTTAGAATCCATAAACTTTGAAGCTTCTGAGATTATGTCAAAACTTGGCATCGAAAAAAAGACCGAACCATTCCTCCCAAGAACTCCGAGGATAAATCTCAAGGATCACAAAAACAACTTTCGTACTGAACTACCTGTTAGACTAATCGCCCCCTCTAAATTGGATCTGGGGGTTGTTAGCAAAGCCATCTTCGATAGAATTATCCCACAGGTTCGTTCTAATTGCTCTACTTCGAACTTAAATTTATGGTTTGGTACTTCTGAAGTGATTGGCTGGTTCAACAAATTGAATAAGAAAAACAAACAAAAATTTATTCAATTTGATATTGCCAGCTACTATTCTTCTATTTCGCCCTCACTTCTCAACAATGCTCTATCTTTCGCTTACAAATATTCAGACATCACCACAGATGAACTTCACATCATTCTCACCGCATGTAAAACCATCCTAGAATTCAACAATGAATATTGAACCAGAGCTGATACCTCTAACAACTATGACATTACAATGGGTGCATCCGATTCATCCCAATTGACAGATTTAATTGGTTATCTTTATTTTGAACTCTTTGAGTCGAAAAATTCCTCAACTTCGCAGTGGAATTTATCGGCACGATGGACTTTTTACTATCTTAAATTGCAACATAGTTAACCTTAATATTATTAAGAACAATATACGTAATCTCTTTAACCAACATAACTTAAAAATTGAATTTGATAACAACATCAAACTAGCTAACTTCTTGGATGTATCTCTTAATCTTGACACTGGCCTATATTACCCTTACCATAAAAACAATGAGAATCTAAATTATGTTAATTTTAAA
>OZ024741.1:47151400-47156400 GCA_964016885.1 Eledone cirrhosa
AAACCAAACATCAGTCTATAGAGATATGAAGGGCAAAATAATAAGTGTCACTGAGGCCCCATCCCAGAAAGACAGATTCCTTTTGGAGAAAAATATGGGGTGAAAAGAATTTCAACCAAGATGCAGCGTGGCTAAGAGAAATCCGAAAGAACTATTGCTCCTACACTACAACAAAAACATACGAAATAAGTGAGGGTACCCTTGAGACTGTGATAGGAAAACTCCAAGATAAGAAAACACCAGGAAGCGACATGATTGTCGGCTACTGGTACAAAAAACTAATATTCTATCAGAGGTATCTTACTGACCTCTACCAACAAGTTCTTAAGGGAGATACACTTATACCAGAATGGTTGACATTAGCACAAACGTTACTGGTCCCTAAGAACAAAGACACCCACTTGGCAAAAAACTACCGACCCATTGCATGCCAGAACCTGATGTATAAGATGTATACAGCCTGCCTGAACCTATTCCTCCAAGATCACTGTGAAAATAATATCATCACAGATGAACAAGCAGCTGGAAAGAAAGGGGTTTGGGGATGTGCTGAATAACTCCTAATCAACAAAACTGCGATGTCGGAGGTCAGTCAACTTAGGAGTAATATGGCTAGTCTGGCTGGACTACAGGAAAGCTTCCGATTCTGTTCCCCACTCTTGGATGATAGAGGCCCTCCAACTTGCTAAGGTCCCAAACATTATTGTCAGAGCCATAGAGAAGCTGTCTTCTTGTGCTACTATCCTAAGGTTAAAGACAGAGAGGGAGGACTCTATTATTACTGATAAAATAAAATATTGCAGGGGTATATTTCAGGGGGACAGTCTCTCTGTGATATTGTTCATCTTGTCATTAAACCCCTTGTCCTTTCTGCTCAAGAAATGTTAGGGATACATCATTGGCTTACAGGAGGACGCTGAATTCTTTTAACGAATTGCTTCCCTTGACACTGCATGATGTATTAAGGCAAGATTACTCTATCGATGACAATGTGCCTGTAGCGTCCAGAAGGTTAAGCAATATGCTAACTTCCAGGCAGCCTTTCAATCGAAGCTTGAAATTGTAAGTGTTCCCACAGATCCCGCTTCTGAAACAATTTAGGAACAACACTAAACTGCCATTCTGCAGATATCTGGGAAAGTCCTCCAGTTCACATCAAAGAAGAACAAAGACTGGTTTAATAAAAACAACAAGAAGATTCAAGAATTGCAAGTGAGAAGAGATCTATCCATCAAGCCTACTTAGCTCAGCCATCTTATCCTGAGAAGAAAACAGCATTTCGCCTTGTATGCTGTAACCTCATACATTTGTATAAATGTTACAAAGCACACACATATTTACAGTAGCAGAAAACCATCCTGAGGGCAGTGGTTTTGCTAGTTTCTTTAGTTTCTTATAAAAAGATACCTATTCAGGCAAAAAAGGAATATATTCTAGGTGATACGAAGGACCAATGATTTTATTCAACGAATCAGATGGAAAACATTCCACTTTGACAAAAGCCGTATAAACCAAACATCGGATCTTAACAAGGATAAATTTGGATTTAAATCTTACAAAACCCACCCTCAAACCCACTTTTGGATGCATTTGAACTAGACCTAATGGATATGATCATGGAGATCAAATTTACAAAACAGAAAAACAATAAACTACAGAATGACATCACGGCACTGTTCAATAATCTAAAAAACGCCAATGGAATTTTTGTTAGAGCAGACAAAACATCAAACGTATATACCATGGATGAGGACACTTACAATAACTTCATCCATAAGGAATTGCATAAAAAATACAAGAAAACTAATGAAGCTACACTTAAAAACATCAACAACTTGGCATGTGAAATTGTTAAAAAACTTTGTGTTGACAATAGAACGCAACCCTTAACACCAGCTACACCATCCTTCAACCTGAAGGACCACAAGGTAAACTTCGATACTGACCCTAAAATTAGACTTATATGCCCCTCTAAATCTGATACAGGCAAAATTAGCAAATATATACTAGACAGAATTATGCCCCAAGTTAAGGCTAAAGTAGATATTAAACTATGGGGTAACACCCATGAGGCAATAAGATGGTTTAATAGCATTACTGATAAGAAAAAATCAAAATTTATTCAGTTTGATATTGATGAATATTATTCCTCAATTTCACCAGATACTCTGCATGAAGCTCTTTCGTTCGCTAAGGCTAATTCCGACCTTACAGATGCTGAAATTAAAATTATTATGGAAGCGAGGAAAACTATTGTTAAATTTGATGATAGCTACTGGGTTCGCAAAGATAGACCTTCTAATTTTGATATTACTATGGGTTCCAATGATTCGGCGGAAGTAACTGATCTTGTGGGAATTTATATCACCCACAGACTACAAGGAAAATTCAAGGATCTCCACGGTGGAATCTACCGTGACGATGCGCTCCTATTAGTTAAGCATATGAATAACCAGAATTTAGAAAGGATGCGTAAAATTATCAGAAAGCTTTTTAAGGAACTAGGATTAAATATTACATTTGAATATAACCTCAAAGAGGTTAATTTCCTTGATGTTACTTTGAATCTCAATACAGAAACGATTAAACCGTTCCATAAACTAAATGAGAACCTTAAATATGTAAATACGGGTTCTAACCATCCACCCTCTATAATTAAATCCATCCCTAGAAATATTTCCCTTAGAATCTCCCGCCTGTCGTCCAACCAGCAAACTTTCAAAGAACATGCCGAATATTATGATGATGCACTTAGGAAGGCTGGACACCTAGATAATATAGAGTATATAGTCGACGACCACCAAAACACCCAAAATAAATCTCATAGAGGTAGAAATAGGATAGAATCACCACCATACATACACTACCGCAATAGACACACTAATAGTCGCACACCACCAAACAGAAGGCAATGTAAAGAGTATATATGGTACAACCCGGTCTATAACAACTCTATTAAAACCAATCTACCCTCACAATTCTTTCGATTAGTTAAAAAACACTTTCCAACATCACATAAATATAATAAAATCTTAAACCCTAACACTATTCGACTTTCATATTCAACCGCCCCTAATATTGAACAACATATAAAAAAGCTTAACGCAAAACGGTTGTATAAACGCCTTCCAACACATAACAATACACGTAAAACATCGGCTATAACATCACAAAACAACAAACAACAAACAACATCCCGTCCTACCTAAGCAACCTAAGCAACCCATCCATGCCAATACAACAACGCAAAATTATAACTGTAACTGTGTCCAACCAGGAATGTGTCCGTTGAACAATCAGTCTCTTGAACGCAACATCATATACAAATGTACTATCGAATCGGATAGCCAGAAGTGGTACTATGTGGGGTCTACAGCTACCTCCTTCAAATCTCGCTTTTATAGACATCGTTACTCAATAAAACATGAAAACCAGCGTTATGTAACAACACTCGCAGACAAGGCTTGGCAGATGCGCGAAAATAACCAACAATTTAACCTAAAATGTGATATAATAGCACCTGCCCCTGCATATCCCCACGGACAGGAATTTTGTAAATTGTGTAATATGGAATTATTTTGTATTAGGAAATCAAAAAATATTTTATTAAATAACAGAATAGAACGATCGTTATACTGTAACCATCGCTTGAAATCTACATTTTCATATTACAAACACAACCAGGATTGAACGCCTGTCTCCATCTCCGTTTGATTGTCAAAATACATATTAACATTCTCTATTAGTCTTAATTCTATCAACTCTTCTATTCTTTACCATTTAATATAAACTGCTATAGATAAAATGAGATTTCTTAATACAATTCCCTAATGCATATACCAGCAGGCTACCAGCATTGTTGTTATTCAGTAGCAGTGAAAATCTCCCTCTTCCTTAATTGTCGATTTATATCTATTAATACTACTACACCAAACGACCAGGCCTGCCACCTAGTTAAATGCAAAAACACCGATAAAAACATAACAGTTAGGATAGAAACTAAGGAAAGAAACCTCGGCAATCTTAGAATTAAGGAAGCACTTATTATAGATAAAACACATCCACCAATCAATAATAGACTAGAGCTCAACACCCAATTTATAACCTGATAGGGCCTCTAGCCCCATATTTACACACCCCACACACACGCACGCGCACACCTCCACTTATTCTCTCTCACACATACACACACAAAACCAGTTCTAACACCAGATAACACCTACCCCCCACTTTTACGATTAGACCTATCTTCCCACACACATATACAGGCACATATATAAAATTTTTTTAAAAAAATAAATAAATAAATAAAAAAACCCTAAACAAAGCCCTCTTAAAGGGAGACTACTCTTTATCCACCTAATTTTAATTCTTTGATATTAGAGTTAGAACAGATACTCTATACTATTTCCGGTCAGCATGGCTTGGCTAGAGATTTAAGACACTGGTTTGAGACCTTTATTTCCCTCCGAAGAAGAGATATTATCTCGAAAATTAAGGACATTTAAATAAATTCAAGGTGAAAGACGAATTCTCAACAATATCTTCTACTATTGCATTCTCTTTTCTATGTCCATACCTGCATTGTTTTGGCCTTATTACACATATTCAAACGTTTATACCTCATTACACAATGCTTCAAGTGAACTATAACCTCCTCCTTTCATTACGCCTGAGCCAGGCCCAGTTCACAACTGTAAAGAAACTCTTCCAGCTATGTGAAAAGCGCGCCAAAGCCGGCTGCCAAATAAACTTCCTAAAACGATGCCTGAATAACAACATCATCCCCAAAACCATCAAAAATTTACACCTACCAACATGCTTCAAATCACCAGGCCTCAAATGATCACTCAGTTACATACAAAAATTCTGCCTAAGAAAACTCATACAACACCTACACCGCACGCTACAACATCACATACGGACTATTTCCAGCCTTGTACCACAACTCGTTGAAACCCCAGAACCTCTGTCCAGGGTCATCTCCGCCACTATAGACA
>OZ024741.1:47163900-47166400 GCA_964016885.1 Eledone cirrhosa
CTGTTTGTTTGTATGTATGTGTTGCAGTGTGTGTGTATGTCGTACGTATAAGTGTCAATAAGTGAGTTTTTTTTTTTTTTTTTTTTTTGCGCGGGGACATAGAAATAATCGGCCTGGATGCCCGATCGCGCAGTTAAACCACTGGGAGTGAAGAACCCCTAGCCCTTGTCAGGGCATTCTTCTAGGAGAAGGCATCTCAGGAAACTGGGTTAACTCCGATATAAAACCTGCGGCTCAGTAGTTACCGATGATGTTGATCTTTTCTTCTTTTAGGGTTATAGCTACTGTCGCTCAGAGTGGGATTGGCTCAGTGCACAGTCTTTCCTCACTTTAAAAATATTCGTCACGCACAGGCATTGCACGGGTGCATTAATAATTATTAATAGTGTACTACTATTATTATTATTATTATTACTTTTTTTTTTTTTTTTCCAATTCAATGATGTTCCAGAACAATGTAAAAGAGATAATTGGCAATTTAGGTTCTGGAACAAAAAAGATCATTGGCAATAAGGGCAGGGGCCCCAAGTTATCACAGCCTGGGCCCGCTCGTCATCGTGCCATTGTAATAGAGCCAAACAAGGCATTTAGTCTTGGCTGCTGGAACGTACGGACGTAGCTTGATAGGGATTCCTTGGAGCATCCTGAACGAAGGACCGCTCTTGTTGCAAAGGAGCTTCCACGTTACGATCTTGACATCGTGGCTTTATCTGAGACGAGGTTAGCTGGAGATGGTCATCTTACGGAATTTTGTGGAGAATATACATTCTTCTGGAAAGGAAGAGATGAGGGAACCAGAAGAGAGGTTGGGGTAGGATTTGCTCTTAAGACTGTACTTGTGAATAAATTAGAAGAATTCCCAGTAGGGATTAGTGAGCGTCTTATGTCCATGAGAGTTCCGCTGGACAAAGGAAGATATGCTACCCTGGTGAGTGTGTATGCTCCAACTATGAATTCTGTCGATGAAGAAAAACTGTCCTTTTACCATGCCTTGAAAGGTGTTCTAAGAAATATCCCTCAGGCAGACAAAGTCATCGTGCTTGGTGACTTTAATGCTAGAGTGGGTAGGGATTTTAACACATGGAATGTAATCGGAAGGCATGGGGTGGGAAAGTGTAACAGCAATGGTATGCTCCTGCTGCAGATGTGTGAGGAGCTGGATCTGTGTGTTACCAACACCATGTTCCAACGAAAGAACAAATTCAAGACCACATGGATGCATCCTGCATCTAAGGAATGGCATCTTTTGGACTACGTCCTAGTCAGGATGCGTGACAGACAGGATGTGCAGTGTGTTCGTGTTCTTCGTGGGAGCTGAGTGCTGGACGGACCACCGCCTGGTACGCGCAAAAGTGAAACTAATCACCAAACGTAAAATCCGGGCTCCTGGTGTTACCCTGCCCAAAAGATTGAATGCTGCTCGTCTTAAGGATAAAAATGTGAAGAGGACATTGGAAGAAGAGATGCAGGCTGCAGATCTTGGTGAGGATTGGCCGACCCTTAAAAAGTCGGTTTATGATGTAGGCAGGCGTATTCTGGGATTGGTGCAGAGAAAACATCAGGACTGGTTTAATGAGAATGATGTACATATAGAAGACTTGTTGGCTGATAAGAGGCGTGCTCTGTCACGCTACTTGAGGGCAAAACCAAAGGAGAGGAATACGTTGCATGAGGAGCTCAGGGATGTAAAATCACGTGTTAGGCGGAGTCTTTCTCAGATGAAGTATCAGTGGTGGAGTGAGAAGGCTGGTGAGATACAAACTGCGTCTGATTCCAATAACACAAAGCTGTTGTACAGTCTCTTGCGTGAGGTTTATGGACCGTCTTCTTCTCTGGTGACACCGCTTCGCAGCAAGGATGGCAAAGAACTTCTTCGTGACTCACAGGGAATTCTACGAAGGTGGCGAGAGCACTTTGATGATCTTTTGAATCAGCCGTCTGTCGTCAGTGAAGATTTCCTCAATCTCATTCCAGAAAGTCCTGTAAAAGTAGCTCTCGCAGAACCTCCGACGCTTGTGGAGGTTGCAGTGGCTATTTCGAAGCTGAACAGTGGAAGATCTCCAGGTATGGATGGCATACATGCTGAGCTCCTACAATATGGTGGTGAGAGACTCCTGCAACATCTGCACTCTTTGATTGGAAGGATATGGGCTAATGAATCCGTACCTGAGGACTGGAGAGATGCAGTAATGGTGGTCTTGTACAAGGGAAAGGGTAACAGGAATGATTGTGGGAACTACAGAGGTATATCATTGCTTTCTGTCGTAGGGAAAGTTTTATGTAGGGTGCTTCTGGACCGTCTGCTGACACACATTGCAGATTGTGTTCTTCCTGAAAGTCAATCTGGTTTTCGTGCTGGACGCGGCACTACTGATATGATCTTCTCAGCTAGACAGCTCCAGGAGAAGTGCATGGAACAAGGCTTGGATCTGTATCAGGTTTTTGTCGATCTGACAAAAGCTTTCGATACTGTTAACAGAGATGCATTATGGAAGGTTCT
>OZ024741.1:47176400-47408900 GCA_964016885.1 Eledone cirrhosa
TGCAGTTCGGGTTTGTGTCAGGCAAAAGTACCACAGACGCTCTTTTCATAGTACGACAACTACAGGAGAAGTACCTAGCTAAAGGTAAACCCCTCTACTTAGCTTTTGTCGACTTGGAGAAAGCCTTCGACAGAGTCCCCCGCTCCATTATCTGGTGGGCTCTTAGAAAACTAGGCGTTGACGAATGGCTTGTGAGGGCTATACAAGCCATGTATAAAGAAACAGTCAGCAAGGTTAGAATTAACAACAAATATAGTGAAGAGTTTAGCGTAAAAGTTGGCGTCCATCAGGGCTCTGTTCTCAGCCCCCTACTATTTATTATTGCCCTTCAGGCTATAACAGAGGAGTTCAAGACAGGCTGCCCATGGGAACTCCTATACGCAGACGACCTGACACTCATAGCGGAATCAATGGCCGAGCTAGAGAAGAAATTCCAAACATGGAAGCACGGCCTAGAGTCAAAAGGACTTAAAATTAACCTGGCTAAGACCAAAGTTCTAGTTTGTAGGAAAGAAAACAAGGCGGCGGTCCCTTCTGGGAAATGGTCGTGCTCGGTGTGTAGGAAAGACGTAGGTAGAAACTCCATTTTATGTCCTAAATGCAAAGTATGGGTGCATAAAAGATGTAGTGGGATCACAGGTAAGCTAACTAAGAACATAGATTTTACATGTGGCCGGTGTTCTGGTGCAATAAGTAGCAGCAAGTGCCCACAAAATACTAGCTCTTTCAATTGCGCAGAGGGTTCTATAGAAATAGTGGACAGCTTCCGTTACCTGGGCGATAAAATCAGCAGTGGGGGAGGGTGCTCTGAAAGTACTGTAGCTAGAGTCAGAACTGGTTGGAAAAAGTTCAGAGAGCTTATACCACTATTAGCTGCTAAAGGGTTCTCCCTAAAAATGAAAGGCAGGTTGTACGATGCCTGCATACGAACAGCAATGCTGCATGGCAGTGAGACCTGGGCATTGTGTGCAGAGGATATACGCAGACTAGAGAGGAACGAAGCTTGCATGCTCCGCTGGATGTGTAACAGTAATATACGTGAACGGCAAAGCATAAACGAACTAAGGAAAAAATTAGAGATAAGAGGGATCAGATGTTTACTCGAGAGAAGGCTACGTTGGTATGGACACGTGATGCGCATGAAAGTCGATAGCTGTATAACAAAGTGCAGGGCAATAAAGATAGACGGTAGTCACGGAATAGGCAGACCTAGAAAAACCTGGGACGAGCTGATAAACTCCGACATCACACACTTACACCTCTCCAAGACAATGTCACTGGACCGAGACCTTTGGCGGTACTCAGTAACAGAGAAGACCCGCTTTACCTAAATATATAGTAAAACCTACTCCAGCCAGTAGGCATCTCTAACAAAATACACCCCGTCCCACCACCCCCGCCCCCACCCCATCCACACCACCCCGTTCTATGTAAAGTTATGTTGGTGCCGCGCCATCGAGGCCGAAACAAATGAGATCGTGTAGGTGTCACGACAAAAAACACACAGTCCACGCTGTAATGTGGCCGTGTAGGCAACACGGTAAAAACCTCCCAGACCCACACTGTAAATGTGGTTGGTGTTAGGAAGGGCATCCAACTGTAGAAAACCTCCAGACAGTCCTATGCGAGCAAGACAATCACTCTTACCTCAAGTGGGACTACCCCCGTCCAAACCCATGCAAGCGTGGAACACGGACGTTAAACGTTGATGATGATGATGATGATGATACATATATATATATATACATATATATACATATATATATACATATATATATATATATACATATATATATATACATATATATATACATATATATATATATATATACATATATATATACATATATACATATATATATACATATATTTATTATTGCCCTTCAGGCTATAACAGAGGAGTTCAAGACAGGCTGCCCGTGGGAACTCCTATACGCAGACGACCTGACACTCATAGCGGAATCAATGGCCGAGCTAGAGAAGAAATTCCAAACATGGAAGCACGGCCTAGAGTCAAAAGGACTTAAAATTAACCTGGCTAAGACCAAAGTACTAGTTTGTAGGAAAGAAAACAAGGCGGCGGTCCCTTCTGGGAAATGGTCGTGCTCGGTGTGTAGGAAAGGCGTAGGTAGAAACTCCATTTTATGTCCTAAATGCAAAGTATGGGTGCATAAAAGATGTAGTGGGATCACAGGTAAGCTAACTAAGAACATAGATTTTACATGTGGCCGGTGCTCTGGCGCAATAAGTAGCAGCAAGTGCCCACAAACTACTAGCTCTTTCAATTGCGCAGAGGGTTCTATAGAAATAGTGGACAGCTTCCGTTACCTGGGCGATAAAATCAGCAGTGGGGGAGGGTGCTCTGAAAGTACTGTAGCTAGAGTCAGAACTGGTTGGAAAAAGTTCAGAGAGCTTATACCACTATTAGCTGCTAAAGGGTTCTCACTAAAAATGAAAGGCAGGTTGTACGATGCCTGCATACGAACAGCAATGCTGCACGGCAGTGAGACCTGGGCATTGTGTGCAGAGGATATACGCAGACTAGAGAGGAACGAAGCTTGCATGCTCCGCTGGATGTGTAACAGTAATATACGTGAACAGCAAAGCATAAACGAACTAAGGAAAAAATTAGAGATAAGAGGGATCAGATGTTGTTTACTCGAGAGAAGGCTACGTTGGTATGGACACGTGATGCGCATGAAAGTCGATAGCTGTATAACAAAGTGCAGGGCAATAAAGATAGACGGTAGTCACGGAATAGGCAGACCTAGGAAAACCTGGGACGAGCTGATAAACTCCGACATCACACACTTACACCTCTCCAAGACAATGTCACTGGACCGAGACCTTTGGCGGTACTCAGTAACAGAGAAGACCCGCCTTACCTAAATATATAGTAAAACCTACTCCAGCCAGTAGGCATCTCTAACAAAATACACCCCGTCCCACCACCCCCGCCCCCACCCCATCCACACCACCCCGTTCTATGTAAAGTTATGTTGGTGCCGCGCCATCGAGGCCGAAACAAATGAGATCGTGTAGGTGTCACGACAAAAAACACACAGTCCACGCTGTAATGTGGCCGTGTAGGCAACACGGTAAAAACCTCCCAGACCCACACTGTAAATGTGGTTGGTGTTAGGAAGGGCATCCAACTGTAGAAAACCTGCCAGACAGTCCTATGCGAGCAAGACAATCACTCTTGCCTCAAGTGGGACTACCCCCGTCCAAACCCATGCAAGCGTGGAACACGGACGTTAAACGTTGATGATGATGATGATGATGATGATGATGAGGGTAAATTTGAGGATGGCCTAAGTAGGATAGAAGAGGTCCTTGACAAACTGGACCAGGGTTTCAACATTCTACTGCTGGGAGACTTCAACCTACCAAAGGTCAAATGGCCTGAGGGCCACCTCCTCCTTGGAATAACGTCAATAGAACAGAGACAGACGGAATCCCTGCTGGCCCTCACACACAGGCTGTTCATGGAGCAAGCAATACTCCTCCCAACAAGAGGCGAAAATGTCCTGGACCTCTCTTTTACAAACAACGAAGTGCTCATCCACAATGTAAAGGTGACACCAACAATTCTCTCGGATCATAACTTAGTAGAGCTAATGATAAGTGGTCCAAGAGAACCAACAGAGACAAAACCACCAAGAAGCTCCGGGACCTTATCCAGCCTTAACTTCTACAAGGCTAACTGGAAAAAGATTAAGAGAGAAATCCGGAAGCAAACATGGAGTGAAAACACCGCCAGACAAGGCACTAACACACAATTTCAACACTTCATGAAAACGATACACACTATATGCAAAAAGTTTGTCCCGGAGAAAAAGGCAAACAGACACAAAAATCTTATTCCCAGAGATAGGAAAATCCTTCTGAGACGTAGAACCAAACTCTCAAACCAGTTGAATAGTCAACAAAACAAAAACAAGGAGGAATACTATTTGAAATGTGCATTACTTGGCACCAAGATTGCACTCAAGCTTTCCCATGAGAATGAGAGGGCAAAGAAAGAGAACAGGGCCATAGAAAACATTAAAACAAACCCTAAGGCCTTCTTTAAATTTGCAAAAGAAACTGCCTCAGTACACTGCAAGATTGGGCCACTCTTCCATACGGACGGTTCATTAACCAAAAACCTCCAAGAGATATGTGAAATACTGAACGAACAGTACAAAAGTGTGTTCACATGTCCACTGAGGCACATGCAAATAACGAAGCCAGAGGAGTTCTTTGATGCCACAACACTACATGAAGAAATGGCAACCATCAACCACATAGACATAACGGAGGAGGATGTGGTGTACGCCATTGATGAAATTAGAACAGACTCGGCTGCTGGACCTGATGGATTCCCAGCAGTTCTCTTAAAAATATGTAAGCGGACCTTAGCAACTCCACTGAAGATGCCCTTCAGAAGCTCCTTGGCTAGCGGTGTACTACCCAGGAAGCTGAAAGAAGGCACAATATGCCCTATCCATAAAGGAGGTAGCAGAGCGGAGGCTAAAAACTATAGGCCAATCTCCCTGACGTCGCATATCAGTAAGGTCATGGAGCGAGTCGTCAGAAAGAAACTGATCACTTTCCTCGAGGAAAATGACCGCCTGACTAGCACGCAACATGGCTTCCGCCCAGGAAGAAGCTGCCTTATACAGCTGCTACATCACTACGACTGGGTACTGAAACAACTACTAGACAGCTCACATGTGGACGTGATATATCTTGACTTTGCGAAGGCCTTTGACAAGGTCGACCACGGAATGATATGTCACAAACTATACGGACTCGGCATAACTGGAAAAGTAGGTGAGTGGCTGCATGACTTCCTAATGGACAGAAGCCAGGCAGTGCAGCAAATGGGGCCCTCTCAAAGGAAACACCAATAACAAGTGGGGTGCCCCAGGGGACAGTCCTGGGACCACTACTGTTTTCGGTGGCTCTCTCAGACATGCCCTCTGTAGTACATACAACAACATCCCTCACTAGCTATGCTGATGACACTAAGGTAGCACAGGCAATCAAAAGCTCGGCTGACGCTGCCCTTTTACAGCAGGAAGAAAACAACATGCAGTTTAATGCTGGCAAATTCCAAGCCCTACAATACAAACCTCAAAACAAACCTGCAAACACAAATATAGTACAACACAACAACCAGGAGGGACTGATATCCCCGTGTCAAAATCGATACGAGACCTGGGCATAGACATGAGCGATGATGCATCTTTTTCTTCACACATCATGAAAGTGGCGACAATGTGCAGACGACTCGCTGGCTAGATCTTGAGGACTTTCCGGACAAGAGATCGAGACACCATGTTGACACTATGGAGGACATTTGTCCTAAGCCGCCTGGACTACTGCTCCCAGTTGTGGTCACCCATAGTGTCAAACTAACCACGGAGCTTGAGGCAATCCAGCGAAGCTACACCAAGAGGATTGCCAAGATGAGGGAGACAAGCTACTGGGAGAGGCTAAAGGAACTGAACCTCTTCTCCTTGGGACGAAGACAGGAGAGATACGCAGTGATCTACATGTGGAAAATCCTGGAGGGACTAGCACCAAACTTTGGCATTGGGAGCTGGACCAACCGTAGAACAGGACGTCACTGTGTGGTGCCAAAGGTCCCGTCTTCCACATCTAGAATAAGGAGCAGGTATTGCAATAGCCTGGGATTCAAGGGCCCTCAACTCTTCAACAAGCTGCCGAGGGATCTGAGAGATTTGCATAACGTGGAGGTGGATGTCTTCAAGAAACATCTCGACATATTGTTATCCAGGATCCCGGATGAGCCCACAGCAAGACACAAGGGAAACCTAAGGGCAGCAGCAACAAATTCCCTCTTACACCAGTGGCCAACCTATACAGGCTGGAGATAAAATGTGTAGCAACAAGGGCGGTGCCCCAGCATGGCCTCAGCCGGATAGCTGAAACAGGTAAAAGAGTACATATATATATATATATAGACTTACGTAGATTAGAGAGAAACGAAGCCTGCATGCTCCGATGGATGTGTAATAGTAATATACGCGAACAACAAAGCATAAATGAATTGAGAGAGAGACTGAGCATAAGAGGAATCAAATGCTGTGTGCAGGAGAGGCGGTTACGCTGGTATGGACATGTAATGCGTATGAAGGATGACAGCTGCATAAAAAGGTGCAGAGCACTAGAAGTTGATGGAAACCGCGGAGTGGGGAGACCCAAGTTGACCTGGGATGAGGTGATAAAAGCCGACCTTATCTAATTACACCTCTCAAAGGCGATGACACACAACCGTGACCTCTGGCGTCACGCAGTAATACAGAGTACCCACCCTCCCATGGGTTCAAGCTGAAGCATATAGACAATATGCCTCCCATCCCCCACTGCAAGGTGGTCGTGGAGGTGCTACAGCAAAAAAGCACCCAGCCCACACTGTAAAGTAGACGTGTAGGCGCCACGAAAAAGCACCCAGCACGCACTGTAAATGAGGTTGGTGTTAGGAAGGGCATCCAGCTGTAGAAATCAAGCCAAATCAGTTCCTGTATGAGCAAGGCATGGTCAGCCGACCAGACACTGCCCACAACAGGACAACCCGTCTAACCCATGCTAGCGTGGAAGAACAGACGTAAAACGGTAATGATGATACATACATATATATATATATATACACATATATATATATACACATATATATATATATACACATATATACATGCATATATATCCATACATATATATGTATACATACATACATGTATACATATATATACATATGAATATATATATATATAGGTGATGCCCTAGATAGGGGAAACTCTAGAGGCATTAAATTAATTGACCAGGTCATGAAGGTCACAGAAAAAGTAATAGCGCAACTAATCAGAGAGCGAATTGATCTAGATGAAATGCAGTTCGGGTTTGTGTCAGGTAAAAGTACAACAGACGCTCTTTTCATTGTACGACAACTACAGGAGAAGTACCTAGCTAAAAGTAAACCCCTATACTTAGCTTTTGTTGACTTGGAGAAAGCCTTTGACAGAGTACCCCGCTCGATTATCTGGTAGGCCCTTAGAAAACTAGGTGTTGATGAATGGCTTGTGAGAGCTATATATAAAGAAACAGTCAGCAAGGTTAGAATTAACAACGAATATAGTGAAGAGTTTAGCGTAAAAGTTGGTGTTCATCAGGGCTCCGTCCTTAGCCCCCTACTATTTATTATTGCCCTTCAGGCTATAACAGAGGAGTTCAAGACCGGCTGCCCATGGGAACTCCTATATGCAGATGATCTAACGCTCATAGCTGAAACAATGGCTGAACTAGAGAAAAAATTCCAAACATGGAAGCATGGCCTAGAATCAAAAGGCCTTAAAGTTAACTTGTCTAAGACTAAACTTCTAGTTTGTAGGAAGGAAAATAGGGCACCGGTCCCTTCTGGGAAATGGCCATGCTCAGTGTGTAGGAAAGGAGTAGGTAGAAACTCCATTTTATGTCCCAAATGCAAAGTATGGGTATATAAAAGATATAGTGGGATCACAGGTAAGCTAACTAAGAATATAGATTTTATATGTGGCCGGTGCTCTGGTGCTAGCAGCAAGTGCCCACAGAATACTAACTCATTCCATTGCACAGATAGTTCTATAGAAATAGTGGACAGCTTCCGTTACCTGGGTGAGGGTGCAGTGAAAGTACAGTAGCTAGAGTCAGAACGGGATGGAAAAAGTTCAGAGAGCTTATACCACTATTGGCCGCTAAAGGGTTCTCTCTAAAAATGAAAGGCAGGCTGTATGATGCCTGCATACGAACAGCAATGTTACATGGCAGTGAGACCTGGGCATTGTGTGCAGAGGATATACGCAGACTGGAGAGAAACAAAGCTTGCATGCTCCGCTGGATGTGTAATAGTAATATACGTGAACGGCAAAGCATAAACGAACTAAGGGAGAAATTAGAAATAAGAGGGATCAGATGTTGTTTACTCGAGAGAAGACTACGTTGGTATGGTCACATGATGCGCATGAAAGACGACAGCTGTATAAAAAAGTGCAGGGCAATAAAAATAGACGGTAGCCACGGAGTAGGCAGACCCAGAAAAACCTGGGACGACTTGATAAATTCCGACCTCACACACTTACACCTCTCCAAGACAATGGCACTGGACCGAGATCTTTGGCGCTACACAGTAATAGAGAAGACCCGCCTTACCTAAGTGCCTACAGTCAGTAGGCACCTCTAACAAAATACACCCCCATCCCACTACCCCCACCCCATCCACACCACCCCTTTCAATGTAAAGTTATGTTGGTACCACAACATCCAGCCCGAAACAAATGAGGTCGTGTAGGTGTCACGACAAAAAAACACACAGTCCACGCTGTAATGTGGCCGTGTAGGTAACACGGTAAAAACCTCCCAGTTCCATACTGTAAATGTGGTTGGTGTTAGGAAGGGCATCCAGCCGTAGAAAACCCGCCAGACAGTCCTATGCAAGCAAGACAACCACTCTTGCCTCAAGTGGGAAAACGCCCGTCCAAACCCATGCGAGTGTGGAATATGGACGTTAAAGAAGATGATGATGATGATGATGATGACGTGTGTGCGTATAGTTTATATCTACTGAATTAAGTAAAAATTACAAGACACTTGTAAGCACACTTAACATAAATAGATTGGGTAAAGCTATTGTAACTTACCTAGAAATTGAAACATACACTGACCATTATAAGCCTATGACCCCTAGAATCTCCACTAAAGATCACAAGGTTAACTTGAGTGAAAACGCCTCGATTAGTCTAATATGCCCATCTTCATTGGACATTGGTAAAATTAGTAAAAACATCCTAGATAGAATAATACCTAAATTAAAGTTTAAGGCCAATACTATGTTATGAGGTAACACACATCAGATTATTAATTGGTTCACTGAGATACCAGACAAGAAAACACAAGAAATAGATAAATTTTATGCAGATCTAAGAATAGTCTTGAATAACGTAAATAGAGATGACAAACTCTTAGTGTTGGGTAATTTGAATGCTCGTATTGGGTGTAACTTTACTACAAGGAGCAGCCTAGGATGTCATGCAATGGGAAAATGCAATTAAAATGGAGTTCTGTTAGGTGTGCTAGAAATTCAATCTTTCCCTCACCACTGAGCCCATCCTTACCTGCTCCTCTCACCATCTCATGCATATAACTATCCGCTCCACTCTCTCTCAAATCTGTTCTTTCGACCAAGATCTCCCCAAGGCCTATCTTCATCTCTCCTCCACTTGCCAGCCCTCCTCACCCAATCCCTCGTCCAATTCATTCTTCACCTCAATCGCCTCTTCAATTTTCTTACCTCTAGCAAATATCACAAACACTACTTACTCTGTTGCCCGACTGCCATCACCACACATGCTCATCTCGCCTCCTGATCCCACCTCTGGCTACCAGCAGCTCATCTCTTCAACCTCCTGCTCCCTACTGCCACCACACCTTTTAGTACGCACCCCTCGCACACCATCTACTTACTCTCCAAAATACATAAACCTAATAATCTCGGCCGTTCTATCGTTTCCGCCTGTAACTGCTCCACTGAAATCATCTAATACCCTCCTCACCCTCTTGGTCTCTGGCCTCCACAACACCAATCATCGCCTTCTCTTCACCCTGGATATCACCTCTCTCTATACCATCCTCCTCCATCATGATGACCTCTGCACTCTCCAACACTTTTTGGACCTACGCTTTACCCGTACCCTAGCACTTTCACTCTCCTTCTTGCTGAGCCTATTCTCATCATCAATGGGTTTTCCTTTTCCATAGAGTTTTACCAGCAGCTCTCTTGGGTAGCCATGGGAGTCACAATGGGTCCAAATTATGCCAACTTATTTGTTGGTTACGTCGAGGCCCGGATCTTTTCCCAGTACACTGGACCTACCCCTGAGCTATAAGGTCGTTACATCGACGACTGTATCGGCGCTACCTCTCTCTCATGTAAACAGCTCGACTGTTTTCTCTCCATCCAATCTTTTCATCCTACTCTGACCTTCACATCCAAATCCGATTCTTCTGGACAATTTCTCGATATCTCTCTTTCTCTATTGATCACACTCACCACACCCACTACTTCCATCTACAAACCCATTGACTCCCACTCTTACGTACTCCACACCACCCACATCAAACACTCTATACCCTACTCCCAATTTCCCAGTCTTCGTCAGCTCTGCAGCCAGGACCATGATTGCGATATCCAGTCTCAACACATGGCTTCTCATTTCATCTAGCGTGGATATCCACCCGCTGTCATTCAAGCTGCCCTTACCCGTGCCCGTTTTACAAACTGCACCACAGCCCTCTCACCCACTAACAGCCTCCCCCCCCCCCCCCCTTCATCTACGACCCGTCTATCTTACCACTATGTCGCCACATCCTTCATTGTTTCCGAACCCTCATTTCCTACGTTGTTTCTCACCATCACTCATTTCTTACTTCTATGTACTGTGCTGCTTGTTTGTTTTTTTTTGTTATTACTTTTACATATATTATGTCTGATAGTATACAGTTCTATAACTGCTATAGCTCAGTCAATATATCAATATGATCAACCCTCCATACAATTGTAAAACAATGAATATGTAAAATAACTTGCCTTTGTTATCATTGTTAAAAAAGACTACTATATAATGTAGGCTGTATCTACAAGATTGACTCAGCGAAATACAAACTAATCATGAATGTAACTAATATCCAATGGAACCATATAATGATATGAAAGAGGAGACAACTGACGAAGAACAAGTTAGTAAAGCTGATTATAAAAAGTACTTTGAATTAATCAATGAACTTAAAATTGTCAGTTCAAAAATTTGCCCTGTGAGTTTAAAGCACATATTTTCAGCAGAAAAAGATATTAACAGCCTACTTAACAGTAAAAAGAAGCAAAAAAAGATTTTTGAATTTATGACACCTGTAAAGAAGAATTGAACATCATAAATAAGAATACAATTAAATGTTAAATTAAAATTTTTGTCATGTTTTTACAGTTTTTTTTTTGGGGGGGGGGATAATGTCAAAATAACCAACTTTTCTTTAAAAATGTTATTAAAAAATAACTTAAATTCAAAATTTTGTCAAAAACTTCGTTATTAACAGATTTTAATATAAAAACTCTCAAAAATGAACTTTCAAAAATTTTGTAAAACAAATTGTTCGTTATTGACAGATTAGACTGTTGTCTGTTTCTTGTATTCTGAACTACACCACGCTTACACGGCTGCCTACGTCACCAACTTGGATTTACCTACGATTGGATTAACGAATCACCACCTATCCACCAGTCTCCTCCCGTAGGATCTTCATTACTGGCTTAACACCGCTACAATTCACCGTGACCCACCTCTTGACTTTCATCTAAAAAACTTTTGTTTCTGATTTTCTTAACTTTTTCTGTTTTTTTCCGATTTTCTGACCTCCTCCAAACTTCGTGTTTTATCTCTTTTTTCTCGTTAACTACCCCCCACTATCCTGATGAAGGGCTTATGCCCAAAACGTCGCCACGACATGCTCCATTCTCACTAAGTGTGAAACTAATACCATTTGTAACGTACTCCTGCGTTGTCTGTTTTTTTGTATTCAGAACTATATATCATTCATTTCATCATTTCATTTTACGTCCACTTTTCCCTGCTTGCAATTGTGGGACGGGAACTGATTCTGGCTTGATTTCTACAGCTGGATGCCCTTCTTCCTAACACCAACCTCATTTACAGTGAGTGCTGGGTGCTTTTTTCCGTGGCACCTCCACGACCACTTTGCAGTGGAATGATATGGACCCCCAGTCCCTATCATCTCATTTCTACAGCTGAGTAAACTGGAGCAATGTGAAATAAAGTGTCTTGCTCAAGGAAACAACACATCACCCGGTCTGAGAATTGAACTCACAATCTTTCGATTGCAAGGCCAGTGCTCTAACCACTAAGCCATGTGCCTCCATATATATATATATATATATAAACCAGCATGCTAACTCTATATCACTGTCTAATCACCTGTTAGCATTTAATGTCCGGAAAGGTTTTAGGCACTACCATTGTTACTGTCGCACTATTTCTCGCCATGGGACTTGGAGACTAGAGCCAAATGCTACCATTCTATTGTACAGTGATTGGAGACTGGATTTTTCTAATAACCAATCTTTCACTAACTTATTAATTTGTGTTTGAGATTTGTTGGCTGAGTGCTTATGGCGGGAGTGGAACTATTTGAATTTCGTCTGCCGTCATAAATTTCTGAAACAGTAACCAATTGTTGGACGGCATTGTGATGACGCATAGGGATTTCAGTTGCTACTCGCTTTACTGTGTTGGCCGTCACATACAGTCATAGCCAACACAGACTGGAATCAAATTCTGTCGATCGATTGGTTATTGATTAGGCAAAACCTGCTGATGAAGCCACATGCGCTGGTTGTGCATTGTTGCATAATAAATGCAGACAGTGGATGCTGTGCACTGTTACTACATTAAGTGTGGCCAAAACTCAAGTACAGGTAAAGATTGAAGGTACCCATTTAGGTGTGTTGTATTGAAGCGAATAACTATATGTCTACTCTGGGAGTTTACTTAACATTACCTATTGAGTATGCTGAGATGCAACCGGTCCTAGCAGTGAAACCCATGTTAGTTCCGTCAACTTATATATATAAATCATGATTCATGATCATGATTGAGGTGTTATTTAATAATTATTACATAACTAAGGTTATCTGGACACTGGATATCTTTACAGCTTAATTAGTCTACCACAGTGGTTTCCAAAGTGGGTTCCGCGGAGCCCAAGGCCAGGGGTTCTGTGAGGTGCAAGTTGAAGTTTACTATAAAAATAAAGACTAACAAGTTGTAACGTGTATGATCGGTATATACTCCCCATATAAACATGTAAAGAGTGTTACACTGCAGAGCTCTCAGCCAAATCGTTCAGTTGAGTTGTAGTATTCCATTATTAAGGGTGTACTGTGAGCACCGTGTAATACTCAGAATTATAATCAAATTTATAACTTTTTACAATAAACTTAAATATTCAAATGAGAGATTCAAATATGTAAGTTCTCTCTTAAACATAACATAGGTACCAAGTCTCACACGGTGAACACGTGCTGTATCCTGTATCAATAAACGTTTGTTCCTTGTCAACGAGTTTATTTTTGAGTTTTATTAAAATTTTTATTTTCAAAGCCCTTCAATGGATCGATGGTTAAAAAAAACAAGAAATTTGTAAAGGAACTGAAATTACAAGAAATACAGAAACAAAATCTTCTATAGAAGATACAGAAATTGCTGAACATGCAGCACAACCTTCCGCAACTACTAGTTTAATTCACGTGCAAAATATAAAATTTGCTTCCTTCTGTTCGATTCAGCAGCCAGCCAAGAAAAAACATAAGTACGATCATCAGTATTTATCATATGAGTTTACTAGAATTGGTGATGAAGAAACCCCGGATGCTATTTACATACTTTGTGACACAGTATTAGCTAACAGTTCGTTGGCACCAGCAAAGCTACGAAGACATATGGAAACAAAGCATAGTAGTTTTAAAAACAAGGATATTTCCTTTTTTGAAAGAAAACTTGAAAGTTTTAATAAATCTAGAAGTGTCTTTTTAAAAAAATGCAAAACAGACAATGAAAAGGCAACTGAAGCATCATATAAATCATGTTACCGCATTTCTCTTAATGGTGAGGCATAAACTATTGGTGAATCACTAATAAAACTTATATTGATAGATGTAGTATCCTCTGTATTTAATGAAGAGGCTGTTCAAAAGGTTGAAGCTATATCTCTTTCCAACAATACGGTATCAAGACGTATTACTGATATTGCTGATGACATTAAAAAAGAACTTATTTCATGATTGCATGCATGTGATGCTTACACATTGCAAATGGATGAGTCGACAGATGTAGCTGGACTAGCAATATTACTTGTATTTGCTAGATATGACTTTAACAAAAAAAATTGAGGATAACATCCTTTTTTGTAAAAATTTAGAGCTGCATACCACAGGAAAAGATATATTTGATTGCATTGATGATTTCATAAAATTTCACGATATTGGATAGGAAAAATGTATTTCAGTATGCACCGCCGGAGCAAAGGCAATGACAGGAAAATTATCTGGTGCTGTAACCAGAATGTTGCAAAAAAAAAACAGCAGTAATCACTGCATTCTTCACAGATATGCATTGGTGACAAAAAAGATTTCAACTTCATTAAAGATAGTTTTGGACGAAGCAATGCAAATTATCAATTTTATTAAAACTCGGCCATTACAATCAAGAATATTTAAGGCTTTGTGTGAAGATATGGGTAATAATCATACGACTCTTCTTTTACATACAGCAGTTAGATGGCTTTCAAGAGGAAATGTTCTTGTGAGAATGGTTGAATTGAGAAAAGAATTGTTACATTATTTTTGTGATCATAAATTTAGATTGTCTGACAGATTAAGAAATAGTATATGGTTATCAAAAGTTATATATTTAGCAGATGTTTTTTCAAAGTTAAACAAAACATGCCTATCTCTACAAAGGAAAGAAACAAACATTTTTAGAGCTCAAGATAACATGATATGTTTATCACGTAAATTGCAGTACTGGACCTCAGAAATAGAAAATAATAATTTTGATTGTTTTCTGCTTCTTACTGAATTTTTACAAGAATCCCAAGTGGAATTAGATACCGAAACTTGCAATGATATTAAACATCATCTGAACAACTTATCACAATCTCTTATTGAGTATTTTCCTAGTTTGAAGAACAAAGACCCATTCAAATTAACAGGAAAACCTACAGGATTTCAAGCAGCGGATTATGAAAAATTAATAGAAATTACTTCAGATACTCAGTTAAAGGCCAAGTTTGAAGAAATGCCGTTAGACGTATTTTGGGGAATCTAAGTGACGAATATCCCGAAATGTCCAAACGGGCCGTAAAAGTACTGTTGCCATTTCTAACAACATATTTATGTGAATCAAGATTTTTAAGATATGCTAACACGAAAACTTCATATCAAAGCAAAATGGATGCCACACCGGATATGAGAGAGTTCAATTATCCAGCATTGTTCCAAATTTCAAAAGGATACTGATGTCCAAGAAACAAAAGCATTCTTCCCATTAGACATTCATTCTATTTTAAAAAATGATGTCCAACTTAGATATTAAGTAGAGGTATGTCTATTTAAAATAAACTCATTTTTCAATATAATGTTTTATTTTAGATAAGGGTTCCATTATTTTTTAAATAATGTCAAGGGATTCCGCGATAAAAAAAGTTTGGGAACCACTGGTCTACCATAACAATTACCTCAAATCTAGATTAGTTAAAAACATCACCTAATACAACACGCATCTTTATAGGAAAAATAACACTTGCTCTAATATTTTTAAAAAAAACTTACTTATATAATGGAACTTTAATGATTTATTAAATTGCTTTATGTTTTATATTTTCTATGCTTTCTGAACCCTGAACTTGTGCAGTTACGCTGTATCATCTAGACGATGTAGCCGCATATGTTCAGAAATTCGAGCATGTCACTAACCAGTTGGCGTGCATAGTGCATTGTTTTATGAATATCGACTTCTTCCGGGTGTTGTTCTGCAGTGGAGCTATCATCGGATTGCAATGTAGAGCCATTCTTATCATTCACGACTGCACAAGCGAAGGACTATCCCAAACTGGCGATAGCATTCAATAAGATCTACAACAATTTGATACATATTGATCCCAGTAAATTATTATCTACCGACCAACCAGCTTTGAGTTTCGTATCAGAAGAACGTTTCAGACAGATCCGATATGATGACGAAATGTGCGATGCGATAAATGCGACGACCAGCGAGTTGAGAGATGATGTACTTATTGTCATAAAGGTGCTCTTACCAAAGTTGGGTGATGGCTTCCAGAAGCAAAAGGGCGACATATTCGGATTTGGAGAAGCTCGCGATTCTCCATACGCCTTATCAAAGATGGACACTGCCAAACTTGAAAAAGCGCCTATTCACAACCTCAATTCAGAAAGAGGCGCGGGCTTTATTAATTACGAATTGACTCGCCGAGGCGCGAAACAATTGGCCGCCACTTCTTCATCTCAAGTAAAGATGAAGGCTAAAGACCTGATCGAAAACGAGTCAGGGTATTTCGTCAAATACAGGAAGTTGGTTAGAAAAGGCGGCCAAATACCTGAAATTATGAAAGCATGGACTGTAAGACAGGAGGAGTTAACACGCGAAGGCCTCGCAACCAAAGAAAATGCCAATATCGCCCCGACAAGCGACGAAACAAGGATATAGTAAGATGCCTCTCGCCACCTTATGGCGAATAAAGTAAACAGAGTCGTCTCCCTTGTTTGTGACGTCACAATAAACTCAGCAGCAGCAATCCTCTTTCGACAAGAACTCTGAAAGGAGTCAGACGTGTTCATTATGGGCTCTCAAAAATAACCACTGCGGAATGTTGGCAGAGTTAAACACGGGACTTGCATGTTCTTAAATTAATATAGTATAAAAGTTCAAAGGTATGTATGTTACTCTATTATAATGTTGCATTCACATCGAATAAATATGTTGATAACTGAAAGAAACAAAGTAGTTACATTTTCTGTTCAAGAAGTTAGATACGCATTATCTAAAGTGGTGACCAGAACATGGAAAATGTAACTTTTAAAAATCTTTCAACCTATTTAAGACCTTCATCTCTTTGTTAAACATGACATTTGTTCTTTCTCTTCGGCAAAAACGAACACACAGACATATGCTGAACTTTTCGTTCAGACAGACTCTTTCACTCACCTAATATAAAAAAATAAACAAAAAGACATTTTAATAGTAACTTTAACGCAAATTAAACAAACATAGAAGGCAATCAATGGAAAAAGCAAACAAAAAAAACTATACCTTTCAATGTGTATGAACTTTTGCTGTTTACCTCGGGCGTCATAACTGAGAATTTTGTCTTACCTGATGGACACTTTGAATTTCCCGAAATGAGGCCACACACATCGACATTCTTTTTTCATCAACTTCATTTTGCTTCGTTGGAACAGTTTTTCTGAATTTTATCTCATGTTTTGACAAAATTGGCAATGTGGCAGTTTTCGTCGGCAAGTTTTAGCGCCAAACTTCATACTCCAAATGGTGCTTCATCATTGGCTGACACGGGTTAGGTGGTACCCGTCTTCTCCAACATTCAACAATTTCACTACCTAATGGACGCCATTGTGAAAATGTTTACGAACTTTCAATTTCCAAGTGAAAAGACTTATGTTGTGACATTTATTATGTTAATACTATGAACATTTCTTGGACAATTTTCGTTACTGTGTTACCTATGTGCAAAACAAATGAAAAAAAAATTTTTTTTTGTTTTTCTTCTAGCATTTTGCTTTGGTTCTCCTTGATATTGCATGCATTTATCCTGTTTTTCCTCACTTTGCACATTATTTTATTTTTTTCTCTTCGGCATATTTTATTATTTGACTAATCCCAAATTTTGTAAAGGAAGAGAGAGGAAGAGAAAATATTTTTTTTTCTTTCTCTTTTTCTTTTCCTTGGACTGTATGATTTGTCTCGCTTGTTAAGACAAAACGAAAAAGACAGACGTTAAAAGGGGATTATTTATATATATATATATATTTTTTTTTTCTTTTTGCCTGACGTTTTATTTTGTTTTTCCCATCATTACGGACTATTTATTGTCGTCTTGATTTGTTCCTTTTACTTTTCCTTGTAAACTGGCTATTGTCTAGCCATGAATACCCCACACTTGCCTGCATTTACTGGGAATCCGAAACTGTGGTTTGCTCATATTTTACCGTCTGCAGAACCGAGCTTGAACACCGGCTCGCCGTATTAATTAACGGATTGCCTCCTAATTTGGCGCAATTGGTTCATGATTTAATAACCGACCCCCCGCTGACATTACCTATGCGTATGGAGATTTTACGAAGGAATAGTAAATCGGCGGAAAGTCGTTTTCGTATGTTGATCAAGGACGAACGCTTAGGCAAGCGGACGCCTACCGCCTTTTTGCAGCATTTGCGGGGATTGAATGATTCCCAAGGTCAGGATAGCTCCTTCCTGAAACAACTCTTCTTCTCTCGCCTCCCTCAGGATGTACAAGCGATACTTGCCAATATGGTGGACGTCAGTTCATTAGACGACATTGCCGACTCCGCCAACAAAAGCGTGGAGGTTATGAAGCGCGACACTTCAAAACAACTATATGTTGCTTCCTCTTCTGTTGCCTCCTCTTCTGTTGACCAGCAACACTTACCATCGCGCGAGGAGAAGGTGCTCGAAACAATGGAAGCACTGACTCGCCAACTATCAGAGTTGTGTAAGGAACTCAAATCATCTGGACGGCATAGGAGTCGCTCCCATTCATTTTCAACTCCTCGCCGCCATAGCCGTTCCAGACCTACCAATTCACCTTTTTGTTAGTACCACGAGACTTACGGCGATAAAGCCGCACATTGCAGAGCTCCTTGTTCTTTTAAGGAAAACGGCAGCCAGAGTCACTGATGGCGGATAGTGCACTCTGTGACATATCGCCCAGCCACCATTTCTTTATTGAGGACCTACTATCTGGTAGAGCCTTTCTGGTTGACACAGGTGTGCCTCTTGTTCTATTTGGCCTAGTCAATATAGTTGGTTCAATAACAGTTTCCCATATCCGGCATCATGGATTTCCGGCATATTGGATGGTCGTAATGCAAAAACAAGACCATAAATGAGTGTGACGAAAAAATATCAAGTATAGGTGCAATAATAGCGGACTTTTCCTTCTTTTCGACCATCCTCAACTTCAGAGGATATGTACAGGGGATTTCCGGCCCTCGGGAAAAATTTTTAGTATGATTTCAGTGAATGGTATAGGTCACTACATATTTTAAAGGGGGCCCGGAACTTGAGTCTGCAGATTTGTAAATTAACACACACTTAAAGGCCTTTTGCTCTTTCTTAAACAAACCAAGGACAAACAAGGTGTTACTGCCAACACTAAAACCCCAACATCAATACCCGAAACAAAACAACAATACAAAAACTCACAACATCCACTCCCACACCACCACAGATCAGAGACAACAATACACACAAAACCCTACTGAAAAACCCTCCCTTGCCTCCTCTCTTTCTGTCAAATATTTCCACAAACACCTACACAAACACTCCACCACACAACATACCCCTCCCATCTACCCCTGATTCAGGTCTCAGACATGGGAACCTCTACATCTCCAAATGAGGATGAACTCCAAAAATCCAAGAAATAAAAAACACAGAAAAAAATACAAAAACAGAAACATCCACAGAAAACACACACACAGACAACACTGACATAAGCACATCAACTATAGATCATGCAGCAGCAAAAGATAACTTCAACTACAATATGTTTATATATGTTTATGTTTGTCATTTTTGTTATGACTGCATGGGCTGTAGTGTCTATACATTTTTGTATTTTTATTTATGGGCATATATATGTATGTGTGTTAGTATACATTTATGTATGTATATGTGTGTGTGTATATATATATATATATATATATATATATATATATATATATATATCTATGTGTGAGTGAGCGAGTGAGAGTGAATGAGCGAATGAGCATGAGGGAGCGAGTGAGCGTGAGGGAGCGAGTGAGCGTGAGGGAGCGAGTGAGCGTGAGGGAGTGAGTGAGCGTGAGTGAGCGAGTGAGCGTGATTGACCGTGCGCGCGTAAGTATGTGTATATGTGTGTACATGTGGCTATGTATATTATTTATGTACATATAGGTAGGTGTATATATACATATAGATCTCTATATAACTATATAAAAACAAACATATCTATATATCTGAACAAACAATCTACGAAATTGAACACTTATCTGCGTCGCAACTCAACTGACTCAAACCGTTTTTCAAGCAAGGAAAAGCGGGCATAAAATGATGATGATGATATACGTGCCTATTTCCATATGCGTGTATGTATGTAAATGTATATGTATATATATGTGTGTGTGTACATACCTAATTTTGTATACATGTGTGTATTTAATTGTATTAATACATACATACATATAAATGTGGGTAATATTAAATATCCAATTGTAAGTACGAGAATAGCTCAATGTAAAATACCTTTGCTATCTTTTCTTATATAAATGTTGATACTTATGCTTACTTCCTGTATTATGTATCCTCAAAATGTTCTTATGAGAAACTATTATATTTGTGTTTTAACCTTTATTATATACTCCAATGATTCAGGTCTTGTGCTAGGATGAAACAATTGTAAGTGATTAAATGTTCTAAACACTCTTTGATTGTTGTGTGTGTATTTATATATTTATTTCTTTAAGTCTATATTTCTTCCTTATCTTTTATATTTTTTATCAACTTTTATCAAATTTATATTTCTCCAGACCAACTTAAGTCTCAATACATACGCCTTTAGCCTCGATGTCTCCCTCTACACTAGTCCCCACTCACCCAGTTGTCAACTACCCCCCCTCCCCCATTGCAATCCTATGGATTATTAAATGTGGTTGAAAAAGACACCAACTGTACCGCCTGTAACACCAAGACTTAGCTGATCGTCAAGATTAAGGAGGTGTTTGAGGCTCTCTTGTGGAGGATGCCGAGGGAAGCTTCTTTAACCCTTTAGCATTCAAACCGACAAGATTATGTCCCCTTTCATTTATTCAAACCGACAAAAACCGACATTTAATACTACACGGAGATCTCCTAAAAATAAACATCGACATCATCAAAATCTCGTCAATTCGAGATTACTGCGAGATAATTAACTCTTAGTATAGTTAAAGAACTTGCGATAACACGTGTTTTTAACGTTGAAAGTGTAACATGGCTTCCGAAAGTAGCAACAACGAATTTGAAGGTTTTACATCCTACAACATTCAAGATAAAAAAGAAACAGAAGATAATTGTTTCTACTTTAGGCACAAGGCCAGCAATTACCCAGTACATTACTGGTACTTTATTTTATCGACCCCGTAAGGATGAAAGGCAAAGTTAACCTCGGCAGGAAACAGAATGAAACAGAAGATAATATCAGTGATTTATCTTCAAACGAATCAGATATATTTATTTCTGATATATCTGATGATGATGATAGTCACTTTGAAAGTGAAAGCGAAGATATAACTGACACCATTGAAAAAACACCAACGTGGTTGAAAGAAACAACACCAATACATGTTTCGGTTTTTACTGAAAATACTGGACCACAACACACATTACCACCCGATGCTAAAGCACTGGATTATTTTTTTTTATTTTTACCACAAACTTTCTTTGAAGTTGTGGCAGAAGAGACAAATCGCTATGCACAACAACAAATTTCTAACCGAGGAAAACCTGATCTGTTATGGCGTCCGACAGATTCTGCCGAAATGAAAGCGTTTTTTACCATAAACATTATGTTTGGTATTAAACAATTTCCACGACTGTGGAATTATTGGAGTACTGATATTAAGGTTTGGTGACCCTTATATATCTAGTATTATGGCAAAAACGAGATTCATAAAATTAAACCAGTATTTGCATCTGGTTGATACTTCAAATGCCCCTGGTAGAAATGAATCAAATTACGACCCACTGTACAAAGTACGACCATTAATTGAAATGTTGTCGGAAAAATTTAAAAGTGTGTATATACCTGGAAAAAATCTTAGTGTTGATGAAGCTATGATTGGGTATAAGGGTAGGGTTCATTTCAGACAGTATATGCCAGCTAAACCCACCAAATGGGGCATCAAAGTGTGGGAACTGTGTGAATTGGACAACTTTGATGTTTACACAGGAAAAAAACTTAACGGAGAGAGAAAACACGGGTTGGGTTACGATGTTGTGTGGTCGCTGACTCAACCCTTCCACTTTCAACACAGACATATTTATTTTGACCGTTTTTCTTCTTCAGTGCTTTTAGCAGAGGATCTTGCCTTTGTAAATACATACACCTGTGGCACAATAAGGAGCAATTGGAAAGGGCTACCCCAAGAAATAAAAGTTGGGAAACTGAAAAACAGAGGGGACATTCTCCAAATGCAAAAAGAGAACATGTTACCCAGTTGGACGCCCTGGAAAGAAATGGTGGAGGTACATCTTGTAGTTTTTAGTGAATTTAACCATTGTGAATTCTTTTATTGTATTTACTAAAAGCCACAAGGATCCGCCACCACCAAAGGACTACTGCCACATGAAATTTCACGTGGACATTGCATCCCAGCTACGTGGAGGATATACTTCTCGCAAACACAAAGCTGGGAAAAAATCAAAGTTAGCAGTGGTCCACAAAGAAAATATTGATTTTCATAAAGTGGAGAGAATTGATGGTAGGAGGAAGGTTTGCCGATTGTGCTCTTTGCAAAAGAGAAAAACTGTTAAAGGTTACGCAATCCAAACCCTATTTATGTGTTCCTTTTGCAAAGTGCCATTATGTAAAGGGTGCTTTGGGCAGTATCACAATAGAAATATTGTCTGACAATATTGAAAACAATATTTAAAAAATATATTAGAACATATATACAAAAACACCTGCATTCACCTGTGTCACACTTGTTAATGAACTTATATATTGGGAACATTCTGTTACGTAAATTTACACCGTACATTGTGTAAGAGTACATTGCCAATATTATTTTGACTGGTGAAAAGGTTTTATACATTTTTTTCAATGAGAATATTTGCCTGGAATGTAGAGAAAGACTAAAACCTTGTACTGATTACACCTGCATTTATAATTAATTCACCTGTTCGGAAAACTGCTAGAATTGATGGAAATCAGCATCTAAGTCATTATTGGATTTATTTTTGCAACAAATCTAACAGGTAAGGCAGATAAAGTTTAAATTTTTGTGTTTATCCATAAAGTTATTACTTTTACACCTGTTAATTAATTTCACCTGCCCATAAAAGTCAAATTTAACAAAAAAAAATCAGGTAAAAATATATAATTGTAAATTATAGTTATTTAAACATCTGACAAAATTTCAAGTCTGCACATAGAAAATTAAAGTAATTACAAACAAATAAAATTGATAACCCTCTTGAGTATAATTAAGTGAAAATAATGCAAATAGATGAACATGACATTTGACAATTCAATGTGAATGCTAAAGGGTTAAGTGAATTTTCTTTTTTGATTGTTTTAATCTTTATGCCACTTTCTATTTTCACAATAAATTTATTTTTGGCCGAGATTCACTTTTTTTCCCCGCATTTAGCGCAAACGCCCTGTATATATTTAATTTTGAAATAATTAAAATTAACGAACCTAGACCTATTACACTGGTCAACAAAAAAATGTTTTTCATGGTTCTGGTATGATCTGGTCTGAGTTATGAGTAATCAAGGGTGCTGAATCCGAATATGACAACGATTAAGCCATATAAGATCTAGTTTTCAAGAACCTACATAACAGTTTATGTGACTCATATAAGGCAGCTCACATTATTTTCTCCATGTTACATCCATCAGATTACCATTTATTTAGAAGTTTGCAAAATTCTTTGAATGGTAAAACTTTCAATAATGATGATGACCTGAAATCTCTCGATGTCGGCCAACATAAGGATTTCGTCACTCTTCTGAAGAGAGAAAATCCATCTGTATTTACTGTTCGTTGTGTCATTCATCGACAACATTTGGCTGCGAAGAAACTCAACAAGCCACTGAGCAAGTCCTTGCAGGTGGCCATTGATGTCATCAATTTTATCAAACGCCATGCCTGCAATGAACGAATTTTCTGGCAACTGTGCCAAGATAATGACGAAGAATTTGTCGAGTTGCTCCTTCATACTGAAGTGAGGTGGCTTTCAAAGGGCAAATGCTTTACTCGTTTCTTTGAATTGTTCGACTATCATTGAGTTTCTTTGAGGATGCAACACAGAACTGTACAAGAAAACCCTCGCTGTGAGGCAAGACTGTGCCTACCTCGACGACATCTTCGACAAATGCAATAGTCTCATTATGGCTTTGCAGGGATACAGATATTCTTTGCTCACTGTCACCAAGCATCTCAATTCATTCGTTGCAACTAAGGGCGATCCTTGGTTTTAGTGTCCTAAATTATCATCATCGCCATTCAATTATTAGCTCCACCCACTATACGATACGCTGCTGCTTGATTTTTACGTTCATTTTCTTACATGCTTCATCATTTTTACATGAATATTTATTTACAGTTTTTAACAGAAAAAATATTGCTGCGAAATGCATTTTTTTTTAACAGATTTACAGTTTTTAACAACAGAAAAAAAATTTCTTTAAACAATATAGTGTTGCGATATACAGTTTAAAATCTTTTCAAAACATTTACCTTCACCAGTTGGATATGTGGCATTGCATCATCGCCACTCAAACTCCCTTAAATACAAGCAGGTGTTGGTCGACAATTCAGTTCAGCGATGTCTCTCATTCGTTAAATTGTCACGCATCGCAATAGTTATTCGAAAGAGCATGGCTGGAAGACCGCGTGCAGCACAATTTATTGTTGAGAATATTAATTCACCAGAAGAAACTTTAAATATGTATTTAACACACCGTGAAATGCATTTAATTACCGCAAATAATCGCTCTACTCTGGAATTTCTGGCTAGCAACCGGTTAATTTCAAATACTGCTAATTGTACTGCCTGCAATATTTTATGTTCGTTTGTGACTTTGAAAGACGGGATTGATGGCTTTAGATGGAAATGTAAGGCAAGACTACGCCTACTTAACCAACATCTTCGACAAATGCAATAACCTCATAATGGCTTTGCAGGGGGAGAAGATCACCTTGCTTAAAGCAAGGAATGCTGTGAAAACATTCCTGGCCAAATTGAATGTCATCGAAAGGAATCTTTGTCGAAGGAAATTCTATCATTTTCCTAGTGTTGCCAATGTTCAAAACATTCTGAGCGATGACCAACTCCAAATTTATACCACTCACCTGTGCACTACAAGACAACATGAGAGAACGGTTTGTCAATCTTTGGACGTTAAATTTCAGGAAGAATTCATTGAACTTCAAACAGATGACATCATCAAAATTAGATTTTCCAAAATAGGTGAACCCCTTTTTTGGATGCAAGAGGAAATTCAGTGTCGATTTCCACTCCTATATGCAGAGGCTAAGAGATTTACTCTGCCTTTTCCAAGCTCATACTTATTCGAGGGGGGGTTTGGCGCCGTTTCCAGACTGGACAGTTAGGCTCGCAACCACTACAATGTAATTACATGTGGAGATCTTCGGCTACATCTTACGAAAATCCAGCCCGACGTCAAAGAGTTAGCTAGACTCCATGAAGCTCAAGGATCCCATTGAAATGAGGTCAAAGTTAAAGTAAGTCTATTTATCCGAAAACTTGGATATGCTATTATTACGAAGCAATCTAACAAGTGGAACTAACATTAAAAGGAAAATTGGAAAGCTTTGAAATGATATAATTGCCATTTTCTTCCAGATAAGAGCACTCTTTGAATAGACAGTTTGGATAGACAGTTGCTCTTGCATAAATGTTCAAAATAGCTGGTATCACCTGGTGGGAATATAACAAATTCAACTGGTCCTTATTCATAAAAAAAAACATTTATGTTCCTTTTTTTTTAATTTATATAAATACTTCCTTTCAAAGGAATGTATTTATACTCTCAACTGCTTGCAATGGTATCTTTGGAATATTGTTAATTTTTTAGTAATCTACTGATATCAAAATCAGTAGTATATTGAAAAATGGGAAAATAGAGTAGGGAGGGGGCGTTTCATGATTTCGAGGGGCAAAAGGGAGCGTTTGGCCGAAATGGGTTAAGAACCTGTGTACTAGACGAATGGCTGACACACCACAACTTTAACCACGAAGACTTTGCACAACAAACGTTTAAAGTCTGCCATAAGATCAACCCCAAAATAAACGGCTTACACATAACTAGAGTGAACAATTTGGGAAAAAGCTACATACTTAGATCGATATGCAACGGCCTCATGAACTGTGGAAGTACGAGATGCCAAGCAGCAGACAGCTTCACTTTCGGAAGATGTATAGATAAAACATTGATATATATACAGACGAAAGGTGGTTTACCACAAACAATGTAGAAGAAGCGAAATGCATTCTAGAAAACGCAGCTACATATATCAACATTAAGCACCAAAGCGAGAGAATTCTTAAAAAAACACCATCGCTATCCACAAGCAATGTCGAGCCATGGAACACAGTACTTAATGAAAAAGACGCCATATTGAATAGACTATTCTACTACGAAAGCAGGGCAGGCCTCTCAAGAGGTTCAAAGACTGTGTGAAGTCCAGCATCAACAACACTGGAATTGCCCCAAAACAACTCGAGTCCCATGCTCAGGACAAGACTGTGTGGTGAGCCGTTACCAGACGCGCCGAAGACTCTTTTGAAGAGAAGAGATGGGCAGAGGTCACTGAGGCCCGTGAAAGGAGGAGAAAGACATCTGCAGCTGCCCCAAACGACTCTGGTCTCTTCCTCTGCTCCCACTGTCCCCGGACCTGCAAGTCAAGGATCGGCCTCCACAGCCACCTTCGCGCCCACGGCAGACGGGAACAACAATGAAGAAGATGTCATCATCGTTTACGAAAGACAACCAAGATTCTACTACAAAACAAAAAGAAAAATGTCAACTACAAGATTGGGGAAGAGTAGAAATCAACCCATTAATGTGGTTAACAGGATGGAAAAAAATTCATTGACAAGTACATTGACAATACATGTACACACACACACAACAATCAGCTACTTCGAAACACTTTCTATATGCCTGGAATCTGACCAAATGTCACCAAAGAAAAAAAAACTATTCAACGAGGGTAAACAACTAGAGAGAAAATTGAAATACTGTCAGCTAGATGAAAACCAACCAGAACAAGCATGCCTATACCACAGCCAGATAGGGCCAGATTGCAATTTTGAAGAACCACCAAAAGCACCACCACCAAACAGTCCTGAATGGAGCCCACTACCAATAGTAGATGAAACAGCTGAAGAACTATGACTAGACTACGTACCAAGACCAAACGAATTTGTCCAACTACTTAACAGAGAATACACACCACTACTTAACAGAGAATACACACCACTACTTAACAGAGAATACACACCACACCTTTTTTGAAAAGATAATTTCCTTGCATGCAACGAACATTTCGAAGAATTATTCAAACAAGACGTTAATCAATACATTGACAATTTTCAGTAAGCAACAAGATCACAGTTCAGTTGTCTATATTTCTCTAACTTTTAAATTAGCTGCAGGCTCTGGTCTGCAGGTCTTAATAAAACAATTGAAGCTTATCGATGTTGTTATTTACTATATTACTCCCTCTGGTTGGAAACTGTTGGTGCACAGTCAAAAACCAATTCCGGATTTTAGTTTTTCGTGCCAACTCATTGCGTCGGTGTGGAGTGTGCTGAAACTAAAACATTCACTGCTTACGTTCAAAACCCATTCATAATTTAAAAAAACACGACTGTTTCTACCAGAGAATAGTTAAATTTTTTCAGGCCACCCGCAGAGACAAAGTGAATATGGAAAAGGAAGGGGAAAATAATATGAACAGTAAACAAAGACATGAAAAGCACGAATTAACAAACTCAGAACGAACAGCAGTCTTGCATGCACAACTGGAGAGATCCAAAGATCATTAGCTAGAACGAGGGGCTATCAAACATGTTGCATCAACATCCGGTATTGGAAGAAACACCGTAGGTAGAATTTGGTCCAGAGCCTTAGAAAGTTCATCCGATATATCTGTGCCAATGGACGTTTCAAACCGGAAACACCTCACAGGTCGAAAATAGAAAGACTACCGTGCAAATCTGGAAAAATTAAGCTCCATTCGCTTGCGAAAAAGGAGTACTTTGAGATCTACCGCCGAAGCATGTGGAATCCCGAAGACAACATTGATTGCTAGGATGAAAGATGGTGAGATTAGGCATCACTCAAATTCTGTCAAACCCTTTCTAACAGCTGAAAACATGAAGAATCATGTTGAATTTTGCTGTTCATACTTGGATATGAATCACGGAAGATTCAAAGAAATGCTGGCTGTTATACATATTAACGAAAAATGGTTCTATATGACGCAAAATACAAAGAAATTCTATTTAGGGAAGAATGAATGCGATCCATACAGAACAACTAAAAGCAAGCGTTTTATTACAAAGGTGTAGCAAGAGTTGCCTCCCTTATCACCAGTAGCGCTCTCTAAACAGGAAGTAGCTGGAGTTACTTCCCGTTGAGGTGGCAGAACCTTTGTCACTTCCGTTCTGGGACCCTATAAAGGAGGGAGCTTTCAGCTCTCTCCCTCTTTTCTAACCTGCCTGGCCCTTCAGCCAGGCGCGTTCGCCGAGGCTATACTTTCTGGCAACCTGAACATGGTAATGTAAAGACCACTTGGTCTCTTGCGAGATGACTTCAAAACGGTAATACAACTAACTTTAATTCATTCTTTTATCTCTCTTGGCATGTCAACTATTCTGCTCTACTACATAGCTCAACCTTGTTAAATAAACATTGTACAAACAATCGAGTGTCCTGTTATATTCATACAACTCAGTGCACCTGTTATAAGTGGTGACCCCGAGAAAAAAATAATAGGATCTGGTGTTGTGTGAATATGAAAAAAATAAGAAAATTAATTAGAAAGAAAAAATTCCTCTAACAACATTCCACATGGATTTTGTCTAAAACGAAAAATAGAAGCAATTTTTTTCTCAGCAGCAAACAAACAAGAAAAAATGTTGTTCTTCACCTAACGTTTACATCGTTTGGGTGTCGCTACTTTTTCGTCACTTTCAAATAAAAAAAATTGAACTCTCGCCATATACAAAGCTTTTCCTTCTTTTTCATATCACGTTCACAAACAAATTTTTCAAAATGGCTGCCAACGACCTGTTGCACTATCATTTTCACGCCATTTTCTCGCGCAATAGAAATATTTTTTTTAACACTTGACTTTAACCTTGTTTCGGCACGTGGGAGTACACATCTTGACTCACTGATATAACACACGCCATAGATAATGTTTCTTGCCAAGGATTCTCCAGCCTTAAGCTATATTCTCCTATTTGCCGGTTTAAAAATTTACCACGTAAATTTGCCGTTGAAAACTGCGCATTTATTCAGAATTATTATTTCTTTGGTCGCTGGCCTCTTGACCCTTCCAGGTCAACGCGTTCTCAACATCGACCATCAACTTTGGCTGTTATTTCTAGCACATTGCGCAACTCATTTTTTCTGGGAAACTTTTTTACTGTGTATCGAAACAAGTTCTAGCCAATGCATCTTTGCTGGCTCACCCAGTGTCCAACGCTAAGCTTTCGCTTTGTGTTGATGCGTCGGATACTGCCGTGGGCGCGGTTTTGCAGCAAAGTAGAAACGATCAACAGCAACCGTTGGAATTTTTCTCCAGGAAGCTGAAACCTGCCGAAACCCACTACAGCACTTTTGGACGGGAGTTGCTAGCAATATATTTATCGGTGAAACATTTTTCGCACATGCTTGAGAGAAGAACGTTTACTATCTTCACGGACCACAAGCCGTTGACATTCACCTTGCAAGCTAAAGCAGACAAATACTCACCTAGAGAAACTAGACATCTTGACCTCATCTCTTAATTTACAAATGATATTCAACATATTCCGGATCATATCAATACAGCGGCCGACGTCCTGTCTCGTTTACAGATTACTTCAATCTCGTCGCCCGATGACATAGATTTGAATCACTTGGCAGCCGATCAGCCTACCCTCGAATCGTTGGATGTTACATCACCTGAATTTGTGAATTGCAGGATGAAATACCTACCTTTACCGACCGCAGAGGGATGGATCCTCTGCAATGTCTCTTTGGATACGCCACGCCCTTTTGTTCCGTTGAACCATCGTCGAACTGTGTTTCTTGTTTTGCACGGCATTTCACATCCTGGATCTTCTGCCACAGTAAAACTCATAACGGCTAGATTCTTCTGGCCAAATATGAGACGTGAAATTACTGTCTGGTGCCGTTCCTGTGTTGCTTGCCAAAAATCCAAAGTTCATAGACATATTAAGACTCCTCTTGGTACTTTTAGTAACCCGGACACCCGGTTTCGCCACATTCATGTGGACATCGTGGGACCTTGGCCCATCAGCGGTGGTTACAATTACTTATTGACGGTAATCGATCGTTTTTCGCGATGGCCTGAAGCCATCCCCTTGAGGGATATCACTGCTGAGACCACAGCGCGTACCCTTGTCTGGTTGGATCGCACGATATGGAGTGCCAACATCAATTACCACGGACCGTGGAAGGCAGTTTGAATCAAACCTCTTCCATGAATTGACGAAGATCATCGGCGCTAAACGCATACGAACTACTGCATATCATCCTACCTCTAATGGAATGGTGGAGCGCTTCCACCGACAACTGAAAGCCGCTCTACGGACTTCTGACTCTACGCGCTGGAGTGAGTACCTCCCTATTGTGTTGTTGGGGATTCGGTCAACAATAAAGGAGGACCTTGGGTTCTCCCCGGCCGAATTGTTATATGGTGCTCCTCTAGCGTTACCTGGGCAAATGCTTGCCCCTGTCGATCTTGCTGAACAAAATCCGCTTTCCTACGTATCCCATCTGCGTTCTTATTTTCAGGACCTGCCATCGATGGATACGAGGAAGCAAACTGTACAATTTGCAGTCCCGAGGGATATTGCCTTGTGGACCCATGTGTTTGTAAGAAACGATGCTGTGAAACCACCTCTCACACAACCATATTCTGGACCCTACTGTGTATTAGCTCGTTCAGAGAAACATTTCACTGCAGACATTAAGGGTTCCAGAGAGACGGTTTCTATTGATAGACTCAAACGACCACATTTGGATACAGATGCTATCGCACCTGAGCCACAAACGCCCCCGTCTTTTTCTTTCGCACACACACCTGCTTCTTCGTCCCCCCATCGCCAAGATATAAGACTACGATCCGTTCCGGTCGGAGGGTTCATTGGCCCAAAAAACTGTATAGCACAATATATTATTAAACTGCTATTGTGCGGTGCTTTAATCCTGTAGTGACTTTTGGAACTTTTAGGAAATTGTATTTAAATTTTATGACATTTGTTTTTTCCTTTCACGTTCTTGCATGCTTTTTTTTAATATGTACTTTTGAAACTTTTTGTGCCCTTCATGCTCGGTTGGGCTGATTGCTCCTTGGTTTGGGATTTTTGCTGATTGCTAATCGGTTTTTCTACATGCATGATTTTATGAACCGATTTTTATTTAATTTTCTAAAAATCTGGTGGGAGGCTATGTAGAAGATCACGCCATCTAGCGTTGGCTGCCTACACAGTCGATTAACTGCCCTTAGTTCTGACGTCACGTTCTGACGTCAGTGGCTGAGACAATAACACTTGGACAATACCACTTGAAGACAATAGGTGTGCGATAATCACGCAGCGGCTTTAGAGATGACACCAACACCATGTGGCAGTATTTGACGTTTTAAACATATTCCCAACCTAGGAGCATTAATGTATTCATATATACTTTGTAATTGCTCCTACATATAAATAATGTTTTTTGTAACATAAATTGAGGTATGTCTTTATTCCTTGTTTGAAATGTGCCAGTAAACCATAACCAATTAGACGGGATGACTGACGACCACTTCCCGCCTAAAAAGGTTATGTTTTTAGCATCTGTAGTTCAACCACGCTGGGATTCACATCGCAAATGCTATTTTGATGGTAAGCTTGGAATTTGGCCATTTGTTACAAAAGAGGTGGCTCAACGTAAGAGTCGAAACAGGCCAAAGTCATGGATTCGGTAACAAAAGAGCAGATGTCAATTTCTAATTGAAGAAGTCCTGGTTTCAATTCGAGAGAAATGGCCACTTGGATCCAATCGACTACCCATCAAGATTCAGCAAGACAATGCTCGGCCACACATACATCCAACAGATCCACTCCTCAAAGAAGCTGCAGAGAGATTGGGATTAAATATTGAATTGGTTTGTCAACCTCCTAACAGTCCTGACCTGAATGTGCTTGACCTAGGATACTTCAATGCCATTCAATCCCTACAGCACCAAAAGGCTCCAAGTAATGTTGATGAGCTAATTCTAGAAGTGGAAGACAACTTCCTGAAACTACAGAGATCGAAGTTGAACAATATTTTCCTCACATTGCAGCAGACAATGGAGCAAATTCTTTTGGTTAACGGTGGCAACAACTACACACACCAGCATATGTCAAAAGAAAAGCTTGAAAGAGATGGCAAAATACCAACTTCTATCTCAATTTCAGAAGAATTGCAACGTAAGCAAGATTGTATTGAATAAATCCATTTGACTTTTATTCGTTATCTTTGTTTCTTGTCTCTCTTTATCATATTTTTGTACAGAATATAATGTACTACTATAACGTTAAAAATTATACATTTTTGAGTTAATTTGTATTTTCCCTTCTACACCTAACCTAACTAATGGCAACAATTCTATGCACCAACTGTTTCCGACCAACAGCAAAGGTTGTATGCACCAACTGTTCCCGACCAGAGGGAGTATTATTTATCTATTATCTTTGTGTATATATATATATATATAAGGGATACAGATATTGTTTGCTCACTGTCACAGAGCATCTCAATTCATTCATTGCAACTAAGTTTGTGATCGAGGTATTTTATTTTGCAAGGTACTATTTTTCCCTCGAGTTTGTGATTTCAGAGAAAGGCAAGAAATTCTTCATATTTTGCATCTTTGGTATTTCGACTTTACAGTTTGAATTGTAGAATTGTTTATCCAATCAAAATATTGCACGCTCTTGTAAACAGCCCTGTTCGTTTTCCAACCAGGGAAACAGATTTCAGGAGACCTGAACACGGCACAGTCTCCTCTGACGCTCCCAAATAATCGTGCGTTCTTCTTAACAGACATGGATTCCCAAGCACGTTGTTTGGTTGACACAGGCGCCGCTTGCAGCATATGGCCATTAAAACTTCTCAAAGAGAAGCCACCACTTTCACCCATATCTCTGCAAGCTGTAAATCATTCACCGATCCCCACGTACGGTCAAATTTCTCGTTCTTTGAACCTGGAATTGCGCAGAGACTTCACGTAGATATTCACTGTCGCCGATCTGCCTTACCCTATTCTAGGCTCGGATTTCCTGCACCACTATAACCTTTTAGTGGATATGCGCAGACGCCGGTTGTTGGATGCGAACACGGAACTGTCCGTCCCAGGTATAAGATCGACTATCTCGTCTATCAGCCCGGTTTTCTTTATCGCCGCTTCAGAAGATCCTTTTCAGGCGCTGTTACATTCCTTCCCAGAATTGACCAATTCAAATTTTGTGATGAGTAAGCCTACTCACTCAACAAAACACTACATTGAGACATCTGGTGTTCCTGCATTTTCATGCCCTCGCCACCTCCCTGCGGAGAAATTGAAAGTGGCGAAGGCTGAATTCAACCACATGCTGCAGCTCGGGATCATACGCCCATCCTCAAGTCCGTGGGCCATTCCTTTGCATTTGGTTCCGAAGCATTCCAGTGATTGGCATCCCACTGGGGACTTTCGCCGGTTAAACGCAATGACAATACCCGATCCCACACATACAGGATTTCGCGTCTTCGCTTCACAAATGTAAGACATTATCCAAATTGGATTTGGTCAAGGCTTACCACCAGATTCCAATGAACCCGGCAGATATACCTAAAACTTCCGTAACAACTCCTTTCGGAGCGTTCAAATTTCTGACTATGCCTTTCAGGTTGCAAAACGCAGCCAGTACTTTCCTACGTTTCATGGATGAAGTTGTGCGCGATTTGGACTTCGTGTATAACTACATTGATGACATTCTCGTGGCAAGTGCCTCACCCGAGGAACATGTCACTCACCTCCGTCTACTGTTTCAGCGGTTTCAGCAGTATCGGGTGCGAATCAATCCGGCGAAATGTGTTTTGGGTACATCTTCACTTGTCTTCTTGGGCCACGTTATCAGCCCCGAGGGAATCTCACCACTACCTGACAAAGTGAAAGCTCTGCAAGACCTTCACCCACCCACTTCACTTCGACAGCTACGACATTTCCTTGGTCTGCTGAACTACTATAGGCGTTTTATCCCACACTGTGCGAATCTCCTGTCTCCTCTGTCCGACCCGTTACATAACAGGAAAAAGAAAAATGAATCAATCACACTGGACACGAGTCAGCTAAAAGCCTTCAACGAAGTGAAGCAGAAACTTGCACATCCTGTGTCTGGTGCCTAGTTTTCCCTGGTCGTTGATGCATCAGGCACAGTTGTAAGTGCAGTGTTGCAACAGCACCACCAACAACAATTACAACCTCTCGCGTACTTCTCGAGACAACTGAAACCTGCAGAAACAAGATATAGCACATTCAGCCGTGAACTCCTGGCTATGTACCTCTCAGTGAAACACTTTCGGCATGTACTGGGGGGGGGGGGGGGGTCGACAATTTGCGATCTACACCGATCATCGTCCGCTTATGTTCGCACTGCGTTCTAAGCCGGATAAATATTCACCTCGCGAAACTCGTCACTTGGATTTCGTTTCGCAATTTACCAGTGATATCCGACATCTCCGGTGAACAGAATGCGCAGCAGATGCCTTGTCTCCCCTCCCAATCAATTCCCTGTCATCACCTTCAGATATTGACCTTCAACGGATGGCCACAAAACAGCCACCTCTAGATACCTTGGATCTCTCGTCGCCTGAATTTGCAACTGGCAAATTTTCATATCTACCTGTGCCCACTTCAGACACAGATTATTTGCGACACCTCGACAGATTCACCTCATCCCCTAGTTCCAGTGACTCATCGTCGAGCTGTTTTCGATACCTTGCACGGTCTGGCACACCCCGGGATCTCGACCACAGTGAAGCTCATTTCGGCTAGATTCTTCTGGCCGAATATGAGGCGTGACATCACTGCCTGGACACGTTCCTGTTTATCCTGCCAGAAGTCAAAGTGGCACAAACACATCCGCACACCTCTCGGAACTTTCAGCACTCCAAACGCTCGGTTCAGTTATGTCCATATAGATCTCGTTGGACCATGGCCGGTCAGCCAAGGATTTACATATCTCCTGACCTGTATAGATCGCTTCACACGTTGGCCTGAGGCCATTCCTTTTATGGCCAAGGCATAGATAAACTTATTGAACGATGGGAGGAGGTCATCAACAACAACGGAGATTATCTTGTTGACTAGTTTTATGCAATTTAACATTGTAAAACTATTACCATAAAACATTTTGAAGAATGGTCACGACTTATTCCCCAACCCAATAGTAATAGCAGCAAGACGGTCTGACACTTTGTATACTTGAATGTTTCATTATGTAATTCTTAATTCAAACTTTCCTCTGGTGCAGGAGAAGGCTTCAGATATGAAAACAAAAACACAAGACTTCATTGTTATTTTCACTAAAATCACATAAAGAAGAAGGTTCTAGTGCCAGTTCTGTAGGTGAATACTAGGTATATAGGAATAGAATTAATAATTTTGACATGACCATGGGATCACAAAATTCAGCAAAATTACAGATATAGTTGGCATGAACATAGCACACAAACACCATAATGAATTTAAGGATCTTCAAGAGGGCACATACAGAGATGATGCTCTTTCGCTAGTTAGGAATGCAAATGGTCAGATATTAGAAAAGAAGCAAAAACATTAGATTATTCTTTAATCAGATAGGCTTGAAAATAATGTTCATGTATAACTTTACATAGACCAACTTCTTAGGCGTAACTTTCAATCTTAATTCTGGTCTTGTTTCACCATATCATAAGAATAATGAGAAACTATTGTATATTAATTGTTATTCCAACCACCCAAAAATCTATAAATTCTATAGTTAGAAATGTATCACTTAGAATTTCCCCGACTCTTGGCCTCTTTAGATATATTTAAGGAACATGCTGAATACTATAAAAATGCATTATGAAGAGCTGGATATAAAACTGGGATAGAGTACCTGAATGAAACTGTAGCAAGACATGATAGAACTATTTTATTGTGACATATGAATACAAATAACCACTTCTGCCCAGCAATAGAACGTACCTTTTTCGTAACTAGCTTGGAGTTGCAGCCTGGACACTGATAGGGCAATAGCTCATAACTTGCATTCCCATTGTTTTAATTTTTCTCTCCAACAATGAGAGTAGTTCGTTAGACAGCCTTTAAGAGAGTTATTGTTTATCTGTCAACTTATTTTACCAAATATTCTAATGCCTTACAGATGAAATATCATTCCTACAACCAGCTTTGGAAATTTTACCAACTTTACAGTAAAGTAATGATAAATTAGTGCCTGTCTCGCTACATTTTTAGCCTACCTAAAAACATTTATTTCACTGACATCTTCACAGAGAAAACTTTGCTGCATACACTTTTTACACGTTCAAACAAATTAAAAATAAATTATTTTTGTATAAAAACTGAACTATGCCTTCTAATATATTTTTTTGAACCATTGGAACACTTCTTCAACATCTCCATCTTCCTAAAGTGGCAATCTTGCTAAAATGATAATTCTTACTAAAGTGGTGACTTTCCGACATCGGAATATTTCTTTTGGAAATATTCCCTAAAAAAAAAAAAAAATCTTAAAATTACGCCCAATCATTGCCAGTCCAATATCAAGCACACAACATCTGAGCAACCTATTAGATATGATACTAAAACCTCTATGTAAAAAAGTACGAAGCTTCATCAGAGACAGCATGGATTTGTTTAACTATGTCCTTTAAAAAGTGGATAAGGGAACAATTCTAGTTAGTTTTGATGTAACAAGTCTATACACTAATAGACCCCAAAATTTAGGAATGGAAGCTGTAGACTTCTGGATCACAAAACACCCAGATTACATGCCCGAAAGATTTCTAAAAGACTATCCTGGAACTGAAAATAGTGTTGGAGAATAACCACTCCCTCTTTGGCAACAACTTTTATTTACAAATAAAAGGAACAACCATAGACACAAAAGTAGCCACAACATCTGCAACACTTGTTATGGGCCTCCTCGAGGCCCATAACAATGGGCCTTTTATCAAAATGTTAAGTGTCATAGACAATGTCTTGGGAATGGGGAAAAAGCCCAATCACAACCGAAAAGGGAACATCATGTTGAGGGTCTTGAGGATCCTAGATGATGACCCCGTGAAGAGAATGATGATTGGAAACAGAAGCCAGCTCATCACCACATCAGCTGTGAGGAACACAACTAATGCTGCAGTAGGAGTGGGTTTTGTGTTCAGTACAAGAGCCAACCTATTCGTGAGGGAGATCATACCTGTCTCCCCGCTAGTGTTGAGGGTGACCATCAGTGGAAACCTCAAAGCCGACAGTCATCTCAGCCTATAGTCCAACTGAGGGGGACAGTGATGTTAGTGCAGAGGAGTTCCATGAGGAAGTGAGTTGAGCTGTCAACACCACACAAGCTCATAACATTCTGTTTGTTCTGGGTGACTTCAATGCACATCTGAGTAAGGAGAGCAGTGAAGATTCTTGCTGGTACTTCCATAACAAAACAAACCAAAACAGGAGACTACTGAGGGACATCCTACTGGAGGCGAACCTGATGGCAACCAACCTAAGGTTTAGGAAGAATCCAGGGAAGATGTGGACCTACATCTTTGATATGCACCTGACCAAGTCCCAGATTGATTTTATTCTGGTGAAGAGGGAGTGGCAGAATAGTGTTCTAAACACAGAACCCTACCCTTATTTCAATACACTGGGCAGTGACCACCTGTTTTGTTCTAGGCACTATCTGCCTAGCTTCAACCTAATGACCAGTAATTGCTTTCATTTTTTATATCTTCCTGTGTGTATATAAATTCGGCCTTCTAACAAATGTGTTTATATCGAATTGAGTGTTAAAAATATAATTATTTATATATGGATGTCAGAAGCCTGTCGCTGAAAGTAAAAGAAGGACCACACTAACCAAGGTCTATAAATGTTTCAACCTGTAATTATTAATAGGCATTTGACTCTTTTCGTTATAAAATGGTGACGCCGACATGATACGAACACGCAGAGGGTTATGAAAGGCAAAAGAGAATAGATGGAGAGATGGGTGGAACATTTCTTGAAAATAATTTTTTAAAAAATTTAAAAAAACTTAAAGCAAAAATCCCTCAAACTCAGCAAGGCAGATCATCTTGTTAACAGTCCCCCTCATAACACCAACAATGCCGAGCCTTGCGGCGCACCTACCAACAACACAACACTCAATGCAAGACAACTTGTCACGGACTTGACAGGATATCTCTCCCGAGAAGAACTAAATCTCCTCAGTCTTGGTCCCAAGTTCATACTAAAACAGAGACTGGACGAAAGGTTATGGTTCGACCTAAGACGAATTTCTGTTGAGCTGCCTACCAACTAAAATGGATATTGGCCATCGGCAACAACGCTTCCGAAACAAACACTTCCACCAGATTCCCGAGATACCAACTAGACCATCCACTCTATCCACTAAACCGTGAACTTGATGAGAAACTCTCGAGACTGAAGCAGTCTATATTTGATATCCTGCGGAAACAGAAGAGGATAACCCCAAATCTCTCCAGAACCCAACACCTCACCCTGAAAAACCTACGAGAAAGGGAGCTCATCTACCTATCCTCCGACAAAGGGAAGGAATTCTATGTCCTCTCCCAGGCCACCTATGACAACTTGGCCTTTGATCATCTGAGCGACAACAGACTGTACACGGAAGTCTGACATAACTGCAGCCCAGATCAAAGAGCAAGTGAACACCATCTGGCCTGACATCTGCCAAATAAACGTAAGATTAACTTCATCACCAGAACTAACAGACTGCCCACTTTCTACCACTTCATTAAGACCTACAAAAATAATACTAGACTACAAATTAGACCCATGATCTCCAGCATAGAAGGAACCCTATATAAAATTTCCTGGCTTCTCACCCAGATCCTTAAGCCTAGACTCTCCACCTTCCCCGAGCATGTCAGTAGCTCCGATGAAGTTGTACAAAGACTCCACCAACTCTAACCAGACCTACTTAGACTCAAGAAGTGCGCCTTTAGCCTCGACGTTGTCTCCCTCTACAGTACAGTCCCCGCTCACCCAACCATCAACTTATTGACTGACTACATGATCTCCGATAACATTTACTTCTACAGTCTACACCCGACAGACACACACACCACACACTTCTTGGAAGTGTGTAAGCTAAATGGTTACCCGACATCCACCGTGAATCATGTTAGAAATAAAAAACACTGCATTCGAAGCACAAACTCCACCAACACCTGCTTCTTAAAGCTCCCACATTTCAGTGATGAAACAACAATGGCCATCCGCAGGGCCATCCGAAGGGAAGGACTGGACTTACAACTAGCTCATTCAGGGCCTTCCTTATGCGGACAACTTTCTATGAGACGAACTGTTGAACATAACAGCCGATGCACGTTGGCCAACTGCCCCATCGATAATACAGACATATGCCATCAAGCATATATCATGTACAGAGTCCAGTGTGATAAATGCAACAACTTCTATACAGATAGCATGTCCAGACACTTGCACATCAGGATTAAACTAATGCTTCCTCATTCAAGAAGCACTTAGAGAAATGCAAAAACACCTAAAAAAAATAACAGCAAAAGAAAGTTGATGTATGTTGTATACAAGAGACCAGATGGAAGGAGAATCTTATAGGCTCCTAGTAAGTACAAAAGAATTTTTTCTGGAAAGGAAATGACAGCAAGCAAGGTAGGGTAGGTATTATGCTAGCAGAAAAATGGGTGGACATGATAATTACAGTAAATAGAATAAATCATTACACTAGTCCTAAATAGAATAATGGTTAACAATCCTGTCTGTTTAAGCACCCCAATCAAGACTGTCAGGCGTGCAAAAAGACGGGTTTTATGAACCCGTAATATATTGTTGGGGAGAAGTATGTTAGTGATGACAAAGGCACACTTGCCCTCGTCAACACTAAAAAGAAAGTTGCATTAGTGGGTGCTGGCATGGGGTAAAGGAGAGAGTGTGTGGTAAAGAGGTACGGGTGTATGTGTGTGGGTCAGTGGATGGGTGAAGTGTGTGGAGTGTGTAGAGGTGTTTGTGTGTGGGGAGTTTAAAATGTTACCAGTCCAGGTCTGGTGAAGGAGGTGTAGCAAAAGGAGTGCCGGACATGGAGGGATTGGCCATTGGGGCCCTAGAAGGTTGTATAGTGTTGAAGTGAGGGCAAGTGTGGCAACAGGATCGGGAACAGGGGAGGGATCCGGTGGAGGAAGGGTGCTATGAACGATGAGGTTCCAGAGGTTGCATGCGGGCTTGAAGGTGGGGAAGTGTGGGAGTGGGAGGGGTCTGACCGGAAGCAGAAGAGCTGCTGGTGGTGCAATGTGACAGGGTGGTATGTAAAGGGAAAATGGAGTTGGTGGGTGGGGGAGCCAAGGTCATGGGGTGAGGGCGGTAGTGCAGTGGACAGCACAAATGAGAGCGGCATGGACAAGGCAGGTGGTAACCGACTGACCGACCAAATAGAGGGTCTGGATTTCAAAGACTTCAATTCTGCTATAAAGGCAATAGAGTCGTGAGTCAGTGGGTTTAAAGAAGGCAGTGGTGATGAGTGAGTGTGTGATTTGCTGAGTCATATCTTCAAGAGAGCAAAGAAGTCATAAAAATATGAGCCACAAAGGGGCCCACAGAAGCCTGGAAGGATCTAGAGCATTGGTTCCCAACCAGGGGGCCATGGCCCACCAGTGGGCCATAGCAAGTTATTGGGGGAGCCACAGGAATTAACTAAAAATCACAAAATTTCATACATAACAAAGAAGAGTAGTTTCCTAACATAATTTTTTCTTTTTCTTGCTTCAAATTTTTATATTCAACTTTTTATCAATTTTCTACCTTTTCTAATTATGATTTTACTTCACTTGATAATTATTTAAATCTGGATATAACAATTTATGTTTTAGTAAATAAACTTAGTAAAGAAACTTATTTTTATAACAGGATATATATTATTTATTTTAGTAAATTTCTCATTTAAAACTGGATCTAGAAACTTTTTTTATTTATTTGTCAGAAAAAAAGAAAGTATGATGATACATATCTTCAAATGGGATTTGTTTGCATGCAAAAGAACAATATTGATTTGCCTCAATGTGTAACTTGTTTCAAGGTACTGGACTATGAGGCCTTCTAAGCTCAAATTACATCTTTCAAAATATCATCCTGAAAAACTTGGAAAAGATGAATCTTTTTTTTTAAAAGGAAATCAGATGGTTTAAAAAATCAAAAGCTTGATGTAAGTGGTACTATTCATGAGACCAAAGCCACTATTGTTGAAGCTTCCTATCGGGTTGCTTATCTGATTGTTCAACAAAAGAAGGCACATACGATTGCTGAGGAACTTATTTTGCCTTGTGCCAAAGAGATGGTTAAACTTGTTGGAGAAAGTGCTTCAAAGAAGTTAAATGATATATCCTTGTCAAATAACACAATAAAACGAAGGATAAATGATATATCGGAAGATTTGAAGGATGAAATCATTGAGCAAATTAAGGATTCACCATGGCTTGCATTGCAGCTTGATGAATCAACTGATGTTCCCATGTGTTCTCAACTCCTAGTCTTCTGTCGCTATTTGTTTAATGGTCATATGAAAGAAGAGTTTCTTTACTGTCATTCGCTGGAGGGCACAACGAAAGCAGTTGATGTCATGGAATCAATTTCTACATTTATTGACAAACAAGGAATTCTTTGGCAACGTCTCATAGGCATAACAGCAGATGGAGCATCAGCAATGCTTGGATCAAGGTCTGGTTTTCAAACACTGGTAAAAGCTAAAGCACCACAAGTAGTAGGAGTACATTGCTTCATACACAGGGAAGCCCTTGCATCAAAATCATTGCCTCAAAAATTAAATAATTTCTTCAAAGACATTGTCAAAATTGTAAATTTTATCAAATCATCAGCTCTGAATACTCGTTTGTTCAAACAACTTTGTGATGACCTGGGAACAAAGCACACAAATCTTCTTTACTACACAGCTGTCTGTTGGTTGTCAGCTGGTCAATTTTTGGAAAGGTTTTTCTTGCTTCGCAATGTGGTGAAAAAGTTTGTTGAAGAGCAAAAGAAGCAAGATATTCTGGAAAAATTTCCACATGATCAATTTGATCTTCTTGCTTATCTTGTTGACATTTTCGACATACTCAATAGTTTGAATTCAAAGTTGCAAGGGAAAAATTGCAATATTCTGTGACATACAGATGCTATCCGCGCTTTTCTAGGAAAATTAGTATTATACAAGCAAAGAGTTCACCAAGGTAATGTTATAATGTTTCCAAAAATGACATCTATTCTAAATGGAGAGCAACTCCCAATGACCACAGAACTTGAAATAACTGAGCATCTGTCACAACTTGAGGATGAGTTTCAGAGGTACTTCCCAGTTCTAAGTCAACAAAATCTTGAGTTGACAAGAAATCCCTTTCTTTGTGATGTGGAAGTTGTACCAGAAGCCGCTCAAGAAGAATTCCTTGAACTAATTAATGACAGCAAAGAATTTGTTTAAGATAGAAGAATTGAATGAATTCTGGTGTTCTATGAAAGTGTGCTACCCAAGAATAACTGACATGGTGATCCATGTGTTGCTGCCATTTTCATCTACTTATCTTTGTGAGAGCGGGTTCTCTGCTATGCTAGCAATCAAATCAAAGGCAAGAAACAAATTGGCAGTTGAAGATGACTTGAGGTGTGCTCTTACCTCTATTTTTCCAAGATTCCAGAAACTAGTTGAAAACAAACAATTACAGAAATCTCATTAATTTGTTCTTTGAAATTAAATAATATGTTCTTATTTTAATGTTTTTTGTTGAAAAAGGATTTATAATAAATTTTAAATGATTTGATTGAAATAAAAAGACATGCTGAAATTATTTCAACATAAAAAAATTATATCATTATATTTTTATAACTGAAAATTCTTCCCTCTCAAAAACGACAAAGCCTTAATTCCAGTGAAAGCTACGTTTTTGTATCGTGAACACGCATTATGAAAGATATAATACTATAACAATAATAATAATTATTCGTAAGTACACAATATTCCTATTAACAAACACACAATAGTTTACATTATCTCAGAATTATAACATATACCAGTATTATTGTCTCCTACTGTTCAATACACCACAGAAGTTAATATTTTGAATATTTCTATCCTTATTTGCCATTACCTATATTTACTGTTATTATCTATATTTCTTGTTGCACAAACAACTTGGTTAAGTGATCAACAACGAATCGAAGACACTGAAAAACAATAAGTAGCTCACAACAACAGTAACAAAAAAACAACAAAAAACACATCTTTAAATATCGCAACTGGTCATATATTGAAGTGGATACTTTCATTAACTCATGGTTCATTCTCTTTCAGACCGATAACATGCATGCCTCAAACTTCAATTTCATTGCTAAAAGAGTTGGCCATCTCTTTAATAACTCTGCTTCATATCTCACTGTGAGAAACCTGTAACCACGTGGATAAACTAGCCCGAAATTTGTTTACTCACTACAGCCCATTTAATGTTATTATCTATATATTTTGTTGCACAAACAACTTGGTTAAGTGATCAACAACGAATCGAAGACACTGAAAAACAATAAGTAGTTCACAACAACAGCAACAGTAACAAAAAAAACACATCTTTAAATATCGTAACTGGTCATATATTGAAGTGGATTCAACTACAACATTCACATCAGCAGCTAAAAGAACTAATAGACCCACTGCCATCACCATCATCGTCGTCATTATCGTCATCATCATTGTTTCCATCTTCTACTGCTACTTCCCCTTCTTCATCTTCTCTCCCTCCTCCTCCTCCCTCCGGCGTAACTAGCGCCCCCCCCCCCCCCTGGCTTTCTTCTCGGTCTAGGTGGGCCCCCTAGGCTATAATTCTAAACACATAACTTATTACACATGTAATTACGAATCCTTAACTACAACAACTTAAAGAAAACCCTTAATCTCTAATAAGACTAGAAGTTAAGACCAATTTCTTGTTTATTTAAAGAATATAATATTTCGGATAAAATGGCAACTGCATCTAAAAAATGTGTGGAGAATATTCAGTCGAATAAAAGTGTTACATTTTTTTTATTTGCTTTCTCCACATCTTTAGTTGAGTCAGGTTTCAGTCGGGTTATGCATCTGCTTTCAAAAAGTGGAAATCGCCTTGATATAGAAAGAAGAGGTGGTTTACGACTCTCTCTAACGGCTTTGACACCAAACATTGACAAATTAGTAGCCTTGCCTCAATCACAGGGATCTCATTAAAAACCGATTGTTATATTCTTTGATTTGTAAATATATATAAATGATTTGATATCTAAATTCTATATTATTCTTTTTGTTTGAAATGTTGTAATACATACTTATATTATTCTCGATACTCAGTTTTTTAACCTAATATTTAATTAAAAGTATAATTATGCATGAGTATATACACACAAATATATATTTAGTTGGAATAAAATATTCGTTCTCATCATGAACTTTCTAGAGTTGTAACTTGATATCTGCTGTCCAGAACTTTGACCTAATTGTCTTCCTCTATTGTAACACCCCTCCTCATCCTCTAACTGCTTTCCATTGAATTTCATCTTTTATCTCCTTTTGGATTTTGTTGATTTAGAAACCAGCCAATGAATACCATCGGTCAATGTTCCTTTATATTTTGATATGTTTTTTATTCTTGTAATAAAATTAGTTTTCATTCAACACTGACGATAGAGAGCGGATGGAGGTATGTTGTATTTTCTTTGTATAATTTGTAAAATATAAAATATATATATATATATATCTTAATGAAAATACACATGCCAATATCTGATCCCTTGAAACGATCGTCTGTTAAAGTGTAAATCAATATTAATAGGAAGAACATGCAAAATGTGTGACAAACAGTACTGCATTACATTTGGCCAAAAACCAGCTTTGGCATGCTTCATCTGTGGACAAGGAATACACGAAGCGTGCTACTTAAAAAAGATAAATAACCACACCATTCCACATATTCTAGGCCTACACTGGCTATGCGGTTATTGTTCACCAAGGGCCACAATAACGAATGACCCTAGGACCCTACCACAGACAGGCCGTTCTAAACAGACATTGATTGGCGAAACTGACATGGCAAATAAATCCTGCCACACACAGGCCATCCAAGTGCCTCTTGTAAATGACAAGAATGAAGACAATGACATGCAAACACCTACAAAACAAGAAACAGGAGATCCTGCAGAAAAAGACCAAACTTCCCACGAAAAGAAACAGATTCAGAGCAAACGCTCAAATGAAGGCCAGTATGTATCCATTACAGGAGCAACAAGTGCAAACATGGTCTTTCAGGCAAAGGGTGCACGTACAGTCACCCCAAACCATGCAAACCATATATCAACTTCGGTACTGAACGAAAAAAAGGATGCCAAAATGGCCGAGAATGTGAACTCCTTCACCCAAAGATGTGCCGCAATTCACTGAGAAAAAAAGAATGTTTTGACGAGAATTGCAAATTTATGCACCGGAAGGGTACAATTCGCATAAAAACTACTGAACCCACACCACCAGGACCAAGCTCAGCAGGGTATGAAAACCATTTCCCAAAAATGCAGAAACCAGGACATGGCTCAACAGTGAATGAAAATCATGCTACTCAATTGCACACATCAGCTGTAACAAACCCAAACTCGCAGAAATTCAATACAGTAATGAATGAAAGCAGTTTTTTAGGCATAATCTACCAACTACAACAACAGCTGTACTCCATACAGATGACTCAGCAAAACCAGGCAACATTGATACAAAGGCTGACACCTGGACTTACAGGGCACATACAACAAATACAGACAGCCCAGCAGACCAAATATCCAGTCAGCACAGTCCCAGCAACTACAACAGTCTTGCCAACAATAGGGCAGATGTATCCGGTACAACAAGCATAATTAATAACAGCAAATATCCAGGGTCTTTATCCGAAAACAAAACTGTAAAGTCCTTTTCTTGGAAGAATTAGCAACAGAAAACAACTCCAAAATAATTGGAATTACTGAAAGTCATCTCAACGAAAACATCCGCAACAGCGAAATCTCAATCAATGGATTCAACATCTTCAGATGTGATAGACAAGGCAGATCCCATGGGGCGTTATCATGTATATCCATGATACCTATGCATGCATAGAACTTGTCAATGAATCAAATGCCTACTGCAACCTGCTGTGCATAAAAATCATCCAACTTAATACAGTTGTAACAATAATGTACAGACCGCCAAACAGCCCAACATTATCCTTCACTGAGCCACTGACAAAGCTCCAACAAATTCTGGGAAACATGGAGAGTCCAATGCCAGACATTATCCTCCTTGGTGACTTCAACTTCCCTAACATCATCTGGCCACATGGACACATACTAAAACTGGGGACAAAAGCTGAACAAATACAGGCAGCCAAACTGTTGGAAGTCGCAGAGAAATTATACCTCAAACAAATGATGACAGAAGCAACTAGAAATAATAATACGATCGACTTGGTTTTCACCAACGAGGACACGCTATTTGACCTTCACTCAACCCCAACAATCCTTTCAGACCACAATATTATTGAAATGCATTTACACATTGGTAATGAGCCCAATGCCACAACTCTTAAACAAAAGGACATGCCAAAGCTATGCAGGTATGATTATCACCAGGCAAATTGGGAAACTATTAACAACCAGTTACAAATCATTGACTGGGATTTCTACCTTACTGGGCCAGATAAACACAAGAAATTCTTAAACAAGATCGAAGAAATATGTGCAAAAAATATTCCTCTTAAGAAAACCAAATCCACAAAAAAACCTGTACCACGGGAGCGAAAGATCCTGATGCGCAAAAGGTCAAGACTAAGAAACAAAACATCTAAGTTGACATCAAAACATGAACTACAGAAAGTCCTTCACCAAATATACAGATTAGAAGACAATCTAAAACAACACTATGATGAAGAACGTAACAATGCAGAAAAGAGAGCCATAGAAAACATCAAGAAAAATCCAAAATGTTTCTACAGTTTTGCAAAGAAATACTCGAATACCAAGTCAACAATAGGACCTCTCCAGAGACAAAATGGGGATGTAGTGAATAACCCTATTGAAATGGCAGAAATGTTGGGTCAACAGTATGAAAGTGTCTTCAGTGAGCCATCTAAAACCATGAAGATCCATGACCCAAGAGAATTCTTCAAGGATATCGACCATACTAAACCTACCCTATCCGACATTGATTTCAACCCAGAAGACATAGAAAGAGCCATAGACAAGCTCTCCATGCACTCGGCTGCGGGGCCTGATGGTTTCAATGCCATGATACTTAAAAACTGCAAGGTACAATTGTTGAAACCCCTTTACATGATATGGAAGGAATCTATGGAGAATGGCAAAATACCAAATACATATAAAGAAGCACACATAACTCCAATACATAAAGGGGACAGCAAATCAAAACCAAAGAACTACCGACCAATCTCACTGACATCACACATTATCAAGGTCTTCGAAAGAATAGTTCGTGGAAAACTGGTTGAGTTCCTGGAATCCAACAATCTGATGAAATGCAATCAGCATGGATTCAGGTTAGGTAGATCATGTCTTTCCCAACTACTGGCACACTATGACCAAATCCTAGAAAATCTAGAGAATGGATACAACACAGATGTTATTTACCTCGACTTTGCCAAGGCATTTGACAAGGTAGATCATGGCATCCTGGGACACGAACTTCGAAAGCTAGGAGTAGGAGGAAAAGTTGGTACATGGATACATGAGTTCCTTACAAATAGAACTCAAACAGTCACTGTGAATGGAACCCATTCAACACCATCACCTGTGACCAGCAGTGTTCCTCAGGGTACAGTACTCGGCCCGATCCTGTTTCTCATCCTCATCTCTGACATAGATGAAGATACAACCAGCAACGTCTCATCCTTTGCTGATAACACCAGGGTCATGAGACAAATCAAAGACGAGGTGGATACAGAGGCCTTACAAAAGGACCTAACCACCATATACAAATGGCAGGAAACAACATGTTGTTCAATGATAAGAAGTTTGAACTAATTCGCTACGGAACAGATCAAGATCTGAAAAATACAACAAACTACAGAAACCCATCAGGACAACAAATAATGGAAAAACAGTGTGTGAAAGATTTAGGCATCCACATGGGAACCAGCCTAAAATTCAGAGAACACCTTGACTCAGTCTGTCTTACTGCAAGAAAATACAGCGGGTGGATCTTGCGCACCTTCAAATCAAGAGATACCTCAACAATGAAAACCCTCTGGAATAGTATGATACTTCCAAGGATTGACTACTGTTCTCAGTTGTGGTCACCAACAACAAAGGGCCAACTATCTAAGATGGAATCGCTCCAAAGAAATTTTACCTCATACTTCTTAGAAACGAGGGACCTGGACTATTGGCAAAGACTCAAAACCTTGAAGATGTACTCAATAGAAAGAAGATTTGAGCGATACCGAATTATATACATTTGGAAAATGATAGAACAAAAGGTGCCAAACTTTGGTATCAAAACCTACCACTCACTGCGCCACGGAAGACGCTGCCAGCTACCACCAATTAACAAAAGGGCTGGCCAGGCAGCAAAAACCCTGCGAGAGTCAAGTCTGTTGGTTCGAGGGGCACAACTATTCAACTTCATTCCGGTACATGTCAGAAATCTATCAGGATGCAGTGTGGAATCATTCAAATTGCAGCTGGATAGATACTTAAGCACCATTAGAGATGAACCCCATCTCCCAGGATATACACAACGAGCACAAACTGACTCAAACTCGCTCCTACACATGTCAATATTAAACAGAGAATCCAACCTGGCAACCACACCAGACTCTGAGGGTGGAGTCTTCGACTTGGCCTGAGCATGGACTCAAACTCAAATGAAATGAAATGAAAAATGAAATCAAAAATTTTAATTTTTTGGGAGCCATACTGTTTTGCTATATCATTAAGGTGGAATTTATTATAAAAGGTTGGGAACCGCTGATCTAGAGCCAGTGCAAGTGATATCACCTGCAATGCAGATAATGTCAGTGAAGACAAACCAAGAGAACAAAATGAAACACTAGAACCTGGATAGGGTAAAACAAGGATCCACCAGGCAGACCCAATAGGAAAAAGGTCAGCAAACAGGCAGGGGGTGACCAGTGCTAAGAAGAGTAGAACTAGGAGAAACAGAGTCCCTGGGAAAAAGAGAGCCTGAGTTTTTCAAGTATGTTGTATTTCGTCCTGACAGTGGGGAGGGAACTCATGGTGGAGTTGCTTTGTACATCCATGAAGATGTCACACCCTTAGTACTGTTGTTACATTCCATTTGAATGAGTCAAATCAATACAGGACCTGGGTATTGACATGAGCAATGAAGCACTGTTTCATGTACACATCACCAAAACGACAGCAATGTGCAGACGACTGGCGAGTTGAAGTCTGAAGACTTTCATGACAAAATAAAAAAAAATTGGTCCTCTAGAGGGCTTTTGTCCTCAGCCAACTGAACTATTGCTCTTAGCTGTGGTCGCTCCACCAAGTCAAACTAACCACAGAGCTTGAAGCAATCCAACAAAGCTACACCAAGAGGATTGCTTTAATGAAGGAGATGAGCTACTGGGAGTGTCTGAAAGAACTAAAGCTCTACTCCCTGGAATGAAGACAGAAGAGATACGTAGTGATACTTATGGAAGATCCTGAAAGGGTTAGCACCAAACTTTGGATTGAGAGCTGAACCAACCAATGCACAGGATGCCACTGTGTAATGCCAAAGGTCCTATCCTTCATATCAAGAGTAAAGATCAGATACTGCAATAGCCTGGGGTTCAAAAGCAAAAGAATCTGCAAGATCTACATGGTGTGTATATGTAGATGTTTTTAAAAAACATCTCAACATTCTACTAACCACGATCTCGGATGAACCCACAGCACGAAGTACAGCACAAATAAGGGTAGCAATAACAAACTCCCTCTTCCACCAATGTCCAACCAAAGAAGGCTGGATATAGAAAGTGTAGCGTCAATGGCAGTGCCCCACCATAAAGAAACCAAACCGACTGGACGTGTTTTCTTGGGACTCTGCAAGTCAGCAGCCACGTTTTGCTACCTCCAAGAAAATAAAAAAGTCTACATCAAATCAAAACAAAACATTAGTCAACTGTCTAAATAAATCGATAAATGTGGAATTGAAAAAAAAAGTAAATAAATAAATAACCAAAGTTAGAAACTATGCCAAATTACCATCAAATACTTTGCAAAAAAAAGATATAAAAACCAGTCAATTGGAACAGGTAAAAGAGTAAAAGACTTGGCTGGTGATAGGAAGGGCATCCAGCCAGAAAGTTTGGAGAAGCAAATTCTTTGTGGCAAGATCATTGGAAAGAGTGACATTTACTGAATAAATACGTCAAAGAAAATAGAATGAGAAAGAGCAACCTCATTCTGAACACTGACAACAGAAAGGACTGGAGAGTTATGATCACTCATGTCTGGAATAGACCTGGCAACTGATGATGAGTACAACATGATACACTCAGCCTGCTTTGTAACCCTTTTAGTTTAGTGACCTACTTCCACCAATTATCACGACCACAGCTGTATCCTCCATACCTAGTTTGCCTTATACCAACGTTTGTACATCATATGCTTACTTGTAACTAGACAGTCAACATCGAGTGCCATACTATGGCGAGCATATCAAAAACAAAACACTATTACATTTAAGTACCTGTCTGATGGCAACACATCAAATAATTGTTATATATTGACTTTGAAATGTGCATAACAGTATGATATAATAAACTGAAGATGATACTGTCATTTCTTTTTCCTAACATTGACACTCCGTCTGATACCTTATAGGTATGCCCTATGGCATACACACCTCAGATCAACCAACACTGATTACCTGGAATATTTTGATCCTATTATTGTCGAACACTTCATGCTGTAACAGAGATGGAAACTTGATATCACTACATCACTAAAGGATGTACCATACCTGGCAAGCGAGAGTTTACCAAACAACTTATCGCAAAAATGGACTCGTTCGGAGACTGTGCGGGCATGCATACAATGTTGATAAAGGAAAACCTAAGGACCAAATGAAACAACACATAACCTGGAGTGGAAGTTCAAATCTTGAAACAAAAAACCCCGCCCCATAATGATCTGTAGGTGGCTCAGATGTATGGGTCCGTTGCCTGCTGAACGAAACAACAGCATCATTTGGCAGCACACTGGGTGACCAAGCAGCTCGCCAAAGGGATAGTATTTCTTGCTCCACAGAGACAGACCTAGAAAAGGTGGTCTAAACAAGCTTGTCTCACCATCACGGTGGCCAATGCGCATCTCCTCATAGCGGTGGAAACAAGAAGAACATTTCAAAGATGAGAAGTTTAAAGATAGGATGCTGGAATATTCACACCATGCAGGATTCTGATAACATCTGCCCACAGAGACAGTCAGCACTAGTAGCCAAGGAGTTGGATCGACTGAAGGACCCCTGGCCAAGTTGGCGTCCCTGAGGTGGAGTGGCTCTTCCAGCGAGTCTTCCTTGTCTTCTGGGACAATGTACTCTCCATCTTGTCGGCTGAGATGCAGAGGTGGAGGGCGAGTTAAATAGAAAAAAACAATTTGAATTTCTTCAAATACATCAGCAAGCTACATCAAGAGGTGAAATAATGGATGTAGCAATGGTCATCTGAAAATATCTGATTGTGGTAGTTTAGGCCAGCTAATGAAACAACAACGTTAGTTGATACTAACAACAAAGCAGGTAATACACTTTCCAGTTCCACATTCTATAACACATTCGATAAATCTTCCGACAAGAGCCGTATTTATCTAATATTACTGTTTAATAAAAGCATATGTATGCCGTTACAAGCCGATCAAACTAAGGCTCAATTCACAATAGCTAGGGCTAAACTTAGATTCTTGAACAGCATAAATAGGAAACAAAATAGAATGGAGGCCCAGCAATATGGTGAAAAATCCTTGTGTAAACCCATACAGTGCTCAAGAAATGGAGAGACAGTATGCTTTCCAACAAACAACTCTAGTAATGCAACCCCACATCATTAACACAACAGAAACACCACCACAGGAACATGGGGAAAGAGAAAACAACCCTCAAATCTCACATGATGATGTGGTCTAACATAATTGTTTCTACTTTAGGCACAAGGCCAGCAATTACCCTGTGCACTACTGGTACTTTATTTTATCGACCCCGTAAGGATGAAAGGCAAAGTCAACCTCGATGTGGTCTAACATAATTGTTTCTACTTTAGGCACAAGGCCAGCAATTACCCAGTGCATTACTGGTACTTTATTTTATCGACCCCGTAAGGATGAAAGGCAAAGTCAACCTCGGCGGGATTTGAACTCAGATCGTAAAGGGACGTAACTATGCTGGAAAGCATGGCGTCCGACCCTCTACTGATACTGCCAATCCACTGCCCTTGATGTGGTCTAACATAATGCAACCTAATAAGTGTACAGCTAATAACTTACAGGCCTGGAACATTGATGTCCCGAAGCTGTATGGGCTTCATGGAAGACTCCAAAACAAATAGTGACTCAGTCATAGGACCACCAACACAGCCATCTGTGGAACCAACATTGCCAGTAAGTAGACTCTCCAACTTCCTCTCCATGATCATACACCCTACATTTGAAATGTCTCCAGGTATATGTGACAGCACAGAACAGACATACAAATACATGAGGGAGAGCTTCCCCTATGACGTGGGAATTCCTAGTGTAAAACCCACAAGTAGATTTTTAAAGGGGTTCCCAAAGGATCCACAACCATATATGGATCAAGCTACCTGATCTCTCACAGAACAGAGAGTAAGTAGCTCATTTTTTTTCTTCTCATCCTTCTTTCTGGCCCACAGTAATTTTAAGAGTAGGTTGTATAAATGTACATGGTCAGGGGTCATCCTGGAAGCAAGGTCGCTTGCTCAATGACTCCAGGTCACTAACTCTACTGGTGGTCCCGTCTATGAACAGCAGTAAAGGTGGTGCCTATAAACTGGTGGTTATCTATGGAACAACTATGGCAGGATGGCCAGATGCTTTTTCAATTGACTAGAATCCTTTCTGGGAATGTCTTGCCTTTTCCTGTTAGCCAAGGAGGACTGAAACAAGAACCTATTACAAGCAGGCAATAAAATGCTAAATGAAGACAAGCCATAAACATGGCCAAAAAAGAGACATAATGCATTTCCTTAAGAAGAGAAACCAAAACCAAACTGTAAACTATGCTAGAATCTCCATGCGTGTCTCAACAAAGAGATATAATAAAATGCTTCAAGAAGAAACGGAATACATTTTCAGTCAGTTATATTTTTTTTTTTATTTATTTATTGTCTCATATTCTTGCAGTGTTAAACTAGTTTTTAACATTGTTGCATAGCAATCATTTCTTATGTGTGAAAAGCTAAGATGATGTCCAACAGACATTAGTATGTCTTTTTCATTTGTTGTCTGGATATTTGTTTTCTGTTTTATTGTGTTTGTGCCATATTGACATGAAAGAAAAGACTGGCAAAATGCGAGTCACATTCATCATGCAGAGATCGAAAAAAATCTTGAGGAAAAACCAAAATGGCTTTCAAAGAAATAGATCAGTATCTGCCCAAATTATTAGTTTGAAGAGTCATTGAAGGAGTTCATGCAAGAAAACTGAAAGCAGTCTTTCCATTTGTTAACTTTTCTAAGGGTTTTAAATACACAGAGGGAAAATGGAAGAAATACTTTTTGCATACTGTATACCAAAGGAAACTCAACGCCAACATGATGTTGTAAAGAAATATTCGATGGTAACAAAGTGGCTGGTGTCCTCCACCACCTTAAAACCTTACCTGTTCATTATATGTCTAGATTATGTTTTACGTTCCTCTGTAGATGAGCTGAAGGACAAAGGATTCACTCCGTCAACCAGCCAGCAACAGACACTTTCCAACTGAGACCATCACAGATGTTGACTATGTTGATGACCTGACACTGCTAGATGAAGTTTGTGAAGCAGAGTCTCTCTTGCATAGCCATGAAAGTGCTGCTAAAGGTGTTGGTCTATGTCAACTCGAGCAAGACAGAATATATGATGTACAACCAGAGCAGCAACATTAATTCCATAGCTGGAAAATCCTTGAAAATTGTTGATGAATTCACATGCCTTGGAAGTAAAATCACAAAAGATGTCTGCAAGTGATGTTCATGTCTGAATTGGCAAAACCTATGCTGCTTTAAATAAATTATCAACAGTCTGGAAATCTGAACTTCCATTAAATTTGAAACTTAATTTCTTTCAAGTGGTTGTTTAGTAAGTTCTGTTATATGGCTGTATAACATGGACTCTAACAAAGTCTTGAGAAGAAAATTGACAGAACTTATACAAGAATGCTTTGAGCTGCTCAGGATATCCCCAAAAGACTTCTCCAATATCACATACATCAGAGAAAGAAGCAGTTTCACTGGACGTTGCTGAGGATCTCATCCTTTGCTCTCCAGCAATGTTCTTTGGGAATTGAAGCATGGGTATGCAAATGATGATAGACCACATTGAACTTACATAAAGCAACTGTGCAAGGATTCTGGGTGCACCTGCGAAGACCAGGCACAAGCCATGGCAGACTAAACAAACTGAAGAGAATGAGCCATGGCAATCCATGCAATAAGCAAACCTGGATGATATGTTGGAAGGCAGAGATATGATGATAATGCATTATAGAGCTTTCCTAACCCACATCTCATCCAAACTATTCAACCTTATCAATCCCAAAGGTCAAAAGCCAAACACAGGTAAAAAGATTTGAACTTAAAGCCAATATTATATATATTATCTCTATATTATTAAGCATCTTGTACATCACCATACCATTACTATCAAGTTAAAAGAAAAAGTGGAGAGTGGGGATAGGAAAAAAAAAAAAAAACAAGAGTAAAAAGGTAGTGTTAGTAGACAGTGGGGTGCCACAGGTTTTGATTAACCAAAATGGTATAAAACAAAAAAAAGAGAAGAGGTTTCTGAGAGGAAAAAAGAGCATGCATAAAATACTTCATTCCAAGGTTTCCATTTCAACAGATGAACTACCAAGATGCTGTACCATTTTCAAGTTTGATGTGTGCTGCTTTGATTTGCCAATGCCATTGAGAAGAACCAAGTAACGGTTCCTAGAATGAAAATAATGATGATGATAATAATGGTATTTAATTTCGGCACAAGATCAGCAATTTCAAGGAGGAAGTCAAATGACAAGTACTTTATTTTATCAACTCCAGAAGAACGAAAAGGATTTAAACCCAAAGAGTAAATCATCAGAAAAAAGATACAAGTCATTTTGTCTGACACTACCAATACTGCCAATCTGTATTGCCTTTCAAACCTGTATTGTCTTTCATGTGTCCCTCTGCTTTGTAAAGAAGGATACATATATACACTCTGTAAAGTGGTCGTGTAGGTGTCACAGCAAAAAGCACCCAGTACACACTGTAAAGTGGTCATGTAGGTGTCATGACAAAAGGCACCTAACACACACTAAATATTGTTGACATTAGGAAGGGCATTCAGCTGTAGAAATCTAGCCAGAAACAGTCCTATATGAGCAAGACTTGCATCTAATGGGACAAATTCATCTAACCCATGCTAACATGGAAAATAGATGTTAAACAGTGATGATCACCTTCATATCTTTTACCTCCATACATTCCTTCTCTCTATTCATCTTCCTCAGTCCATCCATACTCTCTGTTATTAAGATCAGGTCATTTGCATACAGCAACTCCCATGGTAAACCCTCCTTTGAACTTCTTCCTGAAAATTACATTAACCCTTTAACATTTACATTACTCTATATATACTATTGTATTTTCACAGTAAAGGCTTTATCTCATATAATATCGAATCTATGATATTTTGATACTATTTTGAGAACAATACCTAAACATCAGTGTGAGCAGCCAATTATAGCTGGCTCGAACAGAAAGAGGTGAGAGAATTTTGGCCAGATATGGCTGGTTTAGATACTAAAAAGGGTTAAGGGGACACATGCCTGGAGAATGGTCAGCCATTCTATTGAACAAACAACTGGAACACTCATCAAAACCTACAAAGATCTATTTCCATTCTGTTCGTGTTAGTGAGTCTTAAGTCGGTCAAAATATTATGGATTGGCAGTATCGGTAGAGGGTCGGACGCCATGCTTTGACGCATAGAGTTACGGCCCTTTCCATTCTGAGTTCAAATCCCGCCAAGGTTAACTTTGTCTTTCATCATTACGGGGTTGATAAAATAAAGTACCAGTAATGCACTGGGTAATTGCTGACCTCGTGCCAAAAGTAGAAACAATTATACTGGTTGTATACTTCTGAGAAAGTGACAAAAAAAAACAATTTCCTTCTTTTTTGGAGTCTTTTTATGTAATTTTTGTTAACTTTTCCCACTTAAAACATTTTTCCTTTTACAACACAATCTCACACACACACATAAAACAGGCACACACAATCAGAAAAATAGATACACCTATATATATATACATACACACACACACAGTAAAAAACAGGCACACATAATCAGAAGCATAGACACCTATTTATACAGTCATACCTGTTAAGACAGCAATGATGATACAATTAGTAAACTGTCTTACACCAGGTTTTTTTAATAAATAAACCCATCTCTTTTGTTTTTAACTGCTTCCTCTTTCCACACAAACCTTCGATTAGAAATTATTACAAATTATATTACAATATATTTTTTTCTAAAGAACTTCAATAATGGATGGCTCCATATTTAGCAATTAGATAAATACTTGGCTTGTCTTTCTTGTTAACTCACACAACCCTGTTTCTTTCTAATCAGTATTTCAGAGTCAATACGTTTGTTGAAGTAATATGTTCTCAGCTAATTTTGTTAGCATATGTCAATAGTTTATGTGTATGGGAACAATTTCAGAAAGAAACAAAAACAAGATGAGCCAAATATTTGTTAGTGGAGTAAGTTTTCAAAGTGATTTGAACAGAGGAATTGAAATCAGATTATGGAGAACACATGCCAGACACATCATCCTGCTAATGTACTAATGTATTGGTTTAAGGAAGTAAACTCATTGTAACATGTCAAATATATATTTTTATTATATTGCAAGACATTCTCTCTAGCACCTCACCATTTGTCACTGATGAATCAGCTATGAGAGAGAGAGACGGCCACATCAGCACCTATATAAAAAGTTTATGAGATTAGATTCCAGTCCGAAGATCCAGTTCATCAGTTGTAAGGGCCCCATCAAATGAAATACATGAATCCATGCTTATACGTGAGAACATGACAGTAAGGTAAATTATGTACAAGTTGATCTGACATAACTTGATCTTAAGATTCTTAGCTAAAACTCCAATGTCAGAACTATGTCTATCATATAGGTTGATCCCTAGAATATAAGATAAGCTCTACTAGTGTTGTACTTTTGATGACTGTCCTAGAAATGTTCTAACTGATGACTAAAATATATGTTCTGTATATTAGAGTAAAACATGGTTCTATGCCTTCCACAAAAACTTCATAATTACTTACAAGGGTTATCTCAGTTTTACTACTACTCCTGTAAGTTCTCTATAAGTTTCTGTCCCTTTACTATGTTCATATGTATTAACTGCAGGTTCTCATGAGGGTGGGAAACTGAAAAGAAAAAGAAAACACTTGTAAAAATGTCCACAATTTAACGGGAAAAAAAAATTTTCAAACATGTTATAATAATAGTTTCTTTATTAACCACAAAGGGTCCACATCAAGAAATTATGACAATACAGGACGAAATTATGACAATACAGGACGAAAACAGAGTGTGTGTATGTGTTCGTGTGAGGATTTTGTGTGTAAACAAATTTTAATAATCTTTAAAAAAAAAGATAAAATTAAAACAAAGGTTCCTCAATAGGGAGCAGACGTTCGAGGCTACCTCATATTACCTACCTCATACTACTCCTCCCTCTTTATGCCTGTTGCCTGCATGAATGTATTTTGCCTAAAGAGAGGAGTAGTATGAGGTAGTCATAACAGTGATAGCAGCACCCTGTTTTTGTTGTAAAGTGAGAGGAGTAGTATGAGGTAGTCATAATAACAGTGGTAGAAGCACAATGCACAGCTATTGGAAATATTCTGTTTGGACATTTATATGCACATACACACATATATACACAACGTATGGAAAAAAAAATTCGAGTTATGAAAATTTTAGGAAATATTTTCAAGAGAATGCATAAATAACACAAACGGCAATGTAGTAAATGTAGAAAAACTGCTTCATTGTAAAATAAACACAAGATCTTTTAACGCCTTAACGCAGAATTTGAAGCCGGCGAAAATTGGCAAAATTTTTACCTCGAATATAAGTCAATCCATATTTTACCATCAACTTATATTCAAGTATATATGGTAAGCAACATTTTTTTTCATATTTTATCATATTTTTAAGATTTATTTAGCATTTATCTACAAGCCTAGAATTAAACTGTAATTTACATTTAGTAATAAAAATACTAAGTAATGATTCCTACTTTAAGCAGAAAGTGAAAGAAGGGTAACACACACCACCCCACCACCGTGTTTGACTGGAACTCTATTTTATCGACCAGAGAAGGTTGAAAAGTAATATTGACCATGACAGGATTTTAACTCAGTAATGGGATGTAACTAAATACTGCAAATTACAAATAAATTTGTCTAGTGATCTACCAATTCTGCCAAATTAATAGCAACCAATAGCAAGGCAAAAATCTGTAGAGACACCATCTGACCAAAATAACAAAACAATAACCATTAACTCTTTAGCATTTAAACCGGCCATATCCAGCCGGAATTCTCTCACCACTGCTTTGTTCAAAACGGCTGTAACCGGCTACTCATACTGATGTTAAGGTATTGTTCACAAAATAAATAATATCAAAATCTCAGATTCAATATTATGTGAGAAAGCCTTGAGAAAATATAATAGTATATATAGAGTAACAACCAATAAAATATACAAACAGAAATAGACAAACCAAGAGAATCAAAGAGTGGAAACAAGCTATGAAAAAGGATAATGGACACTGCTTTTCCCTCCCTAACTGAACATTAAAAATATTTTTAAAATCCAATTCAAATGTTTTATATCATCATACCATTGGTTTTATGTTACTTTTCCGTGCTGGGAATGTCCTACAGCCAGATGCCCTTACTGACACTGACCCTTTTTAGTTGCTTCTTATGATATGCAGGGATACAGTGTACCTATTCTAAACCAGATACAGAAACTAATTATCATCATGGTAGATCATAGGACACCATGCTTCACAGCATAGTCATGTGTCTTTATGTTCTAAGTTCAAATACCGCCAAGGTTAGCTTTGCTTTTCATCCTTACAGGGTCGATAAAATATAGCACCAGTAATGCACTGGATTCGATTTAATCTTTCTCCTCCCTAAAAATTGCTGGCCTTGTGCCTAAATCAGAAACATTTATTTTCACATAGGGTAAGATAGGTCCTCTCCAGTACAGAATTTCTCCACTTCTTTCATTCCTTTGTCATCTCCTGTGAGAGAGACAGCTTCTCTAGATCAGTTTTCAACATCTTCACCTATGATTACCTCAGGCTTTCTAATCTACATCTCCCTCCCACTACCTCACCCAATCATCATCATCATCATCATCATCTATATGCATTACATATCCATACCAGCATAACCTATCCTGCATGCAATATACAGTTCTGCCTTTTTTTCTCTCTCAGCTCAACTACTTTTGTCAACTTTTCAAGCGCTAGTAATTTTTATGAGTTGTTTCCCTTGACACTGCTTTATCTATTAAGGGGAGATAACCTTATGGTGCCCTATGTCGCTGAGAGCGCATTAGAGGTTAATTCACACTAATATTGCTCATCCGAAAGTTGATGCTCGATCTCAATTTGTTTCCTTCCAGCCTACACATATCCTCTGCATTTACTGCCCAAGCCCCACTGCTATGCAACATTGCACTTCTCATGCAGGCATCATACAATCTAAACATTACAAAATTTTAGAGATATTTTCTTACCTCCCGATTTTGACATTAAATCCTGCAATGCAGCCAATGCTGCAACAGTTGAATTGAGATCCTTAGAGGACTTCTCCATCTCTAAGAGACAATTACGAAGCTTAGAGTTAGCAGTTTTTGCCTGTAAACAAAACACAAGAAAATATAATAATCTCTCAATCAGTTTGAGACAAGAGATGAAGAAAATAAGAGAGACGTAAGAGGGGATAAAGACACAATGAAGTGACAGGCACAGACTAGAAAGAGACAGCCAGAAACAGTTAGTAGACAGACAGAGAAAGAGTGAAAGAAAAGAAAAAATTTGGAAGTATTCGAACTCCCAAACATATACATAAATATAAACAAATATTTACACTTATATACATAAATATACATAGCTATATAAAGTGTATGTGTACTTTGTCTGGCAGAATGACTGTTTGCTCATGTAGAGGTGAATACTCCAGCAATAATTACTGAAATGAAGATATAGTTTAGTGGTTAGAGTGATGGGCTCATGATCATAAGGTGGTGAGCTCAATTCCTGGACTGGGAGACATGTCTGAACAAGAAACTTCATTTTATACTAGGTACAATGTATCCCTACATGTCATAGGTGTCTAAAAGGGTTAACACCAAGAAGGGCATTCAGCTGTAAAAAGGACCATGTGATAAGTGTGCTGAAGCCTGTCATGAACACAGCAAGGCTAAACCTTGCTTGAGCATAGAAAAGGGCCTTAAAATATCATCATCACCGTTTTACATCCGTTCTTCCACACTAGCATGGGTTAGACGGGTTGTCCTGTTGTGGGCAGTGTCCGGTCGGGTGACCATGTCTTGCTCATACAGAAACTGATTTTGGCTTGATTTCTACAGCTGGATGCTCTTCCTAACACCAACCTCATTTACAGTGAGTGCTGCATGCTTTTTTGCCGTGGCACTTTACAGTGTGGGCTGGGTGCTTTTTTTCTGTGGCACCTCCACAACCACTTTGCAGTGGAATAATAGGGACCCCAGTCCTATCATCTCATTTCTACAGCTGAGTAAACTGGAGCAATGTGAAATAAAGTGTCTTGCTCAAGGAAACAACACATCACTCGGTCCAAGAATTGAACTCACAACCTTTCGATTGCAAGCCCAATGCTCTAACCACTGAGCCATGCGCCTTCTGTGTTGTTTAGAATACATATACTGTATCTCTACATGTCTTAGGAGGTGACTAAAAGGATTAACACCAGGAAGAGCATTCAACAGTACAACAATGTTTGGAAAAAGTCTTAAAAAACTTGTTACTGTTGCTACAATTGTAAACCCACTAAAATTAATGTTTTCTGTTGCTTTGCTATCACCAGAAATTACTGGTAGTACTGCTAACCTGATGGACTCTAATAAATCGTGGGTAGGGGAGAAATGAGGGCAATCTCTGTGTGTAGTTAAATTGCTTATGGTTACTAAAATCTGCTTCAATATTATTTTGGCTTTGAGCAAAATCAAATTAAGAAAAGAATAAAAAAAGAAAAGAAAAAAATACTGCAAATGACAATGTAAAGTAAAAAAAACAAATTAACAAATAAACTTAATTAAATCTTAACTAAATCTTATTTGAACCTTCATTTGTTTTTAATATGATCTGAGAGAAGTATTTAAAAAAAAATAAAATTGACAAATTTTCATCTAATTATATATATATATTTTTTTTTGCCTGCCACCTAACCTCTTCAACAACTAATAGGAAATTCTTTCCTTTCACTTTTTACTGGTTGTAGTCATTAGATGACAGCCATGTTGGAGCACTACATTAGTCAAATCAACCTCAGTACTTTAACCTCTTCAGTGCCATAGACAAGATAACTCGTCCTAACATGTTTGAACTCTTTTCCAACAGTTCATAACTTCAAAGTTAAGAAATCGTTTCTAACAGTTCATAATTTCAAAGCTAGATGGAGTTACTAGTTTATAGATGTAAAGTTTGTCAATCACTCAGATATGTGTTGTTAATAAATGTTTGTTTAAAAAAAAAAAAAGTTATTTTACTGAAAAAAATAAATAAATAAAAACGGCACAGCAACTGTAGCTGTGTAAAATATACGGAGCAGTCAACAAGTCAAATTTTGGACTGATTTTATCAATCCCTCTTTTTTGCCACTGGAGGTGGTGCATGGTTCAGTGGTTAGGGTGTTTGGACTCATGATCGTAAGGTCACAGGTTTGATTCCTGGACCAGGTGGCACAGTGATTTCTTTAGCAAGATGCTTCATTTCACATTGATTTTCATGATAGTACTGCAGCCCCTATGATTAAAATACCCAAGAAACCTCTTACAAGAGAAAACCTTGTAGAAAGCCAGTTAACCCTTTAGCATTTACATTACTCTATATTTACTATTATATTTTCACAGTAAAGGTTTTACCTCACATATCGAATCTATGAGATTTTGATATTTATTTTGAGAACAATACCTTAACATCAGTATGAGTGGCCGGTTATGGCCAGTTTGAACAGAAAAAGGTGAGAGAATTTTGGCCGGATACAGTCGAGTTAAACCTACTAGCTCCTTTCTTCCCTTTTAAATCATAGTTGGTGAACAAAAGTATTATTTGGTACAGGTCTGCAATGGGCCAATCACTAGTTCACAGTCTTGTTGATGGTGAGACTAACAGTGGAGAGTCTGTAACTCAGTACAGAACAAATATATAAAGAGACAGAAGAGCATTGCTTCTTCAGTTTTCTGAACACTGGATATACAACACAAACAAAACATATATACACACACACACATATCTATCTATGTGTATGTAGTGTTTGTGTTGTGTGCCCCAAAATGTACACAGGTGCGCCTGCATGTTTACAAATTCTGCCATGAACAAAAGGGTACTCAATACATGTAGAAGAGTAAATATGCATTTTGTTCATAATTTATTACTAGAGTTCACCAGTCCTACTATAGCAATTACATTAATACCATTATACTCTTGGAGTGGATGAGGGGGGGGGGGGGGGGGGGGGGGGGGTGCTTATATGATAAATAGTGTGGCCCCAACCCTAGATAACACGGCGCCAACCTTAGATAGCGTGGCCCCAACTCTAGATAACGCTGCGCCAACCTTAGATAGCGTGGCCCCAGCTCTCGATAGCGTGGCTCCAACCCGAGATACCGTGGCCCAACCCTAGATAGCGTGGCTCCAACCCTAGATAGTGTGGCTCCAACCCGAGAAAACGTGGCCCCAACTCTCGATAGCGTGGCTCCAACCCTAGATAGCATGGCTCCAACCGAAGATAGCGTGGCTCCAACCCTAGATAGCGTGGCGCCAACACTAGATAGCGTGGCCCCAACCCTAGATAACATAGCTCCAACCCTAGATAACATGGCCCCAACCCTAGATAGTGTGGCTCCAACCCTAGATAGCATGGCTCCAACCCGAGATAGCATGGCTCCAACCCAAGATAGCATGGCTCCAACCCTAGATAGCATGGCTCCAACCCTAGATAGCATGGCTCCAACCCTAGATAGCATGGCTCCAACCCTAGATAACATGGCCCCAACCCTAGATAGCGTTTCCCCAACCCTAGATAGCGTGGCTCCAACCCTAGATAGCATGGCCCCAACCCTAGATAGCGTGGCTCCAACCCTAGATAGCATGGCCCCAACCCTAGATAGCATGGCTCCAACCCTAGATAGCATGGCTCCAACCTTAGATAGCGTGGCCCCAACTCTAGATAGCGTGGCCCCAACTCTAGATAACGCTGCGCCAACCCCAGATAGCGTGGCCCCAACTCTCGAGAGCGTGGCTCCAACCCTAGATAGCATGGCTCCAACCCTAGATACCGTGGCCCAACCCTAGATAGCGTGGCTCCAACCCTAGATAGAGTGGCTCCAACCCGAGAAAACGTGGCCCCAACTCTCAATAGAGTGGCTCCAACCCTAGATAGCATGGCTCCAACCCAAGATAGCGTGGCTCCAACCCTAGATAGCGTGGCCCCAACCCTAGATAACATGGCCCCAACCCAAGATAGCGTGGTTCCAACCCTAGATAGCATGGCTCCAACCCTAGATAGTGTGGCTCCGACCCTAGATAGCATGGATCCAACTCTAGATAGCATGGCCCCAACCCTAGATAGCATGGCTCCAACCCTAGATAGCATGGATCCAACCCTAGATAGCATGGCCCCAACCCTAGATAGCGTGGCTCCAACCCTAGATAACATGAATCCAACTCTAGATAGCATGGCCCCAACCCTAGATAGCATGGCTCCAACCCTAAATAGCATGGATCCAACTCTAGATAGCATGGCCCCAACCCTAGATAACATGGCCCCAACTCTAGATAGCGTGGCCCCAACCCTAGATAGCATGGCCCCAACCCTAGATAACGTGGCCCCAACTCTAGATAACGTGGCCCCAACTCTAGATAGCGTGGCCCCAACCCTAGATAACGTGGCCCCAACTCTAGATAGCATGGCCCCAACCCTAGATAGCATGGCTCCAACCCTAGATAGCATGGCTCCAACCCTAGATAGCATGGCTCCAACCCTAGATAGCATGGCTCCAACTCTAGATAGCATGGCTCCAACTCTAGATAGCATGGCCCCAACCCTAGATAACGTGGCTCCAACCCTAGATAGCGTGGCCCCAACCCTAGATAACGTGGCCCCAACTCTAGATAGCGTGGCCCCAACCCTAGATAGCATGGCTCCAACCCTAGATACCGTGGCCCAACCCTAGATAGCGTGGCTCCAACCCTAGATAGCATGGCTCCAACTCTAGATAGCATGGCCCCAACCCTAGATAGCATGGCTCCAACTCTAGATAGCATGGCCCCAACCCTAGATAGCATGGCCCCAACCCTAGATAGCATGGCCCCAACCCTAGATAACGTGGCCCCAACCCTAGATAATGTGGCCCCAACTCTAGATAGCGTGGCCCCAACCCTAGATAACGTGGCCCCAACTCTAGATAGCATGGCCCCAACCCTAGATAGCATGGCCCCAACCCTAGATAGCATGGCCCCAACCCTAGATAACGTGGCCCCAACCCTAGATAGCGTGGCCCCAACCCTAGATAACGTGGCCCCAACTCTAGATAGCGTGGCTCCAATGACATATTGGTAGCTACAGTTGCTTCAGTCTGACCTGTAGCTAAAGGATAATTTCATCTCAAAATTCACATGACATGACAATTAATTTGACCTACTGTTATAGAGAACACTGGTATATAAACATACACACACATGTACAGACACACATATGCACAAATACACAGACATGCACAAATACACAGACATGCACAAGTACATACAGACACACACATGCACAAATACACACAAACACACCATGGCTTTTCTTTCAGTTTCTGTCTACCAAAGTATTATAGGGGCTGAAGCTACAGAAGACGCTGCAGGAACTATACAGTAGAATAAAATCAAAAGTCATATGGTTGCAAGGCAGATTTCTTAATGACATTTGTATGTTTATAACACACATTCCCTCATAGTCTCTCCATTTGTCTTGAACAAGTGAAAGAAGAGAAAAGAAGAGTGAAAGGAGAGGAGAGAAGAGAAGCGAAAAAAAAAAAGAAAAGTGAAAGAGAGAAGAAAAGTGAAAGAAGAAAATATAAATTAATAAGAAGTTAATTTAGTTGATCTATTGTTTATGATAAATGTTAAAATTTCATTTCAACTTTGATCTGTGGAGGTTTGTTGAGAGAAATGGGTGGCTATTACATAATAGATGTTAGGATTGACAGTAATGTGGCAACACCACCCCTCCATTACCTCAACTAATGTGGCAAGACCACAACTCCACAGTACCTCAACTAATGTGGCAACACCACACCTCCACAGTACCTCAACTAATGTGACTACACCACCCCTCCATTACCTCAACTAATGTGGCAAGACCACAACTCCACAGTACCTCAACTAATGTGGGAACACCACCCCTCCATTACCTCAACTAATGTGGCAACACCACACCTCCACAGTACCTCAACTAATGTGGCAACACCACACCTCCACAGTACCTCAACTAATGTGGCAACACCACACCTCCACAGTACCTCAACTAATGTGGCAACACCACACCTCCACAGTACCTCAACTAATGTGGCAGCACCACACCTCCACAGTACCTCAACTAATGTGGCAACACCACACCTCCACAGTACCTCAACTAATGTGGCAACACCACACCTCCACAGTACCTCAACTAATGTGACTACACCACACCTCCACAGTACCTCAACTAATGTGGCAACACCACACCTCCACAGTACCTCCACTAATGTGACTACACCACACCTCCACAGTACCTCAATGTGACTACACCACACCTCCACAGTACCTCAACTAATGTGACAACACCACACCTCCACAGTACCTCAACTAATGTGACTACACCACACCTCCACAGTACCTCAACTAATGTGGGAACACCACACCTCCACAGTACCTCAACTAATGTGACTACACCACACCTCCACAGTACCTCAACTAATGTGGCTACACCACACCTCCACAGTACCTCAACTAATGTGGCAACACCACACCTCCACAGTACCTAAACTAATGTGGCAACACCACACCTCCACAGTACCTAAACTAATGTGGCAACACCACACCTCCACAGTACCTCAACTAATGTGACTACACCACACCTCCACAGTACCTCAACTAATGTGGCAACACCACACCTCCACAGTACCTCAACTAATGTGGCAACACCACACCTCCACAGTACCTCAACTAATGTGACTACACCACACCTCCACAGTACCTCAACTAATGTGGCAACACCACACCTCCACAGTACCTCAACTAATGTGGCAACACCACACCTCCACAGTACCTCAACTAATGTGACTACACCACACCTCCACAGTACCTCAATGTGACAACACCACACCTCCACAGTACCTCAACTAATGTGGCAACACCACACCTCCACAGTACCTCAACTAATGTGGCAACACCACACCTCCACAGTACCTCAACTAATGTGGCAACACCACACCTCCACAGTACCTCAACTAATGTGGCAACACCACACCACAGTACAACAACTAATGTGGCAACACCACACCACAGTACAACAACTAATGTGGCAACACCACACCTCCACAGTACCTCAACTAATGTGACTACACCACACCTCCACAGTACCTCAACTAATGTGGCAACACCACACCTCCACAGTACCTCAACTAATGTGACTACACCACACCTCCACAGTACCTCAACTAATGTGGCAGCACCACACCTCCACAGTACCTCAACTAATGTGACTACACCACACCTCCACAGTACCTCAACTAATGTGGCAACACCACACCTCCACAGTACCTCAACTAATGTGGCTACACCACACCTCCACAGTACCTCAACTAATGTGGCAACACCACACCTCCACAGTACCTCAACTAATGTGGCAACACCACACCTCCAGAGTACCTCAACTAATGTGGCTATACCACACCTCCACAGTACCTCAACTAATGTGGCTACACCACACCTCCACAGTACCTCAATGTGACTACACCACACCTCCACAGTACCTCAACTAATGTGGCAACACCACACCTCCACAGTACCTCAACTAATGTGGGAACACCACACCTCCACAGTACCTCAACTAATGTGGCTACACCATACCTCCACAGTACCTCAACTAATGTGGCAACACCACACCACAGTACCTCAACTAATGTGGCAACACCACACCTCCACAGTACCTCAATGTGACTACACCACACCTCCACAGTACCTCAACTAATGTGACTACACCACACCTCCACAGTACCTCAACTAATGTGACTACACCACACCTCCACAGTACCTCAACTAATGTGGCAACACCACACCTCCGCAGTACCTCAACTAATGCGGCAACACCACACCTCCACAGTACCTCAACTAATGTGGCAACACCACACCTCCACAGTACCTCAACTAATGTGACTACACCACACCTCCACAGTACCTCAACTAATGTGGCAACACCACACCTCCACAGTACCTCAATGTGACTACACCACACCTCCACAGTACCTCAACTAATGTGACTACACCACACCTCCACAGTACCTCAACTAATGTGACTACACCACACCTCCACAGTACCTCAACTAATGTGGCAACACCACACCTCCACAGTACCTCAACTAATGTGGCAGCACCACACCTCCACAGTACCTCAACAAATGTGGCAACACCACACCTCCACAGTACCTCAACTAATGTGACTACACCACACCTCCACAGTACCTCAACTAATGTGGCAACACCACACCTCCACAGTACCTCAACTAATGTGGCAACACCACACCTCCACAGTACCTCAACTAATGTGGCAACACCACACCTCCACAGTACCTCAACTAATGTGGCAACACCACACCTCCACAGTACCTAAACTAATGTGACAACACCACACCTCCACAGTACCTAAACTAATGTGACAACACCACACCTCCACAGTACCTCAACTAATGTGGCAACACCACACCTCCACAGTACCTCAACTAATGTGGCAACACCACACCACAGTACCTCAACTAATGTGGCAACACCACACCTCCACAGTACCTCAACTAATGTGGCAACACCACACCTCCACAGTACCTCAACTAATGTGACAACACCACACCTCCACAGTACCTCAACTAATGTGGCAACACCACACCTCCACAGTACCTCAACTAATGTGGCAACACCACACCTCCACAGTACCTCAACTAATGTGGCAACACCACACCACAGTACCTCAACTAATGTGGCAACACCACACCACAGTACCTCAACTAATGTGGCAACACCACACCTCCACAGTACTTCAACTAATGTAGGTGACAACACCACACCACTCACCACCATCATCATTGCCCATGCCTAGTCATCATCGTTGTCCTTGCCTGGTCATCATTGCCCATACCTGGTTATCCTCATCATCGTTGCCCATGCCTGATCATCATCATCATTGCCCATACCTGGTCATCATCATCATCATTGCCCATGCTAGGTCATCATCATCATTGCCTATGCCTGGTCATCATCATCATCATTGCCCATGCCTGGTCATCATCATCATCATTGCCCATGCCTGGTCATCATCATCATCATCGTTGCCCATGCCTGGTCATCATCATCATTGCCCATGCCTGGTCATCATCATCATCATCGTTGCCCATGCCTGGTCATCATCATCATCATTTAACCATATTTCAAGGCTTCAGTAGTCATGTGGCCATGTTTCCACAGCCAACCACTTTACAGCAGGAGCATACCGGTAGGCCAAGACCTAAATACCATACCACCTCTCTGCTTCTTTACTACCATCCTCTCCTTGCTTCTTTCATTCCAATTACATGATAAGGCAACTCTTCTGTAGTACAAGCATGTTATCAGCCATCTCAATCCTTTGTCATTTCCTTCATGAGAATCAGCTGTGTGAAATCAGCCTTCACAAATTTTCCTAGTACTACCTCTTCAATAGGTTCCCTTGACTTTCAGCACCTTGCATTTCTTTTACAGCTGTCATCCTCCATATGTATCACATGTTAATACCATTGCAGTTTCCTTTCCTACACACTGCATCTGACTCCCTCTTATGCTCAATTTTTCTCTCACCTCAATGACATTTCGCCGTTCATACATACTATTATTTACAAATCCATCAAAGCATGCAAGCTTCATTACTTTGCAGTCTTTATAAGTCCTCTACATACAAAGCCCAAATCTTATCTCCATGCAGCATTGCCATTTCCACACAAGCATCATACAATCTGCTTTTCCCTCTGCGAGAGAAAAGCCCTTTGCGTCAGCAGCTCCCCAAACTTTTTCCAAGCAGTCCTCGCATAACACTAACTTTCACTGCTAATTTGATCACCCAGATAAAAAAAAGCAGCCCTCAACCTCTAGGGAGTCATCTAGAGAGTCATCTAGAGAGTCACCTTGTTTCATGTGAGCTCTTCATGCTTACTGCTCTTGTGCATCTACCATATATAAAGCCTACATTTCTTACAAGCATACCCAAGATTCTACAACATCTGCTGCGTATAAATAGCTTCCATTTCCTGCTAGAAGGAATGACATAAAGAGAGAGAGCAAGAGGGAACGACGTAGGGAGATAGCAAGAGGGAACTAGAGAGAGGAGAAAGAGATAGAGAGAGGGAGAAAGGAAAAGTTCTGTGTATGACGGAAAGAGTGTAAAGTGAAAGAGAAAAAGGGGAAAGGCATGTGAAATGAAAGAGGAAAAGAAGAAAGAATGTGAGAGTAGACACTCACTGCCCAGATCTTCATCTTTAAGTCATCAATTTCCTGATCAAGGTGAGATTCCTCTTGTGGAGTATATTGAACAGACTGTGGAGAATCTTCCTCCAAGAGAATATGGGACGGAATGATGAAGATATTCTTCAAAACATAAGACTGGAAAACAAACAAAATTAAATAATTACATAGTTGCTAGTTGAGCCATTCTGTCAATCATCATCATTTAACGTTCATTTTCCATGTTAGTATGGGTAGGACGGGCTATCCCTTTGGGATATATCAGGTCGGAGGACCATGTTTCGCTCACACAGGGCTGATTTTGGCTTGATTTCTACAGCTGGATGCCCTTCCTAATGCCAACCACATTTACAGTGCATGCTGGGTGCTTTTTGTCGTGACGCCTTCACAACCACTTTTACAGCATGAACTGGGTATTGAATATATATAATTTTTTGAATCCAGGACTGGTATGACATGCATACTAAGATTATATGTGTGTGGTGACATGACGAAAAGGCACCCAGTCCACCGTTAGATGGTCATTTTCGTAACATGATAAAAACCACCCAGTCTACACTGTAACATGGTTGGCATCCAGCCGTAGAAATGAAGTCAAAATACAGATCCGTATGAGCAAGACATGGTCACCTAACCTGATTTGTCCCATAACAGAACTCATTTAACCCATGCAAGTGTGGAAAAATAAACATTAAATGGTGATGATGAAACATGCCAGATATACAAATTTCACATATATATATATATATCATCATCATCATCATTTCATTTTACATCCGCTTTTTCCCTGCTTGCAAGGGTGGGACGGGAACTGATTCTGGCTTGATTTCTACAGCTGGATGCCCTTCCTAACACCAACCTCATTTACAGTGAGTGCTGGGTGCTTTTTTGCCGTGGCACCTGCACGACCACTTTGCAGTGGAATGATATGGACCCCAGTCCCTATCATCTCAATTCTACAGCTGAGTGAAGTGGAGCAATGTGAAATAAAGTGTCTTGCTCAAGGAAACAACACATCACCCGGTCTGAGAATTGAACTCTCAACCTTTTGATTGCAAGGCCAATGCTCTAACCACTAAGCCATGTGCCTCCATATATATATATATATATATATATATATTAGTCGAGGGGAGTATAATAAGTAAGGCAATCAAGGATATGAAGACAGGTAAGGCGGCTGGGCCTTCGGAAATAGTTGCTGAGATGCTGAAGGCATCTGGCACGGTGGGACACACCATGATCACCCGCATAGTTAACCAAGTCGTACAGAATGGGGTTGTTCCGAAGGACTGGCATAGCAGCATCATCGTTAACTGTTATAAGGGTAAAGGAGACGCCCTAGATAGGAGTAACTATAGAGGCATTAAATTAATCGACCAGGTCATGAAGGTCACGGAAAAAGTAATAGCGCAACTAATCAGAGAGAGAATTGACCTAGATGAAATGCAGTTCGGGTTTGTGTCAGGCAAAAGTACCACAGACGCTCTTTTCATAGTACGACAACTACAGGAGAAGTTCCTAGCTAAAGGTAAACCCCTCTACTTAGCTTTTGTCGACTTGGAGAAAGCCTTCGACAGAGTCCCCCGCTCCATTATCTGGTGGGCTCTTAGAAAACTAGGCGTTGACGAATGGCTTGTGAGGGCTATACAAGCCATGTATAAAGAAACAGTCAGCAAGGTTAGAATTAACAACGAATATAGTGAAGAGTTTAGCGTAAAAGTTGGCGTCCATCAGGGCTCTGTTCTCAGCCCCCTACTATTTATTATTGCCCTTCAGGCTATAACAGAGGAGTTCAAGACAGGCTGCCCATGGGAACTCCTATACGCAGACGACCTGACACTCATAGCGGAATCAATGGTCGAGCTAGAGAAGAAATTCCAAACATGGAAGCACGGCCTAGAGTCAAAAGGACTTAAAATTAACCTGGCTAAGACCAAAGTTCTAGTTTGTAGGAAAGAAAACAAGGCAGCGGTCCCTTCTGGGAAATGGTCGTGCTCGGTGTGTAGGAAAGGCGTAGGTAGAAACTCCATTTTATGTCCTAAATGCAAAGTATGGGTGCATAAAAGATGTAGTGGGATCACAGGTAAGCTAACTAAGAACATAGATTTTACATGTGGCCGGTGTTCTGGTGCAATAAGTAGCAGCAAGTGCCCACAAAATACTAGCTCTTTCAATTGCGCAGAGGGTTCTATAGAAATAGTGGACAGCTTCCGTTACCTGGGCGATAAAATCAGCAGTGGGGGAGGGTGCTCTGAAAGTACTGTAGCTAGAGTCAGAACTGGTTGGAAAAAGTTCAGAGAGCTTATACCACTATTAGCTGCTAAAGGGTTCTCCCTAAAAATGAAAGGCAGGTTGTACGATGCCTGCATACGAACAGCAATGTTGCATGGCAGTGAGACCTGGGCATTGTGTGCAGAGGATATACGCAGACTAGAGAGGAACGAAGCTTGCATGCTCCGCTGGATGTGTAACAGTAATATACGTGAACGGCAAAGCATAAACGAACTAAGGAAAAAATTAGAGATAAGAGGGATCAGATGTTGTTTACTCGAGAGAAGGCTACGTTGGTATGGACACGTGATGCGCATGAAAGTCGATAGCTGTATAACAAAGTGCAGGGCAATAAAGATAGACGGTAGCCACGGAATAAGCAGACCTAGAAAAACCTGGGACGAGCTGATAAACTCCGACCTCACACACTTACACCTCTCCAAGACAATGTCACTGGACCGAGACCTTTGGCGGTACTCAGTAACAGAGAAGACCCGCCTTGCCAGTAGGCATCTCTAACAAAATACACCCCGTCCCGCCACCACCCCCACCCATCCACACCACCCCGTCCTATGTAAAGTTATGTTGGTGCCACGCCATCCAGGCCGAAACAAATGAGATCGTGTAGGTGTCACGACAAAAAAACACACAGTCCACGCTGTAATGTGGCCGTGTAGGCAACACGGTAAAAACCTCCCAGACCCACACTGTAAATGTGGTTGGTGTTAGGAAGGGCATCCAACTGTAGAAAACCTGCCAGACAGTCCTATGCGAGCAAGACAATCACTCTTGCCTCAAGTGGGACTACCCCCGTCCAAACCCATGCAAGCGTGGAACACGGATGTTAAACGTTGATGATGATGATGATGATGATGATGATGATGATGATGATGATGATGATATATATATATATATATATATATATATATACCAAAAGATTGGTGCAGTAGCATCATTGTCAACTGCTACAAAGGTAAAGGCAATGCACTAGATAGAGGAAACTATAGAGGTATAAAGTTGATGGACCAGGTCATGAAAGTAACAGAAAGAGTTATAGCACAGCTGATTAGGGACCGGGTGAAAATAGACGAGATGTAATTTGGGTTTGTACCAGGAAGAGGCACCACTGATGCCCTCTTCCTTGTGAGGCAATTACAGGAAAAGTACCTAGCTAAAAGTAAGCCACTCTACTTGGCATTTGTCGACCTTGAGAAAGCCTTTGACAGAGTTCCACGTGTTGTAATCTGGTGGGCTCTTAGAAAACTAGGAGTAGATGAATGGCTTGTGAAAGCGGTACAAGCCATGTATAGGGGAGCAGTCAGCAAAGTTTGGATTAGCAATGAGTATAGCGAGGAATTTAGCGTACAGGTTGGTGTCCACCAGGGCTCTGTTCTTAGCCCTCTCCTGTTCATCATAGTCCTGCAGGCAATAACGGAGGAGTTTAAGACCGGATGCCCATGGGAACTCCTGTGTGCTGATGACCTCGCACTCATAGCTGAATCTATGGTAGAACTAGAGAAGAAATTCCAAACCTGGAAGCAGGGACTAGAAAGAAAGGGTTTCAAAGTCAACATGACAAAGACTATGGTCCTTGTATGTAGACAAGAAAACATAACCCAGATCCCCTCAGGGAAATGGCCTTGCTCAGTATGTAGGAAAGGTGTAGGTAGGAACTCCATTCTCTGCCCCAAATGCAAACAATAGGTACACAAGAGATGTAGCGGGATCTCAGGAAGCTTAATTAAGAATGTAGGATTCACATGCAGCAGCTGTGCTGAAACAGCAAGCAGCAAACAGCCACAGGAAACAAGTACCACCAATCTCTGGGAGGGCCCTGTAGAAACAGTAGACAGCTTCTGCTACCTAGGTGACCGAATTAGCAACGGAGGTGGGTGTTCAGAAAGTACAATAACTAGGGTAAGAACGGGATGGAAGAAGTTTAGGGAACTACTACCACTGCTAGCTGCAAAAGGCTTCTCCCTCAGAATGAAAGGCAGACTGTATGATGCGTGTATCCGAACAGCGATGTTGCATGGTAGTGAGACCTGGGCGCTGAAGGTGGAAGACTTACGTAGATTAGAGAGAAACGAAGCCTGCATGCTCCGATGGATGTGTAACAGTAATATACGTGAACGACAAAGCATAAATGAATTGAGAGAGAGACTGAGCATAAGAAGAATCAAATGCTGTGTGCAGGAGAGGCGGTTGCGCTGGTATGGACATGTGATGCGTATGAAGGATGACAGCTGCATAAAAAGGTGCAGAGCACTAGAAGTTGATGGAAACCGCTGAGTGGGGAGACCCAAGATGACCTGGGATGAGGTGATAAAAGCCGACCTTACCCAATTACACCTCTCAAAGACAATGACACACGACCGTGACTTCTGGCGTCACGCAGTAATACAGAGTACCCGACCTCCCATGGGTACAAGCTGAAGCATATAAACAATATGCCCCCACCGCAAGGTGGTCGTGGAGGTGCCACGGCAAAAAAGCACCCAGCCCACACTGTAAAGTGGACGTGTAGGCGCCACGAAAAAGCACCCAGCACTCACTGTAAATGAGGTTGGTGTTAGGAAGGGCATCCAGCTGTAGAAATCAAGCCAGATCAGTTCCTGTATGAGCAAGGCATGGTCAGCCGACCAGACACTGCCCACAACAGGACAACCCGTCTAGCCCATGCTAGCGTGGAAGAACGGACGTAAAACGGTGATGATGATGAAGATGATATATATATATAAATGAAAGGTATAGAAAATATTGTAGCAAAAAGCCAACAGTATTCCATAATATATAAGTGACTATAGCGTCAAAATGGGAAAAATATTTAACGTAAGATGTGGGAAAAATAATTCAAACTCAACTCAAAAAGAATCAGGATATAGATTCATCCAACAGAATTTAGTGAAATCCATGGAAAAATCAATAGAGCCTTAACTCATGATAAAATAAAGTTTAAAATACTCATCCTTCAATTTGGGACAATTACAAATGCTCTGTATAGTCTTGAAGACTATTTCACGAAAACTTTCAGTGGAGATGGTCACGGTTAGAATTCGATCCTCAGCAGAGCTCAACTCGATAGCCAAATTTCTCACTGATTAATATGCCAAAAAGGGAATTAAAAGCAGGCTAGTTTACCATCATGCGTGATTATGAAAATAAAACTCACATGTGGAAAAATATATATAGGCACACACACACACAATATATATATATATATATATATATATCGTTTATATATATATATATATCGTTTATATATATATATCGTTTATATATATATATATATATATTATATATATATAAATCAAATGAAAATGGAAAATGGGACAAAAAGCAAACAGAACAATACAGAAATGGGCAAAAAAATTGGGAGATAACAAGCACAAAAATAACAAAAAATTCCTAATCTTCAGCTGACACCTCTAAGCCCACAGTTTTAGGGGTTTCTGTATTTGTCTTTTGAGTCCGACTCATTGTTTGATCTGAGTATCACAATCCTTTTGTTCCTGCATGCCCTCATTGTAAATGTGGTTGGTGTTAGGAAGGGCATTCAGCTGTAAAAACCCCAGCCAAATTTACAATCCCGTCGGAACAAGGTCCAGCATGGCCAATCCTAGCCAGACTTGTCCCTCGACATGGACGACCTGTCTGACCCATGCAAGCATGGAAAAATGTCTCACACCTAGTTATCTGTATCTCTTCCAAATAACACCATTTTGAAGAATTGTTGTAGTAGAACTATTCTATAGTTTCCCAACTGTTTACCTACAGAAAAACCAGGCTTAATTTTTTATTTGTTAGAAAACAAGATGGCGTTATGAATGCCAAGTCCTTCTCCAGAGAAGAATACACAACTGAAGTTGGCTATTAGTGACTTAAAAATAAGCAGAAGATGCAACAAGAAATCAAGATGAAAAATGATAAAGCTGCTAGTCTGTCAATGATTGTTCTTGAGATGCTGAACTATCCTGGGGAAGTAGGAGTGAAACTGATCACCTACTTAATCAGGCAATACATCTTGACTTGTGTAGTAGTATACTCAATTGTTACAAGGGAAAATGTAATGCATTAGAAAGGGGCAACTACAACAACATAAAACTGATGGATCAAGTTATGTGACAGAATTTTAGCATAACTATTTGATGAAATAATCAAATTAAATGAATTGCAGTTTGATTTTGTATGAGGGAGGAGCACCATAAATGTCCTCCTCTTAGTAAGACAACAAGAAGTTTCTAGCTAAATGTAAACCACTATATCTAGCTTTCATTAAACTGGAGAAGGCCTTTGATAAAGAATCTTGATCAGTTATTTGGTGATCCTTAACCCTTTAGCATTTAAATCGGCCATATCCAGCCAGAATTCTCTCATCTCTTTCTGTTCAAACTGGCCACTCATACTGATGTTAATATATTGTTCTCAAAATAAATAACATCAAAATCTCATAGATTTGATCTTATGTGAGGTAAAGCCTTTACCATAAAAATACTATAATAAATATAGAGTAATGTAAATGCTAAAGGATTAAGGAACTAGGCCATTAGAGAAGAGTTTAAAACTGGTTATCTATGGGAACTTCAGTATACTGACAACTTGGTTCTTATTGCCAAATCTATGGAAGAACTAAAGAAATTAAGGCTTTGGAAACAGAATCAAATTGGGAAAAACCAAATTCTTGCTAAGTATGAAAGAAAACAGGACTAACACCATCAGGGAAGTGGCTTTGCTTGATATGTAGAAGAGTAGGTAGAAACTATTGAATGCACACAACGTAAACTTTGGTGAGTGGGATAGCAAGTAGACTAACAGGGACAGTTGGTAGTAAGAGCCTCAGTGAAATAATCCTATGAATAATCTACAAAAATATCTCAGGGCCATGTTCACGAGTGATGAAAGGCAGGAGGCTGTATTAAGTGCAAGAATTGCAAAAGCTGGTGCAGTAATGTGTCAGCTTCAGCAGTAATCAGAATAAGAGAGGTAGGCATAAAAGCCACACTTGCTATCTTCCATTTGGTTTTTGCGCCAACCCTTACCTCTGGTCATGAATCTTGGGTAATAACTGAAAGAATACGATCATGAATACAAGCAGCTGAAATGGGATTCCTCGAAAGGGTCTTTGGAATAACGTTATTCGATAAAGTGCGTAGCTCGGAGATCAGAGAGTCACTCCAGGTAGAACTGCTACTTCTCCAAATTGAGAGATCACAGTTCCAATACTAAGAAAATGTAGTTAGAATGTCTCAGGAAAGAATTGCTAAACAGATTTTATGGGCAAAACCAACAAGTAGGAGACCCAGGTCTAGACTCCAAGTAAGATGGTAGGATAACATCCATGAGCTTTGTTTGTCTCGCTTGGGGATCCAGCTGGATCAGTTGGAGATGGTTGCTTCTGACAGGACCTACTGACAGGAATAGGTGGGCAAAGAAGAATTAATCCATAAAAGTGATTGATAGCTTCCACAACCAAGGGGATCTAATTGGCAGTGGAAGAAGTTACACCGAGAGCATTGTAACTGGGATAAAAACAGAATGGAAAAAGTTTAGGAAGTTACTACCTCTGTTGACAACAAAGAGTTTCTCTACAAAAGAATGGCTAGCTTTAAGATGCCTGCATGCGATGTTGCGTGGTAACAGTGAGACATGGGCAAAACAAAGATGAGTTGAGAGAAAAGCTAGGTGTAAAAAGAATCAAATATAGTGTGCATGAGAGATGACTGCTGAACTGGCATGGACAATGATCGCTGGGTGAAGTAGTACCAAAGAATTCCAGTGTAAGGAAGCTACAGTAGAGGGAGATTAAGGAAAACCTTGGCAGAAGTGGTGAGAGCTGATCTCAAAATGCTGAACCTTGCAGTGGAGAAATGTTGTGCTAGAAAAGATACGTTCAACCCATGGAAAATTGAACAAAACAATAACATACACTGTTCTGTAGACAAGTACCAATGACAGGCACAACTTACAAATATGAGTATATATATACACACACACGATAGCTTTCTCTGTAAATACAGTAGTAAAACAATACTTTGTATACAAGAGATATCCATGACAAAGTTACAATTTGTGTATGCATGCACGTGTGTATGTGTGTGTGTGTGTACGTGTACGTACGCGTGTACGTGTGTGTGTATGTGTGTGTGCGTACGTGTGTGTACGTGTGTGTGTGTGTACATACATGTACGTGTGTATACACACACACTATAATCCCTCCTCCTGTATAGCTACATAATGTACACAATGCAGACATCTCTGCCTAGAAGCTATTGTCATGTAGTTAAACAGTAAGGGGCTGAATCAGTTGTAAATACATCAAAATCACTGAAGGAGAGAAAAGTACTTCTATGTAAGCAACAATGGAATGGAAAGCAGTGGAGAGAATTGTTTTTAACTGTCTCAGCAGTCAATGGATTTCGACAGGAGACAAGCAACAACAGCCTCACTTCTATTCACTTTATTCTTTATTTTCCATCCCTCCTGTGAATAATATTCAACTTCTCTGACAAGGCTATACATAAATACCACATTAGCTTCAAACCATTCCTTTCCTCTATTGTGCAGTGGTGACAGTGTCATCGTCATCTCAGTTGTCTTCCTTGGTAGACACAGCAGGGCCAAATGGTTATACAAGTTCCCTTTGCAACCATAAGGTTCTAGGTTCAATTAAATCCCAAATGAATGGCACCATGGCCAAATGTCATTTACCATACACTCAAATCGACCCAATCCTTCCGAGTTAACCCTTTAGCATTTAAACTGGCCATATCCAGCCAGAATTCTCTCACCTCTTTCTGCTGTAACTGATCTATCATACTGATTGTTAAGGTATTCTTCTCAAAATAAATAATATCAAAATCTCAGATTCAATATCATATGAGAATTATGCGAGGTAAAACCTTTACCCTGAAAATACAGAGTAATGTAAATGCCAAAGGGTTAAATCAGGTAAACAGAAGCTGTTTGGAAACAAGTTGGATAAACTGTATCTGAAAATTAAAGGGCCAGCTTTGTTACACACAGACAAATTGTTAAAAAATTCTCTTTGCAATCAAGGTTCCACATTTGATCCTATTGTGCAGTCATCATCATCACCGTTTTACGTCCGTTCTTCCACGCTAGCATGGGTTAGACGGGTTGTCCTGTTGTGGGCAGTGTCTGGTCGGCTGACCATGCCTTGCTCATACAGGAACTGATCTGGCTTGATTTCTACAGCTGGATGCCCTTCCTAACACCAACCTCATTTACAGTGAGTGCTGGGTGCTTTTTCGTGGCGCCTACACGTCCACTTTACAGTGTGGGCTGGGTGCTTTTTTGCCGTGGCACCTCCACGACCACCTTGCGGTGGGGGGAGTGGGGGCATATTGTTTATATGCTTCAGCATGTACCCATGGGAGGTCGGGTACCCTGTATTACTGCGTGACGCCAGAAGTCACGGTCGTGTGTCATTGACTTTGAGAGGTGTAGTTGGGTAAGGTCGGCTTTTATCACCTCATCCCAAGTCATCTTGGGTCTCCCCACTCCACGGTTTCCATCAACTTCTAGTGCTCTGCACCTTTTTATGCAGCTGTCATCCTTCATACGCATCACATGTCCATACCAGCGTAACCGCCTCTCCTGCACGCAGCATTTGATTCCTCTTATGCTCAGTCTCTCTCTCAATTCCTTTATGCTTTGTCGTTCACGTATATTACTGTTACACATCCATCGGAGCATGCAGGCTTCGTTTCTCTCTAATCTACGTAAGTCTTCCACCTTCAGCGCCCAGGTCTCACTACCATGCAACATCGCTGTTCGGATACACGCATCATACAGTCTGCCTTTCATTCTGAGGGAGAAGCCTTTTGCAGCTAGCAGTGGTAGTAGTTCCCTAAACTTCTTCCATCCCGTTCTTACCTTAGTTATTGTACTTTCTGAGCACCCACCTCCGTTGCTAATTCGGTCACCAAGGTAGCAGAAGCTGTCTACTGTTTCTACAGGGCCCTCCCAGAGATTGGTGGTACTTGTTTCCTGTGGCTGTTTGCTTGCTGTTTCAGCACAGCTGCTGCATGTGAATCCTACATTCTTAATTAAGCTTCCTGAGATCCCGCTACATCTCTTGTGTACCCATTGTTTGCATTTGGGGCAGAGAATGGAGTTCCTACCTACACCTTTCCTACATACTGAGCAAGGCCATTTCCCTGAGGGGATCTGGGTTCTGTTTTCTCGTCTACTTATAAGGACCTTAGTCTTTGTCATGTTGACTTTGAGGCCCTTTCTCTCTAGTCCCTGCTTCCAGGTTTGGAATTTATTCTCTAGTTCTACCATAGATTCAGCTATGAGTGCGAGGTCATCAGCATACAGGAGTTCCCATGGGCATCCGGTCTTAAACTCCTCTTATCTCAGTATCTTAAGCAAACATTTATTTGCTAAAGCTCCCAATAAACCGATTTCTTGTAAATGAAATTGGACTGTACATGTAATTCAAAAGACTAGCCTTGTCACATACTGTATTATACTGAATTTCCTTGGGAATTACATTAAGGCTACACATATCTGTGGAATACTCAGCCATTTGCACATTAATTTTACAATCAGGCTGTTCTGTTGATTACACAACTGGAATATTCATAATTCCCCAAAAAGATGGAAGGGAAAATTTGACTATGAGTTGGATCACAAAAACCAAAACAGATACGGCAAAGCATCTTGTATAACAATAACACTAATTGCCAATCCACTGCCCTGGATTAGTCTTCTTCACCCACTTATTCTCCAAATGGTCCAACTGGATCCCCAAACCAGACCGACCAAAATTATGGATTTTATCCAACTACCTTCCATAGGGGTCTACCTCTAGGTCTCCTGCCAATTAGATTGACCATAAAACCTATCCAACAATTCTTTCCTTAGATATTGTAACTATATGTCCATAGTACCAAAGCTGTCATCTCTCAATATTAAGAAGCAGCAACTCCTTGATCCCCAAACTAAAAACCCTATCAAGAAATATTATTCCAAAATCCCTTTAGAGGAACCCCCGTTTCAGCCATTTGTATTCAGTGTCATATTCCTGGGAGGCATGTGATGGGTGCACATCCCGGAACCCCATAAAGGGTCCTGAAGGGAGCAAGTGTTAACTGGCCTTGGAGTAGTACTAAATTTGACCCTGAAAGGATGGAGGACAAAGCCGAACTCAGCAAGATTTGAACTCAGATGGGAAAATAATGAGAGAGAGAGAGAGAGAGAGAGAGAGAGAGAGAGAGAGAGAGAGAGAGAGAGAGAGAGAGAGAGAAGAGAAAAAGAGAGAAAGAAAGAGAAAGAGAGAAAGAGAAAGAGAGAGAAAAAGAGAAAAAGAGAGAAAGAAAGAAAAAGAGAGAGAGGGAAAGAGAAAAAGAGAAAAAGAGAGAAAGAAAGAGAAAAAGAGAGAGAGAGAGAAAAAGAAAGAAAGAGAAAAAGAGAGAGAGAAAGAGAGAGAGAGAGAAAGAGAGAGAGAGAGAGAGAGAGAGAGAAAGAGATAGAGAGAGAAAGAGAAAAAGAGAGAAAGAGAAGAAGAGAGAAAGAGAAAAAGAGAAAGAGAAAAAGAGAGAAAGAAAGAGAAAAAGAGAGAAAGTGAGAGAGAGAAAGAGAGAGTGAGAGAGAGAGAGAAAGAGAGAGACTGAGAGATAGATAGATAGAGAGAGATAGAGAGAGAAAGATAAAGAGAGTGAAGAATGGAGCAGTGAGGAAGGATAAAAAGAAAAGAAAAACCACAAAAAAAGAATGAAATTATTGCCCACTTACTTCAAAACGTTCAAAAACCCTGTTAAAAACTTCCATATACTGTTGCAAAATAACATCAGTGCCTTTATCAATATGTTCCTCAGTTAACAAATCACTGCACTGTAAATGGAGAGACAAAAAGAGACAATAGAAATAGAATAGTTCAGTGTTAATATATACTTTGTTAACTTCAACCAGTTTCATACCAAACCACCTTAACCCTTTAGCATTTAAACTGGCTGTATCTGGCCAGAATTCTTAAAATAAATATCAAAATCTCATATTATATGAGATAATTATGTGAGGTAAAGCCTTTACCACAAAATTACAATAGTAAATATAGACTAATGTAAATGCTAATGGGTTAAAACCAACTTTCATTTTACAATACAATGTTGTTTATTTTAATCCTTTAGCATTTACATAACGCAATATTTACTTTTGTATTTTTTTGGTAAAGGCGTTACCTCAAATAATATCAAATCTACAAGATTTGGATATTTATTTTGAGAACAATACCATAAGCACAGTATAAGCGGCCGGTTACAGCCAGTTTGAACAGAAAGGTTAAAGAATTCTGGCCAGATTCGGCTGGTTTAAATGCTTAAGGGTTAGAGTGTTTATCATCATTTAATGTCAGCTTTCCCTGCTAGCACAAGTTGGATGGGTTGTTACAGACTGAGTCAGTACTCAAGCAGAGCTACTAACCACTCAGAGCCTGCAACTCACATTCCTGCACCCTCCCCAATTTGGGGGTAGGCCAAGGGCCTGCATCTCACATTCCTGCACTCTCCCCAATTTGAGGGTAGGTCTAAGGTCAACATCTTGCTTACAAACGGTCCTGCACTCTACCAAGTGTATTTTATTATGACAGTAACACTAATGAGGTTGTCATGTCTTTGACACAACTGGAGAGTCCTGGCCTTTTGTTTAGGCATATCTACAGACGGATGCCCTTCCTATCATCAACCACTTTACAGAGTGAAATGAGTGCATTTGTGTAGATCAACACTAGGAAGGCTGTCATGTCTTTGACACAACTGAAGAATCCTCCATTTAACTTAAAATCAACCAACTTAACAATGAGAAAGTTAAATCTCTCTAAATTCAAAATTATTAAAATAATTATAGGCAGTGTCTTTCATAAGAAATATAAGGAAATGGTTAAGTGGATGGGATGTCTCAACTCAATAATATTAATTTGTAATAGTGTTACAAAGCCACAAATTTAGAATCAATCAACAATGAATTTATTAACGTGTTAAAAAAAAAAAGGGTGGGAGTAGGGAAGGATATACAGCCGCTAAGAGAGACTAGACGTTAGGTGTACTTAGCACGCAGGGAGGCCGAGAGTAGGAGATTTGCTAATGTTCTGCGACGGGAATATCAGAGGCGTGCGGTGTTCCACATTGCAAGGCACTGTGTCAATGCAAATCAGGATGTTGTTGGAGATAAATGTGTCCGGAATGATGCCGGTGTACTTAGTGTCACGAATGATCAGAAAATGGAGGCCTGCAAATGTCATTATGAGAGACTGATGAATGTGGAGAATGAATTGGAGAGAGAGAAATTACCCTCAGTAGATCCGACAGAGGGACCAGCTATTGAGATTGACGAATATAGGGTCCAAGAGGCGATTAAGGAAATGAAAAATGGTAAGGCTGCTGGACCATCGGGGATAGTTGCTGAGATGCTGAAGGCATCAGGGGACGTAGGCACTAAACTGGTTGCACGTATCATCAATCAGGCTATATATGGTGGTGTCATACCCAAAACTGGTGCAGCAGTATTCTTATAAATTGCTACAAAGGTAAAGGGGATGCTCTGGAGAGGAGCAATTATAGGGGTATAAAACTGATGGATCAGGTTATGAAAGTGGCAGAAAGGATATTAGCACAACTAATTAGAGAAAAGGTCAAACTAGATGAGATGCAGTTTGGTACAACAGATGCCCTCTTCTTGGTGAGACAATTACAAGAGAGGTTCTGAGAGAAAAATAAGCCACTATACTTAGCCTTTGTTGACCTAGAGAAGGCCTTTGATAGGGTACCCCGATCTGTCATCTAGTGGTCCCTATGGAAACTAGGTGTTGAGGAATGGCTTGTGAGGACAGTGCAAACTTTGTACAGAGGTGCTGTCAGTAAAGTTAAGGTAGGAATGGAGTTTAGTGAGGAATTCCAGATACAACTAGAAGTACATCAAGGTTCGGTCCTCAGCTCGCTCTTGTTCATTATAGTCCTCCAAGCCATAACAGAGGAGTTTAAGACTGGTTGTCCATGGGAACTTCTCTATGCTGACAATCTGGTTCTTATAGCAGAATCAGTAGGGGAGCTAGAGAATAAATTCTGGCTATAGAAACAGCAGTTGGAAGCAAGAGGACTGAGAGTGAACCTAGCTCAGACAAAAATGTTGATGAGTAGAAAAGAGGACAAAACTCTGATTCCGTCAGGGAAATGGCCATGTTCGATATGCAGAAAAGGAACTGGCATAAATTCTATAAAATGCACACAATGCAGATCCTGGGTACACAAGAGATGTAGTGGGATAGCAGGCAAACTAACAGGTAGGGAGAAATACGTATGCAGTAGATGTACAGGGAAATTAGACAGTAGAAGTCGCATTGATAGACACATTTTTCATATGCAGGCGGGTGCTATAGAAGTGGTGGATAGCTTCCGGTACCTAGGAGATCAGATTAGCATGGGAGGGGGTTGTTCCGAGGCCATAGTATCTAGAATAAGGACGGGTTGGAAGAAGTTTAAGGAGCTGCTTCCTCTGCTGATGAAGTGTTTCTCCCTGCGTACGAAAGGGTGCTTATATGATGCCTGTGAGGAGCGCGATGCTGCATGGTAGTGAGACATGGGCAGCAACTGCAGAGGATATGCGACGGCTGAAGAGAAATGAGGCAATGGATGTGCAATGTCAATGTGCGTGAACGACCCAGCATGGATGTGTTGAGAGAGAAACTATGTCTGAGAGGGATAGAATGTAGTGTGCGAGAGAGGAGATTGAGGTGGTATGGACATGTGATGCGCATGGAGGATGACAGATGGGTGAAGAAGTGCCAGGAAATGCCAGTTGAAGGAAGACGTGGTAGAAGTAGACCACGAAAAACATGGGCGGAGGTGGTGAGAACAGACCTCAGATCGCTGAAGCTCATGGTGGAGATGACGAAGGACCGTGACAAGTGGAGAGATGCTGTGCTGAATAAGACCCGTCCCACCCCTGCAAGCAAAGAAGAGCGGACGTAAAATGATGATGATGATGTTACCATATTTCTAATGAAAGGCAATACCTCTAATTTTCTGTTATTTTTTTAAATAGCCAAGAGTTTGGCAGGATTTAGAACATAACTTGACAAAGGTGTTTACATAAAATTATGAAAGTCAGCGATGTCCTCATAGCCTTTTTCAGGTCTCCTAGATTAGTCAGATAGAGAAATGTAACCTCAAACAAAAAGTCTAAATCATTCGAGAGCCAAGTGGTGGTGTTAAACAAGGTGTCAGAATAACCCTTTCATAACTGTATTTCTAATGAAATACATTATTTCAATTAGTTAATGAAGAATTTTGAATGATTTACTGAAATTATTAATTATTTCATTACCAAGATGGTAACTTGATTTTATTTAAGAACCTTCCTTACATTATGTTGGAAGATTTTAATATAAATTAGAAGCCTTTAAAATGAGTGGTTTTATTTCATAGAACCAGTCAGTTTTGGCTAGGTTGGTAACTAAAGGGTTAAGTCTACTAGCCAAGCAAGTGTGAAAGACAAAATAAACAGGAGAAAGCAATGGTTTAATAGGGAGGAGAGCAGGAGCCAATAGTGGCTTAGACAGGGAGGGGCAGGGAAAGTAATGGCTTACATAGAGGTACAGCTGGAGTAAATAGTGATTTACTGATGATGGAGGAGGGCAAATGGAGAATGCAATGTAAAACCAGTAGAAACATTTCAACCCACAAAACCTAAAATATTTTAATTTGGTTACATTTGTCAGGCTTTGCTATCTATTCTCCTTCTCTAAATACAATGTGGCATGTGGAATAGAGTACCTTGCCTTGATGAAACATACCAAAACATGTACAGTGAATTTCAACTAAGCACATTGAAAGGTCGCTCAAATGAGGTTGTAAAGATGCTTGAGTGTAAGGAAGTTGATCTTTGTTGTGTTCAAGAGACTAGATGGAGGGGTGGGTCTGCTAGATACGTTGTGGGTAAAAAACGATGCTATAAACTTTTCTGGATGGGAAATGACAATGGGTTGGGTGGGGTAGGAATTATGTTAGCAGAAAAATGGGTAGATAAGGTAATTTCCGTAAATAGAGTGAATGACAGAATAATTAAAATAAGACTAGTTCTAAATAGAACTACTGTGACAATAATATCCACTTATGCACTCCAATCTGGTCTACTTGACGTTATAAAAGACAGGCTCTATGAGTCGCTAATGCTCACTACCTCCCAAATAACCGACAGTGACCACATAATTATTGCTGGCAAACTAAATGGTAATGTTGGACAATATTCTGATGGTTATGACAGAATCCATGGAGGTGCCAAATCCTGAAATTCTGTGACGCTAATAACTTAACTATCTGTAACACAAACTTCAAAAAATGAGACAATCCCTATAGATCAGGGGAACACGCAAGCCAGATATATTATATCCTTACTAGAAGGCGTGACAGAGTGTAAACACTAAGTCCCCCATGAATAATGCACCTCCCAACATAGCCTAATAGTTAGTAACCTCATAGTCAGGACTAGACATACTCAGCGACAGGGGACTACTTTGAGAAGAATATGGAAGTTGAAGGATCCCACAGCCAGTAACAAATTTAATCCTTTAGCATTCACATTAATTTTTAAACGTCATGCTTATCTGTTCGCATTATTTTGAGGGCGGTGGATTGGCAGTATTGGTAGAGGGTCGGACGCCATGCTTTGACGTATAGAGTTACGGCCCTTGCCATTCCGAGTTCAAATCCCGCCAAGGTTAACTTTGCCTTTCATCCTTACGGGGTCGATAAAATAAAGTACCAGTAATGCACTGGTTAAATTGCTGGCCTTGTGCCTAACGTAGGAACAATTATTTTGAGTTAATCATACTCAAGAGGGTTATCAATTTTATTTGTTTGTAATTTTCTATGTGCAGACTTGAAATTTTGTCAGTAGATGTTTAAATATCAATAATTTACAATTATATAATTTTACCTGATTTTTTTTTATCAAATTTGACTTTTATGGGCAGGTGAAATTAATTAATAGGGGCATTTGAAGTATCAACCAGGTGCAAATACTGGTTTAATTTTAAATAACTTGTTTTCAGCATAATACTTGATATATAAGAATCACTAAACCTTATATCAGTGTTCCAGTAATTCCAGTCTTGGAAATTGTTTTATACCGAACATAATATTTATGGTAAAAAATGCTTGCATTTCCGCAGCATCTGTCGGTTGCCAAACAGATCGAGTTTTCCTCGATTTGAAATCTGTTGTCGATTAATCTCTTCTGCCACAACTTCGAAGAAAGTTTGTGATAAAAACAAAAAGAAATAATCCAGTGCTTTAGCATTGGGAGCTAACGTGTGTTGTGGACCAGTAATTTGAATAAAATCGGGAACATATATTAGTGTGATATTTTTCAACCACGTTGCTGTAATATTTTCAATGGCACCCTGGAGTCTCCTTCGTTTTCACTCAAAACAACAATGATTGTCGGACGAAATTTCAGAAATATAAACATCAGATTCATTTGAAGATAAATCACTAATATTATCTTTTGTTTCTTGTTTATTTTGAATGTCGTTGTGTGTAAAACCTTCAAAGTCGGTATCGCTACTTTCATAAGCCATGTTGATACAAAAAAAAAAATTTGTTGCACTTTCAAAGTTAAAAAAAAACACGTTTTAAGTTGTTCCACTATATTAAGTGTTAATTTCCGCGGTAAAGGTCTAATCTCGCAGCAGTCTCAAATTGACGAGATTTTGATGATGGTTTGTTTATTTTTAGAACGATTTTTTAGTGTGGGCGATTTCGGGCAGTTTGAACAAATGAAGGGGAAATAATTTCGGGCGATTTTGGGCAGTTTGAACACTACAGGGTTAAAAGCATATTGATGCTTTTGACAGTAAAGAGCAATTAGAAACATACAATATAGAGGAACAGTGGGAATTCCTAAAAGTTAACCTGCTGAAGGCGACAGATGAAATCTGTGGGTGGAGCAGACCTATAGGCAGGAGGAGAGTAACTTGGTGGTGGAACAGTAAGGTGGAGAAAACAATCAAGGCCAAAAAGCAGGCTTGGAAAGTAGGACAGGATTGGGGAAGTAGAGAACACTATCAAGTGGCCAGGAAAGAAGCTAGGAGACAAGTGTACTTTGCAAGAAGGGAAGCAGAGGATAGAAAGTTCAAACATGTTCTACAACGCAAGGACCAAAAACGTGAGGTGTTCAGGATCGCAAAACAATGTGTCAAGGAAAACCGTGATATTGTCGGGGAGAAGTGAGTCCATAATGGTGATGGTGTACTTGCCCTCACTGATACTGGTAAGAAGGTCGCTTGGAAGTGTGACTACGAGAGACTACTAAATGAGAAGAATAAATGGGAAAAAGATAGTCTGCCCCAATAGAGGGACCAGCAGTGCAAGTTAATGGTAGTATAATAAATAAGGCAATCAAAGATATGAAGACAGGCAAGGCAGCGGGGCTTTCGGAGATAGTTGCAAGTATCTGGAATGATGGGACATACTATGGTCACCCAGATAGTAAACCAAGTCATACAGAACGGGGTCATACCAAATGACTGGCGTAGCATCATCATCATTAACTGCTACAAGGGTAAAGGAGATGCTCTAGATAGGGGACACTGTAGAGGCATTAAATTGATTGACCAGGTCATGAAGGTCACAGAAAGAGTTATAGCACAACTAATCAGAGATCGAATTGATCTAGATGAAATGCAGTTTGGGTTTGTGTCAGGTAAAAGTACCACAGATGCTCTTTTCCTTGTACGACAACTACAGGAGAAGTACCCAGCTAAAAGTAAACCCATCTATTTAGCTTTTGTTGACTTGAAGAAAGCCTTTGACAGAGTCCTCCGCTCCATTATCTGGTGGGCCCTTAGAAAAGTAGGAGTAGATGAATGGCTTGTGAGAGTTATACAAGCCATGTATAAAGAAACAGTCAACAAGATTAGAATTAACATAGTGAAGAATTTAGCGTAAAATTTGGTGTTCATCAAGGCTCTGTCCTTAGCCCCCTCCTATTTATTATTGCCCTTCAGGCTATAACAAGAGTTTAACACCAGCTGTCCATGGGAACTTCTATATGCAGATGATCTAACTCTCATAGCTGAATCTATGGCTGAACTAGAGAAGAAATTCCTAACATGGAAGCATGGCCTGGAATCAAAAAGCCTTAAAGTTAACTTGTCTAAGACTAAAGCTCTAGTATGTAGAAAGGAAAATAGGGTACAAGTGCCCTCTGGGAAATGGCCATGCTCAGTGTGTAGGAAAAGAGCAGGTAGAAATTCCACTCTATGCCCCAAATGCAAAGTATGGGTACATAAAAGATGTAGTGGGATCACAGGCAAGATAACAACGTAGATTTTATATGTGGCTGATGCTCAGGTACAATAAGTAGCAAGTGCCCACAGGATACTAGCTCCTACTGCCCAGATGGCTCTATAGAAATAGTGGACACTTTCTGTTACCTGGGTGACAAAATCAGCAGTGGTGGAGGGTGTTCTGAAAGTATAGTAGCCAGAGTTAGTACGGGATGGAAAAAGTTCAGAGCTTATACCGCTGTTGGCCACAAAACGTTTCTCTCCAAAAATGAAAGGCAGATTGTATGATGCTTTTATACAAACAGCAATGTTACATGGCAATGAGACATGGGCATTATGTGCAGAGGACCTGCGCAGACTGGAAAAGAATGAAGCATGCATGCTCCGTTAGATGTGTAATAGTAATATACACGAACAGCAAAACCTAAATGAACTAAGTGAGAAATTAGGAATAAGAGGGATCAGATGCTGTTTACTTGAGAGAAAATTACGTTGGTATGGTCATGTGATGCGCATGAAAGACGACAGCTGTATAAAAAAGTGCAGGGCAATCAAAATTGATGGAAGTTACGGAGTAGGTAGACCCAGAAAAACCTGGGACATGATAAATTCCGACCTTGCACACTTACATCTCTCAAAAACAATGTCACTGGATCAAGATCTTTGGCGCCACGCAGTAATACAGAAGACCCGCCTTCCCCACATGCAAAGTTAACCTACAGTCAGTAGGCCCCTCCAAACCAAATATACACCCCAACCCACTACCCCTACTTCATTCTTCCACTCCCACCAACACCACCCTTTCTCTATAAAGTTATGTTGGTACCACAACATCCAGTCCAAACTAATGAGGTCATGTAGGTGTCACAACAAAAAAGCACCCAGTCCACGCTGTAATGTGGTCGTGTAGGTAACATCGTAAAAAGCTCCCAGTCCACACTGTAAATGTGGTTGGTGTTAGGAAGGGCATCCTGCTGTAGAAAACCTGCCAGATAGTCCTATACGAGCGAGACACGGTCACCCAACCAATCTTGCCTCAAGTGGGACAATTACCGTCTAACCCATGCTAGCGTGGAAGATAGACGTTAAACGATGATGATGATATCATTGAACAGTTAATCCTATAGATTATTCACTAAGCTATTGTCTCTACAAATATTGATCTAACAATGTGGTTCTACTATTGCAAGGCAGCTAGTGTCGATGTTATGAAAAATGCTACCAGTAAACACCGTAAATTGGTTGACATCAAGAAGGGCATTAAGCCAGAGAAACCAAGCCCAAAACAACATGAACAAAACATGGTCACCCAACCTATTTGTCTCACGTTACAACTCAGCTAACTCATGCAAACATTGAAAATAGATTATAAATAATATTAGCTTAACTTTACATGCATGAATTTCTACCACACACAAACCTACAAAACATACTTCCCTTCTATTTTCCCCACCTATATCTCACTCCACATCCTTACACAGTCTTGCCAGTCTCAAAGATTTTGCTGACAGCAGAAGGAATAAAAAGTTTTTAACCAAAAGCCTAACATCAATATGGCATTGGCTACACACATGGTAGCAATAGTAACAGCAGCAGCAATAACAGAGTACGTGTAGACACCCATAGTGGCTACACACATGCTATCAGCAATAACAACATTAACAGTCGTAACAACAACCAGAGTAGGGCTATACACATGCTAGCAGCAGCAACAACAGCAATAATAGTAGCAACAACAGCCAGAGAAGACACCAATTCAATTAACTGCCTTTATTTCTGAATCCAGAGAGTTACCAATAAAAGTAATCAACTAGAACCAACCAAGAATTAATCACTCCAAGCTGACAGTTTACTAGCAGTCAGTGATGTCTGTTTTGTTACAAACACTCTCCAAGGCCCCCTTTTCATCAGCGACCCTGGTATGAAAGTTTACAACAGAGTAGACTCCACAAAGAGCTAGGTAGTGATGTTAAACAATGCAACCAGACAAAAAGAATTAATCACACTTCAAGCTGTACATTAACTTAGTATCTTTTTGTACTAGTCCTGCTGCTCTTTTTCACAAGCATAGCTGTGTGGTTAAAAAGTCCTCTAGCATAGACCCAAGTTGATTAATACTTAGTGAATAGAATTTGGTAGGCAGAAACAGTGCATAAGTCTGTCCATACTAACGCAATCTCCTCTCCTGCACACTGCATCTTATATATATATATCACCATCATCATTTAACGTCTATCTTCCACGCTAGCATGGGTTTAGGCGGGAATTGACCCACTTGATTGGTCGTCTCGCTCATATAGGACTGTCTAGCAGGTTTTCTACGGCTGGATGCCCTTCCTAACACCAATGATGTTTACAGTGTGGACTGGGAGGTTTTTACCGTGTTACCTACATGGCCACATTACAGCGTGGACTGTGATTTTTTTTTTTGTCGTGACACCTACACGACCTCATTTATTTTGGACTGGATGTTATGGTACCAACATAACTTTACAGAGAAAGGGGTGGTGTTGGTGGGAGTAGGGGCGGCAGGGGTAGTGGGATGGGGGTGTATATTTGGTTAAGAGGTGCCTATTGACTGTAGGTTTCGCTTTGTACATAGGCAAGGCAGGTCTTCTATTACTGCGTAGCACCAAAGATCTCGTATTTATATATATCAGATGCAGTGTGCAGGAGACGAGATCGTGTTAGTATGGACACGTGATGCATATGAAGGATGACAGCTGTACAAAGAGGTGCAGATTGTTCAAAGTTGATGGAAGCTATGGGATAGGAAAACCTAGGAAGATTTGGGATGAGGTGATAAAAGCTGACCTTGCACAATTAAACCTCTCAGTGGCAATAACACAGGATCGTGATCTCTGGCATTATGCAGTAATACAGAAGAGCTGCCTCTCCATGTGTACAGGTTGAAGCATACATCTAGTATGTACCACCCTCTCCCCCATCATCCCTTCCATACACCATCATAACACATGACCCCTATATCTATCTCTCCAATCTGCACACACCCCAATCCACACTGTAAAGCGGTCATTTTGGTGCCATGACAAAAAACCACCTAGTACACACAGTAAATGTGGTTGGCATTAGAAAGGGCATCTAGCCATAGAAACTAAGCCAAAATCAGTTCTCTATAAGCAAGAGAGGGTCACCTAACCTAGCTTGTATCACAACAGGACAACTCGTCAAACCCATGCTAGCATGGAAAATGGACATTAAACAGTGATGATTATATAGAACATAGGTGCAAGTTCTTCTGGGTAAGGGAAAATGGCAATATGGGTGGGGTGGGCATACTATTAGCTAAGAAATAGGTAGATAAGATGACTGAGGTAGTCAGAGACATTAAGATTAGTCTAACTTTGTACAATATGATTATGACTTATTGTATATGCACCACAAGCTAAGGCTTGCTGATGAATGGAAGGACCACTACTATGAAACCCACTTGTAGACTATCCTGGTGACATCACTATCTTGACTAGAGGTTTTAATGGACATGTTGAACAGCACCAAGGTGGATATCATGATATGCATGGAAGCTATGAAATTGACATGAGAAATTTAGCCGTTACTGCAATTTTGTGACACAAATAACTTGACAATTCACAACTGACCAGTTACCTGATCAGTTACCAATGAAGCAACCACACAAGCCAGATTGATTTTATTCTTACAAGAAAACAAAATAAACAGATGGTTTCCAGGGAAAGAATGCACCACCCAACAGATTTAGTGACTTAATAGTACAAACTAGACACATATAGAAACCTAAGTCTGAAGAAGAAAGATATAAAAACTTAAAGAGCCAACAAATAGCCAAAGGTTCACAGACACAGTAGGACAACCTATTGAGGGCCACAGATGAGACCTGTGCCAAGGATGATACCAGGAAGGTAGGGCTTTAAGGTAGGATAAGAGACACTAGATGTCAAGTTTAGTTAGCAAGAAAGGAGGAAGAAACTAATGTTATACAATGTTTTATAGATGTAACATAAATTATGCTGACTTACCTTATGAGTGAGATAGGCCTGTACTGCTGTCATACATTCTATGAGGTAGTCATTCATGGCATTGTAGACTGTTATAACAAAGAGGGAAATTAAAGGTTAAAGTCTATCCCAAATAATTACAGCTCATCTCTATTGCAGTCTCTCACACACACATTACAATAAAGTATTGGAGTAACCCAAGCTTACTCCATATTAGACACCACCACCCAAGCTTACTCCATAATATACTCCACCTACACCAAAGCTTACTCCATAATATACACCACCAATACCAAAGCTTACTCCATATACACACCACCACCCAAGCTTATTCCATAATATCCACCACCACCACTTACTCCATAATATACACTATCACCATCCATCCTTGATTCTTATATACACTCACCTCCATTACAGAATGACTTTGGTGTAAATCCAAAATACTGTGTGGAATATTCTTCCATTTTAATAACTTCAAGATCAGCTTCAGCCATCTCGGTGTATTGTAAGTTTTAATTATCCAGTTGAATTGAAGACTGAAGGAAATAAAAGAAATATTTCAGACATATATTCATATATATATATATATATATATACACACACACACACACACACACACAGACATATATTCAATACACAATGTGTCAAGGAAAACCGTGATATTGTCGGGGAGAAGTGTGTACTTAATGATGACGGTGTACTTGCCATCACTGACGCTGATAAGAAGGTAGCTTGGAAGTGTCACAACGAAAGGCTACTAAATGAGGAGAATAAATGGGAGAAAGACAGTCTTCCCCACATCGACCCAATAGAGGGACCAGCAGTGTTAGTCGAAGGTAGTATAATAAGTAAGGCAATCAAAGATATGAAGACGAGTAAGGCGGCTGGGCCTTCGGAAATAGTTACTGAAATGCTGAAAGCTTCTGGAACGGTGGGACACACCATGGTCACCCGGATAGTAAACCAAGTCATACAGAATGGGGTTGTTCCAAAGGACTGGCGTAGCAGCATCATCATTAACTGCTACAAGGGTAAAGGAGATACCCTAGATAGGAGTAACTATAGAAGCATTAAATTAATCGACCAGGTCATGAAGGTCACAGAAAAAGTAGTAGCGCAACTAATCAGAGAGACAATTGATCTAGATGAAATGCAGTTCGGGTTTGTGTCAGGCAAAAGTACCACAGACGCTCTTTTCATTGTACGACAACTACAGGAGAAGTACCTAGCTAAAAGTAAACCCCTATACTTAGCTTTTGTCGACTTGGAGAAAGCCTTCGACAGAGTCCCCCATTCCATTATCTGGTGGGCTCTTAGAAAACTAGGTGTTGATGAATGGCTTGTGCGAGCTATACAAGCCATGTATAAAGAAACAGTCAGCAAGGTTAGAATTAACAACGAATATAGTGAAGAGTTTAGCGTAAAAGTTGGTGTTCATCAGGGCTCCGTTCTTAGCCCCTACTATTTATTATCGCCCTTCAGGCTATAACAGTGGAGTTCAAGACCGGCTGCCCATGGGAACTCTATACGCAGATGATCTAACACTCATAGCTGAATCAATGGCCGAACTAGAGAAGAAATTCCAAACATGGAAGCAGGGCCTAGAATTAAAAGGCCTTAAAATTAACCTGTCTAAGACTAAAGTTCTAGTTTGTAGGAAGGAAAATAGGGCGCCGGTCCCATCCGGGAAATGGCCATGCTCAGTGTGTAGGAAAGGAGTAGGTAGAAACTCCATTTTATGTCCCAAATGCAAAGTATGGGTGCATAAAAAATGTAGTGGGATCACAGGTAAGCTAACTAAGAACATAGATTTTACATGTCGCCAGTGCTCTGGTGCAATAAGTAGCAACAAGTGCCCACAGAATACTAGCCCATTCCATTGCACAGATGGTTCTATAGAAATAGTGGACAGCTTCCGTTACCTGGGTGACAAAATCAGCAGTGGGGGAGGGTGCTCTGAAAGTACAGTAGCTAGAGTCAGAACTGGATGGAAAAAGTTCAGAGAGCTTATACCACTATTAGCCGCTAAAGGGTTCTCCCTAAAAATGAAAGGCAGGTTGTATGATGCCTGCATACGAATAGCAATGTTGCATGGCAGTGAGACCTGGGCATTATGTGCAGAGGATATATGCAGACTGGAGAGGAACGAAGCTTGCATGCTCCGCTGGATGTGTAATAGTAATATACGTGAACGGCAAAGCATAAACGAACTAAGGGTAAAAAATTAAAAATAAGAGGGATCAGATGTTGTTTACTCAAGAGAAGGCTACGTTGGTATGGTCACGTGATGCGCATGAAAGACGACAGCTGTATAAAAAAGTGCAGGTCAATAAAAATAGACAGTAGCCACGGAGTAGGCAGACCCAGAAAAACCTGGGACGACTTGATAAATTCCGACCTCACACACTTACACCTCTCCAAGACAATGTCACTGGACCGAGATCTTTGGCGGTACTCAGTAATAGAGAAAACCCGCCTTACCTAAGTACAAAGTGAAACCTACTAGTCAGTAGGCACCTCTAACAAAATACACCCCCGTCCCACTACCCCCACCTCATCCACACCACCCTTTCAATGTAAAATTATGTTGGTACCACAACATACAGCCCGAAACAAATGAGGTCGTGTAGGTGTCACGACAAAAAAAACACACAGTCCACGCTGTAATGTGGCCGTGTAGGTAACATGGTAAAAACCTCCCAGTTCCATACTGTAAATGTGGTTGGTGTTAGGAAGGGCATCCAGCCGTAGAAAACCCGCCAGACAGTCCTATGCGAGCAAGACAACCACTCTTGCCTCAAGTGGGAAAACTCCCGTCCAAACCCATGCAAGCGTGGAATATGGACATTAAATGATGAAGATGATGATGATGATATATATAGAGAGAGAGAGATACATACACACAGATACATACACACACACATGTATATATACATAAAATATGCCTGTGTAAAACAATTTAAGAATTATGCATTGTTAAGAAAGTTATGAAAAAAGTTGCAATATATAGTGTGGAGGGAGGGGAAGCAATAAACTGTAGTAATGGCTTTCTCTTGCTTCAGCAAATTAAATATTGTACTTAAGTATTAAAGAAGATAAACGGCAAAATCAAATATGTCGCTGCAAGTCCTGATGAGCTATGAAGTATCCGGGAGTCGATAAAAGTGTTTTATTGAAAAATTGCTACAAGTTCGAATTATTGAATCTGTTCCGCTGGTTTATTTCAAACATGCCTCCGCTTATTACGGGTTTTTTATTCCGTCTTTGCTTAATAAAGTTGGGCATCAGCAATTTTGTAAAGAACAAATGAACTACATGAAGAAATATGCGGTTGCGAGTTTGTATCATTTGCATCTCTTTTCATGCTCTCGGGTCATCCACCTCACACCCGCTTATCAAATTTTTTAACTTTTCCCACTACCACCCATCCCACTTACTAAATTTTTCTGATCTATCCCCAGCAAAATTTTATTTTAAGTGGTTCCTGCGACAATTAATTTTCTTTATACAATGACAAACATGACAAAATAAAAAACAAAACATGAAAATCAATGGGAACAACCTAGAAAAATTATCGATTTTCCAAAACCCACCCCCTATTATTTGGAACCTAAAGGTACATTCATATACGTTACGATACACATATACACCAGCAGAAAACGTCACAGAAGAAAGTATTTCTGCTAACGTAAAGTTCATAGGCATACTATGTAGGAGTGATGTGAAATCTTGCATGCATTAATTTCACATCTTAATAACTGTATTGTTTCTTTCCAGTAACTATGTTGAAAAATAAGCCTCATTTGGTCATTCCATGAGAGTATCGTGGTCAGCCTATGAACCTTTCAACTGACCCTGGTAATTCAATATCACTCATGGTAATGCCGCCAGTGTGTTGGTTCGCCTCAAAAGGTAGTAGAGGGAGGTTTCAGCACCCCTGTGGTGTGTAACCGATTGACCGTTTTAAATTAACATTTTCTTTCGTCTTTGGATTAAAGTCATTAATTGATTTTATTTACAGTAGCAATAGTAATAATTGTTTCTACGTTTGGCACAAGGCCAGCAATTACCCAGAGCATTACTGGTACTTTATTTTATCGACCCCGTAAGGATGAAAGGCAAAGTTAACCTCGGCGGGATTTGAACTCAGAATGGCAAGGGCCGTAACTCTATACGTCAAAGCATAGCGTCCGACCCTCTACCGATACTGCCAATCCACAATAATAATTCTTTCTACTATTGGCACACGTCCAGCAATCATCCCAGTGTATTACTGTCACTTTATTCTATCGCCCCCCCCCCCCCCCCCCCCCCCCATAAATATGGGGGGGGGGGCGATAGAATAAAGTGACAACTATAATAACGGCAAAAACTTTTTTTAAAAAGGAAACAGAGGGGGGGGGGGAGAAAGAAAGGAAATATAGAGAAAAAGAAAGAAAAAGAACGGGAAGGGGATGGCAAGAGCTCTGGAGACACGGAAGAGAGGGGAGAGTGACGGGGGATGATGATTGAGCTTTGGACAAGGGGGCAGGAGTGCTGCGCCCTGCAGACAAGACGGAAACTTTTGAGAAATATTTATGAGATTAAAAATTGTATTTATGCGTAAATTTTCATTCTGTAAGAATCAAAAATAATTACTAATTTTTTCTTTTTTTGTTCCAATTTTGGGTAAACCTATAGAATAGCGAACTAATGTAAGGGACGTAATTTGAAAAATTGTGTATATATAACAACCATACCATGCATCCTTATAAATGTATGTATAGGCGTGTTTTATATATATATCTGTTATTTTAATATATATATATATATATATATATATATATATATATATAGAAATGAAAATAAGAAATTAATGTGGGCAAGAAGCCAATAGTAATTCATACATATAAGTGACTATTACGTCAAGATGGAAAATATTTAACGTAAGATATGGGAAAATAATTTAATCTCAATTCAAAAAAATATCCACAGATTTTGTGTAATCCAAGGAAAAAAACCAATAGAGTCTTAACTCAGAATAAAATTAAGGGTAAATACTTATCCTTCAATTTGGAAAAATCTACAAATGCTCTATATAGTCTTAAAAAGACTATTTCATGAAACTTTTCAGTGGGGTTAGTCACAGTTTGAACCATTCATCAGTAAAGCTCAAACACAATAACCAAAAATCCACTGCTAAAATATGCCAGAAAGGGAATTTAAAAGCAGGCTAGTTACACTTTGTGTGGAATTAAGATAATAAACACACATGGAGAATATATATATATATTGCGGTATAAAAACGTTGAGAGTTGGTGAAATAAATCACTGCCAATACTGGAATTGAATAATCAAAACCGTAGCGGTATGTCGCATATCAAATCTTATATTTTGTCTGATGAAAACGTACTTAAACACCATTGTACCTTTGAAATATGTATAATAAAATATATATTTTGATTATGAGAATATTTTTCATTTATTAACATTTTGAATAATATATATATGTATATATATATATATATATAATGCACGCCTAACCCTACTTAGGCGTGCATTATATATATATATATATATATATATATATATATATATATTATTCAAAATGTTAATAAATGAAAAATATTCTCAATCAAAATATATATTTTATTATTTGAAGGATGAGTATTTAAACTTTATTTTATTCTGAGTTAAGACTCTATTGGTTTTTTCCTTGGATTTCACAAAATCCGTGGATAAAATCTGTCTTAATTTTTTTTTAATTGAGATTGAATTATTTTCCCATATCTTACGTTAATTATTTTCCATTTTGACGTTATAGTCACTTATATATTATGAAATACTGTTGGCTTCTTGCACATTAATTTCTATATTTTCATTTATATTTATACTCAGAATTTTCCTAGAGTGCTTAAAATTATTTGTGACTAATCCCGGTCTTTTTTTTTTTAAAACCGCGATAATATTGCTATTAGCTGAACTCCTTACATTTTGTAGAGTTTTTCGGAATGTTTTTGACTGCTGTTTCTTGTAAACTGATATTCGTCTCATTCTGACGTCACCAGCCATGTTTCTCCATGTGTGTTTATTTTCATAATTCCGCACGAGGTGAACTAGCCTGCTTTTAAATTCCCTTTCTGGCATATTTTGGCAGTGGTTATCATGTTGAGCTCTACTGAGGAACGACTCCAACCGTGACTAATCTCACTGAAAAGTTTCATGAAATAGTCTTTTTAAGACTATATAGAGCATTTGTAGTTTTTCCAAATTGAAGGATGAGTATTTAAACTATATTTTATTCTAAGTTAAGACTATTGTTTTTTTCCTTGGATTTCACAAAATCTGTGGATAAAATCTCTGTCTTGAATTTTTTTTTAATTGAGTTTGAATTAGTTTCCCATATCTTACGTTAATTATTTTCCATTTTGACGTTATAGTCACTTATATTATGAAATACTGTTGGCTTCTTGCTCACATTAATTTCTCTATTTTCATTTATTTATATATATATATATATATATATATAGTTAACACCTTATGTACACATGATTATTATATATACACATATAGAGTTAATGCCTATATGTATACCATAGGTACTCATTTCGAAAAAACTTTTTTTTTTTTTTAAATGACGTCCCTTACATAGGTTCGCTTATTCTATACGTTTGTCCAATTTTTTTCACTGGATAATATTTTATTTCAAAATATTCAAATATATTTCTAAGATAAAATTACATGAAAATAATAAAGAATTTTGTAATGCTATTTATACAATTGTGAATAAATATCTGTGTATGTCTTATTTCAATATATTATCTTGGTGGATTGGCAGTATCGGTAGAGTCGGACGCCATGCTTTGCAGCAAAGAGTTACGGCCCTCTATGGTCTGAGTTCAAATCCTGCCGAGGTTAACTTTGTCTTTCATCCTTACGGGGTCGATGAAATAAAGTACCAGTAATGCACTGGGATAATTCCTGGCCTTGTGCCAAAAGTAAAAACAATTATCTTGTAAACTGACTACTTAAGAACTAACCCTCTTCAAGAAATCGTTCGAAAAAGTAACCAGTCATTCAAATGACACCCTACCATATTTAAATAAAGAACATCGACAATGTTTCCTTCATATTCATATAAAATAAATTTTCAGTTACTTGTTAAAGTATCCAAGAATGTGGAAATATTTCGCAAAATAACTTTTTTCATAAGTTTTTTTCTTCTCGCTTTGATTATCTATTTTTGTGTATTATATTCATAAGGTTCCTAGCAATAATTAATTGATTATAAACCCATGCTAGCGTGGAAGATAGATGTTAAACGATGATGATGATGATGTACTTCTATTTTATCTTATATATTTGCTATATGATGATAAAATAGTGTGTAAAACTATGGTGGAAGGAAAGCAGTTTTCTACCAATGAACCAGGGATGATTTCAGATATATTGATATATTGACCTATTAAAAATAGGTCAATATATCAAAAACTTCATAAACAATAAAATTTAGTACACTGTTCCAGAAAATAAAGTATATACGACCTACAGTTGTATTCCCAAGTTGTCTAAAGGCTAAGATTCCGCGCTCACACCGTGGCGACCAAAGTGCAAGTCTCTTAGGAATTATTTGTCTAACCCATGCTAACGTAAAAATGGACGTTACATACAGTGATTAAGATGATGATGATACATGGAAGATTGTAAATGATCAGATATATTTATATATAAATGTTAGATTAACAATCAAAATCTAACCAGCTTTAATTGAAAATGCACAAATTTTAAGTGCAATGCAAGTATATCAACAAGTGTGTGTTTCTGAATGTCCTTCAACATATAGATGACGCAACATGCGACTTCAAAATAAAGACCATATTTGTCCGTCATATACACATATATATATATATATATATATATATATACTGGTGAACCTACAGTAACTGGACGTTACAATCCCCAAACGAACAAACACACACACACGTATATAAGTTTATCCTGGGTTCAATCGGGGGTAACCACAGTAAGGTACTCAATACATAGAGTATAAATATTTAATATAAACAGAACATCAGACACTAATGTTTCTGGGTGGTTACCCTTCATCAGTACCATAAACTGCTTACCTGCCAACTGACAGAGCTAATGAAAATATATTTTCTGAAATATACAGCAACTGATCGGCCTGATTTGCATATCAGCAGATAGGCCAGTCAGTTTCATGTATACAAGCGATTAATGGCTGGCTTTGCCATATTCAAATAGTTTTATTGCTCTACATGGCTGAATACAATATATATATATTTTAAAATAACAGATTAAAGTTTAAGCAAAGAATCACTGCTTTCACCCTTAACGGGATCTTCTGAAACGAGTTTCAGAAGATGCCGTTGCTTAAACTTTAATCTGTTATTTTAATAAATATTTGCTCTGCGGTTTTTATATATTTTTTATCGATAATTGCTGGCCTTGTGCTTAAAGTAGAAACAATTATTATTACTATATATATATATATATATATATACTTAAAAAAAAAAAAAGACCATATTTGTCCGTTATATATATATATCATTTCTACAGCTGAGTAAACTGGAGCAATATGAAATAAAGTGTCTTGCTCAAGGAAACAACACATCTCAGACCGGGTGATGTGTTTATTTATTTCATATTGCTCCAGTTTACTCAGCTGTAGAAATGAGATGACAGGGACTGGGGTTCATATCATTCCACTGCAAAGTGGTCGTGGAGGTGCCACAGCAAAAAAGCACTCACTGTAAATGAGGTTGGTGTTAGGAAGGGCATCCAGATGTAGAAATCAAGCCAGAATCAGTTCCCGTCCCACCCTTGCAAGCAGGGAAAAGCGGACGTAAAATGATGATGATGATATATATACATATACACACGGGTGTATAGAAGATTATATTAATAAAAGGAAACTTTGTCTGATTTACTCGTTTTATTTACAATCCTTTAAAATTATAATGATATTATAATGAAATAGTATGGTAGAATATTAAATGTTAAGTGTTAATTGAACAAGTACTTTCATGCTTTCGCAATCTTCAGGTTCTTATTCAGTGGTGACAGTCAAGTTTGCAATTTTCAACTTGAAAATTGCAAACTTGACCGTCACCACACATTATGAACCTGAAGATTGCGAAAGCATGAAAGTACTTGTTCAATTAACACTTAACATTTAATATTCTACCATACTATTTCATTATAATATCATTATAATTTTAAAGGATTGTAAATAAAATGAGTAAATCAGACAAAGTTGGAATTCCTTTTATTAATATATATATATATACATATATATACGTCGGAGAAATATGGTCTTTTTTTAAGTATATATATATATACGGACCGGGTGATGCGTTGTCTCTTTGAGCAAGACACTATTTCACGTTGCTCCAGTTTACTCAGCTGTAGAAATGAGTTGCGGTGTCACTGGTGCCAAGCTGTATTGGCCATAGCCTTCCCCTTGGACATCGGTGGCGTGGAGAGGAGAGATTGGTATGCTGGTCTTCCTCAAACAATCTTGCCCGGACTTGTGCCTCGGAGGGAAACTTTCTAGATGGATGTATACAATCAAATCTCAAAGGGGAGTAGAGAAAGACTTGTAGGTTGTAATTGCTGGCTACCGAAAGATCTGGTTGTTCAATGTTAATCTCATGCAAAAACAACCGTTAAGAGAAGAGTTTCGTTAGAGCTTGAAAAAAGGTAGTAATGCATTTAGGAAATAAGAGCATATATATATTCAAACGTATTATATATATAATAAAAAAAATAAAGTACGAGTAATGTACTGAGTAATGCTGGCCTTGTGCCAAAAGTAGAAACAATTATATATATAATAAATATAGTTATTTTTCTTGATGTGTGTCTATTTTACCGGTGGCATAGCGACGAGTAACGACCTAGTTTTAAATAAAATAAGGCCTTTATTATAATAACCAAGGATTTACCAATGTGCCATACGTCTATAGTAAAATTACGAATATAAAATTAAACAAAAAATACACTAACTTATTTATATCACAGTAGCCAAGGAACTCAGCTTTAAATGGTGGTTTAAAGGCATCAGAAAATATTAATTAACGGAATTTTATCGTAAAATGGGTTTCAAAATAAAGCTTTTTCTTTTATTATTGAATAGTCCGTGAAAATAGAGGATAAAGAAACATAACAGCCTAAATAATATGAGTTTTGTAATAAAAATGATAAAACAAAAATAGAGAATATCGGTTTGTTTACTTACACTAATCTGAAATTAAATGATATCTTCAAAAGTTCGACATATAAATATATATATAGAGAGAGAGAGAGAGAGAGAGTGAGAAATTAACAGAAAACTTTGACGAGTCTAAACAATTAAAATGTACTTACACCGTATTGCAAATAATTAACCGCCTTAAATTTGTAATTTTATATAGCGGGGGAAATTAAAGTACGAAACTAAATGCATTAACACTTTTTTTAAAAAACATTTCTATTTATTTTCAATGTAAGGAAAAAATTAGCTGAATCTAATCTAATTAATTATAACTTTAAAAATAATAACCATTTATTGGTTATCTTTCGATTTAAGATGATAAAGGAAAGTTTTCTGAATATCCGCTTTACTTGTTTCGTAACCGGTCAAGTTCGTGCGCGCAATTTATACAAATATGAGCACATCTTCTGGCATGTAATTTACTAAACTATATATGCCTTGTCATTTACTGAATTAATGTACATCTGATTAAAGGAAAAACGTGCACCATATGAAGACCCACGCTCTACCTTGAAAAACAATGGAGAAGAAGGAAAATGTTTTTAATTTATCAGTCAATATTTCATCTTAATACGTATATATATTAAAGAAAATATAAAGGAAGGGGTGGACAACCGAGCCATCACCAGAGCAAAAGGCAGCAGCGTCGTGAGGAGTACTGGGCAACCTCTCTAATGATTTTTGAAGCAAACCAGCACGCTCGCAGCGTTGCCTCGGGTGACGGCGAGGCTAATGCGCTGGAACAACCAAGCGCACTTGCGAGATTCACCAGTTACCTCTATTGGGGGAGCCACCAGTGAAGAGAGGAAACTCGCAGTCAGCAGCCCGACTCCTCCAAACGTCTCGAAAACCACAGACTGGAAAATGTAGTTAACCGACATATCACTGTATTTGAGGGTTTTGTTCCGTTCGGCTGCGGAAGTTGTGGATCTCGCCCTAACCGCAGCATCCAGGATGAAGGAAGAAGCAAAAGAGTCACCCGATGCGATGTCCCAGACAAGGCACCTGCCTCTCGACCAGGGGCACAGGGTAAGGCCGTCAGGTCTTTTTCTGTCTCTTCTGGACAACCCAGATGGTTCCAAGATTGAGGGAATGTTCACCCGGGCCAAAGCTCTCTTGAGAATGAGGTTTAGCTCCATGTGATGTGCGAAGCGACCGGCATTCAGGCGGCAAGAAAGACCGTGGAGTCGAGGAGTTTGCCGCATCGACATCTCAAACCAATGCAGACGTCAGCTCCCACTCCGAAGGCGATGGAGACACGAAGTTCGTCCAAGCTGAGTAGGCCACTGACGTTAGCCACGAGTGGGGCATCAACCCAGTCACCTGAGTATTTGGCGCTGGCAGATAGTAAGCGGCACCTTGCAAACTGATCCGACTGGACGAAGAGGGAGTTGAGGTTCCTTCTGACGATGTCGTTCTGAGTAGCCCGATGAGGGAGCCGGCCTGCACTAAGGCAGTAAGATAATGATAATGGGTGCAGACCGAACTCGTTGACCACTACTCCTCAGCGGTATCTGTGTGACTCGTACATGTGGGAGCCGAGGCGCTGCGTCACACCAATGCGAGTACACTCCTCATCAAGAAGGGTACCGGTTGATGAGAAAGGCAGCGAAAGGAGCCAAGCACCCCTGTTTGGCTGCAAGGCAGGTGAGACGGTGTTGGCCCGAGGAAGACTCGATCAGTCTAAAGGTGGACTTGTTATTTGGGACATTGGTACACTGGGGGAGTTGACTCCAGTTCCCAGGCCATGTTGGGTTCTGTCGTCTTGCAGATGATCTCATTGATGAGGGTGGGGTTGGAGGAGATTGGGGAGAGATAGGCCAGCAGTGCCAAGTCAAGAGTGGATCGGAGGTTGAGGCCACCGAATCTCAAGGGAGTTTTGCCTGTTGCCAGCCGAGTTCGACAAGTCGATCTGCTAGGGAGTGGCAAGGTGCACCGTGTAGCGTGCTGTGGAATTTGAGGAAAACCAAGCAGTTCCTCAGGAGAAAGAGTATCGGGTGTGCATATATGAGGCGTAATCTCTCCGTCATCATTGTCAGGTCTTCATGCTTGGTTTCCAGGCATTCAAGTGTGGCTTTCGAAAGGATTGGAGAGCCGAGAATTTGGCGACATCTTTCAGTCAGAGCAGGATAGATGCTGAGTATGGTGTCTTGGAATTCGATTTTGTCGAAGTTCACATTGATGACCTCGGACTTTAACGGGTTGATCTCCAGTCCTTAGTACCTTAGAGCAGGGATGACTTGCTGGAGATCCTCAGCAATAGACTCAAAAAAGCCTCCCAGAGTCTCGTCGTCCAAGTACCAATTATATATGTGACTTTATTTTATGACTTATGCGGTATGTGTATGTTGGGTGGAGTTATTAGCAGGATCATGATTTTCGTTTGCTTGAGTTCGTGGATAGCATGGGTTGAGTTTAGATTTCTTTACATTCTGGCATGTAATTTACTAAACTATATATGCCTTGTCAAGGATGCGGTCCAGGGTGATGTGCAAAGACACACTCTGACGTGCAAGATCCCAGTGAACAGAATGGAAAAAGTGTTGCCTCTGAGGATTTTGAGATATAGCGGGTCAAATGGTAGTATAGATGTTTGGTTGTGTTGGGATGTGGTGTTGATTCTATTGTTGTGTATGCTCACTTGAAGATTGCTCAGGTGTGTGGTCACTGTTGTGTGAGTGAAGGCGAGAGAAGCTTGGTGTGCCTGATACAGTGTGACCAGAAATTGCGTGTGTGCAAGTAAGTGAGTAACAGTGTTCATTAAAATGATGATGATGATGGGATGGTTCCTTGATCACGTAGGAAATGAAATATATAAAAACCACGATAACCCAAAACCGCTATGTTACTGATTTATTAAACATAACTCACGCCGACGTTATATGACAAAACACGAGGAAGAAATAAACATAGATGAATTGTGTGTTTAGATGATGTGTAAACGTTTGTTTGCAGAGGTATTATTAAAATGTATTTACCAAAACGTCTGTTGATGTGAAGCATTTCGTTGGCTTGGTCAAGAGAGGCCAAAAGAGAAAGAGAGACCCAGAGGGTCTGTATAAATCCGTGGACTGACTACATGTTAACTCTCAGAATTATTCTCCGCGACTCTACTGGCTTGACCGAGAACCGTCTATTTATGAATATCGCTTTCTTTATCTCCCTGACTTGAGAACAAGCAGGTGACTTTATGTTAAAAGGACATACATATTGGCGCTCAAAACCCATTCAGAATGTAAACTTATCATTGAGGCCACAAAGGTCAGCTACTATGGTAGCCGATTTGTCAGTGTAAGATAATTGAAACGGAACTCTAGTGGAAAGAGTATCAAATTGCTGCTACAGAGAGCCACATTGGAATAGTGACTCGAACTCGCAGAGCTCGCTCTTACAGGTGGCTAAATCTACCCCGATAGCAGTAAGGATGTTGTCCTGGGGCAAAGAATGCCGGAAGTTTCCACCACAAAAAGATAAACCTATTGGAGAGCGGCCAATACTTTGACAACTTTTCGGCTTGTTGGGCAACGAAGCTTGGGTCAGTCGCAGAAGGCACCAAGTTGCCACTGGAGAAAGTGTTGTATCCCAGATGAAGGGCTTACCACCGCAGAACAGAAGACTCTTTAGGAAATAAATATCGGTGTACATGCAACATAATATAAAAGACAGTAAATACCGGTGTGTGTGTGGTAATAAAGTTTTTACTTCATGGAAGTCAAAAGGCATTAAATATAAGGGTTTGTTACCCAATGGTCATAATACAAGGCTGAAGTTGGTAGAAACATCTTAGGCTCTCATCTCAGGCTGCAAGCTGCATTGTGCTTGGTAACGAAAGGGTCGTCAAGAAGGAATCACAAGCTATGGTCGAAGGTGTTACCACTTCAGGAATCAGGAGGCGAGAGAGAGATTTCGTGGTAAACCGCTCCTTTTATATCTGTTGACCGGAAGTGACCACCAGGGAGTCTGGTCAATCCCAAAGGGAAGCAACTCCACCTACTTCCTGTCTAGAGAGCAGTGATGAGCTTGTCATGGCAGGGGAGGTAACTCTTACTACATTATCTCCCGCCAGATTTTTAAAACATAAAAATCGAAATAAGCATGCATGGAGTAAGATGGCGAGCATGTAAGAGGCATGAAAACTATGGTACAGAGTAATGGAAGTAAGAGAAGAGGTCAAAAGTTCAAATATCTAAAATACAGTTAACATGTGTGCAGTCACATGACAGCAGTAAAGAATGTGTTCCAGAGAATGAATGCAGATGGTTTCTGGTCTGTGGTATAACATGAAATGTCCAACTTCCGAAGGTAATTTCTCACAGGCAGAGTGCTGCAGAAATAAATTGTCTGGCTTGTTCTGCTGGTTTTAGTTGTTGATGAAGCTGTGTTGTTGTCGTTGATGTTGTGAATGCGTTGACCTGGAAGGGTCAAGAGGCCAGCGACCAGAGAAATAAGCATTCTTAATAAATGCGCGGTTATCAACGGTAAATTCACGTGGTAAATTTATAAACCGGCAAATAGAAGAATATAGCTTAAAATGTTCGTTGTAAAGGAAACGAAAAACATATATATATATACATCCAGTGAAATGGTAATGAGAGGTACATTGCAATACAATAAATCAATAAATAACAAGAACAGCAAAAAAAAAATATATATATATATATAAGGCTCCAATGGCCAGTTCACATAAAAATAGTTTGGCAGAACTTTTTGGGCCAGTGTACTCTCCGACAGGAACGGATCGTAGTCTTGTATGTAGGTGAAGGTGGGGCAGAAGGAGCAGGTGTATGCACAAGAGAGAAAGATTGGGGTATTTGTGGCTCGGGTGTATGAGCGTCATTGTGTGCCCTTTTCAGTCTATCCACCGAAATTGTCTCTCTGGACCCCTTAACGTCTACAGTGAAATGTTTGTCAGTGCGTGCTAACACACGGTAGGGTCCAGAGTATGGTTGTGTGAGGGGTGGTCTCACAGCATCGTTCCTTACGAACACATGGGTCCACGAGGCAATGTCCCTCGGGACCGCAGGTTTTACAGTTTGCTTCCTCGTATCCATCGGCGGCAGGTCCTGTAAATAAGAACGCAGACGGGATACGTAGGAAAGCGGATCTTGGAAAGCAAGATCAACAGGGGCGAGCATTTGCCCAGGCAACGCTAGAGGAGCACCGTAAATTAATTCGGCCGGGGAGAACCCAAGGTCCTCCTTTATTGATGACCGAATTCCTAATAACACAAAAGGAAGGTACTCGCTCCAACGTTGAGAGTCTGGATAGGCGCGAAGAGCGGTCTTTAATTGGCGGTGGAATCGCTCCACCATTCCATTTGAAGCAGGATGATAGGCTGTGGTCCGAATCCGTTGAGCTCCAATTATTTTGGTGAGCTCAGAGAAGAGATGGGACTCGAATTGTCTACCGCGGTCTGTGATGAGTGTAGTTGGTACCCCAAAGCGGGTAATCCACCCTGATACCAGGGCACGTGCTACAGTCTCAGCAGTCATTTCTTGTAAAGAGATGGCTTCAGGCCATCACGAAAAACGATCGACACACGTCAATATGTAGGAATGTCCACTGCTGAATGGCCAAGGTCCAACGATGTCAATGTGGATGTGTTGGAACCGAGCATCTGGAGTGGTGAAAGTACCCAGTGGAGTCCGGATGTGTCTATGGATCTTCGATTTCTGGCAAGCGATAGAGGAACGGCACCAAGCAGCAATGTCGCGCCTCATGTTAGGCCAGAAGAATCTGGCTGTTATGAGTTTAACTGTGGCAGCAGATCCTGGATGAGAAATGTTGTGCAGAGCCAGGAACACAATTCGACGGTGAGTCTCAGGAACAAGTGGTCGTGGTGCATCAGTGGATACATCACAAAGAATCTGCCTGTCGGTGGTGGACAAGGGCAGATATTTGAAAATGCAAGTCGCAAATTCAGTAGAAAGAGTGTCCAACGATTGGAGTGCAGGTTGGTCTGCAGCTAAACGACCTAAATCGATATCCTGGGATGACGAGATGGAGCTAATTGGCAAACGTGATAATGCGTCTGCAACTATGTTGTGCGAGCCGGCAATGTGCTGGATATCGTTTGTAAATTGTGAAACGTAGTCCAGGTGCCTTGTCTCTCTGGGCGAATATCTGTCGGCTTTGGCCCTCAAAGCGAAGGTCAACGGTTTGTGGTCGGTAAAAACCGTAAAATTTCTCCCCTCAAGGATATGGGAGAAATGTTTCACCGACAGATATATGGCTAACAATTCCCGCCCAAACGTGCTATAACGCGTTTCTGCTGGTTTCAACTTCCTCGAGAAAAATGCCAAAGGTTGTTGGTTTTCAGCGTAAGACTGCTGTAAAACTGCTCCCACAGCGGTATCAGATGCATCAACACAAAGCGAAAGCTTGGCCTCTGGTACCGGGTGGGCTAGCAAAGAAGAACTAGCGAGGGCTGTCTTGGCAGACTGGAAGTCCTGAAGCTGTCCTTGTGTCAAGGAAATGTCTTCATTCTTCTTACGACGATTTTTTAAAATGTCAGTAAAGGAAGATAGCCAATTAGCACAATGAGGAATGAAACGCCTATAGAAATTGATTAGGCCTAAGAAGTGACGCAACTGGTGAAGTGTAGTAGGCGGCGGTAACTCCTGTATGGCTTGAACTCGCTGAGGGAGCGGCCTAATACCTTCGGCGTCGATGAGGTGGCCTAAAAAATGTAGGGAAGTGGAACCGAAAACACACTTTGCAGGATTCACGCAAACGCGGTAATCCTGAAGTCGCCGAAGTAAGAGAAGCATGTGGCGCATATGCTCTTCCGGAGAGGAACTAGCGACGAGAATATCGTCTATGTAAGCATAGACGAAGTCCAGACCACGCATGACCTCGTCTATGAACCGCTGAAAAGTGCTAGCGGCGTTCCTGAGTCCGAAAGGCATGGTCAAAAATTCGAATGATCCGAAAGGGGTTGTAATCGCAGTTTTCGGAATATCCTCCTTCCTGACCGGAATTTGGTGGTAGGCTCGCACTAAATCTAACTTAGAAAAAATCTTACACGCCTGCAGTGAAGATGCAAAATCGTGGAGATGGGGAATGGGATACCTATCCGGGACGGTCATGGCATTTAACCTCCTATAATCCCCCGTGGGTCTCCAGTCACCGGAAGTCTTGGGCACCATGTGTAACGGTGAAGCCCAAGGACTCGTAGATGGGCGAATAATGCCCAGCTGCAGCATATGGTCGAACTCGGACCGTGCTGCCTTTAATTTTTCCATCGGTAAGCGGCGTGGACGCGAAAACACTGGGGCACCGGTGGTGGAAACGAAATGTTCGGTCGAGTGTGCTGGGTCAGTGACTCGAAAATTTCCATTCGTGAGCTCCGGGAAAGAACCCAGTAACGCATGGTAAGCGTCACCAGCGGCAGCGATAAAGAACACGGGGCTGACTATTGGGGCATTGGCTTCCTGGCCATGAATTGAAAAGCGGGTGATGTTATCCACCAGGCGTTGGCCACGGACGTCCACAGTTAAAGAGAAGTTGTGGAGGAAATCCGCTCCTAAGATGGGATATGGCAAATCGGCAACCGTAAAAATCCACTTAAAATCCCTTCGAAGATTTATGAATTTAAGAGGGAGCGAGATTTGCCCGTACGTCTTTATAGACGAGTGGTTAACTGCCTGCAGCGTAACAGATGACTCTATGGGGGTATCTTTCAGGCAATGGACCGGCCAGATACTACAGGAGGCTCCTGTATCCACGAGGAAACCTCTTCCGGATATTAGGTCCTTAATGAAGAAATGGCGGTTTGGTGGCTTTATGTTGAGGCCATCTGTCCCCATCAGAGGACCTCTTATGCGTTTCCCGCCTTATGATAGGAGCAAGGTTGCACGCAGTGCTTCGCGTTCTCAGCGAATCGCTCGTGGTACCAACATAGGGATGAAGCTGGTGATTTGGAACGCCGTCTGAAACTTTGCGATCTCCCGCGACTGCGGGAGCGCGAACAGCCACCACACAAGGCCTTCATCTTGTGGAGCTCCATGGTGAGCTCCTGAATGGACCTTTGCATCGCAATGATAGTCGAGCTGTCTGTTGGCGCTGCCGCGTAGATCGCATGGCCGTGTGTGGCCCGAGCTGGGTGTTGAACAGCGGCGAGGGGGTCGCTGTCTCCGGCATTCGTCACCTCGAAAATTTTGTCCGCCGATGAGGCAAGCTGCTCAACCGTGCTTGAATCCCTCATGGGGGCCAAAATTGCCTGTACGTTTGTCGGCAGGCGCGAAAAGAACAACTGCTTCAGCAGGACAGTTTCCGCTGCAGACCCCTCCGTTAGGTCCTTCATTCGCCTAAGGAGGTTCGATGGGGTGCCATCCCCTATATGCTCCAGGTGGACCAGAGCCCTAAATCTCTTCTCTGACGACTGTTCTGTCCGGCTGAGTATTTCAGCCTTCAGAGACGTGTACGACGATTCTGTCGTTGCCTCTAACACGAGGTCCTTGACCGCTGGGAGAATTGCCGGCGGAATTGCGCTGAGGACCACAGAATGTTGTAGTTCCTCGTCGACTCTGTTCGCCCTGAAGAAAGCTTCTAACTGCGAGAACCATAACCTTACGTTGCCCGTGTACGTTGGCAGAACAGAGTGGGAAGCCATTGGTATGCCGTAGTAATCTACCGTTTGGGAAAAATGTCTCTAAGGTAACAGAAAATGAAAACTAAATTCTTTCGTCAGACCACCCTGACGTGATACCAACACGCAGCCGTTCATTGTTATAAGTGGTCACCCCGAAAAAAGAAAAAAATAGCAGAATCCGGTGTTGTGTGAGTAACATTACGAATACACAGCAAATTTATTGACAAACTATGAAAATACTCAGTCAAAGAAACGAACACACCACGCACATGTGAAATTCGCGTTCAGACAGACTTTTTCTCTCACGCATCAACTAACTGTCGCATTTCACGATATATATATATGTTTCTCGTTTCTTACAACGAACACTTTCAAAACAAAAAAAAAAAAGAAATTTGATATTTTTTAAAAAACATTTCAACAGGAAAATTTATTTTCGATGAACCCTTGCCTTTTTTTTTTTTTCATCGTTTTCTTCATCGTTCAAGTTTTTTTTTCAAAGTTCACACCAATAATTATGCTAAGTGAAGCCTTTCTTTTTCATCATTGTCACTTTCACACTTGCACTATCATTTTCTATCACTTTCACACTTGCACTATCATTAGAAATATTATTTTTTTAAACCTAACTTAACCTTGTATTGGCACGTGTAGGCAGCACAAATTCTCAACTCACAGAGATATCTCGACTCACAGAGATAGCCGCACGCCAGAGATAACGTTTCTCGCCAAGGATTCTTCAGCCTTAAGCTATATTCTCCTATTTGCCGGTTTAAAAATTTACCACGTAAATTTGCCGTTGAAAACTGCGCATTTATTCAGAATGCTTATTTCTTTGGTCGCTGGCCTCTTGACCCTTCCAGGTCAACGCATTCTCAACATCGACCATCAACTTCGGCTGTTATTTCTAGCACTTTGCGCAACTCATTTTTTCTGAAAAAATTTTTTTTACTGTAAATTTAAACACCGAATACGCTCACTCCGCGAGACAGCAACACAGCTTCACCAACAACTAAAACCAGCAGAACAAGCCAGAGAATTTATTTTTGCAGCACTCTTCCTGTGAGAAAATCCATTCGGAGGTTGGAAATTTCACGATATACCACAGAACAGAAACCACCTGCATTCATTCTCTGGAACACACTTTCTTTCCTGCTGTCATGTGATTGCACACCTGTGAACTATATTTTGTACATTTGAACTTTGAGCTCTTCTCTTACTCTATTACATTGTATCTTTGGGTGATGGATAGATAGAGGTCCAGTCGTTCTCTGGCCAAGAGCGGTTGGCTACCTTGACATCTATCATTGATTTTTGTCGTAATTTTCATGCCTGTTACAACATTCTCGCCAACTTGCTACATATTTCATTCGATTTTTATATTCTAAAATTCTGGCGGGAGGTTATGTAGCAGTGGCCTCCCTTGTTGTGACTCACAACCCCAATAGATTAACAACATCTAGACGGGAAGCAGAACCCTTTCTGTAACATCCGGTCAGAACCCTATAAAACTAACAACTTTAAGTTCTCACCCTCTCATTAGCCCTTCCGGCGCCTGGCCTTCGCCAGGCGTCTTCTGCCAGCCTGCGTTTGCCTGGCAATCAAAACGGTAACTACTAACTTTGCTTCATTCTTTCGTTTATTCATTGACATGTCAACTATACTGTTAAATTGTTGATTAAATATTATACACACAAACCATGTCTGCTTGTTACATTCATACACACCGAGTTCTTCGCTATAACTCCCATCAAAGAAAACTTCGAGCACCCCCACTTTCCGTTCTCAGAGAAGTCCATTGCGAGTGAGTTGAAGGTCAGATTAATAGAAAAACACACGGAAAAACCTAGGGAAAAACAAAACAATACCTCACAGAACCCCAGTGAGTGATTTTCTATAAATATACCATTTCGTCTACCTGTTGATGGTAGCGCATGTGTTTGCAGCAGGGGCCTCGTTTGCCTTTAACATCTGAGGGAGACAAACCAACGTTTGTTGATTCGTAAAGGAGCATGTTAGTATTGTTTATGGTGCCTTTCCCGGGCCCTATCACATAAGCAAAATTTTACGCTAATTAAATTTTTTAAATGAAGTTCAGATATGAAAGAAAAAAAAGCTTTAAAAGAATCTATTATATCAAATAAACAGAAAATAAAACATAGACGTTTGAATAAAAAAAAAAATATAAAGTAAATTTATTGTCTTTTAGAACTTTCCAAATGTATTATATCTCGCATCATTGCTGTCAATAAATAATGTAGCAGCTTCTTCACAACTAATCTTTTTCAAAACATCTCTATGAACGTGGCATATTAGAATATGATTTTGCTGAGTCATAGTCGAACGCAGCCAAGTTTTGAGTCTACGCAGAGCGCTAAAAGATCTTTCTGCTTCACAAGAACTGGTTGGAAACACTAAAAGTAGCTTGAGCAATCGCTCAACATTTGGAAACATGCGACGGACTTCTGGTTGCATTTCACCGAATATTTTACGATGATCCTCGAGAGATGATCCACTATGATGATTTCTATAAAAAAATATTTCGTTCCTTAAAGAAAATTCATCAAGCTCTGGATACTGCATGATCACTTCAGCACAAACATTTCCATTGAGTAAAATATTGTTGTTTTTCATAATCTGATAAATCCTGTGAAAAAAAATAATCTTTCAAATTTGATATTGCAGTATCCACTACCTGCAAATACTGCACTCTGTAATGATCCAAAACAGTGCAGTGTTGATATTTTAACGCATTTCCTTCCTAATATCTTTTAGGAACTTTTCGTTGCCTGGGTAGCTCCAAAGGAGAAATATCGAGTTGATAAATCATTTTTTCTGCTGTATTGAACAGCTCCTGAAATTTTTCTTCACTGCTTAGATTTTTTAGCTCCTCCAGCAACAGTTTGACACTCTGCAACATGCCACCTAGATTAATGGATCTACTACATGCAATCCAAGAACACATTGGCCAGCAGAGAGACACGTAAGAATACCATTAGCTCTGGATGCAATGTTGGTGCCAAACTCATTTGTTGCCTCTTGTAAAGAAATGAGGAGATCTGGATAATTTTCAAGAAGGGCTTTGACTGCAGAACGTCGTGTTAGCCATTGAGTAGGGCACACAGGTTTCAAGGAGCGTGGTGACGATACTTCATTTTCTTCATCATGTTGTGATAAATACGCGTGCTTAAATTTCCCTGATGTACTATATAGTTTTCGCCAATTCATTCATGTAATCAAGAGCATTTTTGATAAATGAAGTTTGTTGAACGGACTTAGTTATAATAAGTTGAGAAATATGAGCACCGCAGTGCATGTAATGGGCCAGGGGCTGAATCTTCTTTATTTCTGCTTCACAACCAAGATGTTCACCTGCCATATTGGCTGCACCATCGAGATTGTCTGGCATCGAAGATTTTGAATTGGTAATTGAAGGCGTGGAAGTACATCAAGAATCATTTGATAAAGAGATTTACCAGTTGTACTATCTATATTGTAGATTCCTTAATTTCATCTTCTTTAATTTCAAAACAATCATTCACATAACGAAAACAAATGACCTCCTGTTCCTTACCCTGAATATCTTGTGTACCATTAATAATTATTCAAAACTGCTTAGATTCTTTGTTAATTTTCTTTATTATGCCTTTCAAAACCACATAGCTCATTGTTTTTAAAATATCATTTTGGATTTCAGCACTGGCGTAGCTGTGTTTTCTGTTCAACCAAACTCTTAGCTCATGTACATCTGCACATCGAAGATTTAATAGCTCCATGAAGTTGCCCTCATCACTAGGCTTTCCTTGAATTGCCAGCCCTTGCTTGGCTAAATACTTCAAAGAAGATATTATCTTAAGCAAAGCGTGCCTTGATTTATCACCACGGTGGGCTTGGTTCAAGTTTGACCGTATACTTTCTTGTTTCTTTTTGAAAAGGATGTTAGATATTGCAAGTTTATGGCGTTTGACTTTTCATGAGAAACAAATTTTTCGTGTGCCTTTTTCCAGTTTTTGAAGCCTCTTAAAATGAAAGTATTATCAGAGCATTTAGCCAAGCTTATTAGTTTGTTTTGATGTGCATATGAACAAGTGTGACAAACAACTCCCTTCAATCTAGCATCATAATGCAGCCAATTATAAGCCTGGAAGCATTTTGATTGAAACTTCAGTGTCTTGTTTGGCAGTTTTTGAACAGGTATCACAGTCATATCTGGATGATAAGGTTATATCGGTATAAAGCAGCTTTCATAACGTTCAGCAAGTTCAATTACGGTGGAAGTTGAGGGAGATACAGTATCTTGGCTTGATTTTTTTTAGCACTTTTTTTTTTTAGCTTTCCTGAGAAAGAACATTATTATTTTCATGATCAATTGGTATATGGAAGCTTTCATTACGTTCAGCAGGTTCATAAGAAATGATGGAAGTTGAGGGAGACACAAGATCTTGGTTTGATTTTTCTGTATTCCTTGTTTTGGAGTTTTCTTGAGAAAGAACAGTATCATTTTCACGACTACGATTAAAATATCCACGAATATCCATTTCAAATCAAGTTATGTTAAAATCTTTTTTTTTAAATCTTTTTAAAACACTCGTACGAATTAAATACAAAAAATGTTCAGTCCAAACAAAAGTAAACTATTTCAAATTATATATTTTTGAAAAATAGACGTGAATGTTCTCAAAGACTTGATCTAAGTCGAAAAAGCTTTTTTTTAAATTCTATATTTCACTGTTAGCTGTTGCAATATTTTGATTGGATAGACAATTCTACAATTCAAACTGTAAAATCAAAATACCAAAGATGCAAAATATGAAGAATTTCTTACCTTTCTCTGAAATCACAAACTCAGGGAAAATAGTACCTTGCAACGAATGAATTGAGATGCTTGGTATATATATATATATATATATATATATATATATATATATATATATATATATATATATATATAAAAACTGGAGACAAATTCTTTCTGTACCAAAAACAAGGCACACACACACACACACAAACTTGCGTGTGTGTGTGTGTGTGTGTGTGCCTTGTTTTTTTGGTACAGAAAGAATTTTGTCTCCAGGTTTTATTGCCAGGTCAAAGGCCACTGCTCTGGGTACAAAGTAATATATTCCTTCCATATACTGTACCGATTGTGTTGTTATTTCTGTTTATCTTTTACACACACACACACACACACACACACACACACACACACACACACACACACACACATATATATATATATATATATATATATATATATATATATATATATATATATATATATATATATATATATATATGTACAGCCACCGGAAATAACATCTGTGAAATAAACAGCTCCATCTATCTGCTTAGCTAGCTACCTCACCGTGAAATAAACAACCCTTAAAGCCACCAAAATAAAACGCCTACGCAGCGGCTAAACATCAAACGATTATTTTTGTATAAATAGAGTGATTCCAAGCACTTTCGCCAGTCGACTTTGGCAGAGTCAACTCGCGTATCGTTGTTCCTCTCCTCTGCCACGCTTGTCACTCACACACACCTTGTACCTCTGTATCGTCGCTTCATGTATGAAAATAAATAGCTGACCGAAACTACATCTCTCGCCTTGTTCGTCCTTTCAGCTTGTGCTTTCGTCTGTTCATCCTTATCGTATGTGACAACAGTCCTTTTAAGGGCTATTCTCGGATCTGATCAGAAGTAGTGACCAGACTGACTAACCACGTTGCTACAATTGGTAACCCCCGACGTGATTCGAACACGCAACCAGACAGCAGCCTAACAAGATACCGACATGGACATGTCACAACCAACGACAGAGGCCGAGATACCAACCACACAAGCGGCTTTAACATTGAAAGTCCCTGTGTTTTGGTCCAACGACCCGACTCTGTGGTTCGCTCACATAGAAGCACAATTCGCCGCTAACAGAATTAAGAGCGATTCTGCAAAACTTACCTATATCATTGGGTCTGTCCCGCCAGAAGTCTTGGCTGAGGTGAGGGACCTCGTCATGGCACCGCCGGGCACGGTGTCATATGAATCATTCCGCAAGGAATTGATCAAGTGAACGACCGCGTCACAGCAGAGACGACTCAACCAACTCGTGTCTGCAGAAGAATTGGGGGACAGAAAACCATCCCAACTATTGCGAAAGATGAGACGGCTGATGGAAGACCAGCTGGTTTCAGAAGATGTGCTGAAACGGCTGTTTATACAGCGCTTGCCCTTATCAATTCAGGGCATTCTGGCATCGACCAACGAGTCAGCAACCCCGGAAGAACTGGTGAGTGTCGCAGATAAGATCGCTGAGGTGTCAAACCCTTTTGCCTCAGTGGCACAAGTAGATCATCGGATGAACCTTTACGTAGCGTCCTCGGATTCCACCTCCGAGATTTTTTAGAGCTGTAGGCTATGATCAGAGAACAGGCTGGTCAAATTAAAGCCCTCTCAAACCAATTAGAGAACCTGACCTTTCAAACACACCGGCGGCGCAGCAACAGTCGATTCAGGCCCTTTCACCGTCGAAGATCCAGAAGTCCCAGTCAAAATCGTGTGTCTGGCAACCTCTGCTGGTATCACGAAGAATTCGGCGCACAGGCATCTAAGTGTAGGGCCCTGTGCTCTTTCCAGAATACCACCCAGGGAAACGGGCAGACCAGGGCCTAGCGACGACGTTCACCCCTGGTACTGAGAAGAAAAGTCGTCTGTTTTTTATCAACGACCAAGCGACAGGCATCCGTTACCTCGTGGATACAGGAGCCCAGGTTAGTGTTATTCCTGTTTCTCTAGTCTCGGGCAAAAACACCCAACCCCGTCCTTTCTGTAGGCAGTGAACCAATCGTCAATTCCGACTTTCAGGGAGAAATCACTGACCCTCAATTTAGGCCTGAGGCATCGTTTTCAATGGGTGTTCGTCGTGGCAGACCTGCCGACCCCTATCTTAGGAGCCGATTTTCTCCACCACTTCAACCTTCTGGTGGACATGAAGAACCGGAGGCTTATTGACACCACCACAAACCTCACTGTGAGAGGTATATTTACCACGAAATCCACAGTGAGCCCTGTAATTTGCCAGTCAGAGCCTTCGCGGTACAACGGCATTCTCCAGAAATACCCAGACATCACTCGCCCGGTATTTAAGGATGGTCCTATTAAGCATAGTGTCACACATCACATCGAGACAAGAGGACCACCCACAGCTTCCCGATCAAAGAGACTGCCTCCAGACCGCTTGAGAATCGCCAAACAGGAGTTTCAACACATGCTGGACCTCGGAATCATTCGCCCTTCCTCCAGCAACTGGTCTGCACCCCTATACCTTGTTCCTAAAAAAAAAAACGAGAATGATTGGCGACCATGTGGGGATTATCGTGCACTTAACAATTCTATAGTACCCGATAATTACCCTGTACCTCACTTGCACGACTTTTCTGCCTCTCTGCAAGGTGCACGCATCTTTTCCAAGATAGATTTGGTACGGGCATATAACCAGATACCTATGGAGCCTGCAGATATTCCGAAGACCGCAATCACCACACCGTTCGGTTTATTTGAATTCCTGCGAATGCCGTTCGGTCTGCGCAACGCCGCACAAACTTTTCAGCGGTTTATTGACACCGTGTTACGTGATCTACCCTTTGTATACGCGTATATCGACGACGTGCTGGTAGCAAGTACTTCCGAGCAAGAACACGAGAAGCACTTAGATCTTCTTTTCCAACGTTTGGCCGAGTACGGTATTATCATCAACTCCAGCAAGTGCCTTCTTGACGTTCCTTCACTGTCCTTTCTCGGGAACATCATTCCTGGGGAAGTAGAAGCTATCCGCAATTTTCCCGCACCTACATCACTTCGGAAACTGCGTGAATTCCTCGGTTTGGTGAATTTTTATAGGCGTTTCATCCCTCATTGTGCCGACGCATCCAGACTCCTCACGGACCTTCTTCGCAACCGGACTCGGAAAAACGAAGACATCACTCTGAACGAAGAAGAATTAACATCTTTTAACCGCCTGAAGGAAATGTTGGCAAACGATTCCATGCTCGTTTTCCCCAGATCTGGCGCTCCTCTTTCGCTGCTAGTTGACGCATCAGACACGGGGGTTGGAGGCATTTTACAACAATATGTCGACGGCGTTTGGCAACTCCTATCCTTCTTTTTTAAGCGGTTGCAACCTGCAGAAACCAAATACAGTACGTTTGGCCACGAACTCTTGAACATTTTCGTCACATGCTCGAAGGATCGGATTTCGCGATCTACACGGACCATAAACCACTAGTTTATGCGTTCCGTACCAAACCTGATCGACATTCACTGAGAGAACTCCGACACCTGGATTTTGTCTCCCAATATTCAACTGATATTCGGCATATCAAGGGATCAGACAACGTAGCAGCCGACGCCCTGTCCCGAATCCAGCTGAACGCAATATATGTGCATTCAGGCATCGACCTTCAACAGATCGCAGCTGACCAAGAGACTGACGAAGAGTTTATCAAGCTCCGAGATTCGCCATCCCTCAAGTTTCAGCAAGTTCCCATTCCTTCTTCTCCGGGACAAATTTGGTGCGACCTTTCTACCGGTCATGAACGACCGTACGTACCACGGATGCATCGTCGACAAGTTTTTTCTGCTTTACACTGCTTGTCTCACCCGGGAATCCGGGCTACACAGAAACTCATCTTTGCTCGTTTTGTGTGGACTAACATTAACAAGGACGTGCGCGACTGGTCCAGGACCTGCATTGCCTGCCAGAAAGCCAAAGTCCACAGACACATCAAAACTCCACTCGGCACATTCGCGCAACCTGATGCACGTTTTCATCATGTGCATATCGACATCGTTGGACCTCTATCACCATCACAGAACTGCACACACTTGCTCACCTGCATAGATCGATTTTCCCGTTGGCCTGAGGCTTTTCCCAAAGTGATACCTCAGCGGAAACAGTCGCTAGAACTTTGGTTTTACACTGGGTATCACGTTATGGCGCCCCAGCGAAGATAACAACGGACAGAGGACGCCAGTTTGACTCCCACCTCTTCAGGGAACTGACTCGCCTATTAGGATGTAAACACATCCGCACGACAGCTTATCACCCGCAAGATAATGGTCTCGTGAAAAGATTCCATCGCCAATTGAAAGCTGCAATAAAAGCATATCCAGACACTGGTTTGAATACCTGCCACTCATCCTTCTGGGCATTCGATCCACCGTTAAGGAGGAATTCGGACACACACCTGAAGAATTAGTGTACGGCACCACCCTGGTTCTACCTGGTCAGATGGTTGCTCCCATCTCTCCTCAGGACGTTCCAGACCCAGGATCATACGTACACCGTCTTCGACAATATATGTCTCACCTTGCTCCTGCAAGCACCCGTCAACAGAACACGGCCACACACATACCTTCAGACATTAAAGATTGGACACACGTTTTCGTTCGAAACGACACCATCTCAGCTCATCTTCGACCTCCATATTCTGGCCCTTATCGTGTTCTAAAAAAATATCCGAAACATTTTATTCTCGATCTAGATGGTAAACAGAATTCTGCCAGCGTGGACAGATTAAAAAAAGCCATCATGGATACTGTTACAGCCTCTACACCAGAAACTCTAACAGATTGCTGTCCCAGCAAGCCACCTGTTTCATCTCCAGTCACGAGAAGTGGATGACGTGTCCATTGGCCCGCCAAGTTGGCACAATATGTGAATTACCGTTAACCTCAAGTGAGTTTCTTAATCATTCTTCTTGCAAAATATTCCCATTTTCCTTGTTGTTACTATTTCCAGTTTCAAATACAATGAACTTTCTGCTTGAACAATTGCAATTTTTAGTGACCATGTGCTCATGTCACGAAGATTATTTATTATGAACATTATCTATTACAAAAACTATTTAAGAACAAACATTGTGTATAGCATTGTGTATAACATTTTTTTTTTTCTTCTCTCTCTTGTCTTGCAAAAATCTTTTTTTTTTTTTCGTTCTGCAACATTAATTGTGTAATTGCCATAATGTTTATATACATACAAGGCGTGTACATATTCTGTTTTTCATGCATACTACACAACCACGTTTGTTTCACCTTTTGGTTCATACACTGAGCAATAGATATTTTTGTCGCTCTAACTCTTACACTACAAAATGTTTTCTCTTTGATCACGCATTTCACAAATCGCACCCTCAAAACACTGGCCTTCTCAATAGCTCGAGAATGCCTCGCTATTTTTTACCACATGCATTCGCTCAAGTCATATGCTTTGGAGCAAACTGTTACTTTTAGGCAGCATGCTTACGGCCATTCAGTTCACACATTACGGTTATTTTCACTTCCCTGTTAGACTTTTTGTCACGCAATTCACAGGCAGCTCAACCCAAATTGCAACAGGCTCATTCATCACGCCTGCATAAATCTGGTCAAAGTCATTTTATAGTTTATTTCTTTTTTCTCTTCCTGACACACACATCTTGCCATATCATCTCTACATCGACTCTGTCCTATACTCGATGATCACCAAACTTCACAACGTGCTGGACACACCTTGGGCTATTGCCATGACAAATGCACCACTGGCTCATTACTATACGATATTTTGCTCTTTTGTTATACAAAAGATCTGGCAGGGGATTAATGTACAGCCACCGGAAATAACATCTGTGAAATAAACAGCTCCATCTATCTGCTTAGCTAGCTACCTCACCGTGAAATAAACAACCCTTAAAGCCACCAAAATAAAACGCCTACGCAGCGGCTAAACATCAATCGATTATTTTTTTGTATAAATAGAGTGATTCCAAGCACTTTCGCCAGTCGACCTTTGGCAGAGTCAACTCGCGTATCGTTGTTCCTCTCCTCTGCCACGCTTGTCACTCACACACACCTTGTACCTCTGTATCGTCGCTTCATGTATGAAAATAAATAGCTGACCGAAACTACTCGCCTTGCTCGTCCTTTCAACTTGTGCTTTCGTCTGTCCATCCTTACCATATGTGACAACAGTTCTTTTAAGGGCTATGTTCAGATCCGATCAGACCGTATGCGATAACAGTCCTTCTAAGGGCTATTCTCGGGACCGATCAGAAGTAGTGACCATACCGACTAACCACGTCGCTACATATACATACATACATATATAAATGAAGAGAGAAAGAGGGAGAGACAGAGAGTAAGAGATATATATGTGTGTGTGTGTTTGGTACACGTCTATCTACCTATCTCCAAACATGCGGCCCGCGAACTACTTTTCTATGGCCTGTGATAGAACCCATATTTCAGATTGCATTATAACTGGTGAAAATCATCAGTCTGTGTGTGTATATATATGTGTATGTATGTATGTATGTATGTATGTATGTATGTATGTATTATGTCAGGTCACCAGTTGGTGCTACTGGTAACATGTAGCCCAGTACAACCTGTCTCATGGTCGGGTCGTTGGCGATTAAACTGGCAACCCCACCAAGGTTTCTTGGTGAGGAGGGTGACTTTGACATCCTGCAGGACTAAAAACAAAACCTGTCAAAGGGCAAAGGAGCTCTTAAGAGTCAATGGCCATCAAAAATCACCGGGAGAGATGACTCCTTAACCTTTGTCAAGACAGAATTCTAGGAGAAGGAAAACTCTGATATAACACCTGCAACCCTGATGGTATCCAATGATGTTGACTTGTTCTTCTTTTTGGTAAATATCATCTTGGTTAAGAGAGTGGGACTGGCTTTGTGCAGTGCCTTTGCTCACTATAAAAGCTTCACGGCACAGGCATTGCTTTGTATCTGGAGATCTCTCTGCACTTGTCATCACATGGTACCATGGGCCCAGCACTGTCAATAATTGTCACAAGTGTAGTGTTTGTACGAGAGTTTTCAAGTCGCTGGCTGGACTAAAAATTCACACTCGTTCAGCGCATCGGTAGGGGTTCTCCTACATATAAAGTAGTGGCCGTACTCGAAAACGAGTTGGCAGCCACCATGTATGTATGTATGTATGTATGTATGTATGTATGTATGTATGTATGTATGTATGTATGTATGTATGTGTAGTGACCTACATTCCGCGGGCTCACATACATTCTCTGTGCGTGATTTGGCTCAGTTCAGCCAATCAGCGCCAGTAGAAGAGGATGTATCCCTACGCGCCCTGAGGAAGAAATTCCCCGCGAAGATTTGAAGAATCTCTCTCTTGTACCAGAAACTTCGAACCAGCAACACGCATAATGTAACGGTGAGATATTGTACCCTAGCCTCGCCCGCTTTTCGGCGCAATGGCACATTCCCTTTTGTAACCTCTTTTTATCTGTAACTTCAACCATATAAGTTAACAAACATTGTTTGTGCTACATCAAAAATAAACATACATTTCATCTCTAATTTCTGCGGTTGAAATCATTATTATGTTTCTCGTGTCTCAATAACATCTATAATCCATGCTGCTGGAATTGGGGACCTGACGAAAGGAATATTGTAAATACTAAGATGGTAAATAGATCGAGGGACCTTCCCTCGCGTCTATGTCGACAAGATAATCCAACGAGGATACTATCACTTACCACACTGGCAACTAACGACCTTCAATCATCTACCCTGTTAAAGTGGCGACTATTCAACTTTCATACTGCTAAATATGTATGTATGATATGTAAGGGAGCTTATAGATAGGACAACACACGCTGTCTTTTCATGGGGTAAGTTTTTAATAAATTTTTGTATTCTGAAACATCAAAATACAACAATTTTTTGGTCACTGGACTCGGGAATGTCACGACAGAAGTTTGTGGAAGTTACACAAATATTTTCGTATATTTTACCAGAGCAATCCTTATTTATATTTTATACTTTACATTTACTTACATCTCAATATAACATGGCTAAAATTCAAATTTTGCAAAGAGAAGAAAACGGACAAATGAACTAGATACATCTCACTGCCCCCCGTCACCACAATAACGTCTACACTCTCTCCCCACCACCACCACATTTACACATGTCATTACCCTATCTAGACTAAAGTCTATATATATATATATATATATATATATATATATATATAAATGAAAGGTATAGAAAACATTGTAGCAAAAAGCCAACAGTATTCCATAATATATATATATAAATCAAAGGTATAGAAATTATTGTAGCGAGAAGCTAACAGTATTCTATAATATATAAGTGACTATTACGTCAAAATGGGAAAATAGTTAACGTAAGATGTGGGAAAAATAACTCAAACTCAATTCAAAAAGAATCAGGATATAGATTTATCCAACAGAATTTAGAGAAATCCAGGGAAAAATCAATAGAGCCTTAACTCATGATAAAACAAAGTCTAAAATACTCATCCTTCAATTTGGGACAACTTCAAATGCTCCGTATAGTCTTGAAAAGACTATTTCACGAAAACTTTCAGTGGGGATGGTGACGGTTGGATTCCGTTCATCAGCAGAGCTCAACATGGTAACCAAGGTCTCACTGATTAATATGCCAAAAAGGGAATTTAAAATCAGGCTAGTTTAACATCATGCGTGATTATGAAAATAAAACGCACATGTGGAAAAACAGGGCTGGTGACGTCAGAATGAGACGAATGTTTGTTTACATGAAACAACAGTAAAAAACATTCCGAAAAAAAACTCTACAATAAGGAGTTCAGCAAAAAGCAATATTATCGCGGTGTTTTTTTTTTTAAATACCAGGATTAGTCACGAATAATTTAAGCACTCTAGGAAATAAATCCGAGTATATATAAATGAATATATGTATATGTGTGTATACACACCACTCAGTCAAACGACCAGATTTCAACCCCAACATCTACAACAACAACACCGGCACTAATGTTTACAGCAACAACAGCTTCAGAATGAATTGAAATGAACATTTACAACAACAACAACAGCGGCATCAAACGATAAAAAAAAACCCCTCAAAATAACAAAACACACGCACACAACACAACATCAACTGCCACCACCACCACCACCGCCGCCATCACCATCACCAGCGACCGGGCCTTAAGAAAACAACAACTTTAATAATAATAATTTTTCTGCTTTTGGCACGGATCCAGCGACTGTGCCAGCGCATTACTGGTACTCTCTTTTGTTGACTCCGTGGGGATGAAAGGCAAGGTTGACCTCGGCGGGATTTGAGCTCAGAGCGTGGAGAGCCATAGCTCTATGCTGTAAAGCAATTATAATAATACTGAACTGTAACACGAACGGCTTCAACTATACGAACTCTTGAAAGTCAACAGTTGACATAATCTTGTAATCTTGTATCAGTAATGACGGTAATATATATATATATATATATATATATATATATATATATATATATATATATATATATATATATATATATATATATATATATATATATATATATATATATAAAGTTAAATAAAAGTCAAATGATTAAAATTTAGCTTCGTTTATTACTGCTATATATATTTCAGTGTTAGCCATCTTTGGCTGTGACCTCTTCAGGCAGTTTGAATTAGTATGGCATAGACAAGTACATATGTTGTTTAGGTGTATAATATTGTCAATACTCTGATATGCCCAGTTCCTTGTTGGGTTGTTAATTCACTGAGGAACTGGAGTCATATGAATTCAAACAAACGAATTTCAGTGTCAAAGGTCCCCTTCTCCTCTCATTGGTCAGTTATTAGAACATTCCTCATTCTAAGTGTTGTTATTGTTGGAGTTAGTTTAAAAATTGATAAAATAGTAGAAGGGACAAGGTGTTAAAGGAACAAAATAACAGAAAAAGTGTCAAACTTCCCTTTGGTCAGTTCTGAAAGCATTCCTCAGTCAGAAGTCTATAGAATTCTTTTTGGGGTGAGGCTCCCTGTAGTATTTTTGCCTGCTATTGTTCAGTACATTTGACCTCCACCATTATTTTGGTACTGTTGTTGGTGTAGTGGTCAGCTTATATCTTGCTGCTGCTAACAATTTAGAAGTATCCAGTTTGTGTTTTTTTTTCCCCTTCATCCCTCCGCCACCATCGTAGTGGTGGTGGTGGTGGTGGTGGGGGGGGGTTCTTCCATGTATATGTAGAAATATAAGGCAATAAATGAAGAGAACAGAAAATAAATAAATAATATAATAAAATAATTAATATAATTTGTGTAATTTGAAAATAAATAAATAAATAGAGAATAAAGAATAAAGAATAAATGAGAGATTGGTGAAAAAGTAATGAAAATGCATATGGAGAAGTGAGAAATAATGTAGGATAAAGTGTGTGTGTGTGTGCTATAACCAATCTCAAGGTCAGAATATGTTGGATAGATTGGTATGAGACAAGATGTTAAGATGAGATATTCAAACTCAATGTGTTTGTGTTATAATCTATCTCAACTTAAAATAAATATAAGGTGATACAGTGAAGAGGGCAGAAAACAAATAACAAATTAATAAAGAGAAATCAAGATTTAAGATTGGAACTTGAAAGTCAGAAATCTGGTAAATTAAAAGTGTTTGTGTTATAGATGTTGGCCAAATTATTATGGCTGTGTCCGATTCTATCTCTAGGCTATCATGGTGTCTGCTCCGCCTGGGTTGTTCCCTGTGGCTTGAGGGGAGTTCACAACCTAGGGTGTTGTTATTGCCCATATAGCTTGAGGGAGGTCTGGCCGAGAGGTGTTTTCATGTTCTGTAGAAGTCCCTATAGCTTGAGGGGAGTTCACATCTTCTTGTGTTGCTACTGTCCATATATCTTGAGAAAGGTCCCGGCTCTAAGGTGTCTGCATGTCCCGAAGAAGTCGGTTCTGAGGTTTATCAGGCCGCTTCCACCTCTTAGTATCTCGAGGGTCTCGTTCAGGCATAGTTTGCATATGCAAGATCCCCCTTTATCGGGTGGTACTTTCCTGATTATGTACCAGGCCAGAGAGTATGGGGTCCTGTCCAGCTTAAGCTTCCAGATCAGGTCGGAGAGAGCTGTGCTTTTCCTTTTGGCCTCCTTCTTGAATGAATGGCGATGGTTGTACCAGCGGTCCTTAAAGCTCGTTGATGTGGCTCCTATGTAGAGGTGTTCGGAGTTGGGGGTTTTAACCCTACAACCGTACACTAGGTTCTTCTTGAGACATTCATTACCAAGGGGGCATGATTCGGGGTTTCTGCAGTTGCAGAGGGTGGTCGGCCTCTGCCTGCCTAGATTAGGGTTCTCATTATGTGTTACATGCTGGTCCTCCCCCATGCTCGGTGGGGGGTCCTTGGGTCTGTTTGTGTTTCTTGGGTGGGCTCTGGGTCCCCCCTTCCCTCCTTTCACATGGTTCTGCTGAGTGTTTGTATTGCCATCTTCTGGTTGTGTGTGGTTTTTAAGCCTACTTCTGTTGATGCTAGCTATGTGTTGGGCCAAATTTCTCGTGGTGGAATACGAAAGCTTCACAGTGTGTCTGTTGAAGATCCTGTGGTATCTGTGGTCCCTCGGGAAGCATTTGTCAAGTGCTCCAAAGAATAATCGGGCCAAGCTTTTCTTTAGGGCCGCTGAGTAGGGTGGGTTCTACCACGTGATTTGTCGGTGTCTCCTCCTATATGTGTGGGTCGGGGGCTTCGTGATTTGTTGGAGATTTGTTGGGTTGCTGGTGGTTTCCGCACTGTTGCTTCCCTTTTGGGCTCTATACTTTTTGTTATCTTCGCGGCCCGGATTTGTGGGGTGGTTGTAGTCCGCCCCGGGAGATCCATCGTGGGGTGGTCGCCCGTTTCCTCCCCCCCACACGTGTCCTGCGGTTGGGGTCGTCCGTCCTGGCACAGGCATTGCACGATTGCATTAATAATTATTAATTAATGCAATCGTGCAATGCCTGTGCGTGACGAATATTTTTAAAGTGAGGAAAGACTGTGCACTGAGCCAATCCCACTCTGAGCGACAGTAGCTATAACCCGAAAAGAAGAAAAGATCAACATCATCGGTAACTACTGAGCCGCAGGTTTTATGTCGGAGTTAACCCAGTTTTCTGAGATGTTTTCTCCTAGAAGAATGCCCTGACAAGGGCTAGGGGTCCTTCACTCCCAGTGGTTTAACTGCGCGATCGGGCATCCAGCCCGATTATTTCTGTCCTACGAAAAAAAACCCCCCAAAACTCACTTATTGACACTTATACGTACGACATACACACACACACGCTACTCACTTATACACACACACACACACACACACACATATATATATATATATATATATATATATATATATATATACGATATTAAACAAATGGAAACTATATTTATAAAACCATATTTATTTCATTATACATATTTCGGGGATACCATATTAAAAATATGGCATGCCTTCTTCAGATAAAATACAATATATAAACAGTTTTATAAATAATTTTGACGTACCATAAATATTGATCAACTTTTATGTAAGAAGTTGGTTTGGTAGTGAAATGTTTATAAATATTTAGTGTTAAGCACAGTTAAAAAAAAATAAAAATAAAAAAATAAAAAGACGGAGAGAAAGAAGAAATATATGTAAAGAAAAACAGAGAGAAATAGAGAGAGATAGGGGAGAGAGAAATAGTGAGGAGGTGAAAAAAGAGAGGCAGCTGAGGCAACAGATGAATAATAATAATTCATCATACAAATTGAGAGATTTAGGAGCGAGGGAGTACTGTACTTATTTAGTTATAGTGTTAAGGAGACGGAGAGAAATAAAAAATGAAGAGAAAACAGAGAGAGAGAGAGAAAGATAGAGGTGGGGGGAAAAAAGAGGTAGACCAAATAATAATAATTATTATATATGGGGAGGTGAGAGAAATAGGAGAGAAGTAAGAGAGAAAACAAGAGCGAAACTCGAGAGGCAAAGTTAAAATAACCGATACTTAGACTTCATCAAATATAAAGAGGGAGGAGAAGAAAGAGCTATATCTAGAGAGAGGGATGATAGATTTACATCTTTACGTTATGTCCTATCAATTTGAATTATCAATTCATATGAATTGGGTATTATAATGTAAATATCAATATTCATGAATGAGACATAGATATATAATGTGTGAAAAATAATGACCATATGTTTAGTTTAAAATTCTGAGGTCGATGTACCAAAAACTGAGATAAAACTTCAAAAAATACGGAAATATATAAGTATATATGTACTTTCCGGAAAAGGGAAGAAAGAGAAAAAGAGAAGGTCATCTCAAGCTCTAGTTGATACTATAGACATACCCATGATCTTACGTGATCAACTCTGTAATTTCACTATCAGGCTTACTCTGGCAACTTAAACATGATAACGTTGGGTATTCGATGTTTTGGAATATTGTCTCAAGTGGGATTCCTTTTAATTCCTCATCTGAGACATGTGACCTCTGTGTGGAGGAGATATTCTTTATATTAAAATCTAAAAATTCCCTTAATTTAAGGAGCAATTTATTCAGTTGCTGCAGACATAGATTGAACTCAACGTTTAAATATAAATATAAATTTAAAAGGTAGTATAATTAGTTAAGATATTTAATTAATGTATGAAACCTGACGATAAATCTTTCGATTCCTTCAACTTTTTCTTTTAAACCTTCTTCATAAATATATACTAATGATGTAATTAAACTACCCTAAAATGTAGATGCTCCCAATCTATTGAATAAATTTTACGCTAGATAAACTTCTATACTAAATATAAGAGCATCTGTAGAACAACAGGGTCTCCTAAATCTTTAAAATGATTTCTGCTAAATAAGTTTTGTTGAATAATTTTTGGTTTTTTGTTTGCTTTTTGATTCTGATTGCTTCTAATGAACTTGGCAATATATTGTCAGATAAATTGGAAGGGTAGATTTCTGTGGTTGATATGGGGTGCATACTGTGTTTTTTACGGCCCGAGATACTCTAGGGAGTGATGAAAATATTTTTAACGTTTTGATATCTCTGTGCTGATATATTAATATCTGGTTGTCTCTGTACAAAGGCCATACATATTAATATGAATATGGAATGATTACAGAGTATATTTTATTTTATCTGTCCATGTACATATATGTGTGCATACATATATATATATATATATGTAGATAAATCTACCAAGAGTTTACGGTAGTGTCCAATCCGTATGAAGAACTCAATGTAATCCGGATATCATGGAAAGAAGAGATGTAATGAAAAATCACTTTCGGTGAAAGATAAACGGTATACAGAGTCAAAATAAAATATTAAACAAATAATGAATAAACAATGAAACAGTTCCTTATATTAAACAAAAAAAGTTCATTATTTAACGATCGTTTCTAGGATATATATGTGTTAGAATTGGCATGCATATTCAACAGATCTATGTACAAAATTATACAAAATTATACAAACTATCAAGATTAAATATACATACCAACACATATATACGCCGTCTTCAGAAATATTTCTGAAGACGGCGTATATATGTGTTGGTATGTATATTTAATCTTGATAGTTTGTATAATTTTGTATAATTTTGTACATAGATCTGTTGAATATGCATGCCAATTCTAACACATATATATCCTAGAAACGATCGTTAAATAATGAACTTTTTTTGTTTAATATAAGGAACTGTTTCATTGTTTATTCATTATTTGTTTAATATTTTATATATATATATATGTATGTGTGGGTATAGCTCTGGATATGTTACAGATATGCATAATATTCTATACATGAACGATAATCATGTATGTGAGGGCAGGAGTATTAATATATATTTTGTATGTATATATATTTTTTTTATGTATATATATATATAGTAAAATCTTTTATAACACAAGGGAAACATTTTTTTTATGTGAAACAAGAAATTACAGAGTTGATCACGTAAGATCTTTAGATTTTAATATAAAGAATATCTCCTCCACACAGAGGTCACATGTCTCAGATGAGGAATTAAAAGGAATCCCTCTTGAGACAATATTCCAAAACATCGAATACCCAACGTTATCATGTTTAAGTTGCCAGAGTAAGCCTGATAGTGAAATTACAGAGTTGATCACGTAAGATCATGGGTATGTCTATAGTATCAACTAGAGCTTGAGATGACCTTCTCTTTTTCTCTTTCTTCCCTTTTCCGGAAAGTACATATATACTTATATATTTCCGTATTTTTTGAAGTTTTATCTCAGTTTTTGGTACATCGACCTCAGAATTTTAAACTAAACATATGGTCATTATTTTTCACACATTATATATCTATGTCTCATTCATGAATATTGATATTTACATTATAATACCCAATTCATATGAATTGATAATTCAAATTGATAGGACATAACGTAAAGATGTAAATCTATCATCCCTCTCTCTAGATATAGCTCTTTCTTCTCCTCCCTCTTTATATTTGATGAAGTCTAAGTATCGGTTATTTTAACTTTGCCTCTCGAGTTTCGCTCTTGTTTTCTCTCTTACTTCTCTCCTATTTCTCTCACCTCCCCATATATAATAATTATTATTATTTGGTCTACCTCTTTTTTCCCCCCACCTCTATCTTTCTCTCTCTCTCTCTGTTTTCTCTTCATTTTTTATTTCTCTCCGTCTCCTTAACACTATAACTAAATAAGTACAGTACTCCCTCGCTCCTAAATCTCTCAATTTGTATGATGAATTATTATTATTCATCTGTTGCCTCAGCTGCCTCTCTTTTTTCACCTCCTCACTATTTCTCTCTCCCCTATCTCTCTCTATTTCTCTCTGTTTTTCTTTACATATATTTCTTCTTTCTCTCCGTCTTTTTATTTTTTTATTTTTATTTTTTTTTAACTGTGCTTAACACTAAATATTTATAAACATTTCACTACCAAACCAACTTCTTACATAAAAGTTGATCAATATTTATGGTACGTCAAAATTATTTATAAAACTGTTTATATATTGTATTTTATCTGAAGAAGGCATGCCATATTTTTAATATGGTATCCCCGAAATATGTATAATGAAATAAATATGGTTTTATAAATATAGTTTCCATTTGTTTAATATCGTATATATATATATATATATATATATATATATATATATATATATATATATATATGTGTGTGTGTGTGTGTGTGTGTGTATAAGTGAGTAGCGTGTGTGTGTGTATGTCGTACGTATAAGTGTCAATAAGTGAGTTTTGGGGGGTTTTTTTTCGTAGGACAGAAATAATCGGGCTGGATGCCCGATCGCGCAGTTAAACCACTGGGAGTGAAGGACCCCTAGCCCTTGTCAGGGCATTCTTCTAGGAGAAAACATCTCAGAAAACTGGGTTAACTCCGACATAAAACCTGCGGCTCAGTAGTTACCGATGATGTTGATCTTTTCTTCTTTTCGGGTTATAGCTACTGTCGCTCAGAGTGGGATTGGCTCAGTGCACAGTCTTTCCTCACTTTAAAAATATTCGTCACGCACAGGCATTGCACGATTGCATTAATTAATAATTATTAATGCAATCGTGCAATGCCTGTGCGTGACGAATATTTTTAAAGTGAGGAAAGACTGTGCACTGAGCCAATCCCACTCTCTGAGCGACAGTAGCTATAACCCGAAAAGAAGAAAAGATCAACATCACCGGTAACTAGTGAGCCGCAGGTTTTATGTCGGAGTGTATTATTATTATTATTATTATTATATGCCGTCCGACAGCGTCGTGGGGCGTTGGACGGTCGGACCGGTTAAATTGCTCGGCTTTGGTTCGGACCGGACCTCCAGATGGAGAAAAACTGGATCGAGGTAACGAGCAAGGTGGCCTCACTCACCCAGAAATGGGCCGAGAGGAAGCTGTCCCTGAAAGGCCGGGCGGAGGTGGCGAATGCGTACATCGCATCCGTCATCTGCTACCGCCTCACCGTCGAGCCTTGCCCCGGCCCAACTCTCACCAAAACGGAGCACCTCCTCTTCCGCTTTTTGTGGAAGGGACGCGCTCCCATGGTCTGACGATCCATCTGCTGTCAACACCCGTTGCGTGGAGGACTAGGCATGCCATGCCTGATGATGCGCAAACATGCGCTGAGGCTGCGACATCTCTGGTGCTTCCTTGACGGTGAACAGGTGTGGTCGCCGTTCGCCAGGCACGTTTTCCCACAGCTCGTCTCCTTGACGGAGCTGCAGTCCTGGGTCAGAAAAAACCGAGGGGTAGCGCTTGGAAACTGGAATGTCTCCAGGCGCTCACTACCCTCTGCCAGCTGGGCACCAGTATCGGTGGAACATCCACATCGGCGTTCTATAGAGGACTAGTGGAGGGGAAGAGCGACGACGTTCTCGGAGAGATCCTGGGCGTCGAAGAATATCAGCTGTTTGCTCTCTTCCGGAGAACTTTCAGCCCGGGGCCTATGGATAACTTCCAAAAATCCCTAGCCTGGGAGTGCTAGCAGGGAGCGCTGCCAGTTCGAGATAAGATCTACAGGCACGGAAGTACCGTCAACCGAGCCTGTCCGAGATGCGCGCAGAGCGACGAAACCGTCGTACACGCACTCGTTCAGTGCCCAAACATTGCTGACTTGTGGAGCTATGTCGAACAGTTGCTGTCACGTGTAGGACTGATCCGGTTATCGACTGAGTCCATTGTGCAGATGGTCTCGCCGTCTTCCTTCGAGGAGGAAGGGCAGGCGGTTTTCATCTGCCTGGTGGCCATGGCGAAAGAGATTGTGTGGTGGACAAGGTTGAAAGGGTTTAACTTTTTCAAGTTTCACTTCAAGAGGAAAATCAGGGTGGAGAGGCAAGTGCTGCTTTCTAGCAAGTTTGTTGAAAGGTGGGTGAATGTAGTGAGAATGGTCCGAGTGAACGGGACCGCTCTGAATATACGTCTGTAATTTGAGAGATGGAAAAATTGAGAGAGGGCGCTTGCCCTGGTGGTCAGGGTAGCCGTGGTCTTTTGTGTGGTTTTCGCCACGAGTAACCCTCGGAGGTTTCCCCCCTATTGGGGAATTTTTCATTGTTTCAATTTTCATTTTTATTGTTTATATATATATATGTTTCTATGTCTCTTTTTCTTTTCTTATATAAATAATAAAAATATTTACACGCACAAAACCCACATCGTACCGTCCTGTGCCGTCTGTAATGTTTTTCTTGATGTCAGCCCTTGTGGCCAATAAAGAAATCATTATTATTATTATTATTACTTTTTTTTCTTTTTTTCCCCCAATTCAATGATGTTCCAGAACAATATAAAAGAGATAATTGGCAATTTAGGTTCTGGAACAAAAAAGATAATTGGCAATAAGGGCAGGGGCCCCAGGTTATCACAGCCTGAGCCCGCTCGTCATCGTGCCATAGTAATAGAGCCAAACAAGGCATTTAGTCTTGGCTGCTGGAACGTACGGACGCTGTTTGACAGGGATTCCTTGGAGCGTCCTGAACGAAGGACCGCTCTTGTTGCAAAGGAGCTTCGACGTTACGATCTTGACATCGTGGCTTTATCTGAGACGAGGTTAGCTGAAGATGGTCATCTTACAGAATTTTGTGGAGAATATACATTCTTCTGGAAAGGAAGAGATTGAGGAACCAGAAGAGAGGCTGGGGTAGCATTTGCTGTTAAGACTGTTCTTGTGAATAAATTAGAAGAATTCCCAGTAGGGATTAGTGAGCGTCTTATGTCCATGAGAGTTCCGCTGGACAAAGGAAGATATGCTACCCTGGTGAGTATGTATGCTCTAACTATGAATTCTGTCGATGAAGAAAAAGTGTCCTTTTACCATGCCTTGAAAGGTGTTTTAAGAAATATCCCTCAGGCAGACAAAGTCATCGTGCTTGGTGACTTTAATGCTAGAGTGGGTAGGGATTTTAGCACATGGAATGTAATCGGAAGGCATGGGATGGGAAAGTGTAACAACAATGGTATGCTCCTGCTGCAGATGTGTGAGGAGCTGGATCTGTGTGTTACCAACACCATGTTCCAACAAAAGAACAAATTCAAGACCACATGGATGCATCCTGCATCTAAGGAATGGCATCTTTTGAACTACGTCCTAGTCAGGATGCGTGACAGACGTGATGTGCAGTGTGTTCGTGCCCTTCGTGGAGCTGAGTGCTGGACGGACCACCGCCTGGTACGCGCAAAAGTGAAACTAATCACTAAACGTAATATCCGGGCTCCTGGTGTTGCCCTGCCCAGAAGATAGATTGAATGCTGCTCGTCTTAAGGATAAGAATGTGAAGAGGACATTGCAAGAAGAGATGCAGATTGCAGATCTTGGTGAGGATTGGCCGACCCTTAAAAAGTCTGTTTATGATGTAGGCAGGCTTGTTCTGGGATTGGTGCAGAGAAAACATCAGGACTGGTTTAATGAGAATGATGTACATATAGAAGACTTGTTGGCTGATAAGAGGCGTGCTCTGTCACGCTACTTGACGGCAAAACAACAGGAGAAGAATAGGTTGCATGAGGAACTCAAGGATATAAAATCACGTGTTAGGCGGAGTCTTTCTCAGATGAAGGATCAGTGGTGGAGTGAGAAGGCTGATGAGATACAAAGCTGTTGTACAGTCTCTTGCGTGAAGTTTTATGGACCGTCTTCTTCTCTGTTGAAACCGCTTCGCAGCAAGGATGGCAAAGAACTTCTTCGTGACTCACAAGGAATTGTACGAAGGTGGCGAAAGCATTTTGATGATCTTTTGAATCAGCCGTCTGTCGTCAATGAAGATTTCCTCAATCTCATTACAGAAAGTCCTGTGAAAGTAGCTCTCGCAGAACCTCCGACGCTTGTGGAGGTTGCAGTGGCTATCTCGAAGCTGAACAGTGGAAGGTCTCCAGGTATGGATAGCATACATGCTGAGCTCCTACAATATGGTGGTGAGGGATTCCTGCAACATCTTCACTCTTTGTTTGGCAGGATATGGGCTAATGAATCCGTACCTGAGGACTGGAGAGATGCAGTAATGGTGGTCTTGTACAAGGGAAAGGGTAACAGGAATGATTGTGGGAACTACAGAGGTATATCATTGCTTTCTGTCGTAGGGAAAGTTTTATGTAGGGTGCTTCTGGACCGTCTGCTGACACACATTGCAGATTGTGTTCTTCCTGAAAGTCAATCTGGTTTTCGTGCTGGACGCGGCACTACTGATATGATCTTCTCAGCTAGAGAGCTCCAGGAGAAGTGCATGGAACAAGGTTTGGATCTGTATCAGGTTTTTGTCGATCTGACAAAAGCTTTCGATGTTGTTAACAGAAATGCATTATGGAAGGTTCTCCAGAAACTTGGTTGCCCTGATAAGTTCCTTGCTTTAGTTAGGTCTTTCCATGACGACATGAAGGCTTGGGTTAATGTCGGAGGTAACATGTCGGATCTCAGTAAAGAATGGAGTGAAATAGGGGGATATTCCAGCACCGACCCTGTTTGCCATATACTTTGCAATGGTTTTCTGTATTGCATTCAAGAATTGCGAGCATGGTGTTTACATCCGATATAGAACCTCAGACAGCATATTTAACATCAGGCGCTTTGCTGCAAAAACAAAAGTATTTACATCAATCATAAGAGACCTTTTGTATGCAGATGATTGCGATCTTGTAGCGCACAGAGAGAGTGATATGGAGCACATTTTGAATGCATTTTCTGATGTTTGCACTGCCCTAGGATTGACTGTCAGTCTCAAGGAAACCGTCGTCATGTACCAACCAGTCCCTGGTAAGCAGTACAGTGAACCAAATATCTATGTGTAAGGTAAACGACTTGGAGTGGTTGATCAGTTTGTCTACCTGGGAAGCACTGTCAATCGATACAGCAACCTTGATAGTGAAATCCTACTCAGGATTAGGAAAGCAAGTGATGCTTTCGGAAAACTAGAAAGGCGACTCTGGGGTCGGCGAGACATATGCAAGAAAACAAAGGTAAAGGTGTACAAGGCATGTGTGCTCTCTTCTCTTCTTTATGCCTGCGAGACCTGGGTCACATATCGACACCACCTTAAGCAATTGGAGCATTTCCATCAGATGTGTCTCAGACGGATCCATGGCGTTCACTGGAGGGATCACATCAGTGATGTCGAGATTTTGGAAAGCTCTATGTGTGACAGTATAGAAGCTCTTGTGCTTAAGCAACGACTCCGTTGGAGTGGTCATCTTGCCAGGATGAAGGATTCTAGAATACCAAAACAACTCTTTTATGGAGAGTTAGTTAAAGGAAAACGACCGCCACATAAACCAAAAAAGAGGTATAAGGATTCCTTGAAAGCCTCTTTGAAAGACGCTAACATGTCTGCTGATACATGGGAAAATGTTGCTGCTGTAGTGACCTACATTCCGCGGGCTCACATACATTCTCTGTGCGTGATTTGGCTCAGCTCAGCCAATCAACGCCAGTAGAAGAGGATGTATCCCTACGCGTCCTGAGGGAGAAATTCCCCGCGAAGATTTAAAGAATCTTCCTCTCGCACCAGGAACTTCGAACCAGCAACATGTGACGGTGAGATTTTGCACCTTAGCCTGCCGGCTTTCCGGCGCAATCCCTTTTGTAACCTCATTTTATGTGTAACTTCAACCATACAAGTTAACCAACATTATTTGTGCTACAACAAAAATAAACATACATTTCATCTCTAATTCCTGCTGTTGACGTCATTATTATGTTACTCGTGTCTCAATAACATTTATACACCATGCTGCTAAACTGCTGATCGTAATAAATGGAGAAAGACTGTATATGAGGGAAAAGTCGCTTTTGAGGCATCTCGATCGCATACGAGAAAGTAAAGCGAGATATGAGGAAGGGCATTGCTGTTGCACTTCCAGACGGCGAAGGTCCTCCTATGGTGCTGACATGCAGCGTCTCTGCGAGACTCTGCCTAAGCAAAGCTGGACTCGAAAGTCATCTTCACAGTCATAAAGTAAGACCAGTGGTTTACTACCAGGCTGCTGTTGGAGATGCTACTCATCATGCTTGCCAAGCATGTGGTATAGAATGTAAATCAGCAGGAGGGCTCAAACGACATGCAAAAGTACATGAACTCCAACCACAGCCGACTATTCCCAGTGAATGTTTTGGTTGGTGACTCTGTGCAAGATATTTTAGATCATTGGCTGGGCTAAAAAGCCACATTCGATCGCAGCGCTGTTAGTTGCTATAGTGTGTGTGTGTATAGATATGTTTATGTGTGTGTGTGTATATATATATATATGTATATTATTATTGTTGTTGTTGTCGTTATTATTATTGTTGCTATTATTATTATTATTAATGACGCACATGTGTGAAGACAGTACAAATCTGCGGGGGAAAAGGTTCGTAACTTTAAGCTGTTTTAAAGTGTCATTTTTTGTATTTTCTTGTCGTTAACGAAACTTAAGGTACACATCTTGATTTAAAGAGAGGGATACCTCTCAATATTCGGGCTTTAAGCCCGAATATTCAGATTTATTTTTTAAAAACTTCGAAAAAAATCGCTTTACCACCAAAAAAAAAAATGGAAATTTTCGACCTTGAATCGGTAAACAACGTTCAGGTCAAAAGTTTAAAGGCAGCCACTGTAGATTTCACCACGACTACGACGGCTACAGTCATGCCTGTCGTCCACTCTACTGAATGTAAAGGCAAAACTCAAAAGCAACCTTCTGTGATAGCAGCAATATCTGAAAACGACATCACCACCACCACCGCCGCCACCGCCACCACCACAACAACAACAACTCAGAGCAATAACGACAATAACACCGACAGCTTCAATGTAAACACGGATGGCGGTGGCAACAGCATCAACAAACAAAACAACAACAACACCAACAACAACAGCAAGAATGACAACACCAACAACAAGAACATCAGAAGCACCACATTTGCTGCAGCAGCAGCAAAAACAAAGCGCTTATTGAATATTGATATTGATATTAGCGATAAAGATGAACAGTTGGCCCAAGCGTGGAGGCTAATTAAACGGGAGAAGTCCTGGGAAAACCTGACCATCCCGGACGAGGCAATAGCGGCCATGCAAAGGAGGACGGTGTACTTTCGATGCATTTCGGTGCAGACACGAAAAGTGGAACTTGCCAGCCAAGCAGAGGTCGAGGCTGCTTTGGAGTACATCGGAAGTAACATAGAGTATAAAGCAAGAGGCAAACAGTTCGGTACCATCTCGGTACTTTCAAAACCGAGGCCCTCGCTATTAAGCACTCGGTGACCCCCTGCAGAACGGAACGCATTATCATGCATCCGTCCTACATGGGTAAAAGGACAGTAAAGGTCCGCATTCCCAGCATTCCAGCAGGAATGAACATATGGTGGCTGCTGGGATGCGTAATCGAAGAGGGGACAGACACTACCCTCCTGGATATCAAAAGGACAGAGAGAGAGGACTGGTCCGGAATGGATTTGGAGATTCTTCTCCAAATGAAACCGGAGGATATGAACAACATCCCGGATTTTGCCCGCCTGCAGGACGGGACAACAATCCAACTAATCATTGACGGAAGAAGGCCATGCTGCTTCGTCTGCGGGGAAACAACGCATCTGCAAGCCTTCTGCCCTCAGCGCAAAAATGCAGGGGGTCGCAAACCTCCTTTATTGCCAACGCCAGTGTCAGCACGGAAAGCTGCACCACCACCAAAAACAACACCAACAAAAACACGGACACCAACATCAAAAACAGCCGGATCACCACCAACACCAAAACCAATCCAAGGGGAAAACGAGGAAAGCTCTCCCACTCCCCCTACCCCCCAATTATACACATAGACAAAACAATAAACGCACACACAGACACAGAGACACTCACAGCCACAGACCCTTTGTCTTCCAGCAGCGAAGATGAAGGAAAACCCAAAAGTGCAAAAAAAAATACAGAGAAAACTCACAAAAAAAAAAGGCCCAACCAAACACAAAAACATACACAACAAAAAATACAGACACCACTAACGCAAACACTTCTCCAATAACATCAGCACCAACAGCAACATCGACACCACCCCCACAATCCCCGAAACGCAAACACAAGTACAAATAAACACACAAATACCTGAAATTGCAGACACCACACCTACAACAAACACAGACATACCCGAAACAACACCACCAAAACCATCACCACCACAGTCACCAAAACGAAAACAAATAAAACCACACCAACAAAATGTTAAAAACTTCGTGCTTGTCAGAAGGGCCAACGATAAACTGATGGCCCTCTTAGCACGAAGCGAGGACATTCAAACAGAGGGGAAAATTTTTGAAATGAGCACATTTTGCCAGAAGATTTGCTTCTGGTCCGAATGTCACTCAATTCCTTCAAAGAAATTCGAGAGAGCTTTCCTCAAGACGTAGGAACCCCGAATGTGAAACCCACATCGAGACTTTTAAAGGGGTTCCCAAAAGAAACCCCACCAACCATGGAGGTCGAACCACCCGACCTTCACAAGACCCCGGGAGGTAAGTAAACCTTCCTTCTCTCTCTTAGGTTACCAACATGGCCATATTAAGAGTAGGAAGTTTAAATGTTCGTGGCCTGGGGTCACCCTGGAAGCAGGGTCGCCTGCTCAACGACCTCAGGTCGCTGGGAATGGATGTGATTGCCGTCAGCGAGACCAGAATTTCCGACACGCGTCCACTAGCCTCCATTTTCGACGACTATTAGATCTTCGCATCTGTTAGCAGGCCGGGAATGGGGGGGGGAGGCAGTGCTGTTTAGGAAAGGACTGGATCTCGAGGTAAGGTCGATCTTCCAGGACCCGGACGGTAAGTTGGTGGTCTTGGATGTGAGCAGTAGCGAAGGTGGTGCCTTTAGACTACTGACCGTCTACGCCCCTACAAGGGCCGGACGATCGGACTTCTTTAGGCGCCTGGAGACCTTTCTGTTAGCGGGGGACTGGAATGGCATCTTAGACGCACGCTGGGATTGTGTGGGAGTAGCCGATAGGAGCGGAGGGTGCAAAAGCCTCAAGCACCTACTCAGCCAGTTCCAACTGTCTGACAGGTATCGACTAGATTTCCCCAATGTGCCAGTATGGACATGGACCAACCGAATGGGGTCATTCTAGATCGTATATAGACAGGATCTTCATTAGGAAAATAGATAGAAATAGTGTGGGCTGCCCACTTTTTAAAACGGTCGCCTATTCAGATCACAAATTTGTGATCTGTACGGTCGACCTAGATAAAACGCGTAGGTTAGGACCGGGTTTCTGGAAGCTGAACATGTCATTTCCGGCACGTAAGGCTTACAGGGACAACAATTTAGTTAAGCAAAAGTTGACAGGAGGGATCATCAACAACAGATGGTGGAGGGCTCTCAAAAGAGAGATTAGAGTAACTTCGATAGAGTTCAGCAAAGAACTAGCGTTAGAGAAAAATAGAAAGGAGGGGGAGCTGGTAGATAAGTTAGACGAGGCTATTTGTAGTGGCATTGCAACTGACGTGCTAGCGGCGAGAATGGCATTAGATCATTTCTTCAATGCGAAACACGAAGGTTGCATTGTCAGAGCTAAGGCGCGTGCGCTGAGAAACGAGGGAACCAAAGCTGTTCGATGAGCCCGCGTGGCGGAGGCACAGCGTGGTAATAAAACCACAATTCGGTCTTTGGCGAACCGAGACGGACACGAGATAAGCGATTCCAAGCGGATGTGTGAGGCCTTTCGCCAGCACTTTGCTCGGTTGTTCGGGGAGAGTGGCGAGTCAGAGAGAGTAGCGGATTTCAGTCCCTACCTTGACAGCTTGCCGCGCATCTCGACGGTCGACGCTGAGCGCTGCGAAAGGCCGATTACTTCAGCCGAAATTCAGGACGCCCTTGTCGGCTGCATGAAGCGCAAGTCACCCGGTTTGGATGGCCTGCCCTACGAGCTTTAGGTAAATATGCCAGACTTGTTCTTCGATCTCCTCGAAGCATTCTACTGCAACTGGCAGCAGAATGGGAGTATTCCCAGTTCTGTGAGCAGGGGAGTGGTGACGCTGATAAGGAAAGACGAGAACAAGAGGGATACATTAGACAACTTCAGGCCCATAACTCTGCTCAACACAGAGTTTAAAATTTTGGCCAAGGTGTTAGCAAAGAGATTGGCGCTTGTCGTCGAGGATTTGGTTGGGGAGGCGCAAACTTGCGCAATCCCAGCCAGGTCCATACACGACAATTTCCACCTCATGCGATACATCATAGAGAGGGTAGGGTGTAAACCTGGCTTCGGTGGGGAACTGATCAATTTAGATCAATCGAAAGCATTCGATAGGGTCGACCATCAGTATCTGGAGTTTGTCCTCAAAGCAGCTGGCTTCGGCCCTGTCTTCAGAAGCTGGATCGCTGCAATGCACAGCGGCACACGCTAGGTGGTCAAGGTTAATGGCCACCTCTCGGAACCATTTCGGCTCTCCCGATTGGTCCGTCAAGGGTGCCCTCTCTCTTCCCTTCTGTACGTATTGACTCTCGAGCCTTTACTGCGGAAGCTGGAGCTGTTGCAGGGCATCCCGCTCGAACCAGGACGTGGAAAGGCGGTGTCGGCTTATGCGGACGACATCACCGTGATGGTGTCGAACACCTCAGAAATCGAGGTGGTCGGCACCTTATTGAAGGAATATGAAAGGTTGACAGGAGGCAAACTTAACCCGGAAAAGTCGGTGGGCATGCAGCTCGGAATCTGGAGAGGAAAGCCCATGCCGTCCAACAGCGTCGTGGGGCGCTGGACGGACGGACCGGTAAAGTTGCTCGGGGTTTGGTTCGGACTAGACCTCCAGGTGGAAAAGAATTGGGACGAGGTAACGAGCAGAGAAGCCAATCTCACCCAAAAATGGGCTGGGAGGAAGCTATCACTGAAAGGTCGCGCGGAAGTGGCGAATGCGTACATCGCGTCCGTCATCTACTACCGCCTGACCGTCGTGCCTTGCCCCTGTCTGCGCCTCGTCAAGTTGGAACGGCTCCTCTTCAAATTCTTGTGGAGGGGACAAGTTCCGTTGGTGAGGCGGTCCATCTGTTGCCAGCACCCTCTACGCGGAGAGCTAGGCATGCCGTGGCTAATGATGCGCAGACATGCGTTAAGGCTGCGGCATCTCCAGATATTCTGCCTCAACGGTTAACAGGTGTGGTCGCCGCTTATCAGACGGGCCTTTCCGCAGCTCATTTCTTTGACTGAGCTGCAGTCCTGGGTCAAGAAGAGACCGAGACTAGGTGACTGGCACCTGGAATGTTGCCAGGCACTCACTGCCCTCTACCAAGCGGGCAATGCGATCAGTGGAACTTCCACTCTCGAGTTCTATAGAGAATTAGTGGTGGGCAAGTGCGATGACGCACTCGGAGAAGCTTTGGGCCTCGACGAAGTCGAACTGACCAGTCTGTACCGGAGGACTTTTGAGCCGGGGACGATGGACAATTTCCAGAAATCCTTCGCTTGGCAGTGCTACCAGGGGCTCTGCCGGTTCGGGATAAACTCTACAGGCACGGAAGTGCTGTCAGACGGACCTGCCCAAAATGCGCACAGAACGACGAAACCGTTTTGCACGCACTTGTCCAATGTCCGTGCATTACTGACATGTGGAGTTATGTCGAACAGCTACTGTCGCGTGTGGAACGAATCCGGCTATCGGCCGAGTCCATAGTGAAGATAGACTCACCGCCTTCCTTAGGTCAGGAAGAGCAGGACATTTTCCTCTGCCTGGTGGCAGTTGCGAAAGAGGTTATATGGTGGACCAGGTTAAAAGCACTGAAGACAGACACTTTTCTCTTCGGCAAATCCCTCAACTTCTTTAAATTTCATCTGGAAAGGACGGTGAGGGTGGAGAGAGAAGTGCTGCCCCCCAGACCACATTTGCTAAAAGGTGGGGTGAATGTGGCGAGAATGGCTCGTGTGAATGGGCCTACTCTGACTTGTGCCTATAGGCTAGCTAACTTGAGGAGAGGGGTGCTCTCCCTGGGTGCCCTAGAAGCGCAGGGTGGTTCAGGATTGGTGGGGTACCCGAGTCACCCCAGGGTCGTCCACCCCCTATCGGGGAATTTATTTTGTTATATTTATGCATAGTTTATTTTATATTTTTATATCTTCATTGTTAAATTAGTCTTGCCATTGTGCACTTTTACTCGACCTTAATGTAAACCCCCACTGTCCCTGTCTTTGTATTGTCCCCTACACGTCGGCCCTTGTGGCTAATAAATTAAATCATTATTATTATTATTAATATATATATATATATATTTTTTTTTTTTCGTGCAATGGCCATACTCTATAACGAGGGGGCAGCCATCATGTACGTACGTATGTATGTATGTATGTATGTATGTATGTATGTATGTATGTATGTATGTATGTATGTATGTATGTATGCATGTATGTTTGTATGTATGTACGTATGCATGCGTGTGTATGTTCGTATATATGTATAAGTATACACCTTTCATTACCATTGCTTCTTTTTGTTGTCGTTACTGTTGAAGTTGTTCTTGTAACTGTTGTCATAGTTGATGTACTCATTTTCATTTTCTTTGATTTCTTTCGTTTTTCTTTTATCTCCCTAGGAAATTCGTTGACAAGCTTCTTTTATTTATTTTCTTCGTTTCTTTTATATTCATTTAAGGTATTTTAGATATATTTAAGGTATTTTTTCTCGTATTTTTCCTCGGCTGGCTTGTGGGCCGCTTAAACTCTTTGTTTTAATTAGTAAAAAGTAGTTGGGGACAAAAGATAGTTGGTCCCCCGTTCCTGAAAAAGTGGGGGATGGGACTTGTCCCCTTGTACCCCTCTGAAACAAGGCCCTTGGTTTGCCGGTAGCTTTCTGTAAGGTTTAGGGAGCTTGAAGGGGAATCGAGGGCTGGAGCACTATTCGACAAGATAAATGTAATTTCTCTTTCCAGTATCTTGAATGTGGGTGATGGTGTGGTCGCGATATTGTAATAGTGATTTGCTGATATTTTAACACAATGGAAAAATACAATGATATTGTTTCATGTGGAAGTCTTTTTGTAAAAAAGGGAATTAATTACATAATATAAGAGTAATCTCCCCTGATATATAGAAGTGGTTTTATACACAATTGTATAAATAATATTACAATTTTCAGAATGAAAATATAAACACAGAATACATACAATTAATCATTGTTAGGAACCTCACAAATATAACGTACAAAAATATATGATCAAAATCGAGAGAAAAAATAGCAAGCAAAAAAACCCTTAATTCACCACCAAGTGTGACAATCGACCGCACATCTGAAAGGTCAACTGAATTTTTTGAGGCAAGCCAACACACTGACTGCATTACCACGGGTGATGGCGAGGCTAAGGTGTTGAAAGAACCAGGCATCAACTGACACTTCGGTAAGGCAAGCCACCCACCATGACAAAAACTTCGCTGTCAGCGACCCAGCTCCACCAAACTTTTCGAACGCCACAAGCAGGAAAATAGTTGTTTGATAGTTCCCGGTGTTTTAGGTTATATAATTTGTATTTTATACATTTAAATAGATTCTCTATTTAAAATGAATTTTATTCCATTTAACATATTATTTTAGAAATCAGTATATTTTCCGAAAAGGGTGCCTTAACCCTAAAGTGCGTATGTGTATATGAAGCGAAGGGCGATACTTGGTTTTAGTGTCCTAAATTATCATCATCGACATTCAATTATTAGCTCCACCTACTACACCATACGTCATCATATATTGTTAAAGAGATTTTTGATTTATTTTTTGAACAAAATAAATATTTATTTACAGTTTTTCACAGAAAAACTATGCTTCATTTTTACATGAATATTTATTTACAGTTTTTAAGTTTTTAACAGAAACACTATGCTTCGTTTTTACATGAATATTTATTTAGTTTTTAACATAAAAAATATTGCTGCGAAATACATTTTTTTTTTTTAACAGATTGACAGTTTTTAACAACAGAAAAAAAATTTCTTTAACAATATATGATGACGTGTCGTGACGTATCGTGTAGTGGGTGGAGCTAATAATAGAATGTCGATGATGATAATTTAGGACACTAAAACCAAGTATCGCCTTTACTTCACTTCAGCAAAAAGGAAAAAAATATGATTACTTCGAATCGTAAATATAAAGTTTGATTATAGTGTTCACAAATTAATATAGAGTTCAATAAGTCTTCTGTGTTTTGTGAGATGTTCCCCTTAAAAAGTGACAAGTTGTAGTCAGACAGTATATACCAGCAGAGATAGTAGTAAACTCTTATATGGTGAGGTTGTTTTGTACAAGTGAAATGGCAGTGAACTGTGTTGTTTAGAAGAGGCAGATGACTGGGTTAGGACCACAGAACAGCCTATTTATAATGACTGCTAGTTATTCCACTGATAGATAACAGATGACCCTAGAATATGTTCTCCTTCCTAGAATTGGTGCCGTAAATCCTACCCTCGGGAGAATTTTTCTATTGTCTTCTCTGCGGAGTCGAGGTCACTTACTTTGTGGCTGTGTCCGCAAGGGAAAACATCTCTTTCGCTACAATACCTCCTCTCTCCTCCTTTTCCACAGTTACTACAATGCTTTTGCTTGTTTTAGCTGGCTGGCTGGTTTCATACCTGTTCCATTCAGGCACTTCCAGCCTTCTCCTCCAAACACCCACTATATTGTATCCAACTCTCCCAGAAATATAAGAAAAAAGTCATTTTATTTAAATTCCAGAGAGGTTTCTTAGCCAAAAGTGCGACATTTTCCTGCGATTTTATTTACATTCACCTTCTCCAGGTCTTGCGTTAGCTTATAAGTCCATAACGTCTGTCCCCCAGAAGGCCTTCCCTACTCATGTCTTTCGCACAGGTGTAGTGAACAGATAAATAGGTCAATTTACACGCGTTGATCCCTGTTGCACTAACTCACCTCACCTAAATATTAGCCAGTCAACGATCCGATACAGCTATCTATCGGATGAGTAATGCATTGTGCCAAAACCGAAAGCAAGTAGTAGAGTAGATAGTTTAAGACCAGAAACACGTAATTATTTGCTGTCCTCAACATGCGACACGTGGCGCGAAATATGGCTAACCCAAGAGTGCTATGTTTAATCTACCAACTGGATATTAGACATCAATAATGTCTTGACAACCAGTAGAGGTAACATTGTATTATCCGCGAACACCCTTGTACTCTTAACAAGTTCAAATGTATTCTGCTTGTTCACATTCACAAACACGATAGAAAAATATGTTCTTCGATAAATAAATATTCTGTGTTCATAACTGTTGCGACTAGATCTTGTTGTTCCAATCCAATTGACATTAAATGCAGCCTATCGCCTTCTGATACTATTTCTAAATTGGAGTAAATAAAATAGTAAAATGGCCAAACCATTCATTTTCTATAGTGGTCAATAAAACTCTATACAGGCATCAACTTGCAACAGTTTAAGCAGATGATTAACGGCATCAATCTCACCAGTGCAGGAGGGCCTGTGAACACCATGAGCTCTGCTCTTCTATATATAGTAAAACGTTGATATCCTGTGTGTGTGTGTATATATATATATATATATATATATATATATATATATATATATATATATATATATATATATATATTGTGTGTGTGTGTGTGTGCGAGAGAGAGTATGTGTAATATAGTGGATCACACACTGGAAATGAAAAAGAGGAAATGACGTTAGATCAGTGAACGGGAGGAATGCAGGACTCTCTTTCACTTGTGATCAGTAAATTTAGTCAGTATGATTCTTAAGTTGTGTGGCTACATGAGGACACCCTAGGCTTCACTTTCCGGAATTAATATAAGCTATTTGCAATTCTAGAGCAGAGGGTTTTGAACGATAAAATGCTTTACGGTATTCGTTTCAGATCTCTGCTCTCTGAGTTGAAATCCTGCCGAGGTCAACTTTGCCTTTCATCCATACAAGGTCCATAAAAGAATAACAGTCTAGTACTGGGGTCGATTATTCCTCTATATCTCTTTCTCACTTCCATTCTCTCACTCTCTATCCTTCTCTGGAAGAAATCTGCTGTATTTAGACTTGGAGGGAAACTGGGCTTCGCCAGGTTTTAAAAGGTCTTATAAATGCCGAATATCAATACGGCACCCCTACGATTTCCCCAGAAGATACAGGACCATGCATGCATTTGCATTTCTGCCTTAATAAATTAATCATTTGATTATGTCAGTCGGTGGACTGTATGCGGCAACTAAAAATGAGTGTGTAGGGAAAAGACTGAGAAAAACTATAAGATCTATGACGCACTGGCAGGAGAGCCAGTTTCAGACATTTTGCCACTGAAAATAACACGGCTAAATGGAAGAATGTAGTAGAACAGAAGTTACGTAAACACTGGGTCGGAAGTGAGAAAAAGGAAGGTAGGAGAGAAACAGAGATATAGAAGGACAGCAGTCTTCGGAGAGTCTCCAATGATGTTGCTACCAAGGCGATATCAGCATAAATAACACTGGTCAACAAAATTTTGCTTTTTTTCTGCTGACCTAACTTTGAGTAATTTGGGATCGCTGAATTTAAAAATGACAATACTTTTTTTCTTACTCAAGAACAGATCCCAAACTTAGGTCAGCAGAAAAAAAGCAAAATTTTATTGACCAGAGATATCCATGTTCCATGTAAGTATGGGATAGCCGAGCAAAAGGCAAACGTGAAAACCTGTGTTAGGGGAAATGGATGCTATTGTAGCGGTTGTCTCCCTTGTTTTGATTAGGATCTAGACGGGAAGTGGAACCCTTTCTGCAACTTCCGGTCAGAGCCCTATAAAACTAACAACTTTAAGCTTCCTTTCTCTCTTTGCCTTTTCGGCACCAGGTCAAGAGTCTTCTCATTTGGCTCTGCCATTAATTTGGCCAACAGGCGCCTGGCCTTAGCCAGGCGCCCTCTGCCAGCCGCGTTTGCCTGGCAATCAAAACGGTAACTACTAACTTTGTTTCATTCTAACATCTATCTTTGACATGTCAAGTATTCTATCTACCGTTAATTAAATATTATATACACAAACATTGTCTCGTTTTGTTACATTCATACAACCAGTAATCTCGCTATATTGGTAACCCTGACGTGATACGAACACGCAGCCGTTCATCGCTATAAGGGTCACCCCCCCAAAAAAAGAAAAAAATAGCACATCTGGTTTTGTGAGTAACATTACGAATACACAGCAAATTTAGCGACAAACTATGAAAATACTCAAGGACACGCACACACGCACATGTGGAATTCGCACAGACATACTTTTTCTCTCACGCATCAATTAACTGTCGCATTTCACCAATATATATATATATATGTTTCTCGTTTCTTACAACGAACACTTTCAAAACAAAAAAAAACATTTCACGATATATATATATGTTTCTCGTTTCTTACAACGAACTCTTTCAAAACACAAAAAAAAAAAAGAAATTTGATATTCTTTAAAAAACATTTCAACAGGAACATTTATTTTCGATGAACCATTGCCTTTTGTTCATCGTTTTCTTCATCGTTCTAGTTTTTTGTTTTTTTCCAAAGTTCACACCAATAATTATGCTGAGTGAAGCCTTTCTTTTTCATCATTGTCACTTTCAAAATTGCACTATCATTTTCTCGCGCGTTAGAAATATTTTTTTTCAACCTTGTATTGGCACGTGTAGGCAGCATAAATTCTCGATTCACTGAGATGTCTCTACTCACAGACAGCCGCACGCCAGAGATAGCATTTCTCCCCCAAGGATTCTTCAGCCTTAAGCTATATTCTTCTATTTGCCGGTTTATAAATTTACAATGTAAATTTACAGTTGATAACCGCGCATTTATTAAGAATGCTTATTTCTCTGGTCGCTGGCCTCTTGACCCTTCCAGGTCAACGCATTCTCAACATCGACCATCAACTTCGGCTACTATTTCTAGCACTTTGCGCAACTCATTTTTTCTAAAAAAAAAATTTTTACTGTGAATTTAAACACCGAATACGCTCACTCAGCGAGACAACAGCAGCAGCAACAGCAATACATCAATACAGCTTCACCAAAGCCAGAGAATTCATTTTTGCAGCACTCTTCCTGTGAGAAAATCCATTCGGAGGTTGGAAATTTCACGATATACCACAGAACAGAAACCACCTGCATTCATTCTCTGGAACACACTTTCTTTCCTGCTGTCATGTGATTGCACACCTGTGAACTATATTTTGAACTTTGAGCTCTTCTATTACTTTTACTTTATTACATTGTATCTTTGGGTGATGGATAGATGGATGTCCAGTCGTTCTCTGGCCAAGAGCGGTTGGCTACCTTGATATCTATCATTGATTTTTCCAAACATTCTTTTGTCGTAATTTTCATGCCTGTTACAACATTCTCGCCAACTTGCTACATATTTTCATTTCGATTTTTATACACTAAAATTCTGGCGGGAGGTTATGTAGCGGTTGTCTCCCTTGTTTTGATTAGGATCTAGACGGGAAGTGGAACCCTTTCTGCAACTTCCGGTCAGAGCCCTATAAAACTAACAACTTTAAGCTTCCTTTCTCTCTTTGCCTTTTCGGCACCAGGTCAAGAGTCTTCTCATTTGGCTCTGCCATTAATTTGGCCAACAGGCGCCTGGCCTTAGCCAGGCGCCCTCTGCCAGCCGCGTTTGCCTGGCAATCAAAACGGTAACTACTAACTTTGTTTCATTCTAACATCTATCTTTGACATGTCAAGTATTCTATCTACCGTTAATTAAATATTATATACACAAACATTGTCTCGTTTTGTTACATTCATACAACCAGTAATCTCGCTATACTATATTTGAAATCAACATCTCAAAATTAGTTAAAAACAACAAAACCTAAATCAGCAAAAAGTGTGTTGACTAGTTGGATATAAGGGGAGTAATTCTAAGTGTGTTAGATTAGAATTATCTCTCTTGCTGGAGATTAACTTCCGGTTCAATTGACTTCATTTTATTTAATTACTGTTTTTAAGTAAATGATTCGTTTAACTTCATGTAACTCTTATTTATCAAATAATTTATTGCTGTTTCTCAGAAAAGAACAAATGAAAACTATATATACACTATTCTGAAAGAATTCTACAATTCCACGTAAGTTGACATCGACTTTTGTTGAGGTTTTTTGTTTGACAAATATAAAAATACATAAAACAAACAGCAATCTGGTGTAAATTGTACAATTATTAAATCTTGTGTTTATATACATATATTTAAGTCGTGGTTGTTATTGATTCAGTAGTAGTTTTGACAGATTATATTTAGTTACTTTTTGTCTTTCAATTACCCGTTGTAATTCTGCCAATGTGTTGGCTTCAAAAAGTATTACAGAGGCTCCGGCACCCCTTGTAGGGCGATATCCAATTTTAGCGGCCTAAATGCCGCTTACTTGCTGTAGTTGCTGCTTACTTCAATGTATGAGGCTATTCCAACAAATTTACATTCCCCTTTTTTTAGCCGTTAAAAGAAATATAGATTTATTTATTGGGTTTTTTTTTGCGATTTATTTGCCCCCTTTTTTTTTTTTTTTTTTTTGCGATTTATTAGCCTTTTGGGGTCACACACACCCCCGTAGAAAGTGTGCGACTTTTCTGCCAGGGAGCACAGAGAGAGGGGGGGTGCTCCCTTCTTCTTTTACCTGTACTAGCCGATATAGAGAGATGGCCCACTTACACGGGCCATTATTGCTACTTTCACCCATCTTTCATGGAATTGGCTGGGACTGAGTGCCTTTTTCTCCACCTTGATCCTTCTTTCGAAGTGGTATCGGAAGAAGAGGACCATTTGTTGGCCGGCGACATATCCCCACAGTTTCCTCGTTGCAAACGCATCTGGGACATTTCTTTTCCAAGGGGTTTCCGTCCCGGAATCCGTGTCTGTAGAGCCTTTCCCGAACGGGCAGGGCCCCTCGGTATAATAGTAAATATTAGTGGTTGTAATAAAAATGCAATCAAAATGTAATAAATACCTTCACTGATTTCTTTCCTTATATTATCAACAGAAGTTGGTATGTCACCCAAAGTTCGCTTTGTATGTTCCCGAATAGCAGTGAATTTTGATAAAACTGTTTCTAATTCCTTCTCCACAGTAAGACAAATATCCATGTGTAGTCCAAAAAGATATAAATCTTTAAAAAAATTATAATAATTCTTTATTATTATTATTTTCTTTTTCTGTAAATAATTATTTTTCTATATATCTCAAACCCTGCCAAACACCACATCTGTCCATCTGTAAATTTAAATGACTGTTCTTTCATACTTATCCTCTTCAACTACACATGGATATTTGTCTTACTGTGGAGAAGGAATTAGAAACAGTTTTATCAAAATTCACTGCTATTCGGGAACATACAAAGCGAACTTTGATACCCCATCATTTTTCACATTGTTGAAAATTCTTGATTAGATCCAAACATGGACCTCTTGTAGTCATTATTTTTCCTTAAGTTCTTCCATCTATTATTTATGCTACGTTGTATTTTCCTAATATATTTCAACAACCTTCATTTCTTGAAACTGACCATTGAATTTAAAGCTTTACCTATATCCCCATCACTAACACTCTTAACCCTTAAAAATCATCATCATTTTTACGGCCACTTTTCCATGCTTGTATGAGTTAGACGGTTCCTTCTCAGCATGACATCTCTCGACTTGTCACATTCCTTCATCTCCTCTGCCAGTCTTAGTGATTTGAGGTCAGCTCTCAAAACCTCTGCCCACGTCTTTCTTGGTCATCCTCTACTGTGGCTTCCTTCCACTGGGATTTCTTCACTCATCAGTTATTGTCTATACCAACAGTCTTCTCTCCTGCATATCACCTCAGATTCCTCTTAAACTCAGTTTCTCTCTCAACTTGTCCAAGTTCTCACTTTCTTTCACACTTACATTGCACATCCAACCAAGCAGGGTTGCTTCGTTTCTCTCCAGTCTATCCTTTTGTTTTGTATGTAGAGAGAAACCGTTTGTTGTCAACAGTGGAGTAGTTCTCTAAACTTCTCCCATCCTATCCTTAAGGGTTAAACAATTTATACTTTGCTACACAGCACATTCTATCTTTTATACTTATCAGTCTGTTCCCATTGTACACTGTATGTTTTATCCTTTGTTCATATCTACTGTTTATCAATATAAAAATATAATATAATTTCCACAGTTGAATCTTTAGCTTTTGAGTATTTTCTGTATCTTATACTGTTTCTCTATTATTTCAGAATATCAGATGACATTGGCAGTAAAGAATTCTTTATATAAGATACATCATCAATATTTATCATCTCTTAAAAACTAAAAGATGTTATACAAAATAGATACAATCCTGTTTATATAAATTTATGATAGAATTATTGTGGAATATTTCCTTTGAACTGAGATTAATAATGTTTCTCTACTTCACTGTCAAGATGATTTGGGTTTTTAATTAGACTTCAACAAATTTACAATGAAGGTTGCATCATTTTTAAGATATTGGCAAAGATCACAGTTGTTGGAAATATAGCAGTAGAAATATTTTCATCAACATAGGAAAATGTAAAAATGAAAACAAGAAAAATATCCATATTTTGTAGTGAGAGAAGAAAAATTATGGAAGAATGTTTAAGCACAGATTTTTTCTAAAGTGATGCCGAAAAACATAGGAAAATCATCATACTACTGTGATATCTGTGGTAGAACTTACTCTCAAAAATGTAAACTCACTTCTCACAAACGTATTCACACAGGAGAAAAACCATATCAATGTGATATCTGTGGTAAATCATTCTCTCGAAATGATCACTTGACTATTCACAAAGCTATTCATACAGGAGAGAAGCCATATCACTGTGATATCTGCAATAAGTCATTCTCTCGAAATGATCATTTAATAAAACACATACGTATTCATACAGGAGAGAAGCCATATCACTGTGATATTTGCGGTACATCATTCTCTTGTAGGAGTAGTTTAACCACTCACAAACGCACTCATACTGGGGAAGAACCATATCACTGTGATATCTGTAATAAATCATTTTCTCAGAAAAGTCACTTAACTAAACACAAACGAATTCATACAGGAGAAACACCATATCACTGTGATATCTGTGGTAAATCATTCTCTCAAAAAAGCAACTTAACTACTCACAAACATATTCATGCAGGAGAGAAGCCATACCACTGTGATACCTGTGGTAAATCGTTCCTTGAAACAAGTCACTTAACTAGTCACAAACAAACTCATACAGGAGAGAAGCCATATAATTGTGAAATCTGTGGTAAGTCATTCTCTCGAAATAGTGTCTTAACTAAACATCAGCGTGTTCATACAGGAGAGAAACCATATCGATGTGATACCTGTGGCAAATCATTTTCGCAAAATGGTCACTTAGCTAAACACAGACATATTCATACAGGAGAGAAGCCATATCACTGTGATCGCTGTGGTAAATCATTCTCTGCAAGTGGTGGCTTAACTCTACACATACGCATTCATACAGGAGAAAAACCCTACCACTGTGATATCTGTGGTAGATCATTCGCTCAAAGAAGTCACTTAACTACACATATAGGTATTCATTCAGAAGAGTAATTATAGCAATGACCACATCCAGGTGTGGTGCCTAGAATTCCAAAATATCAATAAAGCTGGTTTACTCTTAAATTATTTTTTTATTTTATATGTTGATCATCTAGCCAAAACTTGTGCTGACACAACCATCATCATCATCATCATCATCACTGTTTAACATCCATTTTTCCAAGCTAGCATGGTTTACAGACTTAATCAGTGGATGATAACAGTTAGACATTTCTCCAAACTGATCTTCACTCGCTCTGTATGTCAAAGCTATGTAATTTATTAATAGGTGCATGGCTTAGTGGGCTTGCAATTGTGAGGTTATAATTTTGATTCCCGGACCTGGTGATGCGTTGTCTTTAGTAAGACACTTTATTTCACGTTGCTCCAGTTTACTCAACTGTAGAAATGAGTTACATCATCACTGATAACAAGCTGCATTGGCCTTTGCCTTTCCTTTGGACAACATCAGTGGCATAGAGGGAGGAGACTAGTAAGGGTGAGTGCTGGTCTTCCACAAAAAGACCTTGCCCAAACATGAAATTTGAAAGGGATAATTTCTAGGTTCAAATCCTATGGTTATTCGTGACCGAAAGGGGGTCTTTATCCAATGTAATTTGTTGACATTATCTGATACTAGGTTCTAGATATTAGAAGTTATCATGCAGTAAATGAAAGATAAACAATAAGGTAACTCTGTACATTGAATAATAATAATATTGTTGGTTATCTAGTGAATATATGATGTGACCAGCTGATTGATGGTAGCTAAGTAAGTGATAATGTATCTGCTTTAGAATAACTACACTATATCCCTGCATGTTATAAGAAGCTACTAAAAGGGTTAGTGTCAGAAAGAGATTCAGCTGTAAAACAATGCTTCCAAATATCTTCTCCAACTCATACCAGAATGGAAACATTGACATAAAAATGATGATGAGAACAAATCATATGGCAACATACAATCTGTATATAAAGCATTGTAATTCTTATAATTTGGAATAACTGAATGCTACGCAACCTGCCAGCTTCTTTTAGTGGGGTTGCTGTTATGGTTATGTGAAAATAATTTTCTAAACATGGATGAGAGTTGCATAAAAAAGTGCAAGATATATAAAGTTGATGGTCACTATGGAAGAGGGAGCCCTAGGAAAACTTGGGATGATGTGGTGAAAGGTAACCTCACGAAAGAGATGATGCAAGTTGACTGGTGATATGTCATACTGCAGAGACCCACCTTCTCATACATATATGGAGAAGTGGAATAACACTTAGGGTCTCACCTTTCCCTGTCCCTTACTAAATACCCCACCTTAGCCCTCTTCATCTCAATCCTCCTTCCCCATCTTGCTCATCCAACTCATTCCAGCATGGACCTCCCCTCCTCACACACACACTCAAAGCCCAGCCCAACCCACACCAGTATAAAATGACAGTCCATATTCAACCCATGCCAACATAGAAAGCTGAGCACACCCCAACTTGTACCACAATAAAATGCTCAGTTGGGATTGGGGAGGGCTTCTGGCTATGACAGAACATATGAACTAAATATGTATATCTGTCAGCCTAGTCACAGAGTGTGACAGTCTTTCTGTTCATGCAGGCATGAAAAATAGATAAATAGATGTTTAAATGATAATGTGTGTGTGTCTGCCACATCTCTGATACAAAATAAATCAACTGAAGCAAACTAGAAAAATTACCGATTTTCCAACACCCTATTTATTCCAAGCCCCCTGCTTATTCTACCCCATCCCCCTATTATTTGGGACCCAAGAATAATTAATAGGTTACTTAGTAGCCCTGTGATCTGAAATTATAGTAGCCAGAATAAGAAAAGGGTGTAAAAAGTTCAGGTTGCTAGTTCCTTTGTTGACAACAAAGGAATTTTCTTTCTGAGTGAAAGGTAGGTTATATATTGCCTGCATTCAAAGTGATATGCTACAGGATAGTGAGACATGAACAGTGATTGCAGAAGACAAACAACTCAAGTATGTTCTAATGGATGTGTAATGTTTGTGTGTATGAATAATGAAGCACAAATGAATTGAGGGAAAAAGCTGAATATGAAGCATCAGATGCAGTGTGCAAGAGAAAAGATTGCACTGGTATCGACATGTAATGCATATGGATGGTGATTGTTATATGAAAAAAGTAGCAGGATATCCCAGTGGAAGGAAGTTGTAGAAGACCTGAAGCAGAGAGAGTGAGAGCTAATCCCAACATGCTGAACCTTACAGAAATAACTAAGGAATGCAACACTTACAGGGAAGCTGTGCTGGAGAAGACACGCAAGCATGAAAAAATAGACATAAAATGATATTGATCTCTCTTAAAAATCACAAGCTAACATCTTAGAAAAGTATATATTGGATAACATAGTTTTGGTTTCCCTGCACATTAGAAAAATATGGGATAATCACAGCTGGAAGAAGTTGGTTTTAACAACAAACAATGTAAGTGAACATCTTAACATCTACAGCTGTAAAGAAGGAACTTGGGATTTATTATTTAACCATATAAGGATGAAATAAATATTTTAGAATTGACAGAGTTGTTAGAGCATCAAATTAAATGCTTCAGTGATTGCTCTAGCTCTCTGTGCTCTGAATTCAAATCCCAATGAGATCAACTTTGCCTTCCATCTTTTCAGAACTGATTAAAAAAAAAAAGTAGAGGGGGATTAGATTGATGGAAAAGTTAATGAGTTGGTCTGAGTGCTTTGTGGTATGTGATCCAGCTCTGTATTCTGAGGTCAAATCTCACATCCTTCTCACAGGAGTTGCAACCAGTAGATAGTATCAGCAATGAAAACAATTTCCTTCATTTGATCAGATGACAGGCCCCTTTCCTTTTTGAAGCTATCTTATCTTCTTTTATTTAAACTTCTTATTTTAATAAAGCATAGGAGTTGGTGGAGCCAGTATCTTCCTCTTATGTGGAGTCATTATATAATGTCAGTTGAATTATATTTTCACTTAATAGCAATCAATATGATTTATGTTTTCCTTTTAGTAACAGGAAATATTTGTAGAAGAGGAGAGCATGTATTAACGACAAGATATTACAGGTACTTAATTTATCTTCATCTGAATCGAATTTCCCCTGACAGGAACCCAAATTAACAAATTAAAAAGTAGATGTACGGAACTAAATGCAGAAAACAATTAACCATTTTATTACCAAATCTCTCTTGATTCTATAATACAAAACTATGTTTTAAAGTGTTTATAGTTATCTAGAAACCTTCCATTATAGTGGAGGAAGGTGCTCTGAGAGCATAATAGCTAGATTAAGGATAGGATGGAAGAAGTTTAGAGAGCTACTTCCCCAAAAAAGTTTCTCTCTACTTACAAAAGGACACCTGTGTGCAAAGTACAGTGTTGCATGGTAGTGAAACATGAGCAGTGACTGCAGAAAATGTGTAGACTGGAGAGAAATGAAGGAGCCATGCTCTGTTGGGTGTGCAATGTAAATGTGAGAGATGGGGAAGGCTTTTGACAGAGTACCAAAATCTATAGTCTAGTGGTCTTTAAGAAAACTAGATATAAATTAATGATTCGTGAGAGCAGTGCAAGCCATGTACTGTCAGGAAAATAAGGTAATGAGTTTAGTGAGGAATTCAATGTACAATTTGGTGTCCATCAAGGCTTTGTTCTCAGCCCACTCATGTTCATTATAGTTCCCCTGGAGACGGTGGATCAGACTTGGGGAGAATGGTTAGAGTAAGATGTGTATGGAAGAAATTGCATGAATTGAATGACATGCTAATGAAGAAGGGAGTGTTACTGAAACTGAAGGGAAAAGTATACACTGCATACGTAAAAAGTGCCATAATTTATGGAAACAAAACATGTGAAGCAATAGAAAAAACTGGAATAAATGGAATTGAGAATGAGCAGAGCATCACTAAGAGAGGAAGGCAAACAATGAACTGCAGATGATGAAGGGAATAGAGCTGGTGATGAATCGTGTGAAGAGAAATAGAATGAGATGGTTGGATCATGTGTTGAAGAAGGATGAAAGTGTTTAGGTGAAAGGAGTGATGAAAATGAATTAAGAAGGGGAAGATCAAGAAAGGCATGGTTAAAAATGATGGAGTGGATGTACAGGATATGGCAAAATAGAAGTGAGATGATGAAGCAAGATGTAGAGGGTAGGGCAAAATGAAGGTCTGCCATATGAACCATAAAGCTGACTTGTATTTTGGCTGGGAAAATGGCCTTAAAATGCTTGTTGTAGTTATTTTATAAATATTTCAGTGGTGTTTAAATTTTGAATTAACCTATGCTAGCATGGAAAAATAAATGAAAAATGATGATGGTGGTATGGTGATGATGATGAACTGTGACTGTCCATAAAATAACCAACAAACATAGTTATTAATGAGTCTCAAACACTCTTTGCTTTTCTCAGGACTTTATTATGGAAGCAATAACAAAAGAAGCCTTCAGCATGTCTGAAATATAATGGATGAAACAATAATGAGGTGGAGAATAAATGGTAAACTGCATGTAATATGGAATGAAATTGAAATAACAATAATGGAATATGAATAGTTTGAGTTGTATTCCTCTGGTTAAAAGATTTTAATTAAAATTTTATTAGATTTTAATTTACATAAAATTGTGAATATTTTGCCACAAATTTCAATAAGATTTTACATGAATTTCTCAGTGGTTTCTTCTTTTTACTTTTGTTTTACTTTTGTCAACAAATCTCTTCAATATTTTCCTTCTTTATATATTTATTTTTAACAACATGGCTTTTGAATGAGAAATTTTTGTTCACAAATTTCACATATAAATGGCTTTACTCTATTTTTCCAGTCATGATTACTGAGACTGTCTCTGTAAGAAACTTTAATGACAAATAACAATGGCTAGATATTTCTGCAGAGTGTATTTATAGATTAGAAGACTTGAACTCAACAAATTAATTCCATCAAATTTTACATCAAATGTTTTTCTCCAGTGTATATTCAGATGTGAATAACAAGTGTAAACCTAATTCACACTAAATAATTTCCCCTACATATTTCACATTCATATAGTTTGGCCTTTATTGTTTGTTTCTTTTTTGCCTAGTGTATATTCATTTGTCAACAAGTTTATAATTCACAAATAAGGATTTCTCAAATATTTTAGTGAAAAGGTTTCTCTCAAACAAGAGCATATTTGTAGACTACACGATGAGAATTCAAAGACAGTAAATTTTGAGATTTTTACTGTGATGTTTTCCAATGTGTACTTGTCACTGGACAATAATTTTATATGCAAGGTAAGGATTTCTCCTGTTTTACTGTTAAAAGGCTTCTTTCAAGTGTGTATTCGCTTGTGTGTTTTTAAGTGACCATTGGTGACAAAAGATTTCCCACATATTTCACAGTGGAAGGGTTTTTCACGAGTATGAATACGCTTGTGAACAACAAGATGAGAATTATTAATGAAAGATTTCCCACATGTTTCACAATGATAGGGTTTCTCTCCAGTGTGTATTCTTTTGTGTTTTGTTAAATCACTATTATTAACAAAAGATTTCCCACATATTTCACAATGATACGGTTTTTCTCCAGTGTGACTACGTATGTGAACAGTAAGCTTAGAATTTTCGATGAAAGATTTCCCACATATTTCACAGTGAAAAGGTTTTTCCCCAGTATGAGTACGTATGTGAACTACAAGACTAGAATTAACAGAGAATGATTTTCCACAAATTTCACAGTGAAATGGTTTCTCTTCCATGTGTATTTTTTTGTGTTTTGTTAGAATAATGTCAGATACAAAAGATTTCCCACATATTTCACAATGAAACAGTTTTTCTACAGTGTGGATTATTTTGTGTCTAGTTAAATTACTGTTAGAGACAAAAGATTTCCCACATATTTCACAATGACAGGGTTTTTCTCCAGTGTGACTACTTTTGTGGATAACCAGTTTAGAATTATGCATAAAAGATTTCCCACATATTTCACAGCAAAGCAGTTTTTCTCCAGTGTGTATTCTTTTGTGACCTGTTAAATGAATGTTAGAAACAAAAGATCTTCCACATATTTCACAGTGGAAGGGTTTTTCTCCAGTATGATTACGTATGTGGATAATAAGATTTGACTTAGTGGTGAAGGATTTCTCACATATCTCACAGTGATAGGGTTTTTCTCCAGTGTGTGTTACCTTGTGTCGTGTTAAATCACTATCAGAGACAAAAGATTTATCACATATTTTACAACTGAATGGTTTTTCACCAGTGTGACTACGTATGTGGACAACAAGATGAGAATTCTGCGTGAAAGATTTCCCACATATTTCACAGTGAAATGGTTTTTCTCCTGTGTGTATTCTTTTGTGTTTAGTTAAATTACTCTTAGAGACCAAAGATTTCCCACATATTTCACAAATAATATTTTTGTGTATTGACCTTTGTTCAATAAATGTTTCACTAGATGAAAGTTTCTCATCACCACTGTGTATATGTGTTACAGAATCCATATTGGTGTGAGAAGTGTACAAGTCATTAATGTCTTCCATATTAAATCTTGAGTAATTCTTGAAATTTCTGTTTCTTTTCTTGTATATCATTAGACTGTATATATGTGGAAAATGTGCAATGTAGATATGTTTTCTACTTACCACAAGAATACTTGTGGCTAAATCTTAGTCTTAGGTTCTTCTGTGCCTTTTGGCGCATTGAGTAGTAAGTGGTCACCAAAGGTCATGATCAGTGGCAGGTTTTTTGCGTCTGTGCCAAGTGATGTTGGCTGCCATCAGGTCTTTTTGGAACGTTCATCGCCAGGTGATCCTGGAGCAACCACGCTTCCGTTTGCTAAGTGGGCCCTCTCTAAGTGGCACACACATTGTTGTAAATGAAAAGAATTCTGTATCTACATTAAGAAATGTAGATATGGTTAAGAGATGCTATATAAGATAAAACAGCAGTAAGAAACTCTCAGGAGAGATAGACAGCAGAAGGTCGTCAGAGAAGAAACCCCGACTCGAACAAGTGCTTCGGCAGACATTCTGGTGAAATCTATGTTCGTGTACTCTAGGTTGTAAAGGAAACTTTCAGCACAACTGTAAAACAAGAAAATATATGACAATGTAAGACTAGTGTTAGAGAAAGAACACTTATGGGTGTGTGTAGTCTTAATAAATCAGATTTGTTACCATGGATACTAGAATAGTAGACAATGTGCTTCAGATTTAAAGGCCAACTGAAAAATAAAGAAGGATCAGTAAAGTTAATGATTAAACCCTATTCCAATGTCCTGTAAAATGAGGAACAGCAAATTCACGATGTAACGTAGTTTGTGACAGTATGAATGATCTACTAATTGGTTCTACTTTAGGCACAAGGCCAGCAATTTGAAGAGGAGGGGAAAGTCGATTAAATCAACCTTGGTGCTTTACTTTATCGACTCCATAAGGATGAAAGGCAAAGCTAACCATGACGGGATTTGAACTCAAAATGTAAAGGGCCGTAACTCTATGCGGCAAAGCATGGTGTCCGACCCTCTACCGATAACTGTCAATCCACCGCCTTAATAATTCATGTGATAGATCACTGATCCTAAAAGATGTGCACGCTCTCCCTATATTACAACAAACATTAATGTTAACCATAATATATGATATAAATAACTGCTACATACGATATAAATCTATTTGAACACATCTCTTTTTAGAAGATCGTCGTTTTTTTTTTTCTTTCTTTCTCTCGCTTTGACCATATATTTTGGTGTTATATTTGTGAGGTTCCTAGCAATAATTAATTGTATTTATTATATGAGTTTATATTTTCATTCTGACAGAATTGTGAACAATTTGTAATGTTATTTATACAACTGCGAATAAAAATATCTAATGTTAAATTAAAAAAGTTGGGCTTAATCAATATTATTGATCTACACTACATAACTGGTGAGGGAGCTTCAATGTGTTCGTTTGACTCGTCTAAAATAGCAGTCAAATCTACATTTATCGCATATAAAGGTTTTACACAATTATCTCCCCTACTTCACTTGTTGCCCTCGCAAGATCGGAACATCGGCGGTCTATCTGAGGAGGGAGCTCCGCGAGATTGGGTGACTGTTGCAGCGGGTGTCACTGGCCATCGTCTGTGGGAATGCTTTTTCCGTCTTGTCCGCGGGGTGCAGCACTTCTGCCCCCTTGCCCTAGGCCCAATCACGGTCGCCTTTCTTCTGCGACATTAGAGCTCTTGCCGTCCCCTCTCCATCCCGTTCTTTTTCCTCTATATTTCCCTATTCTTTCTTTCCTTTTTATTATTATTATTATTATTATTATTGGCGGTGGATTGGCAGTATCGGTAGAGGGTCGGACGCCATGCTTTCCAGCATAGTTACGTCCCTTTACGATCTGAGTTCAAATCCCGCCGAGGTTGACTTTGCCTTTCATCCTTACGGAGTCGATAAAATAAAGTACCAGTAATGCACTGGATATTTTCTGGCCTTGTGCCTAAAGTAGAAACAATTATTATTGCCGTTGTTAGAGTTGTCATTATTATTGTTGGCAATCAGCCCTTGTGGCCAATAAATGAAATAATTATTAATGCTTCGACGCATAGAGTTACGGCCCTTGCCATTCTGAGTTCAAATCCCGCCGAGGTTAACTTTGCCTTTCATCCTTACGGGGTCGATAAAATAAAGTACCAGTAATGCACTGGATAATTGTTGGCCTTGTGCCAAAAGTAGAAACAATTATTATTGTTGACTATCGGTAGAGCGTCGGACGCTATGCTTTGCAGCATAGAGTTACGGGCCTTTATGATCTGAGTTCAATCCCGCCAAGGTTAACTTTTCCCTTCATCCTTACGGGGTCGATAAAATAAAGTACCAGTAACGTACTGGGTCGATTTAATCGACCCCTCCCCCCCCAGATTACTGGCCTTATGCCTATACTAGAAATCATTATTATTGTTGGGAGTGTAAGGGCGGTGGATTGGCAGTATCGGTAGAGGGTCGGACGTCTTGCTTTGACGCATAGAGTTACGGCCCTTTCCATTCTGAGTTCAAATCCCGCCGAGGTAAACTTTGCCTTTCATCCTTACAGGGTCGATAAAATAAAGTAGTAGTAATGTACTGGGTAATTGCTGGCCTTGTGCCAAAAGTAGAAACAATTATTATTGTTGGAAGTATCGGTGGAGCGTCGGACATGCTTTGCAGAATAGAGTTACGGGCCTTTACGGTCTGAGTTTAAATCTCGCTAAGGTTAACTTTGCCTTTCGTCCTTACGGGGTCGATAAAATAAAGTACCTGTAATGAACTGAATAATTGCTGGCCTTGCGCCAAAAGTAGAAACAATTATTATTATTGTTACTGTAAGGCCAGCAATTACGCAGTACATTACTGGTACTTTATTTTATCGACCCCGTAAGGATGAAAGGCAAAGTTAACCTCGGCGGGATTTGAACTCAGAATGGCAAGGGCCGTAACTCTATGCGTCAAAGCATGGCGTCCGACCCTTTACCGATACTGCCAATATCATCTTTTCTAAGTGGCGGCAGATTGTTGATTGGGATGAGTTGAGGTCAAGTGCTAATTCTCGAGTACTTTTTCGTGGATTGCATTGCACCAATTCTTTTAAAGCATCTCGATCGAGGTCTAAAGAATGTCCTGGTCTGGGTGCTTCTCTCAATAACGTATCCCCAGAACGAAACTTTGAAAACCAGTTTCTGACTTGGCAGTCAGTAATGACATCTTGACCATAAACACTACACATTTTCTTAGCTGTTTCTGTAGCGTTTTTTGTTATTCTTAAACTCCTACATTACGAGGTCTTCATTGTCCCTACCTTGCTTTCTTTCTTCAATCCATGCCTGCTCCCCTTTGGTAGGTGACATCCTCTCCTTCCCAACTTGGACTACTTCCACTAGGGACTTGGATGAAGCTTTACTACAGTGGCGAAAGCTGGGTTTGTCAGTCCCAGTTACTGATGAGGATAGAGTATGGTATAATCTGCGTTCGAGGGAAACTTTCAACTCTTTCTTTGATCTTTCTGATCAATTTTCTAGGTGCCGCTTACATTTTGCTAGCGCAAAGTTCTCGGAGGACTGGATTAATGCCCTGTCTGTGGCCAACATTGGTAGCCTTCTCAGCCAGGACGAACTCCGTATCTCTATTACACTTCGTTTGAGAGCCGACGTCTGTGGGGGTCTGAGATACCGCTGTGATAGATCCCTCGACTCCACAGGTTTACATGGTTTGTCCTGCCACCTGAATGCTGGTCGTTTTGCCCGTCACACCGAGCTAAACCTGGTCATCAAGTGAGAGGTAGATGTCTCACCTGGGACGATACAGTCTGTGACTCTTTTCCCCCTCCCATATCATAGACGCCGCGGTGAATGCGGGGGTCACTGCTTCCGCTGTCGAACGAAATAAAATTCGGTAATACCAGGACTTATCAAACAATTATTTTTTCCAGCCTGTGGCGTTCGAGACGTTCGGTGGAGTTGCGCCGCTGACAGCGAAGTTCTTGTCTTCACTGGCGGCTCATCTTACTGGGGTGTCAGGTTATTTCAGCGCCTCACAATCACCTGTGATAGTGCTGCGAGCGTGTAGGCTTGCACGAAAGTGTACAATTAACCCCCAAGGTGTAAGGTGTTGCCGATTGTCAGACTTGGTGGTGAAGTGCCCCCCCCCCCCCCCCTTTTCTCCTTCTTTCTTTCTTTTATCATTTTTGTTCATGATTTTATATTTGTCATGTTATTTATGTATATATTTAAAACATATTTGCAACGTTATTCTACTGTAAATTTATACAACGATAAGAGTTATGTTAAGTTTCAATAATATTTCTAGTTGACAACTGCAGTTTTGTAATCAAATTTTTGTTGTTGTTTTTTACTAAAACAAATTTGAAAAAAAAAAAATATAGTTTATACAGATAGTAACTAGACGGTGTCATTGACAATTATCCCTCGCATAAATAACACCGCTGACATAATATACAGGAACTTGTCCAGATACAACATATGCGACTTATGACCACTCGAGCTACAGCCATTTATCATTTCTTCGGCAGTTAAATTCAAATATTCCTACGTCCGAACAAAGAGACAAAAAACATACCTTGGAAAAAGCGTATAATGATACATTGAAAAAAAAAAAGATAAAATAAAATGTATTAGTCATGTAATATAGTATATATGATTAATGCATATAAAACTACCCCCTTTAAGGCCATACATATAGGCCTTCAAGTTATGCCCATATCGACATGCGATCGTAACTCGATCTGTACATACAGAAATGTCTTTAGCTAAGATTCTCGACGAATACACAAATACCATTATTATAACGCATAATTTGTTGGTGGTTCGTCTGACTGAATGAAATATCTGATGATAATCGTGACGGTGCTTGGCTATTCCAGCGTCTCGTCCTCGCATCAACCGTGGCAATGCCGTAAATGTCCTGGCTTCTTAAAAAAATATATATGTGTGTGTGTGTAAAGAGAAAGATGGGGAAATGGGAAGAGACTCGCACATTAAGTCACACTATAACAAGGAGCGCTGGAGCTTCCCTCTAAATAATTTTTGTAACAAGCCAACAAACTTGTAGCATTGCCATAGGTGATAGCGTGGCTAAAGCGTTGGAATAACCAAGCGCCCTCGTCTGTAGCATTGCCATAGGTGATAGCGTGGCTAAAGCGTTGGAATAACCAAGCGCCCTCGTCTCCTTTCAACGCTCGCCGAAATCGTATCTACTTCCAGGCTTTCCTGAAAACGAAAAAGCCCATCTCATCATCCGAAATGTTTAAGAACTTCCTACATGTGAATTTTTTTTTCGATTCTGAACTACCCCCTCCTCCCAAATCACCCCAATAACGCGAAGTAGTCTGATAGGAGTCCAAGAGTAGAAAAAAACTTGCCTTAAACTTCGATAGGACTTGCACGTTTCATTTCATTGTCTAACATTTTATATAGTTTTTTTTTTTTCATAATTAAACAAATATATTTATGATTCTTACAGAATGAACATGTACATACAAATAATTGTTTCTACTTTAGGCACAAGGCCAGCAATTACCCAGTACATTATACAAATAATATATACAATACCTAAAGCGAACAATCAAAGGGTTAACATACACTGATGAGCCTCGTATAATCATTGATACATATGGGACAGGTATACCTGACAGTGAATAATTCGATCTCATGTAACAGTCGAGATCCTTGTTTGGGTTTTTTTAAATCTGGAATTTACTTTATATCACATCTAACAGCTGATTTGGAATTTTCAAAATAACAGATCAACATTTTAGTTCAGAATAAATTATATTGTACGTTAAAGCCAAGACAAGGAAATATCTTTTCTAATGCCGTTATATGTTTTCGTTTCTATATCATTCCATTGACCCTTGTGATGTGCGGCCGATTGTCGCACTTGGTGGTGAATTGATGGTCATCATTTTTGTTTTCCTTTTTTTCTTTCTTTCTCTCGCTCTGATCGTATATTTTTGTACGCTAAATTTGTTAGGTTCCTAGCAATAATTAATTGTATTTATTATATGTTTATATGTTCATTCTGAAAGAATTGTGAACAATGTGTAATGTTATTTATACAACAGAGAATAAACTCCAATAAATGATTTAATGATTATCATTTCTGTATCCTGGAAATATTAATAAAATCCTGTTATTTACACACATTATTATAGATTTAAAACAAACTTTTGTCCACTCACCGTTTTCACATGTAAATAACGAGTCACTCTATACCCGATAGAGACAACGTAGACATAATTTTGTTTGAGCAAGTTATTCCCCTTTACGTAATTTCTCACGTCAATTATCCAATAAGGAAATAAGATATTTGCCGATGAGGTTTGTTTGGACTTCGTGGGCTTCAGTTTTGATTTTATGAGATCATCTAACCATATTTCATAATCCCACAACATTCATTTACAGTACACCACTGAAACTGTGTCTCCCACTCCCTGATACCTACTATCATAGCCGTTGAAGTCAACAGGCTTCAATTCTGACGGGAAAATTGACAACGTCAAAATCCTTTTAATTCGGTGTAGCGTGATGAGGGGCACGACCTGGCACCGTGACAAGAGGACATGTTTAGTACAAACTTGTTGATAGTAGCATTTAACGTGGAGACAAGATGTAGGACAAATTCGATGTGTGTGTGTGTGCATTCATCGACGAGAAGTGTGCCGGTTGACGAAAATGGAGCCGTGTTGAGTTAGACACGATAGTTTGTAAAGCAATCCTAAACAGGCGTGCTGGTTGAAGGAAGACTGGATCCTCGTGCTGATGATACTGCATTAGGTATTGTCCCAGAGACCATGAAACATTTCAGCGCGCTCATCAACAGAAAACCAAGTGAAATATGTTTCTATTGCAGGGCGAGTACTGGCATCAAATGACACAGCATTCCAACCCATACATGAGGTTTTAGAATAACCCAAGCCCTTATTGGTCATGTCTCTAACTACTTCCAAATATGTAATCACTACCCTGAGATCTTTCCTGGATGGAAACAGCAGTGGTGTTTTGGCTTGTTACCACGTTTGCTTCAGTCGACCACTGTACTAAGGAATAGCTCCCTCCCCCAGCCAACCTTCTCTATCATAGCCGTGACCCTTTCTACTCTACCAATTAGGCTGTTAAGAAATAAAGGTGGAAGTAGATATCCCATTGCAGTTGGTAACAATTCCCAATAACACACAGCCAGTATTGCCTCATGGTGAGTTTGTGCTCAACGATCCAGTCTACCTTCAACAAAGCAGAACTACATCTCAAGTGGATAGCCTTTGACCTTATAGCTGTTGACATTGATACTGCCACACCAGTCCTTGTATAGTGACTAGCATGTGCTCTACTTCACCTGATATTTCTAAAATCTTATAAAATATCCTTGATGGTTCAGCTACTTTCCCAGCCTTCATATCCTTAATTGTACTTTCAGTCACACAGTTGTCAACTTTAATGGCTAGTCCCTGTAATGTCTATTTGGAATAGGCCGTTTCCTTCCCTTGGATTCTCCATATTCAATAACCTCTCATAGTCACTTCCATTTCAGTGTCAGTGAGAGTAAGTGTAATGCTATCATTCCAGACACTTCAGTGTCTTGAATGATAGCACAACTTCAGTCTCTCTGGAACACTGCTTTGCAACCCAGAACACTACACTGCAGATGTGCAAACTTCTTACTTTCTGCTTCTCTCCTAGCTATGTATACCAGATACCTGACTTCTCTTTTAGCTATAATGTGGTGCTGTCTGCTGCCAACTTCTAGTCTTCCCAAGCTCATATCTTAGCTTTTAAGACTCTATCTGGAGTACTATTCCACCAGCATGTCACCTGTCTGGCTTGTATCTTGCCTCAACAGATCTTCTCTGTTGCTCACAGCAGATTATCATAGAAAATCCCAGTTGTCCTCTATGTATGTTGTAGTAGAGAGTGATTTTATCAAGTTTCAGGTGATTATCATTTTAATGTTCATCAGTATGGTTACCATTTGGATATAAATGTGTCTTCACAAATATCATTACTGATTATATTAAAACTAGAGTGATACCTGTCATATGACAGGTATTTGAGACAGAAGGGATAGAAGGTGAAATTGATACAGCCACCTTTGAAGATTGAACCCATGATGTAACTAAATACCACATAGGTTTTTTTTCTTTTGGTTTTCTTTGTCGAACACTATACCATCGCTAACACAATGCCAGACAATTAAAAAGATTGTCTCACTTGGTGGTGAATTGATGGTCATTTTGTTTTTCTTTCCCTCACTTTGATCATATATTTTGGTGCATTGTATTTGTTAGGTTCCTAGCAATAGTTAATTGTATTTATTATGCATTTATATTTTAATTCTGAAAGAATTGTGAACAATTGAAATGTTATTTATACAACTGTGAATAAAAAATATCTAATGTTAAATTTAAAAAGTTGGGCTTAATCAATATTATTGATCTACACTACATAACTGGTGAGGGAGCTTCAATGTGTTCGTTTGACTCGTCTAAAATAGCAGTCAAATCTACCTCAAATCTCACAACAATGTCCAGAAAAAGAAAGACACAATAGCCAACACTGTCCTGCTTGAATTGCACCAAGGAAATTGACCAGCCTGTCACAGCTAGTATGTCACTGATCACAAATATCATCATAATCATTTTATGTCTGTTTGTCTATGCTAGCATAGGTTGAATGGATCTTGAGAGACCAAGTTAGAACTAGTATCCTTCTAGAAGTCTACGTCTCACTCACAAACATCCCAGTTTCATCATGGTTTCTACAACTGGATTCTCTTCTTATCACCAACCATATTAGAGAGCAGCTAAAGTCTAAAGACTGTCTCGAGCATGGAGGCTCATCAGGCCAGTGCTTATTCCGGTTTCTGTTGCGTAAAGCAACTGAGAGTGCATGACTTCCCCTGGACAGAATGCCAGTCCATTGCATGGTTAAACCCCCAGCTACTGCTGATACTCATTTTCAGCTGAGTATACTGGAACATATGATATGTTTTGCTCAAGAACACAACACATAACTCAACTCAGGAATCAAACCCTCGACATCATGACTATAAGTCCAACAGCCTCACCACTAAGTCACACACCTCTACCATTAGAGAGGGTACTGGGTGCATCTTATTGTGTCACTAGCACTTTACTTGACTGAAGAACCCTCTAAAGAGCAATGGTGGAGGTGGGTAGTGTATGAACAGGTCGGGTTACATCTGCACAGAGGATGTATTAAATAAAGTGAGGAGAGATACAAAGGAATAGCAGATATTATAACAAGTGGAAGGATTAATAGAAGCAAACCAGGCATCGCTAGTACCATATGTCTCCAATCAGCATGGTCCTTTGTCATCTCTGACATTAGGTTCGGTCAGTCTTCACATCATCATACATTTTCGTGGGTTTACCCCTTCCACACGCCCTATCTTATAGGAGGTGGGGAGAGTTGCTCTAGAGTTCCAAATAATAGAGGCTGTTGGAATAAGCGGGGTGGGAGTGAAAATTTGGTAATTTTTCTAGGTTGTCTGTTTATTTATTTTATAATGTATGTGATTTCTAATAATGTAGTTTGTTTGTCATGTTTTTTATAATGTCTAAAGAAAATTTATTGTTGCAGGAATGCTACCACTTAAAATAAAATTTCGCCAGAGATAAATTAACAAAATTTAATAAGTGGGGTGTGAGGTGGATATTGGGTGGGGTGGTGAATCTGAAAAATTAATAACATGGGATAATTATTTGAGACTCAAATTTCTTTTTTTTTGCACATCTCCGTTCTACTATTTCCCATAATCTTAAAAGGAAGCCCAAAGATGGTCTCACAATATACTAGAAATAGCAGCAAAAGCGAAGTGTATTTTATCATGGTACTAGTACTACCACTTTACAGAATGGACTGGGTATATTTATATATTTACTTATAAACAATAGTTGACATAAGAAGCATTAGACAACAAAAGCTTTTTCCATGCAAATGAAAAGACAGTTGTATGGCACCTGTGTGTGGAGTGTCATGCTGCATGGTAGTGAAACATGGGTAGAGTGAGTAGAGAGGATATGTGTAGGCTGAAGAGAAATGAAACAAGAATGCTTTGATGGATGTGCAATGTTAATGTGAGAGAACAGCTGTGCTTGGATGAGCTGAGAGAAAAAAAATGGATTTAGCCCTTTAGCATTTACATTAATCTATATTTACTATCGTATTTTCACGGTAAAAAACTTTATTTCACATAATATCGAATCTACAAGATTTTGAGAAAATACCTTAACATAAGTATGAGCAGCCGGTTATGACCAGTTTCAATAGAAGGAGGTAAGAATTCTGGCCAGTTTAAATGCTAAAGGGTTAAGAGGAATAAGAAATAGTGTGCAAGATAGAAGACTGCATTGATATAGACACGTGATGCATATAGATGATGAACGCTGGGTGAAGAAATGCCAGGAAATCCCAGTAGAAGGAAATCACAATAGAGGTAGACTAAGGAAGACTTGGGCAGAAATGATAAGAGCTGATCTCAAATCGCTGAAACTCATGGAGATGCGCTGAAAAGACCCATCCAATCCATTCAAACATAGAAAGATGGATGCAAAAATGACGATGATGATGATACATATACACATATATGAGTCGATGAGGGAACTGACTCTAGGCAATGAATCTGGTGAATGGTACCCGTCAGTCTGGGAAGGTAGTTCATAAAAAAAAAGCGCTACTTTACAGCCACAGTTATTCATGGAAAAAGGGTTCAAGAGTAAAGCCTAAGAGCAAATGAGCAGCTGGAGTCCCCAAAGCACTCCAAAGTTGATCTCAACTTCATTCTGTCAATTCCTGTTACATCAAAAAGCAGCAGTCTTCTGGTCTTGATTAGCACAGAGTATGATGCCATGGGTTGTTTTCAGTGGATAAAGAAATCATTATGTTTTGCTGGACAGCTGTCCAACAAGAGTCTGCTTGCTCTACAGGATACATGAGGCTTAGGGATACAAACAATCTAAATAACGGATGGTATACTCTGTACCAGGCAAATGTAAGAAACAAAGAAAAAAGTCAGCACAAACTAGGATACTGGAATGTATGGGCATTGACCACCAGATTATCAGATGATCTTTGGGAAATCAGTAATACATGAAAGTAGCAGTGATCAACAAACTGCTGAAACTTCACCAGATTCAGCTCACCTATTCAGAAATTCTATGCAAGAGAGACCATACTTTCTTTTTCACTGATAGCTCTCATCAAAGGTTTGAGAGGACTCTTCAGTCAAGTCATGACAGTCTTCCTAAGGCAATTGCTATGATGAAATGCACCCAGTACACTCTGTAAAGTGCAGGAATGTATGTAGGCAATACACTGCCCCCAGTTAAGTAATGACATTGTTCTATGATGACCTGTCCAAGCCTTGCTAGCAAGGAAAATAGATGTCTCTCTTTCAATAATCATCAGTAACTATTCTCCCAGTTGTCAACCTACTAACTGTATCATCTCTTCTAATCTCTGCTGTTACAGCTTCAACACTTCTGACACCCATCAACTGCTTTAGTTTCCTCAACCATACATACAAACCATTGTGAGGTCTGTCCATGGAAGGGAATCTAATGTCTCAAGCCTTGTGGTTATCACTTATATCAACACTGTTTGAAACATTTGCAAGGATGAGTGACCACATAGGGTTCAGCATTGAATAAGGATTCATGTTATAACATCCTGTATAACTACAAGGTTTAGCTGAAAAGTTCATAGGCTGACCAAGATTCTTCATGGAATGACCAAATGAGGTTTATTTTTCAATATAGTCCCTAGAAAGAACCAATGTAGTTATTAAGAGTTGAAATTAATGCATGCAAGCTTTCACAGCTCTACCATCACTTCTTCATAGGCTGACCAAGATACTCTCATGGAATGAGAATGTTTTTATACTGAAGTCCCTAATCACCAATCTATGTTGGGTGGTGCGTTCTTCACCAGAGAAAGACTTCTGCCTGTCTTGCTTGCTGGAGAGAATAAAGTTGATTTAGGTTTTGTGTTCGCCTTATTGGCAAGTGATCAGGTAGCCAATCAGTTTCCTGAAGTTAGTGTTGCAAAGGAACCAAAACTTCCAGCTCACACCAAAGCCATAGTCTCCATGGAATCCATCTTAGTACTGCTCAATATGTCTGTTGAAGTCACAAACCAAGATGAAAATATTAATGTCAAGCATCATCAAGATATTCTGCAGGAGGACTTAACCCTTTAACATTTAAACCGGCTGTATTTGACAGTATTCTCTCACCTCTTTCTGTTCAAACTAGCCATAACCGACCACTCATACCGACGTTAAGGTATTGTTCTCAAAATAAATACCAAAATCTCATAGATTCCATATTATGTGAAATAAAGCCTTTACCACAAAAATACAATAGTAAATATAGAGTAATGTAAATGCTAAAGGGTTAATAGAAGCAGCCCTTCTCTTTGTCTACAATTCTAGCTTGTGATGCGTATGTAGAGATAAATGTTTTTATCATATTGTCCAAGATTAGTCTAAGCTTAATTATTCTACCACGCACTAAGACTACCTCAACTATTTTATCTGTCCATTTTCCTGTTACATAAGATACCCCATTGCTGCTACCCACACAGAAGTATACCGTTGTTCCCAAATGTGAGGAGTCTGGCTGAAGCCCTCTCCATCACACCTTTTCCACACAGTATTCACTTCAACCATCAAGTTATGAAAGAAACATGATATAAATAAATGACAAACTTATATCTTGCCAACAACACAATTATGGGTTACATACATATATTAAATTTAAACCAGAATAGTACATATGAAACATGAAAAAATTGATGTAAGATCCAGAATATATATATATTATATGTATATTTTATTATGGTGTAATGAAATATTTTCGTTTGTGGTACAGTGATAGTATATTTGATGCAAGAGAGTCATGCTGGTGCAACAACAAAAAGTACCAATTCTACGAAGTAAGATGGTAGTGCTGGTGTCACAAAAATAAAAAAAATCCATCCAATGTACCCTGTAAGGTGGTTTTAGTTGTGTCACGACAAAAAGCTTTCAGTCCGCCCTGTAGGGTGGTTGACATTAGGAAGAGCATACAACCATAAAAAAAAGAAAAACAAGTAAAAAACAGAATGCATGAGCAAGACATGGTCATCAATGTAGATATAGATGAAGCTATATAAAATATAGTATTGAGAGGTTGTTATTACACTGATATACTTCCAGTGTGAATACATTTATGATTATATAAGATTAAATTTTGACGTTGATACAGTTACTCTTTGGTATGAATATCTAAATGTGTAGTAAAGTGACATTTTTTAGAATATGATTTACCACATATATCACAGTGGTATGGTTTCTCTTTTGTATGCATATGCTTGTGTCTCTGTAAAGTACTTCCATAAGAAAATGATTTACTACAAATATCACAATGATATGGTTTCTCTCCTGTATGAATATACTTGTGTGCAATTAGGTGATTTCCTTCAGAGAATGATTTACCACATATATCACAGTGGTATGGTTTCTCTCCCCTATGCATATGCTTGTGTCTCTTTAAAGTACTTCCATGAGAGAATGATTTACTACAAATATCACAATGATATGGCTTTACGCCTGTATGAATACGCTTGTGTGCAGTTAGGTGATTTCCTTCAGAGAATAATTTACCACAGATATCACAGTGATATGGCTTCTCTCCTGTATGAGTACGTCTATGCGCAGTTAAGGTACCATTTAAAGAGAAGGATTTACTACAAACATCACAGTGATATGGCTTCTCTCCTGTATGAATACGCATGTGTTTAGTTAAAACACCATTTTCAGAGAAGGATTTCCCACAGATATAACAGTAATATGGCTTCTCTCCTGTATGAATGCGTTTGTGTTTAGTTAATATACCATTTTCAGAGAATGATTTATCACAAATATCACAGTGATATGGCTTCTCTCCTGTGTGTACGCGTTTGTGAATAGTCAAGTGATGATTTCGAGAAAATGCTTTACCACAGATATCACAGCGATATGGCTTCTCTCCTGTATGAATACGTTTGTGATTAGTTAAATGTTGATTTTGAGAGAATAGTTTACCACACACATCACAGCGATGTGACCTCTCCTTTGTATGAATACATTTGCTATTAGTTGAGACACTACTTCCAGAGAATGATATATTACATATATTGCAGCGATATGGCTTTTCCCCTGTATGAATGTGTTTGTGCTTAGTTAAAATACTTTTTCTAGAAAATGATTTACAGCAGATATCACACTGATATGGTTTCTCTCCTGTATGACTACGTTTGTGTATAGTTAAATGACTAGTTACATAGAATGATTTACCACAGATATCACAGTGATATAATTTCTCTCCTGTGTGGATGCGTTTATGAAGAACTAAGTTACTACTCTGAGAGAATGATTTACCACAGATATCACAGTGATATGGTTTTTCTCCTGAATGAATAAGTTTGTGAACAGTTAAGTTACCACTCTGAGAGAATGATTTGCCACAGATATCACAGTAATATGGTTTTTTTCCTGTATGAATAAGTTTGTGAGTAGTTAAGTGATAATTTCGAGAGAATGATTTACCACAGATATCACAGTGGTATGGTTTTTCTTGAGTAGGAATACATTTGTGAGTAGTTAGTTGACATTTTTGTGAGAATGAAGTTTTACAGATATCACAATGGTATGATGATTTTCCTATCTTTTTAGACATTGTTTCAAGTTTAAATCAATCTTTTAAATTTCTTATGAAATTCAATTTTCTTTTAACTTTCTGTCTCTCACCACCATATATAGATAATTTTCTTGTTTTCAATTTTATATATTGCCAAGTTCATGGAAATATTTCTGCTGCTATATTTCTGTGATTTTTGTCAATATCTTAAGATAATACAAGCTCCATTGTAAATTTGTCACAGACTAATTAGAATCCCAAATCATCTTGTACACATTCCACTCAATGAAATAGAGAAATGTTGTTATTAATCTCAGTTCAGATGAAATATTTCACAGCACTTTTATCATAAATTTATATATAGTGTTATATCTGCTCTGTATAATGTCTTTCTTTAGTCTTTAAGAGATGATAAATATTGATGATGTATCTTATACAAAGAATTCTTTAATGCCAATATCATCTGATATTCTGAAATAATAACAAAACAGTATAAGAAAGAGAAGACACTTAAAAAATAGAGATTCAACGGTTGAAATTTTACTACATTTCTATAGTGATAAGCTGTAGATTTAAACATTTACCTTTACTATGAATTTATTAAAATTGCATCACACAATCAATGAAGTCTACACATTTACAATTGTGTAACATCTATATTATCATCATCATGTCCAGACCAATGCTAGCGTGGAAAATGGACATTAAATGATGATGATGATGTTTTACGTCCATTTTCAACACTAGCATGGGTTAGACTGGTTGTGCCATTAGAAGCAAGTTGGGTCAGGTGACCATGTCATGTTCATACAGAACTGTTTCTGGCTAGGTGCCTACGGGTGGATGGCCTTCTTAACGCCAACCACATTTATAGTGTGGACTGGGTGCTTTTTGTAGTGACACCTACACTACCACTTTATAGTGTGGACTGGGTGCTTTTTGTCATGACACCTACACTACCACTTTATAGTGTGGACTGGGTGCTTTTTGTCATGACACCTACACTACCACTTTATAGTGTGGACTGGGTGCTTATTGTCGTAACACCTACAATACCACCTTACAGTGCGGGCTGTGCTTTTTTGTTGTGACATATAATGTTCATTGTCAGTGTGTGTCCAGCTTGTACTTAGAAATAACCATATATTTATTGTTCACAACCTTACAAGACAAGTAAACGGAATAATTATTTTGCAGAGGATGATTTGAATAGAACCAGCGATGACTGGAATGAGATGGTCAATGTTGAGGAAGGATGAAAGTGATTATATATATAGGGACTCCTGACTTAAACTCACATACAACAAGGAATACTTAGGCACACATAACCTCAGCAGCCTCTTCCCCACAAGGCTAGAAATCGGCAGAGCACCCACCATTACCTCAATGGCCAAGAAGACCCACACAGAAAATGGAGCGGGTAGACCAGAGCCATATGGACCTCCGAAAACCATGATGAATTAAAGACAATGATCACACATGCAGTGGGGCCAGTATAAAACTAACCCTTAAGGAACATATGTTCAAATTTAATGGCAAAACATATGCCCAAGGAGAGAGGGCAGCCATTGGCGTTAGCATTGCAGGTGACATAGCTAACCTCTTTATGGTATGGTGAGACAGAAGACTTAAAGAACAATTAGACGACAATTTTATAACCCTGACTATGTACTCCCGCTATGTATATGACATAAATATCGTAGTAAAAACACTCCACAGGGGAACAGTCAGGAATTAGAGAAGAGCACCATGGAAAGCATCCAACAAATACCTAACTCCATCCACCAGAGTATTAAAGTTACTATAGACTACCCAACTAAACACCCCAACCATAGATTACCTGTACTAGGCACAGAACTCTGGTTGGAAATATTAGTAATAGAACGTAAATCCTCCGGTCGCATTATGCCAAACCCATGACCTCCAAATACCTGATCCACCGAAACTCAGCTGTTTCAGATCACATAAAAATCAACATACTGATTGCAGACTTAGTAAGAGTGATGAGGAACGTGTCCCGCATGTGCAACCCCAAAGAATTAGAGAGACACATACGTTACTTCATCCACCGCATGCAGTTCTCTGGCTATAATCAGAGACAAGATCAGAGTATATAAAGGAGCCAGACCCAAATGGGCAAAGATTGTAGAAAATGATGCAAATAGGAACTTGCCCCAAGTATAGGAGCAAATTTTGGAACAGAATAGAAAGGATTAGGAATAAGGTAAATAAAATAAACACATGGTATGATAGCAATAAATACCAGAGTGTAATGTTCGTCAATACAACCCCTAGAGGCGAACTAGCTTACAGATTCAGAAGGGCCTTAGACAAACTCAAATTAAATATTAAGATAGTTGAAAGACCAGGTATTCCCATAAAAACCTTAATTAGCAAAACACCCAATTCAAAGATTCCCCGGTGCTGATAGAAAATGCATAGTCTGTAAGCTAAGCCCACAAACTAACTGCAAAACTAGGAACGTAGTATATAGCATAAGATGTACTGAAGGACAGTGTAGGAATAAGAATATAACATACATAGGTGATACAGCCCGTAGCATAGAAGAAAGAATAAGTAAACACTGGTGAGAACTCCAGGATGGGAATAACTCATCAGTACCCCACCAACATGCCAAAATAGAACATAGGGGCACATTAGAGAACATAGAGATAAAAATGATATCCACACACAGAAAAGATGCAATGCTCAGACAAATCACAGAGGCGACAAATATAAACGAACTCCAACCAAAATTAAACAGAAAACATGAGTGGAATAGCAACATCACAACTAGTAATTAACGACAAAATGAAGACATACAGACACACACGAAAACCAAACTAACAAAACAAATCAGACACACACAGAGATAGAACAAACAAAAACTTGTGACAAGTAAATAAACACATGAATGAATAAATAAATAAATAAAACACACACGGGTGTAACGCATGCGCAAACTAAGCACACAACATACAAAAAGATGGTGTAGAATAGAACAATGGAGAGACACAAAATAATAACCTAGTCACTGAGGAAGTCACAGAATGTGTGACGAAAGAGCTTTGACAATATATAAACAACCTTCCGGTTATCGAACCAACCAACCGGAAACTTATAATAAATTGAAGTGAAGACCAACAGGTGTGTGTCTTTTTATTGGCAGCATGACCCTCTCAAAGTATAACAATATATATATGTATGAATCCTGGGTTCAATTAGGGGTAGCCTCAGTAAGGTACTCAAAACATTAGTAGAGTGTAAACATCAAAATTAATATAGAAATGGCTTCTATATGGACGCCGCGGTGAATGTAGGGGTCACTACTTCTGGTGCCGAACGAAATAAAATTTGGAAATACTTGGATTTATCCAGTAATCATTTTTTCCAGCCTGTGGTGTTCGAGACATTTGGTGGAGTCGGGCCGCTGACAGCGTAATTCTTGGCATTATAAATTGCCAACAATTCTTTCAGAATAATATTACAAATATAAACTCATAATTATTTTATTATCATATAACAAATATATAAGATTAAATAAAAGTACATACATATAATCAATTAATTATTGCAACCAACCTTAAAGAGTGTCAAGTTTTATTCAGTTATATAAATAACATTACAAATGTTTTGAATTTATACATAAATACCATTACAAACAACATCGTAATAACACAAAAATATACAATCTAAGCGACCCCACTCTCCGAAAAATATCAATTCAATACCCTGTGCATCAATCGGTCACACGCCACACATTATTAGATTTAAATGTTTGTTAACTTACTGTGTTCACACATAAACAATTAATCAGTATTACGTTATGTTTACGAAACTAACAAAGAAATCAATTTTGTTAGATTGAGGTTTGTGTAGTCTTACGTCTTCAGCCGTAGATTCGTATCTCCGTCACAATCGAGCAGTCAAATTGGTTGTATATATATGTCTGTGTGTATATGTATATATACATCTATACGCATACTTATTGTATATAAACTACAGTTAAAGACTTCGTGTTAACTTCTCTGCTTGATTCTTACAAGTAACGAATCTATGTAAAAAGTTACACAAAAGTTGACAAAACATTTGAAAACTTCAATTTAATAACTTTATTAAATTCTTTGGTAGTTTGGTAAAAAATGTTGATTTAATTTATACTCTCGGATCTCGAATAATGCCCCCTCTGCTGCTTATTAATTTTTCCGATTTTTTTCCAGCCCCACATCCGCTCTCATTCCACCCTCTATATTAAATTTTGCTACCCCATCTCCGGCGAAATTTTTCTTTATACATTAAAAAACATTACGCATGACCAGAAATGTACATTACATGTAATCCCATACGTTATGAAATAAATAGGATGGGTTGGGATCTCAATATGTAAACTAAACTACTAATTCTAGTTTTTTTAAAAATCAACGGAGACAACATAGAAAAATTACCAATTTTCCAACTCCTTTGCTTATCTTTCTCCGTAAATTATTACAAGTACTAAAAGATGAAAAAGCTGCTGGCATGCTGCATGATTAAGTTGAACTAGTTGTTGGGCCCTTGCCGACAGGGCCAAAGTTTCTTGGTAAGTTCTACATTTTGCCAGTTGCTAGGGGAATGAATTTAGTAACGTCCTGTGTCCATGAAAATGAAGCCCAACTGTGTGGTAGAAATCAAAAGAGGCGCGAATTTCCTTGCTGGGCGGAAGTTACTGCTTCGTATTCCTACACCGCCGACTTACAGACCTGGTGACTGACCAAGCACAACCCAATTGTTCCGCCGTGATAAGGTAGTGGCATTGCTTACAACAGGGTGTGTGTTTTTTTTGGCGATTGTGGAAAAATTATGTTTTCATTTTACAAAAAGAGATTGAACGGGGTGGGAGGGGGGTTCAGTTTTATTGTAAATGGGATGCACTAAACTCATTGAGTAAACAGTTATGTTTATTTATTTTTTATGAGGTAATATAACAGAAATTATGAGAATATAACCAATATCAAATACTCCCGTTCTTTAAATATTATAACAAAATGAAAAATAAAGCTGAAAGATGTCATGGTCTGTTCTATTAAACAATGGTGCTTAAACGATAACAAAAGCTCTTGACTTCTTCATTTAAAAAATGGGCAATTAATATGCTAGAAATAGCAGTCAAATTTCTCTCAAGTCAACCCTACAATCTTCAAAATAGAAGTAAACACAATGAATGTAGTTCTAGATACAATATGGCTGAAAACAGGTTGGGTCGGTATACTCCACTGAAGGACAATATAATCATGGCTGGAATACCTTTACCCATAGGTCAGCTAGGTTGTGACTAACATGAAAGAAGAATGTTATCCATTATCCTAGAGTTATATATATACATACACAAACAGACACACACACACACACACACACACACACACACACACACACACACACACACACACACACACATATATATATATATAGGCTTAAAAATGGAATGAGAATAAGAAGAAAGCAAGAACGGGGGGGGGGGGGGGGGTCCTCATCAGTTGTCTCTTGGGGGTCTCGGATATTTCAACGCTTTAAAGATAATATATCTAATATATATATATATGTATATATATATAAGTGTTGAAGTTTCCGTGGAAAAAGTAAAAGGAATGAAGAGTGCTCTATGTAAGTTACAGAGCTAAATATTTAATGTATAATAAACAACACAGTATAATTACCTCATTACTCGAGGTTTCCCGAATAGGACGAACACAAGAGACGTCCGCATTCGTTCGTCAGATGAAAAAATGAGGTAATTATCATCATCATCATCATTCTTCGACTACTGTCGAGATGATGGATCTCACTCTCATGCCCCAGAACTCCCTGTCCCCCATCGCTTCCCCCAGGCCCTGTCTATTGATTCCCGTATCCCTAGAGATCATTATGATCAGAAACGGGACTCGGGAAAGCAGGGGTTGGACCTATATCAACAGGTATACCATATAATGTGGTTCCCTGAGGAACAGGAACCCTGGTGCAGTTAGTTGCGAAATCCATCATCTTTTCAAATAGCTAATAATGTGTGTGGGCGCCACTACTACACACATGTGAAAGAATTTGACAACCAAGTCTTGAAGAAGGTGCTTTCTCCTCCGTGTGGTGGGTTACCCGGCGCCAGATACCAACCTGGCATTTATACCCTCGCCCTAATTGTTCGTGATGCAAGCACTAGAGTAGTCGCTAACCAAAGCCACGGACCCACTCTATCCGTCTGGAGATACGTTGTACTAGCATACTAATAGCAGGAAGTAACGTCAGGGAATGTGACTTTTCCGGCACTGCAGCGCCTTTCGGCGGGCCGTGCTGGTTTTGGATGGCCATTGACTCCAAGAGCTCTAAGAGTTCCCAGGAGTTCCTTTTCCCTTTGACAGGTTTTGTTTTTGTTTTATGTCAGGTCACCAGTTGGTGCTACTGGTAATATGTATCCCAGTACAACCTGTCACATGGTCGGAGGGGGGGGGGGGCTCGTTGGCGACTAAACTGGCAACCCCACCAAGATTTCTTGGTGAGGCGGGTGACTTTGGAGGTAATTATACTGTGTTGTTTATTATACATTAAATATATATATATATATGTACAGCCACCGGAAATAACATCTATGAAATAAACAGCTCCATCTATCTGCTTAGCTAGCTACCTCACTGTGAAACAAACAACTCTTACAGCCACCAATATAAAACGCCTACGCAGCGGCTAAACACCAAACGATTATTTTTGTATAAATAGAGTGATTCCAAAAACTTTCACCAGTAGACCTTTGGCAGAGTCAGCTAGCGTATCGTTGTTCCTCTCCTCTGCCACGCTTGTCACTCACACACGGCTTGTACCTCTGTATCGTCGCTTCATGTATGAAAATAAATAGCTGACCGAAACTACATCTCTCGCCTTGCTCGTCCTTTCAGCTTGTGCTTTCGTCTGTTCATCCTTACCGTATGAGACAACAGTCCTTTTAAGGGCTACCCTCATATCCGATCAGACCGTATGCGATAACAGTCCTTTTAAGGGTTATTCTCGGATCTGATCAGAAGTAGTGACCAGACTGACTAACCACGTCGCTACAATTGGTGACCCCGACGTGATTCGAACACGCATCCAGACAGCAGCCTAACAAGATACCAACATGGACATGTCACAACCAACGACAGAGGCCGAGATACCAACCACATAAGCGGCTTTAACATTGAAAGTCCCTGTGTTTTGGTCCAACGACCCGACTCTGTGGTTCGCTCACATAGAAGCACAATTTGGCGCTAACAGAATTAAGAGCGATTCTGCAAAGCTCACCTACATCATTGGGTCTGTCCCGCCAGAACTCTTGGCTGAGGTGAGGGACCTCGTCATGGCACCGCCGGGCACGGTGTCATATGAATCATTCCGCAAGGAATTGATCAAGCGAACGACCGCGTCACAGCAGAGACGACTCAACCAACTCGTGTCTGCAGAAGAATTGGGGGACAGAAAATCATCCCAACTATTGCAAAAGATGAGACAGCTGATGGAAGACCAGCCGCTTTCAGAAGATGTGCTGAAACGGCTGTTTATACAGCGCTTGCCCTTATCAATGCAAGGCATTCTGGCGTCGACCAACGAGTCAGCAACCCGGAAGAACTGGCGAGTGTCGCAGATAAGATCGCTGAGGTGTCAAACCCTTTTGCCTCAGTGGCACAAGTAGATCATCGGACGAACCTTTACGTAGCCTCCTCGGACTCCACCTCCGAGATTTTTTAGAGCTGCGGGCTATGATCAGAGAACAGGCTGGTCAAATTAAAGCCCTCTCAAACCAATTAGAGAACCTGACCTTTCAAACACACCGGCGGCGCAGCAACAGTAGGTCCAGGCCCTTTCACCGTCGAAGATCCAGAAGTCCCAGTCAAAATCGTGTCTGGCAACCTCTGCTGGTATCACGAAGAATTCGGCGCACAGGCATCTAAGTGTAGGGCTCCGTGCTCTTTCCAGAATACCACCCAAGGAAACGGGCAGACCAGGGCCTAGCGACGACGTTCACCCCTGGTACTGAGAAGAAAAGTCGTCTGTTTTTTATCAACGACCAAGCGACAGGCATCCGTTACCTCGTGGATACAGGAGCCCAGGTTAGTGTTATTCCTGTTTCTCTAGTCTCGGGCAAAAACACCCAACCCCGTCCTTTCTGTAGGCAGTGAACCAATCGTCAATTCCGACTTTCGGGGAGAAATCACTGACCCTCAATTTAGGCCTGAGCCGTCGTTTTCAATGGGTGTTCGTCGTGGCAGACCTGCCGACCCCTATCTTAGGAGCCGATTTTCTCCACCACTTCAACCTTCTGGTGGACATGAAGAACCGGAGGCTTATTGACACCACCACAAACCTCACTGTGAGAGGTATATTTACCACGAAATCCACAGTGAGCCCTGTAATTTGCAAGTCAGAGCCTTCGCGTTACAACTGCATTCTCCAGAAATACCCAGACATCACTCGCCTGGTACTAAAGGATGGACCTATTAAACATAGTGTCACACATCACATCGAGACAAGAGGACCACCCACAGCTGCCCGACCAAGGAGACTGCCTCCAGCCCGATTGAGACTGCCTCCAGCCTGAGTTTCAACACATGCTAGACCTTGGAATCATTCGCCATTCCTCCAGCAACTGGTCTGCACCCCTACACCTTGTTCCTAAAAAAAAAACCGAGAATGATTGGCGACCATGTGGGGATTATCGTGCATTCAACAATTCTACAGTACCCGATAATGACCTTGTACCTTACTTGCACGACTTTTCTGCCTCTCTGCAAGGCGCAGGCATCTTTTCCAAGATAGATTTGGTACGGGCATATAACCAGATACCTATGGAGCCTGCAGGTATTCCGAAGACCGCAATCACAACACCGTTCGGTTTATTTGAATTCCTGCGAATGCCGTTCGGTCTGCGCAACGCCGCACAAACTTTTCAGCGGTTTATTGACACCGTGTTACGTGATCTACCCTTTGTATACACGTATATCGACGACGTGCTGGTAGCAAGTACTTCCGAGCAAGAACACGAGAAGCACTTAGATCTTCTTTTCCAACGTTTGGCCGAGTACGGTATTATCAGCAACCCCAGCAAGTGCCTTCTCGGCGTTCCTTCACTGTCCTTTCTCGGGCACATCATTGATAAAGACGGCATTCGTCCACTTCCTGAGAAAGTAGAATCTATCCGCAATTTTCCCGCACCTACATCACTTCGGAAACTGCGTGAATTCCTCGGTTTGGTGAATTTTTATAGGCGTTTCATCCCTCATTGTGCCGACGCATCCAGACTCCTCACGGACCTTCTTCGCAACCGGACTCGGAAAAACGAAGACATCACTCTGAACGAGGAAGAATTAACATCTTTTAACCGCCTGAAGGAATTGTTGGCAAACGCTTCCATGCTTGTTTTCCCCAGATCTGGCGCTCCTCTTTCGCTGTTAGTGGATGCATCAGACACGGGAGTTGGAGGCGTTTTACAACAATATGTCGACGGCGTTTGGCAACCCTCATCCTTCTTTTCTAAGCGGTTACAACCTGCAGAAACCAAATACAGTACGTTTGGCCACGAACTCTTGGCAACCTACCTTTCGGTTAAACATTTTCGTCACATGCTCGAAGGATCAGATTTCGCGATCTACACGGACCATAAATCCCTAGTTTATGCGTTCCGTACCAAACCTGATCGACATTCACTGAGAGAACTCCGACACCTGGATTTTGTCTCCCAATATTCAACTGATATTCGGCATATCAAGGGATCAAACAACGTAGCAGCCGACGCCCTGTCCCGAATTCAGTTGAACGCAATACATGTACATTCAGGCATCGACCTTCAACAGATCGCAGCTGACCAAGAGACTGACGAAGAGTTTATCAAGCTCCGAGATTCGCCATCCCTCAAGTTTCAGCAAGTTCCCATTCCTTCTTCTCCGGGACAAATTTGGTGCGACCTTTCTACCGGCCATGAACGACCGTACGTACCACGGATGCATCGTCGACAAGTTTTTTCTGCTTTACACTGCTTGTCTCACCCGGGAATCCGGGCTACACAGAAACTCATCTCTGCTCGTTTTGTGGACTAACATTAACAAGGACGTGCGCGACTAGCCCAGGAGCTGCATTGCCTGCCAGAAAGCCAAAGTCCACAGACACATCAAAACTCCACTCAGCACATTCGCGCAACCTGATGCACGTTTTCATCATGTGCATATCGACATCGTCGGACTTCTACCACCATCACAGAACTGCACACACTTGCTCACCTGCATAGATCGATTTTCCCGTTGGCCTGAGGCTTTTCCCATAAGTGATACCTCAGCGGAAACAGTCGCTAAAACTTTGGTTTTACACTGGGTATCACGTTATGGCGCCCCAGCGAAGATAACAACGGACAGAGGACGCCAGTTTGACTCCCACCTCTTCTGGGAACTGACTCGCCTGTTAGGATGTAAACACATCCGCACGACAGCTTATCACCCGCAAGATAATGGTCTCGTGAAAAGATTCCATCGCCAATTGAAAGCTGCAATAAAAGCATATCCAGACACTGGTTTGAATACCTGCCACTCATCCTTCTGGGCATTCGATCCACCGTTAAGGAGGAATTCGGACACACACCTGAAGAATAAGTGTACGGCACCACCCTGGTTCTACCTGGTCAGATGGTTGCTCCCATCTCTCCTCAGGACGTTCCAGACCCAGGATCATACGTACACCGTCTTCGACAATATATGTCTCACCCGTCAACAGAACACGGCCACACACATACCTTCAGAAGATTGAACACACGTTTTCGTTCGAAACTACACCATCTCAGCTCATCTTCGACCTCCATATTCTGGCCCTTATCGTGTCGTAAAAAAAATATCCGAAATATTTTATTCTCGATCTAGATGGTAAACAGAATTTTAAAAAGCCATCATGGATACTGTTACAGTCTCTATACCAGAAACTCCAACAGATTGCTGTCCCAGCAAGCCACCTGTTTCATCTCCAGTCACGAGAAGTGGACGACGTGTCCATTGGCCTGCCAAGTTGGCACAATATGTGAATTACCGTTAACTTCAAGTGAGTTTCTTAATCATTCTTCTTGCAAAACATTTCCATTTTCCTTGTGTTTACTATTTCCAGTTTAAAATACAATGAACTTTCTGCTTGAACAATTGCAATTTATAGTGACCATGTGCTCATGTCACGAAGAACATTATTTATTATGAACATTATCTATTACAAACACTATTTAAGAACAAACATTGTGTATAGCATTTTTTTTTTCTTCTCTCTCTTGTTTTGCAAAATTTTTTTATTTTTCTTGCTCTGCAATATTAATTGTGTAATTGCCATAATTTTTATACACATACAAGGCGTGTACATATTCTATTTTCCATGCACACTACACAACCACGTTTGTTTCACCTTTGGTTCATACACTGAGCAATAGATATTTTTGTCCCTCTAACTCTTACACTACAAAATGTTTTCTCTTTGATCTCGCATTTCACAAATCGCATCCTCAAAACACTGGCCTTCTTTTTTTCACGTACACATTCACTCAATAGCTCGAGAATGCCTCGCTATTTTTTACCACATGCATTCGCTCAAGTCATATGCTTTGGAGCAAACTGTTACTTTTAGGCAACACGCTTACAGCCATTCAGTTCATACATTACGGTTATTTTCACTGCCCTGTTAGACTTTTTGTCACGCAATTCACAGGCAGCTCAATCCAAATAGCAACAGGCTCATTCATCACGCCTGCATAAATTTGGTCAAAGTCATTTTATAGTTTTTTTGTTTTTTTTTCTCTCTTCCTGACACACACATCTTGCCATATCATCTCTACATCGACTCTGTCTTATACTCGATGATCACTAAACTTCACAACGTGCTGGACACACCTTGGGCTATTGCCATGACAAATGCACCACTGGCTCATTACTATACGATATTTTGCTCTTTTGTTGTACAAAAGATCTGGTAGGGGGCTAATGTACAGCCACCAGAAATAACATCTGTGAAATAAACAGCTCCATCTATCTGCTTAGCTAGCTACCTCACCGTGAAACAAACAACCCTTAAAGCCACCAAAATAAAACGCCTACGCAGCGGCAAAACATCAAACGATTATTTTTTGTATAAATAGAGTGATTCCAAACGCTTTCGCCAGTCGACCTTTGGCAGAGTCAGCTAGAGTATCGTTGTTCCTCTCCTCTGCTACGCTTGTCACTCACACACGCCTTGTACCTCTGTATCGTCGCTTCATGTATGAAAATAAATAGCTGACTGAAACTACTCGCCTTGCTCGCCCTTTCAACTTGTGCTTTCATCTGTTCACCCTTATCGTATGAGACAACGGTCCTTTTAAGGGCTACCCTCAGATCCGATCAGATCGTATGCGATAACAGTCCTTTTAAGGGCTATTCTCGGATCTGATCAGAAGTAGTGACCAGACTGACTAACCACGTCGCTACATATATATATTTAATTAGATGTTTAGTGTTCTGCCAGACCCAGGATTATTTACTTGAGTAAATATCACCGGAATCTAACTACTAAATTTTATACAGAAAAGGATAAGATATATTTACAAAACACCATATTGAATACAAGTCTTCATTTTATTGTAACTCCGTTATAATTGTTGTACACAAATATCCTCGTACATATTTAGGTATAGTCCAAGCCAGTGATTAACATGTTCATCTTCAGTGTTGTCGGTTCGAAGGAAAAGCGCCAAAGAGAGAGAGCTGGCTGTGTTGCCGCTATTTATAACCTCTTCCGGAAGTTGCAAAAGAGGGTTCTAGACTTTCAACGGGAAGTAACTCTAACTACTTCCCTGTCTAGAGAGCGCTACAAGAGTCCCCTCTCAGACGAGAAGTCGAATGACCAAATGAAATCATTGTTGCGAGAACATGAGGAGCAAAAGCAAAAGGTACAAGAACATGAATGAATAAAACATGAGCAAGCAAATAGCAAAATGAGCATAAATCAAGTAATGCATTTTTACAAAGAATGTTTGAATGTAACGAATGATAAATCGTAGTCATACAAAGGAGCAGAGAATATTGATGCTCAATGGTAAAATCAAGTCAAATAGTTCATACATCACTAGTGTACAGATTTTTCTGACACTAGTTCTATCTGAAAACTGAAAAAAAAGGAGGTATGTTAATGCCACTGGGGTTTAAATATATATTGTTTTGGGGAGTTTTCGTGGCCATCTTACCGTCCTGCCACTTCGTGTGACATAAGGTTGTGTGGTGTTTGCGGTGGAAGTGAAAATGTTGGTGTAGGAGTGTATGTACAAGGTGTATCAGGCAGTGTGATGAGACTTTCGGAGAAAGCCTTTTTTGCTCTGTCAATGGATATTGTCTCTTTTCGACCATTGACAGCCACTGTGAAATGTTTGGGTGTGTGTGAAAGCACACGAAAAGGTCCATTATAAGGTGACGTAAGAGGTCCCTTGACGGAATCATTCCGTATGAAAATGTGTGTCCACGTAGAGATGTCCAATGGGACAGCAGAAGAAATAGATTGGTCACGAGGGTTCATCGGTGGAAGATCCGAGAAATACGAACGAATCCTGGTGACATATGATGCTGGGTCAAGATGTGATGAATCCACTGGTGCTAACATTTGTACAGGAAGAAACAATGTGGTACCATAAAGAAGTTCAGCAGAAGAAAAACCTAAATCTGTCTTAATGGCAGCACGACAACCAAGAAGCACGATTGGCAAAAATTCAGTCCAACGTTATGGATCAGGAGTAGCGCGAAGTGTAGCTTTCAACTGTCTATGAAACCTCCCTATCATTCAATTGGAGGCTGGGTGATAGCTGGTCGTATGGATGTGATGAGCATCCAAGAGTCGTGATATTTCGCGAAATAAGGAAGCCTCAAATTGGCGTCCACCATCCGTAGTTATTTTTGTAGGAACACCGAAACGAGCAATCCAATTGGAAATGAAAGCTCGGGCAACGGACTCTGCTGTTATGCCCACTAGGGGTATGGCTTCAGGCCACCGAGAGAAACGATCGATACAAGTCAATATGTATGTGAATCCACGACTAACGGACCATGGACCAACAATATCCATGTGTATATGACGGAAACGTGCGTCTGGTGGGCTGAATTTTCCAAGAGGAGCGCGGATATGCCGATGAATCTTAGAATGTGCCCAACCGGTGATTAAACGACGCATATTAGGCCAGAAGAATCGAGCCGTAATAAGCTTCACCGTGTCAGCTATGCCAGGATGTGACAAGGAATGAAGTGCATCAAAAACGGTACTTTGATGGCAATCTGGAACAAGTGGTCTGGGTGAGCCAGTAGAAACATCGCAGAGAATTTTCCCTTCAGAAGATGGAAGAGGTAAATATTCCAATTTGCAGCAGGATAACTGGTCAGAGGAAATGTCCAACGAATCCAAAGTAGGCTGGTCAGTTGTAATGGCAACTAAATCGATATGTGCAGAGACGCAAGAGAACACACAGAAAGTCGAGATAGTGCGTCTGCGGGTATGTTGGAAGTTCCGGCTATATGACGGATTTCACTGGTATACTGTGAGATGAGATCCAGATGTCTATACACTCTCGGAGAGTACTTGTCGGACTTGGATTGTAAAGCGAACGTTAACGGTTTGTGGTCCGTGAATATCGTGAACTCCCGCCCCTCCAAAAGGTGGTGGAAATGCTTCACGGCAAGATAAATCGCCAAAAGTTCTCTGTCAAAGGTGCTGTATCTCTGTTCTGCTGGTTTTAATTGGCGAGAGAAAAATGCCAATGGTTGAATGCCAATGGTTGAACTTGGTGATCGATTACATGATGCAAAACTGCGCCAACAGCACGATCGGATGCATCAACAGATAAGGAAAGTCTCGCATTTGCAACAGGATGGGCAAGGAAAGAAACTTTAGCTAGCTCAGACTTGACGGATTTAAAAGACTGCAATGCATCGGCAGAAAGTGAAATTTTTTCATCTTTCTTTTTTGCAGCTCTTAAAAACTGTGTCAAGGGGAATAACTTGTCCGCACAGTTAGGAATAAAGCGACGATAAAAGTTAATTAATCCTAAGAAGTGGCGTAATTGTTTCAATTGATGCTGGTGGTGCTAATTGCTGAATCGCCTCTACTTTAGCTGGCAAAGGACGAATGCCTTCTGAATCTATAAGGTGTCCGAGGAATTCCAGTGAATCTGCACCAAACACACATTTAGCTGGGTTGATTCTCACTTGGTACGATTGGCGACGTTGAAATAACTGAGTTAGATGTTGGTGATGATGATCATTCGAATCGCTGGCTATGAGGAGATCATCAACGTAAGCAAACACGAAATCCAATCCACGCGTGACTTCATCGATAAAATGCTGGAACGTACTAGAAGTATTCCGCAAACCAAAAGGCATGGATAGGAATTCAAACGAACCAAAAGGGGTGGTCACAGCTGCTTTTGGTATGTCTTCCGGATGCATGGGTATTTGATGGTAAGCGCGTACCAGATCTATTTTAGAAAATAACTTGCATCCATGCAGAGCGGATGAAAAATCCTGTAAATTTGGTAGAGGATAACGATCAGGTGTTGTGATAGCGTTAAGTCGTCTATAATCACCCATGGGTCTAAAATCCGCTTCACCCTTACGAGCCAAATGAAGCGGGGATGCCCATGGGCTGGTGGACGGTCGTATAAGCCCAAGCTGAAGCATGTGATCGAACTCATCCCTGGCTTTGTTTAGTCTGTCTGGAGCCAGCCTACGTGGCCGAGAAAAAACAGGCGGAGCAGTTGTTGTAATAAAATGTCGAGTCGAGTGGATTACTTGGTTCAGTTTAAATGAAATGTCAGTTAACTCGGGAAACGAGGCAAGAAGAGAATGAAACTGGTTTCCAGAGGCAGCTATGAAACACGCGGGACCTGTGATTGAAACAGTAGAACCATGAGCAGGCGTAGATAAAGATGTGGTGCCATCCACAAGTTTTTGTTTCCTGACATCTACTAACAGTGAGTAGTGGTGTAAAAAAATCCGCACCGAGAATAGGGTGGGGTAGGTCCGCTACAACGAAAATCCATTTGAAATCCCGACGCAAAGCTAGGTCCAATGATAGAGATATTTGTCCATAAGTTTTTATAGGAGACCGGTTTACTGCATACAAGGAAATACCGAAAAAATTTGGCTTGGTACAGCTGAAACGAAGGGGCCAAATACTGCAGCTAGATCCTGTGTCGACCATAAACGATTTGTTTGAAATTCGATCTTTTATAAAAAAAAAAAGGCTCGATAAGGAGAATTAATGGAGGAGAGATCTGCCGTGCCCAGATTCTCCAGGTTTAGTTTTCCGAAGTCCCGAAAGAGCAGGGTTGAATGCAATGATTCGCCTTTTCACGAAAACGCACGTGATACCAACATATAGAAGAGTTGTTGGCGGGGGTTTTGGCGCGACGATGAAAAGAAGGAGAACGACTTCGTGGATGCCATCTGGAATGTGATCGTTCTCGACACAGTTTAGTCACTTGACGAGTTAGCACGTCAATGGCTCTCAATATAGAGTCCTCACGAGGTGGAACAGGCTGTGCTTTAAAAGTAGCAGAAGCAATGTGTGGATCTGCCGAAGTGGGTACTCGAGAAAATTCCATTATGCGGTCCGCTGAGGCTGCAATTTGGTCCAAGGAACTGGTGTCGACTATATTTGCCAGTATGGTCTGCACATTTGTTGGAAAACGGGAGAAGAATAATTGTTTTACGAAAGAGTTATCCTCTGCCATTGAGTCGTTCAGTTCTCGGATGCGCCGTAAAAATTGGGACGGAGTTCTATCTCCCAGGTTTTCCTCCTCCAACAAGGAACGAAATTTTCTCTCAGACGAACGGCTGTTCCGTCTGAGCACTTCTGCCTTAAGGGTCTCGTAAGTGACGCCTTGTGGGGGATCGGTGATGATATCCTTTACTGACACGGCGAGCGAGGCAGGGATTCCGCTTATGAGCACGTAAGCGCTGTTGTGCCGCTTGGACGCCATGTGCAACAAAATACGAATCTAGTTGTGCAAACCACAACTCTGCATCACCTGAATACGTCGGTAGCGAAGAATTACTCATCATGAATGTAGTAGTCGCTGGGTGAAATGTTTTTTAACTGCCGCACATGTGGTTTAACTTCCGCGAATAAAGCAATGACAACACATTTGAAAGAAAATTAGTTGTATTTTCAAAAAATATATATACACGCACGTGGTGGTAACATGAATGGTTGAAGTGATGTAATACGGAGGAAGCAAAATGGCGGACACAAAACGAAGGCTGTGTTGAAAACGAAAACAGGAGGTGCAAAAAACAATTTATATTTTCTTTATGCGTATCCGGGAATTATCATTTTTTTTTTTTCGTTGGTGTTTCTGTACGGCGGGTCACCATTTTAGTGTTCTGCCAGACCCAGGATTATTTACTTGAGTAAATATCACCGGAATCTAACTACTAAATTTTATACAGAAAAGGATAAGATATATTTACAAAACACCATATCGAATACAAGTCTTCATTTTATTGTAACTCTGTTATAATTGTTGTACACAAATATCCTCGTACATATTTAGGTATAGTCCAAGCCCGTGATTAACATGTTCATCTTCAGTGTTGTCAGTTCGTAGGAAAAGCGCCAAAGAGAGAGAGCTGTTGCTGCTATTTATAACTTCTTTCCGGAAGTTGCAAAAGAAGGTTCTAGACTTTCGACGGGAAGTAACTCTAACCACTTCCCTGTCTAGAGACCGCTACAGATAGATTAACACGGTTATTAGATGAAATAACAAGAATAAATAATTTAGTTTATATATAAAGGTTTACTTCACTTCAGTCAAATAGAACAACAAACATATTACCACGAGTTGCAAAGGTTGACAATGTTATTTTGTTGTTGATGTGAAAACAGCGAGCGACCAGATAAAGTTTGTTGGTGGATGCAGTCCGTGGTAGTAGTTCTCGTCGTGAGTCTGGTTTAGTCTGAGACTAGGAGACAGAGAGAGGGGGTAATAGGCTGTAATTGACTGTAGACCACTGTGGCCTGTAGATGCGGTAAATCCTTACATAGCTAGTCTGTATCGTAGTGCTCCGATCTCTCTGTCTATAAAGTGGGAAAATATAGGCTTTATATACCTGTCGCTCTCTGTCTCCCACCTTGAGGGGATAGCCCACGCATGAACCTGTTCACACCAAAAGGGTGGTGACCTAGAGTTTGACCTTTAGGTGTCACCCAAGGTTCAAGGCGTGGACAGATTTCGCTACACACATACACACACACACACACACACATATATATATATATATATATATATATATATATATATATATATATATATATATATATATATATATATATACTTATAAACTACAACTACAACTTGAAAAAAATATACGTATGGGGGAGGGTTGGTGTCACTATGGCGCCCCTACGACCCCATCAGGAGCTACGGGACCATACCATATATATATATATATATATATATATATAGGAACCAGTAAGACCCCGACAGCTGAGCTCAAGCCGTTTCGACGGCTAATTCTGGACTAAATGAACATTTATCCTGGTATTTAAATAGCCGATCTTCTCAAGGGGTAATTCCATATATGGTCAAAGTGATTGTCAAAAATCAGTAGTAATTCTGTGGTTGCAAATTAGTAGGGGAGATGGTGGCTAAACCTGCCAGTAGGAGAAAGAGGGGAGGGGGTGGAGTAGACCCAATCAAGCGTTGGTAGTGCCAGCTACAGCTGGGCATGAGGTCAAAGAAGATACAGGGGAGGGGGAGGGGGAGGAAGTCGGAACGGTAGGTAGAACAATGGGGGGTAAAAATAGGAAAGAAAAAATACTGAGAGTGAAGAAAAGCAAATAAGTGTAAAGAAAAAATTAAATTCTACGACCTAGGTGTCAGGCTATTGTTAGGCGAGAATAAAATAAAGAAAGAAAGAAAGAAGTAAATAAATAAATAAATAAATAAATAAGGAAATAAGTAAAAGAACTAGGTGGGACGAATTAGGCAAGGACCCTTTTAAGAGGTATAAGTACGTAAATGATACGGTGACTGGTCAACAAAAGGGGCCAAAATACTAAAGAGACTACCACGAAATAAACAATAAAGGTTTCCATCCCGGGCCAGCAACGACCCAGTGCAGCAAAGTGAACTTGTACGACATAATAATTCTGAGTCCCGGGAAAAATATACTAATGCTAACTCTAAAAGATCTAAAACAAGCTACATGAAAGTTCGTACGAAATAAAGGTAGAATACGGAGAAATAAGTTCAGAATCCACCCCGCCCAGAAGAAAAGCGAAGCAAGAAATACTGAAACGAAAAAATAAGGCATAAGTGCCACTAAGAAATATAGAGGGCACAGAGAATAGTGGGAGCGGTCGGAAAAGGGGGGCAAGTATCCGGGGTCTAAGCCAACTGCTATAAAGGGCGGAGTCCGCCAAATCTATCAAAGACTAGGGGAGGGGGGAGTGGGGGTACTAAGGCTACATGGGACCAAAGGGCAGCCTCGGGTGGGCGAGAAAAGACGCCGACAAAGGAGAAGAGCTGGGGTAGAAGGACAAAGGAGAGAGGGGGGAAGGAAATAAAGGATGCGATAAAAGAATACAAAGAAGATCTTACGTCTTCCTTGGCAAGCAGGGGTTACCCATTGCAAAATCGGCAACTGGGGTGTTATAGCCCTAGTCTACCCCCCCCGGGTCATTATGGGGTTTGAGGGCGAGGTAAGTCCTACGCAATCTATGTTTACATGCAGTAACCAGTTCATCTTTCTTGTTTAGGAGTTGGTCCGTCGAAAACAGCATTTGTAAAGTTTCCTCCGAGCATAAATTGCACGGACGGCGTCCTCCCGTGTAAGAATTGGCTCTGGACAGTAATCTCCAAGTGAGATCATAGGTGATGTTGTTGTCCTTGAGGTCCCATATGTGGCCCGAAAGTGTAGTGGCGTGACGCCGGGCCGGGTTTCGGAAGGTATGTCTATGTTGGTATAGCCGGGTCTTGAAGTCACATGCGGTAAGTCCTATATAGGCTTTGTTGGAGGTATCCGTCCTCACGTTGCACTGGTAGATCACATTACGGTCTCTGCATCTATTGTCGAGTGGGCAAATAGATCTATCCGGGCAGTTACACCTCCTGGTCGGTTCTCCACTGCTATTTAGGTTATTTCTGCCATCGGGGTTGAGTTTTTTGTTGTTAGAGGAGACGATGTTTTGTGCGAAGTTTGGTGTAGTGCTGTAAGAGAGTTTGATGGTATTTTTGTTAATTATGTTGTGGTAGCGGTGTTGTAATGGGAAGTGTTTTTCAATGAGCCTAAAGAATAGTTTCCCGATGGGAGTAGTCACCTCTGCGTTGTGGGGAGGATTGAACCATGTTACATTGCGTGAGCGGCGGTGTCTCCTGCTGGTTCCGCTAATGGGATCTGGACAGTAGGATATTTCCTCCCGGAAACCACTCCGCTTGAGGGCCTGGTTGTAATAAGGCGCATGTTCATCGAATATCCGCTCATTAGCTGACAAACGGGATATGCGGAGGGAGATGTTTTTGACCAGGTTGTTTGTGATGTTCCTAGGATGGTTTGATCGGCGGTGGATGTAGTGCAGATTGTCATTAGGTTTCCTGTATGGGTAGTACAGGTCGTTTTCGAGGTCGAGGGTTACGTCCAGGAAGTTTACTCGGGTCAGGGACGTTTGTAGGGTTATTTTAAATCCCCAGTCGCGGAAGAATCTGATTAATTGTTTCCGGACCCGATCTGTACTACTGGGGTTGTACCCTTTAAGGGTAAGGAGCCCATCATCACGGTACAATCCACCACCGAATGCAGGAAACATATCAGTGAGTTTGGCTATTAGGAATAATCCTATAAGATCAGTGACCTCCGCCGAATCCGTGGCGCCCATGCTGACGTCGAAGGGTGAGTCGGGAGCTCTTTTTATCCATTTAGAGTCGTCAAAGAGTAAGACTGTCTTCCTGGCGTGGAGGATGATTTTTCTTTCCTGGTCGGTGATGGGCACGAGTGTTTCGGCGAAGTCCAAGGCGGCAGTAAGTAGCGGTAAGGTGATTGAAGCATAGTAGCTCTCTATGTCGAACTGTATGAATTTAGTTTCTCGTTTATCCTCCATATTGCTGAACCAGGAGATTACTTCCTGGGTGTTGATCCATAGGCTAAGTCGGGTGTGTTGCTTGACTTATGGTATCACGCGGTCTAGGATTTTTTTGCTGATTCTCCCTATGTCGGACTTCGTTGGGTTAATAAGCCTGATGGAGGGTTTACGGTCAAAATCGGATTTATGGTCCTTCAGTGTGAAGTATGGTGTCCGTGGGTCTAGAGGTTCCGTGCGGTCGGCGACCCCGAGGCTGGAGGTGATTTGTTGTCCATCTCGATTTATGTCCTCGATGCAAGAGTGGTTGGCCTTTTTATAGGTGGAGTTTAGGCTGCTCCTGATCAGTGTGTGGTATCTGTCAGGGTTGACAAAGTATAGGTTCCCAGTTTTATCCGAATGCACCATGATGTCATTTGTGTTATCATACTCTGTTAAGTTGCTACGGAGTTTTTGTAGGAATCGGTTGTGTCTGGGTTTAAATTTAATGTTCTTGACCAGTTCAAACCATCCTAGGAACATCACAAACAACCTGGTCAAAAACATCTCCCTCCGCATATCCCGTTTGTCAGCTAATGAGCGGATATTCGATGAACATGCGCCTTATTACAACCAGGCCCTCAGGCGGAGTGGTTTCCGGGAGGAAATATCCTACTGTCCAGATCCCATTAGCGGAACCAGCAGGAGACACCGCCGCTCACGCAATGTAACATGGTTCAATCCTCCCCACAACGCAGAGGTGACTACTCCCATCGGGAAACTATTCTTTAGGCTCATTGAAAAACACTTCCCATTACAACACCGCTACCACAACATAATTAACAAAAATACCATCAAACTCTCTTACAGCACTACACCAAACTTCGCACAAAACATCGTCTCCTCTAACAACAAAAAACTCAACCCCGATGGCAGAAATAACCTAAATAGCAGTGGAGAACCGACCAGGAGGTGTAACTGCCCGGATAGATCTATTTGCCCACTCGACAATAGATGCAGAGACCGTAATGTGATCTACCAGTGCAACGTGAGGACGGATACCTCCAACAAAGCCTATATAGGACTTACCGCATGTGACTTCAAGACCCGGCTATACCAACATAGACATACCTTCCGAAACCCGGCCCGGCGTCACGCCACTACACTTTCGGGCCACATATGGGACCTCAAGGACAACAACATCACCTATGATCTCACTTGGAGATTACTGTCCAGAGCCAATTCTTACACGGGAGGACGCCGTCCGTGCAATTTATGCTCGGAGGAAACTTTACAAATGCTGTTTTCGACGGACCAACTCCTAAACAAGAAAGATGAACTGGTTACTGCATGTAAACATAGATTGCGTAGGACTTACCTCGCCCTCAAACCCCATAATGACCCGGGGGGGGGGTAGACTAGGGCTATAACACCCCAGTTGCCGATTTTGCAATGGGTAACCCCTGCTTGCCAAGGAAGACGTAAGATCTTCTTTGTATTCTTTTATCGCATCCTTTATTTCCTTCCCCCCTCTCTCCTTTGTCCTTCTACCCCAGCTCTTCTCCTTTGTCGGCGTCTTTTCTCGCCCACCCGAGGCTGCCCTTTGGTCCCATGTAGCCTTAGTACCCCCACTCCCCCCTCCCCTAGTCTTTGATAGATTTGGCGGACTCCGCCCTTTATAGCAGTTGGCTTAGACCCCGGATACTTGCCCCCCTTTTCCGACCGCTCCCACTATTCTCTGTGCCCTCTATATTTCTTAGTGGCACTTATGCCTTATTTTTTCGTTTCAGTATTTCTTGCTTCGCTTTTCTTCTGGGCGGGGTGGATTCTGAACTTATTTCTCCGTATTCTACCTTTATTTCGTACGAACTTTCATGTAGCTTGTTTTAGATCTTTTAGAGTTAGCATTAGTATATATTTTTCCCGGGACTCAGAATTATTATGTCGTACAAGTTCACTTTGCTGCACTGGGTCGTTGCTGGCCCGGGATGGAAACCTTTATTGTTTATTTCGTGGTAGTCTCTTTAGTATTTTGGCCCCTTTTGTTGACCAGTCACCGTATCATTTACGTACTTATACCTCTTAAAAGGGTCCTTGCCTAATTCGTCCCACCTAGTTCTTTTACTTATTTCCTTATTTATTTATTTATTTATTTATTTACTTCTTTCTTTCTTTCTTTATTTTATTCTCGCCTAACAATAGCCTGACACCTAGGTCGTAGAATTTAATTTTTTCTTTACACTTATTTGCTTTTCTTCACTCTCAGTATTTTTTCTTTCCTATTTTTACCCCCCATTGTTCTACCTACCGTTCCGACTTCCTCCCCCTCCCCCTCCCCTGTATCTTCTTTGACCTCATGCCCAGCTGTAGCTGGCACTACCAACGCTTGATTGGGTCTACTCCACCCCCTCCCCTCTTTCTCCTACTGGCAGGTTTAGCCACCATCTCCCCTACTAATTTGCAACCACAGAATTACTACTGATTTTTGACAATCACTTTGACCATATATGGAATTACCCCTTGAGAAGATCGGCTATTTAAATACCAGGATAAATGTTCATTTAGTCCAGAATTAGCCGTCGAAACGGCTTGAGCTCAGCTGTCGGGGTCTTACTGGTTCCTATTACCCACTCTACTACCTCAAGTATTGAGTACTTTGGTGCGTTATGGTCCACCTGGTTCCTTACCACATTTCCTTCGTTATATATATATATATATATATTTATGGTCCCGTACCTCCTGATGGGGTCGTAGGGGTACCATAGTGACATACAGCGTTTCTTGGGCATCTTAAGCCAAGCGGAGCCCATCCTTCTCCGGACCTGAGTACAGCAGACTTCTTCCAGAGAAGGTTAGAATGTGAAAAATAAGTGAGAAAAGGGTACAGAGAAAGAATCGAACCCAGTACTAGACTGGTACTTTTTTTTACTCCTGCAATGCTGCGACGTCACCTTAAGAATAAACGCAACCATGCCTCTCCTGGTCTTGATGGTGTTACGTACCTGCTGCTCAAACGTGTGGGTACTTTCTTCAGCACCAGCTTTCACTCTTCTTTCAATTCTGTCTTAACAACGGTGCTTCTCCGGAACAGAGGAAAACTGCCAGTCATTCAAAAAAGGTGCCATTCAAAAAGGGTGACCGCACATCGGCTGTCAACTATTGTCCAGTCAGCCTTACTAGCTGTATTGCCAAACTGATGGAATCCTGTGTCAGAGAAACACTCTGGAACTTCTGGAATTCTCACAGTCTTATCTGGCTCTTGCAATTTGGATTTATCCTTAACTCCAGCTACTGAAGACATCACCCGGATCACTGATGGCGGCTCATGGGTGGATGTTGTTTACCTTGACTTTGCTAAAGCTTTCAATTCTGTGTCCCACAAAAGACTTATAGCAAAATCTCTGCAATGGGTGTGAAGGATGATCTTTTTAACTGGTTGAAGTCCTTCATCCTCAGTCGAAGAGAGGTAGTCACGGTTCTAGAACAGCATTCTTCACCGTATGAGATTCTATATGGTGTACCACAGGGATCTGTTCTTGGTCCCCATTTAGTTTGTGACATATATTAATGACATAGCTGCCGACTTAAAGAATGCCACAGTATTGAAATATGCAGATAATATCAAGCTGTACCCCGAGATAAAAAGGATAGATCCTGAACACTATAGATTTTTCCTGCAATTAGACCTGGACACAGTGCAGCAATGGATCATGGACTGGCAACTCAAGCTCGCTGTGGACAAGTGTACCACCATGCATTTTGGGAGGGAAGACCCAGCGTCCACATACTCCCTCCACAAAACTAATATCAAGAAGTCTTCTTGTGAACCTGGCCTGGACATTACTGTCAGCAACGATTTGCGTTGGATAAAGCACATCTCTAAAATTGTCAAGAAGGCCAAGGGTGTCTTGGCATCACTCAGCAAGACCTTTGTCAGCCGCTCTCCAGCTATATTTAAAGCTGTATATAGCTATGGTATGGCCACACTTAGAATTTGCATTGCCAGTCTGGAACCCATATCTTGCTCAGAACATTGATCTCTTGGAAACTGTTCAGAGACGTGCAACCAAGCGTATAGCCTCCATAAGGCACCTACCATACTCTGAACGCATTGCTTCCCTGGGCATGGATACATTGAAGCTCCAAAGCCTGGCAACTGACTTGGTGAACACCCACAAAATTAACCATCTTGCCAACAGCAACCCTGAACACCATTTTGAATTCTACGTGTCTAACACACGTGGGCATGCCTACAAAGTCAGAAAACAGCACAGCTCCCATGACTTTCGGAAACATTTTTTCACGCTCAGAGTTGCTGAAGTATGGAACAAACTACCTGCATCAGTTTTTAGCTGCCGAGACACTGCATCTTTTAAAACCTCCATGCTTCCTGAAATTCTCCAACACTACACCTGATATCCCCCCTCCATACACACGCACACATGTATATCATGACTCATACACTGTTCACTTTCCTGACATTTGTACGAAACAATTATTCTATGTACTATATATGCACCTTTGATGAGGTGTAGTGCACCTGAGCACTGTACGCAATAATTTCATTATTGTTAATGGGATAATTGCTGGTCTTGTGCCAAAAGAAGAAACAATTATTATTATTATTATGATCAATCCAAAGCATTCGATAGGGTCGACCATCGGTACCTGGCGGCGGTCCCCAAGTCAGCCGGTTTCGGGCCCGTTTTCAGGGGTTGGATCGCTGCGATGTACAGCGACATCTGCTCAGTTGTGAGGGTGAATGGTTACCTGTCGCAGCCGTTCAGCATCATGCGCTCGGTCCGCCACGGTTTTCCCCTCTCGTCCCTCTTGTACGTATTGGCTCTCGAGCCGTTACTGCACAAATGGGGGCGATGAGGGGCGTCCCACGTGAACTAGATGCGGGAAATTCGAGTCGGCTTACGCCATCTCTGCTGCGACATCTCTGGTGCTTCCTTGACGGTGAACAGGTGTGGTCGCCGTTCGCCAGGCACGTTTTCCCACAGCTCGTCTCCTTGACGGAGCTGCAGTCTTGGGTCAGGAAAAGACCGAGGGATAGCGCTTGGAAACTGGAATGTCTCCAGGCGCTCACTACCCTCTGTCAGCTGGGAACCAGTATCGGTGGAACATCCACCTCGGCGTTCTATAGAGAACTAGTGGAGGGGAAGAGCGACGACGTTCTCGGAGAGATCCTGGGCGTCGAAGAAGATTGGCTGTTTGCTCTCTTCCGGAGAACTTTCAGCCTAGGGCCTATGGATAACTTCCAAAAATCCCTGGCCTGGCAGTGCTACCGGGGAGCGTTGCCGGTTCGAGATAAGCTCTACAGGCACGGAAGTGCCGTCAGCCGAGCCTGTCCGAGATGCGCCCAGAGCGACGAAACCGTTGTGCACGCACTCGTTCAGTGCCCGATCATTGCTGACTTGTGGAGCTATGTCGAACAGTTGCTGTCGCGTGTAGGACTGATCCGGTTATCGAATGAGTCCATTGTGCAGATGGTCTCGCCGTCTTCCTTCCAGGAGGAAGAGCAGGCAGTTTTCATCTGCCTGGTCGCCATGGCGAAAGAGATTGTGTGGTGGACAAGTTTGAAAGGGTTAAAGACAGACACTTTTCTCTTCGGCGAATCCCTAATTAACTTTTTCAAGTTTCACTTCAAGAGGAAAATCACAGTGGAGAGGCAAGTGCTGCCTTCTATCAAGTTTGTTGAAAGGCGGGTGAATGTAGCGAGAATGGTCCGAGTGAACGGGACCGCTCTGTAGTTTGAAAGATGGAAAATTGAGGGAAGGCGCTTGCCCTGGTGGTCAGGGTGGCTGTGGTCTTTTGTGTGGTTTTCGCCACGAGTAACCCTTGGAGATTTCCCCCCTATTGGGGAATTTTTCATTGTTTCAATTTTCATTTTTATTGTTTATATATATATATGTTTCTATGTGTATGTATGTTCATTCTTGAACATGGCGGACCTTGTTGTCTCTTGAGGTCACTGAACATAAAGCAAGATAAATGCAGCTGTAATAATAATAATAATAATAATAATAATAATAATAATAAAAAAAATATTGATTTCTTTATTGGCCACAAGGGCTGACATCAAGAAAAACATTACAGACGGCACAGGACGGTACGATGTGGGTTTTGTGCGTGTAAAGATTTTTTTTTATTTATATAAGAAAAGAAAAAAAGACATAGAAACATATATATATATAAACAATAAAAATGAAAATTGAAACAATGAAAAATTCCCCAATAGGGGGAAAACCTCCGAGGGTTACTCGTGGCGAAAACCACACAAAAGACCACGGCCACCCTGACTACCAGGGCAAGCGCCCTCTCTCAATTTTTCCATTTCTCAAACTACAGGCGTATATTCAGAGCGGTCCCGTTCACTCAGACCATTCTCGCTACATTCACCCACCTTTCAACAAACTTGCTAGAAGGCAGCACTTGCCTCTCCACTGTGATTTTCCTCTTGAAGTGAAACTTGAAAAAGTTAATTAGGGATTCGCCGAAGAGGAAAGTGTCTGTCTTTAACCCTTTCAACCTTGTCCACGACACAATCTCTTTCGCCATGGTCACCAGGCAGATGAAAACCGCCTGCCCTTCCTCCTGGAAGGAAGACGGCACTTCCGTGCCTGTAGAGCTTATCTCGAACCGGCAACGCTCCCCGGTAGCACTGCCAGGCCAGGGATTTTTGGAAGTTATCCATAGGCCCATTTTGGTGAGAGTTGGGCCGCGGCAAGGGACGACGGTGAGGTGGTAGCAGATGACGGATGCGATGTACGCATTCGCCACCTCCGCCGGGCCTTTCAGGGACAGCTTCTTCTCGGCCAATTTCTGGGTGAGGGAGGCCACCTTGCCCGTCACCTCGCTCCAGTTTTTCTCTATTTGGAGGTCCGGTCCGAACCAGACACCGAGCAATTTAACCGGTCCGTCCGTCCAACGCCCCACGACGCTGTCGGACGGCATGGACTTGCCTCTCCAGGTGCAAGCCCACCGACTTTTCCTGGTTTATCTTTGCTCCTGTCACCGCTTCGTATGTCGTCGGCGTAAGCCGACTCGTATTTCCCGCATCCTAGTTCGCGTGGGACGCCCCTCATCGCCCCCAGTTTGTGCAGTAACGGCTCGAGAGCCAATACGTACAAGAGGGGCGAGAGGGGACAATCGTGGCGGACCGAGCGCATGATGCTGAACGGCTGCGACAGGTAACCATTTACTCTCACAACTGAGCAGATGACGCTGTACATCGCAGCGATCCAACCCCTGAAAACGGGCCCGAAACCGGCTGCCTCGAGGACCGCCGCCAGGTACCGATGGTCGACCCTATCGAATGCTTTGGATTGATGCAAGTTGATCAGCGCTCCACCCGTGCCAGGTTCCTTAACCACCCTCTCTGTGATGCATCGCATGAGGTGGAGGTTGTCGTTTATGGATCTGTCTGGAATGGCGCATGTCTGCGCCTCTCCCACCAGACACTTGACGACAAGCGCCAACCTCGTTGCTAAGACCTTGGCCAAAATCTTGAACTCTGCGTTTAACAGGGTTATGGGCCTGAAATTATCAATAACATCCTCCTTTTTCGGATCTTTTCTCAGCAGCGCCACCGCTCCCCAGCTCACAAAACTGGGAATGCTCCCGTTCTGCTGCCAGTTGCAGTAGACGTCTGCCAAGAGGTCACCGAACAAGTCTGGCATAAATGCATAAAGTTCGTAGGGCGGACCATCCAAACCTGGCGATTTACCCCTCGTGCAGTTAGCCATCGCTTCCCGTATTTCACCGGCTGTTATTGGCTTTTCGCAACACTGTGCTGCGGTCGTCGAGAGCCGAGGCAGTCCGTCGAGGTATGCACTGAAGTCCATGCCCCGATCCGGGCCACCGCTGCTCCCGAACAGTTCAGCAAAGTGCTGCTGAAAAGTTTCACACTTCTGCTCGGGTTCGAGCAACACGCACCCGTTTTGGTCAGACAAAGACCGAATTGTGGCTTTGTTGCCACGTCGCGCCTCTGCCACCCGGGCCCATTGGACGGCTTTTGTCCCCTCGTGTTTCACACACATGCATCTTTAGGTGTTTAGACTTGTGATGTACTTATATTGACAGAATCTTCCTTAGTATATGGGCAGTTCCCATTAGTACTATCTTTTGTATTTCTCCTATACGCGGGTTTCCTGGGATTTGCGATAAGTAATCATTAGACCCCTTAGGTATCATTCCCAGAGCGCCTACAACCACTGGTATTGTTTTAGTTCTCAATTTCCACATTTTTCCAATTTCTATCTCCAGGTCCTTATACTTGCTCAATTTTTCAAATGTTTTTATAGATACATTCTTGTCTATTGGAACGGACATATCAATTAGCAGGCATACCCTCTTTTTAAAGTCCTTCAGTATTCTATGAGGTCTATTTGCATCTATTTTTCGGTCTGTTTGGATGCTAAAGTTCCACAAGATTGAGATGTGATCTTTTTCAAGTATGGGAGGTGGTTGATGCTCCCACCAATTCTTTTGATAGGACAGGTCAAAATGCTTACACATTACCCAATGTATGTATTGTGCAGCTCTGTCATGCCTGTTTAGGTATTCGGTTGGAGCTATAGGACTGCACATTGAAATTATATGATCAATGGTATCTGGTTGTTTTTTACATACACGGCATAATGGGCTGCATCCATTTTTTATTATGTTGGCTTGGTAATTTTTTGTTGGCAGACACTGATCTTGTGCTGATATAATCAGTCCTTCAGTCTCCGATTTCAGTCCAGAGGATGCCAACCACTGATGGGTTAAAGTTTTGTCAACATCAGGATTGTTAGCTCTTTCTGGGTATTTTCCATACAGAGGCTTTTCTTGCCATTTCTTAGCCAGTTTCTGTAGCAGTTCTTTCTTTGCAGTTACTTTTACCTGCTTTGCTTTTTCTATGTTTTCCATTTCAGCAGTAAATGGGACTTCTAAAATTTGTAGTCCATTACTGTATCTTTGTGCATCTTTTGTAATGGAGTATGATCTTTTGATGCTTTCGTGTTTCAAAACGAGTTTGATCATCCAATCATGTGATTCCCTTAGATATGTAGATAATCCAATTGTTGCAGTTTTCAACGCAATATCTAACTGGATTAACCCACGTCCTCCTTCTTTCCGAGGGAGATATATTCTATCTGTATCTGCCTTAGGGTGATGCATTCTGTGCATGGTTAAGAATTTTTTAATTTTTGTATCGAGCCTACGGATCTCTGTGCTTGACCAGTTGATGATATTGTAACTGTAGGTTACTACTGGAATGGCAAGCGTGTTTATGGCATCGATCCTATTCCTTGCATTCAATTCCGTTCTTAAGACTGCTCTACTCTGCAGTAACATGCATTTGTAGCGGTTGTCTCCCTTGTTTTGATTGGGATCTAGACGGGAAGTGGAACCCTTTCTGCAACTTCCGGTCAGAGCCCTATAAAACTAACAACTTTAAGCTTCCTTTCTCTCTTTGCCTTTTCGGCACCAGGTCGAAGAGCCTCTCATTTGGCTCTGCCATTAATTTGGCCAACAGGCGCCTGGCCTTAGCCAGGCGCCCTCTGCCAGCCGCGTTTGCCTGGCAATCAAAACGGTAACTACTAACTTTGTTTCATTCTAACATCTATCTTTGACATGTCAAGTATTCTATCTACCGTTAATTAAATATTATATACACAAACATTGTCTCGTTTTGTTACATTCATACAACCCAGTATCCTCGCTATATTGGTGACCCCGACGTGATATTATTTTTTTTTTTTCAATGGGAAATGGTTATACGGTGTATCTGATATGATATAAGACACAAACAAAAAAAAAAAAAAAAAAAAAAAGAGAAAAATATAACACCTACAATTATTGACACGCAGACAAACCACAATTCTATAAATGTTTTCACCATTCTCTTTTCTCTCCTTTTTCTGCCTTTCGCTTCTCTCGCAAAAAAAAATAATTTTTATGAGGATGACAAGATGGAGTCTCTCTTCTCTTTAAATAGTGTTTTGGCGCGAAATAGTCCGCCATGTTGGATTTTTTTTTGTTGAGTTTTTAGGCCCCCCCCCCCCCCCCCCAAAAAAAAAGAAAAAAATAGCACATCTGGTTTTGTGAGTAACATTACGAATACACAGCAAATTTAGCGACGAACTATGAAAATACTCAAGGACACGCACACACGCACATGTGGAATTCGCACAGACATACTTTTTCTCTCACGCATCAATTAACTGTCGCATTTCACCAATATATATATATATGTTTCTCGTTTCTTACAACGAACACTTTCAAAACAAAAAAAACATTTCACGATATATATATATGTTTCTCGTTTCTTACAACGAACTCTTTCAAAACACACAAAAAAAAAAAGAAATTTGATATTCTTGAAAAAACATTTCAACAGGAACATTTATTTTCGATGAACCATTGCCTTTTGTTCTTCGTTTTCTTCATCGTTCAAGTTTTTTGTTTTTTTCCAAAGTTCACACCTATAATTATGCTGATTGAAGCCTTTCTTTTTCATCATTGTCACTTTCAAAATTGCACTATCATTTTCTCGCGCGTTAGAAATATTTTTTTTTCAACCTTGTATTGGCACGTGTAGGCAGCATAAATTCTCGATTCACTGAGATGTCTCTACTCACAGACAGCCGCACGCCATTTATCACCAGGGATTCTTCAGCCTTAAGCTATATTCTTCTATTTGCCGGTTTATAAATTTACAATGTAAATTTACCGTTGATAACCGCGCATTTATTAAGAATGCTTATTTCTCTGGTCGCTGGCCTCTTGACCCTTCCAGGTCAACGCATTCTCAACATCGACCATCAACTTCGGCTGCTATTTCTAGCACTTTGCGCAACTCATTTTTTTCTAAAAAAAAATTTTTTTACTGTGAATTTAAACACCGAATACGCTCACTCAGCGAGACAACAGCAGCAGCAACAGCAATATAACAGCAACAGCAATACATCAATACAGCTTCACCAAAGCCAGAGAATTCATTTTTGCAGCACTCTTCCTGTGAGAAAATCCATTCGGAGGTTGGAAATTTCACGATATACCACAGAACAGAAACCACCTGCATTCATTCTCTGGAACACACTTTCTTTCCTGCTGTCATGTGATTGCACACCTGTGAACTATATTTTGAACTTTGAGCTCTTCTATTACTTTTACTTTATTACATTGTATCTTTGGGTGATGGATAGATGGATGTCCAGTCGTTCTCTGGCCAAGAGCGGTTGGCTACCTTGATATCTATCATTGATTTTTCCAGACATTCTTTTGTCGTAATTTTCATGCCTGTTACAACATTCTCGCCAACTTGCTACATATTTTCATTTCGATTTTTATACACTAAAATTCTGGCGGGAGGTTATGTAGCGGTTGTCTCCCTTGTTTTGATTGGGATCTAGACGGGAAGTGGAACCCTTTCTGCAACTTCCGGTCAGAGCCCTATAAAACTAACAACTTTAAGCTTCCTTTCTCTCTTTGCCTTTTCGGCACCAGGTCGAAGAGCCTCTCATTTGGCTCTGCCATTAATTTGGCCAACAGGCGCCTGGCCTTAGCCAGGCGCCCTCTGCCAGCCGCGTTTGCCTGGCAATCAAAACGGTAACTACTAACTTTGTTTCATTCTAACATCTATCTTTGACATGTCAAGTATTCTATCTACCGTTAATTAAATATTATATACACAAACATTGTCTCGTTTTGTTACATTCATACAACCCAGTATCCTCGCTATACATTCCTTATCCTTTCCCTCATTGTCGAGTGCTTGATTCCGTCTCCTTCACAAACACCTAGATATTTGTAAGTTTTTATTATTATTATTATATATATATATATATATATATATATATATATATATATATATATATATATATATATATATATATATATATATATATATATAATTAATAAATAAATACATTATCGGAGGAAGCTTTTAGCGATACTCCGGCCAAATCCCAACTCACTCAACAAACATTAGGAAATAAGTGAGTATATTCCTAATTAAACATTCGGGGTGCTAACTAATTGTATTGTATGTAAACACACACACACACACGTTTTCATAATTTATTAAAGTCGAATGAACTAAATTAAAAGGAAATGTATATGCGTATTTACGCGTATGCACAGATACACACATGTGTATGTACACATACATACATACAGTTCTGTGAGAGGAATTTGCTAGACGGAAATTTTGCGAAAGTATGTATGTATGTATGTATGTATGTTATCTCTTTCTCTTAATTTCGAGTATATTTTTTTTGACCGGCCACCTTCCTGGTGGCAAGGTTGTAAAAGAAAAGAAATTGTCATCCCTTGAATCGCAAGAATGTTTTGCAAATTTTGAAGATGCCAGCTATCGCAGCCATTTGTAGACTATGAATTAGGGGCTGCGCTTTTTGTCCGCAAATCCAAGTTCAGTCATACTTTGGTCATAGCGGGTTGGTATATAACCCGTAGCTCCAATAATGATAGGTATGAAGCTAAAGGTGTATCTTGGATACTGGATTTGTAAACTCCTCATCAATGGTCCGTAGATGTCCTCCTTCTCCTGTATTTTTCTGACAACGTTTACATCAAGTGGGCAGCTGATCTCCACAACAGAACACGTTTCAATGTGTGGTCCCAATGTATGTATGTATGTATGTATGTTTTCTCTTTCTCTTAATTTCGAGTATATTTTTTTTGACCGGCCACCTTCCTGGTGGCAAGGTTGTAAAAGAAAAGAAATTGTCATCCCTTGAATCGCAAGAATGTTTTGCAAATTTTGAAGGTGCCAGCTATGTATGTATGTATGTATGTATGTATGTATGTATGTATGTATGTATGTATGTATGTATGTATGTATGTATGTATGTATGTACGAAGGTCAGCTGAACAGTTCATAGGATGATCAATATACTCGCATATAATGACTGGTTATAGGCTAAAAAGCCATGTCTATGATGCTCATGCTTAAGTATCAAGCGATGGCATTACCCGAAATCGAGTTACAGCCATCATCATCGTGTATGTATGTATGTATGGGTATTCCAGTAACTATTTGCCATATACTTTGCGATGGTTTTCTATATTGCATTTAGGAATTGCAACCAAGATGTTTACATCTACTATCGAACCTCTGGCAGCATGTTTAACATCAGGCGCTGCAAAAACAGAAGTATTTATTTCTGAAACCTTTTGTATGCAGATGATTGCGATCTTGTAGCGCACAGAGAGATTGATATGCAACACATTTTGAATGCATTTTCTGATGCTTGCAATGCCCTCGGATTGTCTGTCAGTCTCAAGAAAACCGTTGTCATGTACCAACCTGCCTCTGGTAAGCAGTACAATGAACCAGATATCTATATGTATGGTAAAAGACTTGGAATGGTTGATCAGTTTGTCTACCTGGGAAGCACTGTCGATACAGCAATCTTGATAATGAAATTCCAGAGTGTGTGCAAGACTCTGCCTCAGCAAAGCTGGACTCTAAAGCGGAACCAGTGGTTGACTATCATGCTGCTGTCGGAGATGCTACTCACCATACCTGTCAAGCATGTGGAAAAGAGTGCAGATTAGCAGGAGAGCTCAAACGACATGCAAAAGTAAGACCAGCCACAGCCGGCTATTGCCAGTGAATGTTTTTATCATGGTTGCAAACTCCGTGCAAGACATTTTAGATCATTGGCTGGGCTAAAAAGCCACATTCGATCGCTGCACCGTTAATTTTTTTTTATCGTGCAATGGCCATACTCGATAACGAGAGGGTCACCCTGTTGGACCCCTGTGGCAGATAGAAGGAGATGGTCACCGAAGTTGAGGTAGGAGGGCTCCTGATAGGCTTGCCAAGCAAAATGGTAAAGTTGCGGGCTCCCTCCTTTACTGAACGGAGGATGACATCCCAACTGATGAAATTAAAAGCATTCCTGAAATCCAACTTGAGAATGACCTTAGGGATTTCGGAAGGCAAGTTGGTAAATGCTCTGGTGGCGTGGGTGGCAGCCTCAAAACCCAGCTTTGTACCCACCTCTAGCTGAATAGGGGAGAATTTGGTGGACAGGCTGTTTGAAATCGAAGGCAGACATACTTTTGCGGTGAGCCGTCGCAGAGTGCACCCAACTGCTACGGGAAGGAGGTCACCGCTGGGCTTTATGAGACCAAACAGTTTAGCTCCAAAGAACAGGGGGCGTATATGAGAGAGGACATTCTCGGACGATAACAGTTTGGTGAAATGGGTGAGGTTCTCTAAGAGCTCAAGGCCGGCATCTCCGGCCGATAAGATGACACCATTCTTGAGGTGCTGAGGTCGAAGACCATCGATACCAGCACCAGAACCCGCCGGAAAGGATGTTATCGTCTTCCTGACGATAGCTGGAGTGAAACCAGGTTGCAAATAACCTGGTGGATCGGGCCAGTGTAAGAGGTTGTAGCAGTTGCCTCCCTTGTTGTGACTCACAACCCCAATAGATTAACAACATCTAGACGGGAAGTAGAACCCTTTCTGTAACTTCCGGTCAGAACCCTATAAAACTAACAACTTTAAGTTCTCACTCTCTCATTTGCCCTTCCGGCGCCTGGCCTTCGCCAGGCGTCTTCTGCCAGCCACGTTTGCCTGGCAATCAAAACGGTAACTACTAACTTTGCTTCATTCTTTCGTTTATTCATTGACATGTCAACTATACTGTTAAATTGTTGATTAAATATTATACACACAAACCATGTCTCCTTGTTACATTCATACACGCTAGTATCCTCACCAAAATTGGTAACCCTGACATGATACGAACACGCAGCCGTTCATTGTTATAAGTGGTCCCCCCCCCCCCCCCCAAAAAAAAAATACCAGAATCTGGTGTTGTGTGAGTAACATTACGAATACACAGCAAATTTATTGACAAACTATGAAAATACTCAGTCAACGAAACGAACACACCACGCACATGTGAAATTCGCGTTCAGACAGACTTTTTCTCTCACGCATCAACTAACTGTCGCATTTCACGATATATATATATATATATGTTTCTCGTTTCTTACAACGAACACTTTCAAAACAAAAAAAAAAAAAAAAAAAAAAAATTTGATATTTTTTTTAAAAAACATTTCAACAGGAACATTTATTTTCGATGAACCATTGCCTTTTTTTTTTCATCGTTTTCTTCATCGTTCAAGTTTTTTTTTTCCAAAGTTCACACCAATAATTATGCTAAGTGAAGCCTTTCTTTTTCATCATTGTCACTTTCACACTTGCACTATCATTTTCTCGCGCGTTAGAAATATTATTTTTTCAACTTAACTTAACCTTGTATTGGCACGTGTAGGCAGCACAAATTCTCAACTCACGGAGATATCTCGACTCACGGAGATAGCCGCACGCCAGAGATAACGTTTCTCGCCAAGGATTCTTCAGCCTTAAGCTATATTCTCCTATTTGCCGGTTTAAAAGTTTACCACGTAAATTTGCCGTTGAAGACTGCGCATTTATTCAGAATGCTTATTTCTTTGGTCGCTGGCCTCTTGACCCTTCCAGGTCAACGCATTCTCAACATCGACCATCAACTTCGGCTGTCATTTCTAGCACTTTGCGCAACTCATTTTTTCCGAAAAAAAATTTTTTTTACTGTGAATTTAAACACCGAATACGCTCACTCCGCGAGACAACAACATCAACAGCAACACAGCTTCACCAACAACCAAAACCAGCAGAACAAGCCAGAGAATTTATTTTTGCAGCACTCTTCCTGTGAGAAAATCCATTCGGAGGTTGGAACTTTCACGATATACCACAGAACAGAAACCACCTGCATTCATTCTCTGGAACACACTTTCTTTCCTGCTGTCATGTGATTGCACACCTGTGAACTATATTTTGTACATTTGAACTTTGAGCTCATCTCTTACTTTATTACATTGTATCTTTGGGTGATGGATAGATAGATGTCCAGTCGTTCTCTGGCCAAGAGCGGTTGGCTACCTTGATATCTATCATTGATTTTTGCAAACATTCTTTTGTCGTAATTTTCATGCCTGTTACAACATTCTCGCCAACTTGCTACATATTTCATTCGATTTTTATATTCTAAAATTCTGGCGGGGGGTTATGTAGCAGTTGCCTCCCTTGTTGTGACTCACAACCCCAATAGATTAACAACATCTAGACGGGAAGTAGAACCCTTTCTGTAACTTCCGGTCAGAACCCTATAAAACTAACAACTTTAAGTTCTCACTCTCTCATTTGCCCTTCCGGCGCCTGGCCTTCGCCAGGCGTCTTCTGCCAGCCACGTTTGCCTGGCAATCAAAACGGTAACTACTAACTTTGCTTCATTCTTTCGTTTATTCATTGACATGTCAACTATACTGTTAAATTGTTGATTAAATATTATACACACAAACCATGTCTCCTTGTTACATTCATACACGCTAGTATCCTCACCAAAATTGGTAACCCTGACATGATACGAACACGCAGCCGTTCATTGTTATAAGTGGTCCCCCCCCCCCAAAAAAAAAAATACCAGAATCTGGTGTTGTGTGAGTAACATTACGAATACACAGCAAATTTATTGACAAACTATGAAAATACTCAGTCAACGAAACGAACACACCACGCACATGTGAAATTCGCGTTCAGACAGACTTTTTCTCTCACGCATCAACTAACTGTCGCATTTCACGATATATATATATATATGTTTCTCGTTTCTTACAACGAACACTTTCAAAACAAAAAAAAAAAAAAAAAAAAAATTTGATATTTTTTTTAAAAAACATTTCAACAGGAACATTTATTTTCGATGAACCATTGCCTTTTTTTTTTTCATCGTTTTCTTCATCGTTCAAGTTTTTTTTTTCAAAAGTTCACACCAATAATTATGCTAAGTGAAGCCTTTCTTTTTCATCATTGTCACTTTCACACTTGCACTATCATTTTCTCGCGCGTTAGAAATATTATTTTTTCAACTTAACTTAACCTTGTATTGGCACGTGTAGGCAGCACAAATTCTCAACTCACGGAGATATCTCGACTCACGGAGATAGCCGCACGCCAGAGATAACGTTTCTCGCCAAGGATTCTTCAGCCTTAAGCTATATTCTCCTATTTGCCGGTTTAAAAGTTTACCACGTAAATTTGCCGTTGAAGACTGCGCATTTATTCAGAATGCTTATTTCTTTGGTCGCTGGCCTCTTGACCCTTCCAGGTCAACGCATTCTCAACATCGACCATCAACTTCGGCTGTCATTTCTAGCACTTTGCGCAACTCATTTTTTCCGAAAAAAAATTTTTTTTACTGTGAATTTAAACACCGAATACGCTCACTCCGCGAGACAACAACATCAACAGCAACACAGCTTCACCAACAACCAAAACCAGCAGAACAAGCCAGAGAATTTATTTTTGCAGCACTCTTCCTGTGAGAAAATCCATTCGGAGGTTGGAACTTTCACGATATACCACAGAACAGAAACCACCTGCATTCATTCTCTGGAACACACTTTCTTTCCTGCTGTCATGTGATTGCACACCTGTGAACTATATTTTGTACATTTGAACTTTGAGCTCATCTCTTACTTTATTACATTGTATCTTTGGGTGATGGATAGATAGATGTCCAGTCGTTCTCTGGCCAAGAGCGGTTGGCTACCTTGATATCTATCATTGATTTTTGCAAACATTCTTTTGTCGTAATTTTCATGCCTGTTACAACATTCTCGCCAACTTGCTACATATTTCATTCGATTTTTATATTCTAAAATTCTGGCGGGGGGTTATGTAGCAGTTGCCTCCCTTGTTGTGACTCACAACCCCAATAGATTAACAACATCTAGACGGGAAGTAGAACCCTTTCTGTAACTTCCGGTCAGAACCCTATAAAACTAACAACTTTAAGTTCTCACTCTCTCATTTGCCCTTCCGGCGCCTGGCCTTCGCCAGGCGTCTTCTGCCAGCCACGTTTGCCTGGCAATCAAAACGGTAACTACTAACTTTGCTTCATTCTTTCGTTTATTCATTGACATGTCAACTATACTGTTAAATTGTTGATTAAATATTATACACACAAACCATGTCTCCTTGTTACATTCATACACGCTAGTATCCTCACCAAAATTGGTAACCCTGACATGATACGAACACGCAGCCGTTCATTGTTATAAGTGGTCCCCCCCCCCAAAAAAAAATACCAGAATCTGGTGTTGTGTGAGTAACATTACGAATACACAGCAAATTTATTGACAAACTATGAAAATACTCAGTCAACGAAACGAACACACCACGCACATGTGAAATTCGCGTTCAGACAGACTTTTTCTCTCACGCATCAACTAACTGTCGCATTTCACGATATATATATATATATATGTTTCTCGTTTCTTACAACGAACACTTTCAAAACAAAAAAAAAAAAAAAAAAAAAATTTGATATTTTTTTTAAAAAACATTTCAACAGGAACATTTATTTTCGATGAACCATTGCCTTTTTTTTTTTCATCGTTTTCTTCATCGTTCAAGTTTTTTTTTTCAAAAGTTCACACCAATAATTATGCTAAGTGAAGCCTTTCTTTTTCATCATTGTCACTTTCACACTTGCACTATCATTTTCTCGCGCGTTAGAAATATTATTTTTTCAACTTAACTTAACCTTGTATTGGCACGTGTAGGCAGCACAAATTCTCAACTCACGGAGATATCTCGACTCACGGAGATAGCCGCACGCCAGAGATAACGTTTCTCGCCAAGGATTCTTCAGCCTTAAGCTATATTCTCCTATTTGCCGGTTTAAAAGTTTACCACGTAAATTTGCCGTTGAAGACTGCGCATTTATTCAGAATGCTTATTTCTTTGGTCGCTGGCCTCTTGACCCTTCCAGGTCAACGCATTCTCAACATCGACCATCAACTTCGGCTGTCATTTCTAGCACTTTGCGCAACTCATTTTTTCCGAAAAAAAATTTTTTTTACTGTGAATTTAAACACCGAATACGCTCACTCCGCGAGACAACAACATCAACAGCAACACAGCTTCACCAACAACCAAAACCAGCAGAACAAGCCAGAGAATTTATTTTTGCAGCACTCTTCCTGTGAGAAAATCCATTCGGAGGTTGGAACTTTCACGATATACCACAGAACAGAAACCACCTGCATTCATTCTCTGGAACACACTTTCTTTCCTGCTGTCATGTGATTGCACACCTGTGAACTATATTTTGTACATTTGAACTTTGAGCTCATCTCTTACTTTATTACATTGTATCTTTGGGTGATGGATAGATAGATGTCCAGTCGTTCTCTGGCCAAGAGCGGTTGGCTACCTTGATATCTATCATTGATTTTTGCAAACATTCTTTTGTCGTAATTTTCATGCCTGTTACAACATTCTCGCCAACTTGCTACATATTTCATTCGATTTTTATATTCTAAAATTCTGGCGGGGGGTTATGTAGCAGTTGCCTCCCTTGTTGTGACTCACAACCCCAATAGATTAACAACATCTAGACGGGAAGTAGAACCCTTTCTGTAACTTCCGGTCAGAACCCTATAAAACTAACAACTTTAAGTTCTCACTCTCTCATTTGCCCTTCCGGCGCCTGGCCTTCGCCAGGCGTCTTCTGCCAGCCACGTTTGCCTGGCAATCAAAACGGTAACTACTAACTTTGCTTCATTCTTTCGTTTATTCATTGACATGTCAACTATACTGTTAAATTGTTGATTAAATATTATACACACAAACCATGTCTCCTTGTTACATTCATACACGCTAGTATCCTCACCAAAATTGGTAACCCTGACATGATACGAACACGCAGCCGTTCATTGTTATAAGTGGTCCCCCCCCCCAAAAAAAATACCAGAATCTGGTGTTGTGTGAGTAACATTACGAATACACAGCAAATTTATTGACAAACTATGAAAATACTCAGTCAACGAAACGAACACACCACGCACATGTGAAATTCGCGTTCAGACAGACTTTTTCTCTCACGCATCAACTAACTGTCGCATTTCACGATATATATATATATATGTTTCTCGTTTCTTACAACGAACACTTTCAAAACAAAAAAAAAAAAAAAAAAAAAATTTGATATTTTTTTTAAAAAACATTTCAACAGGAACATTTATTTTCGATGAACCATTGCCTTTTTTTTTTTCATCGTTTTCTTCATCGTTCAAGTTTTTTTTTTCAAAAGTTCACACCAATAATTATGCTAAGTGAAGCCTTTCTTTTTCATCATTGTCACTTTCACACTTGCACTATCATTTTCTCGCGCGTTAGAAATATTATTTTTTCAACTTAACTTAACCTTGTATTGGCACGTGTAGGCAGCACAAATTCTCAACTCACGGAGATATCTCGACTCACGGAGATAGCCGCACGCCAGAGATAACGTTTCTCGCCAAGGATTCTTCAGCCTTAAGCTATATTCTCCTATTTGCCGGTTTAAAAGTTTACCACGTAAATTTGCCGTTGAAGACTGCGCATTTATTCAGAATGCTTATTTCTTTGGTCGCTGGCCTCTTGACCCTTCCAGGTCAACGCATTCTCAACATCGACCATCAACTTCGGCTGTCATTTCTAGCACTTTGCGCAACTCATTTTTTCCGAAAAAAAATTTTTTTTACTGTGAATTTAAACACCGAATACGCTCACTCCGCGAGACAACAACATCAACAGCAACACAGCTTCACCAACAACCAAAACCAGCAGAACAAGCCAGAGAATTTATTTTTGCAGCACTCTTCCTGTGAGAAAATCCATTCGGAGGTTGGAACTTTCACGATATACCACAGAACAGAAACCACCTGCATTCATTCTCTGGAACACACTTTCTTTCCTGCTGTCATGTGATTGCACACCTGTGAACTATATTTTGTACATTTGAACTTTGAGCTCATCTCTTACTTTATTACATTGTATCTTTGGGTGATGGATAGATAGATGTCCAGTCGTTCTCTGGCCAAGAGCGGTTGGCTACCTTGATATCTATCATTGATTTTTGCAAACATTCTTTTGTCGTAATTTTCATGCCTGTTACAACATTCTCGCCAACTTGCTACATATTTCATTCGATTTTTATATTCTAAAATTCTGGCGGGGGGTTATGTAGCAGTTGCCTCCCTTGTTGTGACTCACAACCCCAATAGATTAACAACATCTAGACGGGAAGTAGAACCCTTTCTGTAACTTCCGGTCAGAACCCTATAAAACTAACAACTTTAAGTTCTCACTCTCTCATTTGCCCTTCCGGCGCCTGGCCTTCGCCAGGCGTCTTCTGCCAGCCACGTTTGCCTGGCAATCAAAACGGTAACTACTAACTTTGCTTCATTCTTTCGTTTATTCATTGACATGTCAACTATACTGTTAAATTGTTGATTAAATATTATACACACAAACCATGTCTCCTTGTTACATTCATACACGCTAGTATCCTCACCAAAATTGGTAACCCTGACATGATACGAACACGCAGCCGTTCATTGTTATAAGTGGTCCCCCCCCCCCCCCCAAAAAAAATACCAGAATCTGGTGTTGTGTGAGTAACATTACGAATACACAGCAAATTTATTGACAAACTATGAAAATACTCAGTCAACGAAACGAACACACCACGCACATGTGAAATTCGCGTTCAGACAGACTTTTTCTCTCACGCATCAACTAACTGTCGCATTTCACGATATATATATATATATGTTTCTCGTTTCTTACAACGAACACTTTCAAAACGAAAAAAAAAAAAAAAAAAAATTTGATATTTTTTTAAAAAAACATTTCAACAGGAACATTTATTTTCGATGAACCATTGCCTTTTTTTTTTTCATCGTTTTCTTCATCGTTCAAGTTTTTTTTTTCAAAAGTTCACACCAATAATTATGCTAAGTGAAGCCTTTCTTTTTCATCATTGTCACTTTCACACTTGCACTATCATTTTCTCGCGCGTTAGAAATATTATTTTTTCAACTTAACTTAACCTTGTATTGGCACGTGTAGGCAGCACAAATTCTCAACTCACGGAGATATCTCGACTCACGGAGATAGCCGCACGCCAGAGATAACGTTTCTCGCCAAGGATTCTTCAGCCTTAAGCTATATTCTCCTATTTGCCGGTTTAAAAGTTTACCACGTAAATTTGCCGTTGAAGACTGCGCATTTATTCAGAATGCTTATTTCTTTGGTCGCTGGCCTCTTGACCCTTCCAGGTCAACGCATTCTCAACATCGACCATCAACTTCGGCTGTCATTTCTAGCACTTTGCGCAACTCATTTTTTCCGAAAAAAAATTTTTTTTACTGTGAATTTAAACACCGAATACGCTCACTCCGCGAGACAACAACATCAACAGCAACACAGCTTCACCAACAACCAAAACCAGCAGAACAAGCCAGAGAATTTATTTTTGCAGCACTCTTCCTGTGAGAAAATCCATTCGGAGGTTGGAACTTTCACGATATACCACAGAACAGAAACCACCTGCATTCATTCTCTGGAACACACTTTCTTTCCTGCTGTCATGTGATTGCACACCTGTGAACTATATTTTGTACATTTGAACTTTGAGCTCATCTCTTACTTTATTACATTGTATCTTTGGGTGATGGATAGATAGATGTCCAGTCGTTCTCTGGCCAAGAGCGGTTGGCTACCTTGATATCTATCATTGATTTTTGCAAACATTCTTTTGTCGTAATTTTCATGCCTGTTACAACATTCTCGCCAACTTGCTACATATTTCATTCGATTTTTATATTCTAAAATTCTGGCGGGGGGTTATGTAGCAGTTGCCTCCCTTGTTGTGACTCACAACCCCAATAGATTAACAACATCTAGACGGGAAGTAGAACCCTTTCTGTAACTTCCGGTCAGAACCCTATAAAACTAACAACTTTAAGTTCTCACTCTCTCATTTGCCCTTCCGGCGCCTGGCCTTCGCCAGGCGTCTTCTGCCAGCCACGTTTGCCTGGCAATCAAAACGGTAACTACTAACTTTGCTTCATTCTTTCGTTTATTCATTGACATGTCAACTATACTGTTAAATTGTTGATTAAATATTATACACACAAACCATGTCTCCTTGTTACATTCATACACGCTAGTATCCTCACCAAAATTGGTAACCCTGACATGATACGAACACGCAGCCGTTCATTGTTATAAGTGGTCCCCCCCCCCCCCAAAAAAAAATACCAGAATCTGGTGTTGTGTGAGTAACATTACGAATACACAGCAAATTTATTGACAAACTATGAAAATACTCAGTCAACGAAACGAACACACCACGCACATGTGAAATTCGCGTTCAGACAGACTTTTTCTCTCACGCATCAACTAACTGTCGCATTTCACGATATATATATATATATGTTTCTCGTTTCTTACAACGAACACTTTCAAAACAAAAAAAAAAAAAAAAAAAAAAAATTTGATATTTTTTTTAAAAAACATTTCAACAGGAACATTTATTTTCGATGAACCATTGCCTTTTTTTTTTCATCGTTTTCTTCATCGTTCAAGTTTTTTTTTTCCAAAGTTCACACCAATAATTATGCTAAGTGAAGCCTTTCTTTTTCATCATTGTCACTTTCACACTTGCACTATCATTTTCTCGCGCGTTAGAAATATTATTTTTTCAACTTAACTTAACCTTGTATTGGCACGTGTAGGCAGCACAAATTCTCAACTCACGGAGATATCTCGACTCACGGAGATAGCCGCACGCCAGAGATAACGTTTCTCGCCAAGGATTCTTCAGCCTTAAGCTATATTCTCCTATTTGCCGGTTTAAAAGTTTACCACGTAAATTTGCCGTTGAAGACTGCGCATTTATTCAGAATGCTTATTTCTTTGGTCGCTGGCCTCTTGACCCTTCCAGGTCAACGCATTCTCAACATCGACCATCAACTTCGGCTGTCATTTCTAGCACTTTGCGCAACTCATTTTTTCCGAAAAAAAATTTTTTTTACTGTGAATTTAAACACCGAATACGCTCACTCCGCGAGACAACAACATCAACAGCAACACAGCTTCACCAACAACCAAAACCAGCAGAACAAGCCAGAGAATTTATTTTTGCAGCACTCTTCCTGTGAGAAAATCCATTCGGAGGTTGGAACTTTCACGATATACCACAGAACAGAAACCACCTGCATTCATTCTCTGGAACACACTTTCTTTCCTGCTGTCATGTGATTGCACACCTGTGAACTATATTTTGTACATTTGAACTTTGAGCTCATCTCTTACTTTATTACATTGTATCTTTGGGTGATGGATAGATAGATGTCCAGTCGTTCTCTGGCCAAGAGCGGTTGGCTACCTTGATATCTATCATTGATTTTTGCAAACATTCTTTTGTCGTAATTTTCATGCCTGTTACAACATTCTCGCCAACTTGCTACATATTTCATTCGATTTTTATATTCTAAAATTCTGGCGGGGGGTTATGTAGCAGTTGCCTCCCTTGTTGTGACTCACAACCCCAATAGATTAACAACATCTAGACGGGAAGTAGAACCCTTTCTGTAACTTCCGGTCAGAACCCTATAAAACTAACAACTTTAAGTTCTCACTCTCTCATTTGCCCTTCCGGCGCCTGGCCTTCGCCAGGCGTCTTCTGCCAGCCACGTTTGCCTGGCAATCAAAACGGTAACTACTAACTTTGCTTCATTCTTTCGTTTATTCATTGACATGTCAACTATACTGTTAAATTGTTGATTAAATATTATACACACAAACCATGTCTCCTTGTTACATTCATACACGCTAGTATCCTCACCAAAATTGGTAACCCTGACATGATACGAACACGCAGCCGTTCATTGTTATAAGTGGTCCCCCCCCCCCCCCAAAAAAAAATACCAGAATCTGGTGTTGTGTGAGTAACATTACGAATACACAGCAAATTTATTGACAAACTATGAAAATACTCAGTCAACGAAACGAACACACCACGCACATGTGAAATTCGCGTTCAGACAGACTTTTTCTCTCACGCATCAACTAACTGTCGCATTTCACGATATATATATATATATGTTTCTCGTTTCTTACAACGAACACTTTCAAAACAGAAAAAAAAAAAAAAAAAAAATTTGATATTTTTTTTAAAAAACATTTCAACAGGAACATTTATTTTCGATGAACCATTGCCTTTTTTTTTTTCATCGTTTTCTTCATCGTTCAAGTTTTTTTTTTCAAAAGTTCACACCAATAATTATGCTAAGTGAAGCCTTTCTTTTTCATCATTGTCACTTTCACACTTGCACTATCATTTTCTCGCGCGTTAGAAATATTATTTTTTCAACTTAACTTAACCTTGTATTGGCACGTGTAGGCAGCACAAATTCTCAACTCACGGAGATATCTCGACTCACGGAGATAGCCGCACGCCAGAGATAACGTTTCTCGCCAAGGATTCTTCAGCCTTAAGCTATATTCTCCTATTTGCCGGTTTAAAAGTTTACCACGTAAATTTGCCGTTGAAGACTGCGCATTTATTCAGAATGCTTATTTCTTTGGTCGCTGGCCTCTTGACCCTTCCAGGTCAACGCATTCTCAACATCGACCATCAACTTCGGCTGTCATTTCTAGCACTTTGCGCAACTCATTTTTTCCGAAAAAAAATTTTTTTTACTGTGAATTTAAACACCGAATACGCTCACTCCGCGAGACAACAACATCAACAGCAACACAGCTTCACCAACAACCAAAACCAGCAGAACAAGCCAGAGAATTTATTTTTGCAGCACTCTTCCTGTGAGAAAATCCATTCGGAGGTTGGAACTTTCACGATATACCACAGAACAGAAACCACCTGCATTCATTCTCTGGAACACACTTTCTTTCCTGCTGTCATGTGATTGCACACCTGTGAACTATATTTTGTACATTTGAACTTTGAGCTCATCTCTTACTTTATTACATTGTATCTTTGGGTGATGGATAGATAGATGTCCAGTCGTTCTCTGGCCAAGAGCGGTTGGCTACCTTGATATCTATCATTGATTTTTGCAAACATTCTTTTGTCGTAATTTTCATGCCTGTTACAACATTCTCGCCAACTTGCTACATATTTCATTCGATTTTTATATTCTAAAATTCTGGCGGGGGGTTATGTAGCAGTTGCCTCCCTTGTTGTGACTCACAACCCCAATAGATTAACAACATCTAGACGGGAAGTAGAACCCTTTCTGTAACTTCCGGTCAGAACCCTATAAAACTAACAACTTTAAGTTCTCACTCTCTCATTTGCCCTTCCGGCGCCTGGCCTTCGCCAGGCGTCTTCTGCCAGCCACGTTTGCCTGGCAATCAAAACGGTAACTACTAACTTTGCTTCATTCTTTCGTTTATTCATTGACATGTCAACTATACTGTTAAATTGTTGATTAAATATTATACACACAAACCATGTCTCCTTGTTACATTCATACACGCTAGTATCCTCACCAATAAGGTCATGAGGAGTAGCCAGAGGATGTTTCGCTCTCAGCCGGTTGAGTGACTCTGTAGTGCACTGGGCGAGGCATGACAGTGAGGAGAGGAGGTGAACAGCCACTTTAATGTCAAATTTATTGAATTTGGCATTGACGGCCTTTTTTAAGTTCGGCGATCAACCATTGGTTGGAACTGAGTTGATCGCCGACCTGAGATGAACAGTAATTGGGGTTGAATCAAACAACTCAAACTGCCGTTTTAGGGAAGATTAGAGTGATCCGGATTTCATGTTGGACACGTGGAGGGGGACGAAGGGGAACAAGAATAGTTTCTGCCTATCCAAGATGTTGTTGGATAGGGAGACGTTCTTCAGCAGCTTGGAGAGAGCACGAGCGAAACTAGACCGAGCTCCCTTTGGGATCCTGTTTATGAGTTTCAACTTAGACAAGTCCCGGAGGGTAGAGGCAAAGTCCTCAACAGAGATCTGAACATCACAGTTAGGTTCAGACCTGCAAAGGGAATCGGAGCTGAAGTGGCATTAGTTACACGTCCAGTTTGAGAAACTTTCAGCTTGAACCTTAGTAATGCCAACGCAGCTCCTGTGGTAGTATTGGCGGCAGGTGTGACATGCAATTGTCTTTAGGTAACGACTGTTTCGGGAGCAGAGGGCGCAGTTTGGTGGTGAATTGGCAACATCTGAGGAGTCGACATTAGAATTAGGGTTCAGATGGAGGAAGACGGTGGGGGTAGGTTAACGATAGAGACAGAAGAGGGAACCAAGTGATCAGCGTTGCCTCTGGCAGTGGGACTCGGTTGGGGAAGATATGACGTTGGAGGCAAGCTAGCTGTTACAGGAGTGGTGGGGTGGATGAATAGAACTAATTTCGACAGAATCCGATGATGGGGGTGGGGGGAGGTAGGGGGATGCAAGTTAGCTCCCTTGGAATGAGGCGGGGGTGTTGGGGAAGGGGGGATGAAGACTGATAGGATGTGACGAAATCCTTTAACCATGAGGGTCTCTTGGTCACTCGGCGCATGACCATAAAATAATTGACATTGTATTTTCTTATTTAGGTACAGGTATGTATGAAATGCCCAGTCATTTACATGTCAGTTTCATGAGGAGATAAATCGCCTCCACCCTTTTGAAAAGGTGAGTATATAAATCCTGGAAAACTGTAAGTCCGGTATTGAGAAAAACACACTTCAAATTCACTTTAGTCTCCTTTTACTTGGAACCATGAAAATGTCATTACAAATATAAACTACATTGGTTTTAATCCCCACGCTCTTTTTTTACCTATTACTTATTTTGAATTTGTAAAGAAATGTTGAGCCATGCGTTATTGGTACGTTATTTTATCGATATTGTTTTTATTGTCTGAAGATAGGTAGAAGAAGCAGAAATGGTTGGTATGTAAATACATGTGTATAATGTGTATATACGCATGTATGTGTATACGTATGTTTCTCCCTCTCCCTTTCTCCCTCCCCCTTTCTCTCTCCCTCTCTCTTTCTCTCTCTCTCTCAGCACAAGAGGAACAGGAAGAGGGGATTTGTTAGTAAGCGTGAGAAAGAGGAGGAGAAAAAAAAGAGAAATAGATAGCGAAAAAAAGATTTTATTAAAACAATTACGCACAAAGAATCAATACACATAGAGAGATGCTTATGTATAATGCGAATTAGATTAATTGATATTTAAAAAGTGAAACGAAAAAAGAATGAAATTTTTAGGATCCAATACACATGAATAGAAGCGGGAGAAAAAAACGTTTTACTCTTTCTTGGGTCTGTTTTGGGTTTTGTTTTTATGTATGAAGGTAGCAACTTTGTAGTCAATAGGGTGACAGATCATATGTCTACTTTGCCTCTTATCCTTTCACCTCTCATCCTGCCTGTGATTCCAAATTCTCAGTCTTATCGATTGATTCAAATCCATTATTGCTCTTATCGATTAATTCCAAATTCTCAGTCTTATCGATTGATTCAAATCCATTATTACTCTTATCGATTAATTCCAAATTCTCAGTCTTATCGATTGATTCAGATCCATTATTTCTCTTATCGATTAATTCCAAATTCTCAGTCTTATCGATTGATTCAAATCCATTATTCTAATTGGTTGATTACAAGTTCTTAGTCTTATCGATTGATTTCAAGTCGTCAATTTTATCGATTGATTCCAAGTTCTCAGTCTTATCGATTGATTCCAAGTTCTCAACCTTATCGATTGATTCCCTATTTCTACTGGATGATTTTTTCTTATTCAGAATCTGTGATTCTATACTCATAGACTTACTCATTGATTTCTTTGAAGGCAGAACCTGCTCAGTCTTATCGATTAATTTCAAGCTCAAATTTCTACTGTAAATTTTTTTCTTATTCATCATCTGTGAGTCTAAACTCTTAGCCTTACTCATTGATTTATTCGTAGTCATCAGAACCTGTTTAATATTATCGGTTGATTCCAAGTTCTCAGACTTATCGATTGATTCCAAGTTCTCAGACTTATCGATTGATTCCAAGTTCTCAGACTAATCGATTGATTCCAAGTTCTCAGACTTATCGATTGATTCCAAGTTCTCAGTCTTATCGATTGATTCCAAGTTCTCAGTCTTATTGATTAATTTCAAGTTCTCAGTCTTATCGATTGATTCCAGGTTCTCAGTCTTATCGATTGATTCCAGGTTCTCAGTCTTATCGATTGATTCCAGGTTCTCAGACTTATTGATTGATTCCAGGTTCTCAATATTATCGATTGATTCCAAGTTCTCAGTCTTATCGATTGAATCCAAGTACTCAGTCTTATCGATTGATTCCAGGTTCTCAGTCTTATCGATTGATTCCAAGTTCTCAGTCTTATCAATTGATTCCAAGTTCTCAGTCTTATCGATTGATTCCAAGTTCTCAGTCTTATCGATTGATTCCAAGTTCTCAGTCTTATCAATAGCTACCAAGCCATCAGCCCTATCAATTGATTCCAAGCCATCAGCCTTTTCAATTGATTTTAAGTCATCAACCCTTTTAATTGATTCGAAGCCATCAGCCTCATCAAATGATTTCAAACCAATACTAATTCCTTTACCAATTGCTTTACCGATTGCTTCACCCATTGCTTCTAAATCAACATTATCAATTGCTTCCAAGCCATCAGCCTTTTTAATGGATTTCAAGCCATCACCCCTATCAATTGATTCCAAGCCATCAACCTTTTCAATTGATTCCAAGCCATCAACCTTTTTAATTGATTCCAAGCCATCAACCTTTTTAATTGATTCCAAGCCATCAACCTTATCAATTGATTTCAAGCCATCAGCCTTTTTAATTGATTCCAAGCCATCAACCTTTTTAATTGATTCCAAGCCATCAACCTTTTTAATTGATTCCAAGTCATCAGCCTTATCAATTGATTTCAAGCCATCAGCCTTTTTAATTGATTTCAAGCCATCTACTTTTTTAATTGATTTCAAGCCATCAACTTTTTTAATTGATTTCAAGCCATCAGCCTTTTTAATTGATTTCAAGCCATCAACCTTTTTAATTGATTTCAAGCCATCAGCCTTTTCATTTGTTTTCAAGCTCTTATTTGATTTCAAGCCCAGGACTCTTTTCCTAACCGGAATTGGTGGCTCTGAAACCTTAGGCTTGCTTGTCAATTTTTTCTTAGTCCCAACTTGTGATTCTCTACTTTTAGTCGTATTTATTGGCTTTTGCTTAGTCAGAACTTGTTGTTCTAAACCTTTAGTCTTACTTATTGGCTTTTGCTTAGTCAGAACTTGTAGTTCTAAACCTTTAGTCTTATCCGATACGGGTATTGTCGTCTTTTTAGTCTTATCGATTGGTTTTAAGTCCTCAAACTTTGGGGGGGATTCTAAACCCTTATTGGTAGATTTCAAGCCCTTTGACTTATCGGATGGTTTTAAGCCCTTAGACTTATCAGATGATTTCGAGTCCTTAGAATTATCGATTGATTTCAAACCCTTACTTTTATCGATTGGTTTTAAGCGCTTAATCTCATCGATTGATTTCAAGTCCTTAATCTCATCGATTGATTTCAAGTCCTTAGTCTCATCGATTGATTTCAAGTCCTTCGTCTTATCGATTGATTTCAAGTCCTTAGTCTCATCGATTGATTTCAAGTCCTTAGTCTCATCGATTGATTTCAAGTCCTTAGTCTCATCGATTGATTTCAAGTCCTTCGTCTTATCGATTGATTTCAAGTCCTTAGTCTCATCGATTGATTTCAAGTCATTCGTCTTATCGATTGATTTTAAGTCCTCAATCGTATCGAGTGATTTGATGCTCTCACTCTTATCGAGTGATTTCAAATCCTTGGTCTCGTCGTGTGATTTTAAACTCTCACCCTTATCGATTGATTTCAAACTCTTGGTCTTATCGAATGATTTCAATCCCTTAGTCTTATCGGGTGATTTTAAGTCCTTACTTGTCTCGATTGCTTTCAAGCCCTCACTCTTGTCGATTGATTTCAAGCCCTTAGTCTTATCGATTGATCTCAAGCTCTTAGTTTTAACGTTTGATTCGAAACCTTTAGGTCCAGCGATTGATTTCAAGCTCTTAGACTTATCAATTGATTTCAAGTCCTTTGTTCTATCGACTGATTCCAAGCTCTTTGTCTTATCAATTGATTCCAAGTTCTCATCGATTGAAGTCGAGTCGTTAGACTCAGCTTGTGATTCTAAGCTCTTTTCGTCATCTTTATCTTCACCATTGAGATATAAAACAGGACCGGTTCTTCCAAATGCAATACTAACATTGCTCCTGTCTCCAATCAAAGCAGTTATGCTATTACAACGACCGTGCAATTCAATTTTCATTTTCGTAAATTGCTTCTAGGCAGCTTAATGAAAATTTATAAGACCGTACTCAAACTTTCATATATATATTTTTTGTTATTGTTTTTTTTTTCGCTTGTCGTTTGCTCCCAATCTTTTTTATTGTTCAGACAACTGCATAGAGATGAGCCACTTTGAATTAATACTACAAACGCTTTAGAAATAAAAGGATTCAATTGTGAATGAAATAGGTCGACAGGAAAATAAATTCTTATCTAATGAAATGTTAATAAAGTTTTAGTGTGGCATCTAGTTATCAAATATGATTCGATAGATATATAGAATATTTTCAAAGTTATGATTCACAAACTGTATAGAATTGGCCTTACCAAATGACTAATAAGCTAGATAACCCGATGAATTAATATCCAAACTGCAGCCGCTGTGGTAGACACTTTCGACACCATCTTGTCTTTGCTTTATTTGCATCATCGTGCATATCACAAAGAGAATGCTGGGGAATTGGATAACGAGTATATTTAGTCGCTCATTGAAAGTTCTGAAAACCACGAAAACAAAGCTAGTGACGTCATATATCATAATTGTGTCTGTATATACACACTCACATACATACACACACACATACATACATATACTCATACACACACACACACACATACATACATACATATTCATACATACACAGGGATATAAATATGAACATACATGCATTCATATATAATACAAGCATCTATACATAAATATATGTGTACATACATACATACATACATACACACATACATACATACATACATACATACATACATACATACATACATACATACATACATGATGGCTGCAAAGTCTGCTAAGTTTATTGCAATCGCTTGTCAGGTTATAGATGTTGGTGCACTTTTAGGCTACGGTCAGCCACATAAACCTGTAACACATCCTGAACAAGCAATGCCTGTGCTTTGAATGTTTTTTAAGTAGGGAAAGGCCATGCACTCGGCCAATCTCACTCTCTGAGAATCGAAAACACTACTCGAAAAGGAGAACTAGTCAACATCATCGGATGCTTCCGAAGCTGCAGGGTTTTTTTTTTCAGAGTTTCCCTCTCTTAGAAAGGTGTTGTGACAACAAATGGGGGGATTTCACTCTCAGGTGAAAAAAAAAAAGACAAAATAAAACTACTATTTGGATGGCCGTTGACTCTGCTGAGTTCCTCCGCCCTTCGCCGGGTCTTGTATTTCATCCCGCAGGGTGTCCAAATATCACCCCCTTCACCAAGTAAGCTTGATGGGGTTGCTGGTTTAGTCACCGACGACCCGACCATGAGACAGGTTGTACTGGATTACATGTTACCGGTAACGCTCAAGAGCGACCTGACACATACATACACATACATACACACATACATACATTGCTGTTACATTTCCCTATGCTATGTCTGAAGATCACATCCCAAGTCTCATAATCCCTGCCAACGCGGGCGTTGAAATCACCAAGTACGACAATTTTGTCTGCCGAAAGAATCGTTTTGACAAGTTGCTTTAAAGACCTGTAAAAGGTGAGTTTCTCGTCTTCATTGGAGTTCATCGTCGGGGTATATACACTGACAACGGTAAGGTAGCGATTGTACATCAGAGGAATTCTCATTGATATGAGACGATCACTGATGTCACTTGGAAACTGGTCAAGTGTCGATGGTAAAAGCCACACCTGCCTCCATTTTGCATCCTGCTGCTCTGCCACTCCAGTAAAACGTGTATCCACTGGACATCTCAGCTTTTTGACAACAAGAGCTGATCTTCTTTCTGGTCGTGATTCTGAAGACACCAAATCTAATAAGGTCCGGATGTTCCAGCAACCAATATTCATAGGTTTCTTCTTCTTCTTCTTCTTCTTCTTCTTCTTCTTCTTCTTGCAGTGGCAGGATGACGTCCGGGCCCATGCTATGGTGCCATGGGACACCTGCCGGGCTAGACCCTTTCACCATCAGTTCCAAAGCCCCCATTGCCATTAATTCGTACATTATCATGGTTTATCATTGAATATGTTTGCCCTTTTTTACTGCGGCCAGCCACAATGTAACAAATAATTTGTTCAAATCGATCAGGTGATGCCTGTGCTTGAAATTTTTTTTCAAGTGGAGAAAAGCCTTGCACAGAACTAATCCCACTCTCTGAGAATGGAGAGCATGTACCGAAAAGAAGAACTGGTCAACATCATCGGGTGCCCTCAACACCGCAGGTGTTTATTCGGAGTATCCCTCTCCTAGAGAAGTGTTATAACAACAGCTATGGGGCATCTCACTCCCAGCGGGCTATCTGTGCGCCTGGGTGCCAACCCAAGTATTTCTGGTCCCCGCGCACACTTGAACACACCGTTGAGAAAAAAAAATTAAAATGTATATGTAAAAGCACACTCTTGATTTAAAGATTTAAAAAGTTAAAAGAATTCAGAACTAAAAGAACTAGCAGAAAAACCAGCCTACGGGTGGTTTTCTGCTAGCATGTGTAGTGTGTATATTGATATTATACGCAAGTATATATACATGTAGATGTGATACATCAAATAAAATCGTAATTGACAATATATAATACTTAGAAATTGAACGAAGACTGCGTTACATTGTCTTATGTAATCAGTAACGTAATCCATGATACATTAAAAAAAGACGATATTATAT